>CM068742.1:45372935-45972935 GCA_035084275.1 Hydrolagus colliei
TGGGTCGGTGTGATTCACAGGCAAGATCTAATACTACAAATTCTGCGCAAATGAAGGTTGCAAATATAGTATTTCACTTTTGTCCGCTCTGGGAAGCTATTATTTTTACAGCATGAAAGCGGTTAATATAAACTGGGAATTCAAAGCAAAAAAGTTTGATATTTTTTATTCAAACTAGACTGCAGACAGAAATCAAATAGTGACACCGTCCACTGATCTACGCTCCATGTGGTTTACTGAGTAACCTCCCAAGCCCATTAGATAAATAGTTGGTTATGTAATATAGCTTATGTTGTATTGTGTGCTTTTCACATCAGAAAATTCTTACGTCAAGTACTCTGGATCTGCACTGTGATCACAATTTATTGTACCTCATCACTATTTTGTTTCTTGTTACAGTATAAGCTTATGGTTTTAAGATAAACAGGAAGCTGATTCTATAGAGTAGAAAGAAAGCTAATTTTATTTCAGTATTTCATCGATTCAACGTGAAAATCATATCCAAGCTTTCACTATGGTTTGATTTTGTAGGACAAATTATCATGTACAAAGAAAAAGTGAATTTCCTTACGATTCCTGAAGTTGGAAAGATGTCACTGAAGCTTCCACTGGCAGTCCATTGTACAGTCACAGGGCTGTGTGTCCCTCTTAACCGCTCAATGCTCAGAGTAACCATGCTGTCCTGGTCTAACTCTTCAACTTGTTTGGACAAGGAACTCTTTGGTGGGAAAAAAAGAAATATGCACTGAAACACTACAATTTCTAAAGTGTAAAATAATTCTCAAACATAGGATACAAAATCATACGGAAAAAAACTTGGGAATTTGGTAAATTCTCAAAAACAACCTTATTTTTGAAGACAATAAGATGGTTTTCTGCATGTTCTTTTATGAACTACAGAAATCGGCTCCAAAGTTAAGATTCAATTCAACAATTGGCCAAATATTTCACTCTCTTCTATATAAACAGAGTAATTTTAGATCTAGGTCGAATTTCTCCTCATCTTTTGAATGATATTACATTGATATAACACACAACATTCCAAAGAACTGGATTATCCACCTAAATTATGAGATCAAGTTAGATCTGTAGTCCTTTCACCATCTTCTGACCTAGAGAGTGAGATATGACCAAACAAGCCAAACTGGCAGTCCTAACCACATAATCAGATTTCCAATCTCGTTTCTTAAGGTCACTGAGTTCAAAGAACCAGTTCATAACAAAGATATTAGGAGAACCTTTACTGAACTGCATTTTCATATGGTTTAGGAGGAAAATATCACACCATCAACCACCCTGCTTCAAAGGAAAAAAAATCCATCACTTTAGGGATAATACCTCAGTGTATTTAAGAAGATGATTCACACATAAGGAAGAAGGAAATATAATAATCCTTGCTTTTTTTTAAATATAGTGCTTAACACATCTTATCAACGTCTCAAAGTGCTTCACAGAATGTACTGTAAAGTGAATTGACTGTACATTTGTGTGCGAAATGCGGCAGCCAATTGCGCACAGCAGTGTCCCACAAACTGTCGTGGATTGAAACGACCAATTTTTATTATTGTGTTTTTTGGGACAGATTATTATTAGGAGGATGGAGTAAGGAAAGTTGCCCAAGGTTTCGCCCTTCTCTGCCTGGATTCGAACACAGATCTCACGCTTGTAAGGTGAGTGCTATAACCACTGAGCTCCAGGAGTATAGGAGAGGAGAACATGAGGTGGGGGCTGTATTTAGCCATGGGCTAGTTAAACCAAAATGGCTTGTTTCAATGCTGTATCATTCTTCGTATTTTCATGTAAAATTAGAAGTTACCTGTGAAAACCCAATTATTCCATAAGCATCATCATTTGGCAAGATGAGCACCATCACTTGGCCATTGAAGCCAATCTCAGCTCCTCCTTTTGAATTTTTGAGTCTCACTGTGAAAGACTCTGTTTCCTCTGGGACATCATCATCCAAGATATTTACTGCTATCACAGCTTCTTCATCCCCAGGTTCAAATATGAGCTCGCCAGACCTGGCAATTTAAAGAAATTAATGCAATGATTGATGATGAGGTAACAAAATCACAAATTAGAATTTCATGTGTGATTCACTGAAGAACAACAACAACTTGCATTCATATCGCGCCCCTCATGCAGGGTAGTGTCCCAGAGTGCTTGACTAAATGAGAGGAGGGTACCTTGGTGGGGGAAAGGGTTACAACATTTCTGGGAGCAAGATAAAGTTGTGGACCACAATACAATGTAGGGCTACAAAATCTTGCTCTGCGTTACTTCAGTTTGGGTAAGATTAGCTCTTATTTCTCAACAAAATAAGTATTTTATTTAAAATACAAACAACAACAATGTTACATTTCTAGAGCGCCATTCACATCAGGAGGTGGGAGCTTACATAAAAAGTAACAGAAAATTGGAACTTCTTACATTGGAATGAAATCAGATTGGTTTGAGACTGCGGCAAGTTCATAGACTCGGGATCCCAAATCCCCAGTTGAAACAATGAGGGTTTTGGTTCCATTCAGTGAAGGTGCAGAGGTGGAACGCATCTGGCTTGATCCTGGCGCTTCCAGCACCATTGAAAACAGGCTCATTGCTGAATTCCACGAATACAGAAATGACTGATTTTCACTAGCAAGTAGAAGGTGAACTGAAATAATACAATCAATATTAATACAAGGTAACGTTTTCAAACAAAGTATACATTCAATTGAAAGAAAATATTCACCAAGGTACCATATGGTTAATAACTAGGGTTCTGTGGCACGGTTAATAGTTAGGGTACACTAAGCAGCTATGCTATGCTCAGTGCCTAGGGAAAAGTATGTCTGGTATCTAGGGAACAGGAATATTGTATTTATTCTATGGTTCACACATTTTGAAGATACATACAAGTTTAGTGCACATCACAATACTTAGTTAATATTTCTTTAGAGGATGGCCTTCATATTTAGGCAGAACCTTGGTATCAGAGATCCCAAATTTAAGATATTACAAAACTAATTAAAGGAAAGTCAGAACAGATTGGTTGAGAATGGAACTTAGTACAACACACCACTGTTAAGCATAAATTATTTTAAAAGACAATTAGTTCGATGATTGAAAAGTAGAATATTAGAAGGTGTCGGAGACCAGGTGGTGAGATGAGACTAAGTAACTCATGCAGAGAAAATTGCCAACCGAGACGTGATGGGCTTCTTTGCTGTAATATACTATGATTCTATTCATTCAATGTTATAATTACTGGTTTGAGGAATTCATTTCTAATGTCTTACCAAAGCCAGAAGCAGGTGTGAAAAAGTCAATGCTCTTCACGGCATAAACAGGAATAGATTGCAGAAGTTTAAAAAAGGGCTGCCCAGTCTCCCAGACATATACAAGACAGGGAGCAAGGTTGCCTATGAAGTTAAATGAAAACACATAAATATAATAAATCCAATGGTTTACAGTCAATAAACTGTTCCCAAAGGGACTAGAATAAAAAGCTAAAAGGCTTTTTGATAAACTGTTGCAGTCCAGTCTTCCATGAAGAATAGATATATTAATAAACCACGGTTCAAATACAGTTCAAATTATTCCATGGTATTGATCACATCTAACAAAATTAAAGTTTATTTTGCATTCTACATAAATGTAAAAGAGAAACAAAGTTATCAAAGATGATTTATGAAAACACTTTTTTATCCCAGCAGATTCCTTGTAAAACTCCTAGGCTACAGCAATCACATCTTATTCCAATTTGTTTCTTCACTTATCTTGACAAGTACATTTTAATTATCACGAGTTCTAGTCAGTGACATGAAAACGTCATCAGAATATTTCTCAAGTTAACAATATGAATGCAATAAATGAATGAATAAATAACCAAATTGCTTACCTTCCATGGCACTATTAGCAAAAATGAGGTAGACATCAGCCCCGATGGTCTTACTGCTAATGTGTGCAGGTCCACGGACAGTCAGATTGTGAGGGTTTCTGAATTGGCCATCATTCCACTGATAGAGGACAGAGGTTTGGTTGGAAGTGAGCTGGGAAACAGCCAGATATAGCAGAATTCCTCGGTTAAACAGAGTCAAGCTCACAGCCCCATGAGTAGGAAGGCTTTGATTAAGAATAAATGAATTTCCATTCCATCTATAGACCTGCGGAAATATTAAATGACAAAAGATCCTTAGGTTAGATAAGATTTTCCTTTTTCATTTAATATAATTGTTTTATTAACCAAATAGACACATGTGAATATCCTGAAACCAACGTGCAGTAAAGAGAGCTTACCCAAAGGAGATTCAGGTACATAATTGTAAGAGAAACAAACTTTTCAAAGATGATTTCTGAAAACATTAAAAAAATGTAATCCCACGTTTTCTATCCCTGCACCTTTGGACGTGCTCCTGATGTGAAAAGTGCTATATAAATGCAATTTGTTGTTATTGTACAACTTTCAACAGTGGAATCCAACAACTACAACAAATCATTGAGGGATGATTCAAAGCAAATCAGGGACAATGGAAAGCGATATTGTGGTATTTCTAGTTAGGAAACCCTGCCTCAGGAACTCATGAGAATGTCTTCCATCTCAGTCACGTTTAATTTCTTAATTAAGAAATTCTTTACAAAAGACTGCAACGTCATTCTTCATTTCCTGTACTTGATAAGGTTTTCCTGTTAGCTAAATGATAAAGCAGAAAAAAGAAGTATGAAGCCAAAAGAGCCAAAATGCAACAGACATTCTCGATGGGGCAGAGGTTAGAAGACTAAATAAGGATTGACAGATACCAATATCCTCAGGTATAAGCTAAAGAGGACTTGAGTAAACTATTCCTTGGATAGATACAAAGCCTAAGTAGAAGAATCCCAAATTATATCTTAGTTGATTCCCTTTTCAAAACTTTAATGCTGTCAGTCTCTTAGTTTTCAAACCAGGAAGTTTGAAACTCCATCCCACAGTCCCTTCTGCACATCCTTATTTCAAAGCATGATCTTCCTGCCAACTAAGAAATTCTGTAGATGAATCTAACAAAGCTCCAGTATGTGTTATACCACTGAGGAGAGCCAGTGCTGGCCACAAAGATGGTCCAACACAAGAGATGAGATGGAGTATTTATTTTCATTTATTCACAATATTAGAAAGTGTTTTAAACCATTCCCCTCTTTATTAATACACAATAGAAACAACAACAAAATTACATTTATAAAGTGCCTTTCATGTTGGGAGGATGTCCCAAGGTGCTGAACAGTTGGGACCTAGGCAGTGTAGGTGAGAGGGTAGCAGATGGAGTTGGGAGGGGAGGAAGACAGGTGGGAGGGTGGCATAAGCCATGATCAAAAAGGAGGGTCTTGAAACCGGATTTGAACGAGACAAGTGAGGAAGTGAGGCGAAGGGACTGTGGGATGGAGTTCCAGAGTGTGGAGGCAGAGAGGGTGAAAGCCAGTCCATCGATGGTAGGGTGGGTCAGGTGGGGCACATGGAGCAGATTGGAGCCCGCTGAACAGAGGGGGCGGGGAGGTTCACAGGGAGTCAGCATGTCGGAGAGATAGAAGGGGGCAAGGCCATGAATGTCCTTGAAAGTGAGGACAAGAATCTTGAATTCGATCCTCTGGGGGAATGGGGATCCAATGGAGCTGGGCAAGGGTGAGACTGATGTGGTCATGGAGTTTAGTGCGGGAGAGGACATGAGCTGTTGAGTTTTGGATGATCTGCAGCTTGTGAAGGGAAGAGCAGGGAAGGCTGACGAGGAGGGAGTTTCTATAGTCAAGCCCTGATGTGACGAATGAATGGACAAGGGTTTCACCAGCCTGAAGGGAGAGGCAGTGGCAGAGTTTGGCAAGTTATGGAGGTGGTGGAAGGTAGTGCTGGTCATAGCGCAGATGTGGCGGAGGGAAGACAGTTCAGGGTCAAACAAGACACCCAGGTTCCTGACTGGCTAAAGTATTAAAATAAAAATGTTTCAAGATTTAAATAAAACTAGGATTCAGGCTATATTTGGCAAATATCTAACAATTCCATGAACACTGCTTTTTGTGTGGGAGAGGATGAATTATTTAACTCCACCATCTACTTTGCTCTCTTTAACTAATATCTTCCTTTTTAAACATCAGCATATAATAGCCACTGCAAAAGAAAAGAAAATGTTCTGACCTGTGAACTGTTTCCAACAATGTCCACTTGGCTGCCTATGATCAAATAATCCTGATTATCATGAGCAAAATATTTCACATTACTGCTGCCCAACAAAGCCAAAGACTGAATCTGTGGGGAGAATCATAGGATAAAAGGCATGCTTTGAAAGTATAACTGAAACACAATGCAAGAAACATCAATTGACCTTTAAAATTGTCAGGAATTAAAAATAGTAGTTGTACCAAGAAAACAGTTAAAAATCCCAAGTAACACTAAAAGTAATTATGCGAAAGGTTTTACAATGCCATTGAAGCCAATTATACGATTAATGTTCCATCTGTGATGTATGAATTATGTTGCGTATGTCATCTCTACTTCCCAGGCTGTTCACCCCAGTGACAATATTCAATTCTGCCTTAAACTCAAAGGCTTCCTTAAGGCTAATAGCAAAAAACTAAAAAAAAATGATAACATACCAGTGTTAATTTAGACGTCTGTGTAAACATATAAACACTGATTTTAGATGCTCTCTCTCCTTCTGCTTGACCATGAGTAATAACAACATAAGATGTTTCGCTTCTGACAAAGGATGTGCAGACTGTTGGATTTGGTATTCTGAAATTCTGTGAAAAGAACAACAGCATTTTGGCATATAACATTTTCAGACTCTTAAATGTTTTAAAAAGAAAATTTAAGTCACGAAATGTAGTTATTGTTTCCCATTATAGTGTTCTTTACCTGCACTGGTACAAATACTCCCTGCCATTGATAAAGTGTTGATAAAACATCTGCAGTGACGCCGATTTCAGACATTCGGAGGAGAATTCCAAACATGCTGTTATTAAATGTGAAGAAACACCAGCCAGTGGCTGATCCCTCAAGTATGTTCTGGACTGTGGCCAGTGCTCGTACATCACCCTCTGAAAAAAGAGAGACTCTCTACAGTACAGCCCATTATAATGCCCTTTGTTATAATGGAGATTCACTTGTTATGCAGTTTGAGTGTGGATCCCAACTTTACTTATTAAAATATTAGAAGGCCATGCAGCTATTTTTTTAGCATGGGAAGCTGGCTTCCGTATGAATACAAATTGAGGGTGAACATGCTCACAGTCAATCTGTTATTATTTTTATTATATTATTATTATTTATCTGTTATGGTGTTGCCTGATGATTTTTTAAGATCCTAACCATTGTGCTACTATGGAGCTCTGCTGCAGTTACAGGGAAATGATTATACTAGTTTGCTTCAACAGCTAGTTTCTTTATTAATTCAATGTATGAAACATTAATATTGAATTAATAAACACTGAGTATTACTGTTGCCCATAATCATGCAATTTAACCGACAAAAGATTTCAAGATTCTTGTCCTCACCTTCAAGGCTATCCTACGTTTCTGCCCTCCCTCATCCCAACCCTGCCCCACCATGCTCGGGTCCTGGACCCTGATCAGCGCCTTGGGACATCCTCTCAATGTGAAAGGCACACTACAAATGTAGTTTTGTTGTTGTTATTTATTGTTCTGTTAACTACAAAAACTACAAATCATTAATAACCAATTATTTTAATTTCTTGTTAATTACATAGTTATGCACACCTGTAATTCTCTGTGTACACAAGTTATATATTGATAATTGATTTCTACAGCTCATAACAACTTTTCACATTTATACAAAATTGGGAGCAAGTTTCAGGCCAATTAACAAGTGACTGATTGCAGGGAGGTGAAGAGAGATTGGCAAAGGTGTCTGGAAGCATGATAAGGATTTAGAGAGAGGACAGAGAAGGTTCTGTGTGAAGGTATGTGTGAAGCAGGCCAGTTTACAATCTTAATACGTTAACGATTTCAACCATTCATTCTATTGCAACAACTTACTCATTCCATATGCAGTTCCAGATTTTGTCTCCCATTCCACACTGACTCTACTCTCCAGGCCATTACTCCGAGAAACCTTCAAATACAACGTCCTGTTGCCTTCCTCTAAACTCACCGACTGAGTTCTAAGTAAAATAGGGAGGGACATAAAAGATTGCCATGCAAAGCAAACAGATATTCAGTCTATTATTATACAGAAGAATATTCACCATGGAGGAACACATGATGGCTAATCTCTGAAGAAATGTTACATTTGTACAAGATAAATCAAAGTAACTTTACTAGCAACAACTATAGTACTAGCATTTCTACATGTATTTTCATGTAGAAGACTCGTGGTGGGTGGGCGAGTAGGTGAGGTATGGTCAAAAGTTAAAAGAGATAGTTTCCTTTACAATGGGTTTTAAAATGAGGTAGTGAGATTTATGGAACAGTTCCAAGGAGAGAGACATTGCTTTTACTGACCTATTCACTATTGGAAAGATACTGAAGATTCCTAATGGTGCCTGATTTTGAAGGACTGTTATTAGGGTCTGTACTATCTCCCCCATTCTGGCGCCTCCAGTTGGGGCAAACAAAGTAACTATGAACTGTTCATCCATTTCCGGCTCTTCATCCAAAATAGCAGAAATCTGCAATGTCTGAAAGGAAACACAATTGAACAAAGCATTGTATCAAATATAAATTTTATGGAAATGAGCAAGTAGGCATAAAATCATAAATATTTATTAGCATTGATTACAATGCAACTATAAGCTATAGAAGGTAATACAATCACATAATTTATAAGAGAACTGGAGAGGTGCTTTGGAATATAACAGAACAGAAAAGATCATTATATGATCTCATATTCAAGATAAAAATAACAACTAACACATTTTGCATTAATTCTCTTTATTTCATAAACCTCGATTAATTATTCAGCAAATAGGTAGCTGATTCCTGTTTGTCTCTGTTGATATCAAAGACAAAATAATAATCCTTGCATTTGTTGTTGTGCCTTACATGATGGGAGGTTGTCCTATTGTTCTTCACAGGATTTACTGTGAAGTGGAGTGATGGTGTATTTGTGGGCAAGCATAACAGATAATTTCAGCACAAACAGTCATCAAGTTAAAGGCACCAACATTTATTTGGGGTGTTGCAAAGGATAGGGAGAAAATGCATTGAAATAGAATTAACGTTGATAGTTCTGAGATCTACCATAACACAGTTATGATGAGCAACTTTCTGTATTCAAATATCAATGTCTATAAAACCAAGTAACACATCACTAAATAAAGTGGATGTTACAGTCAATAAACTTCAATGGTAAATCACTTTTGGGCATCAAATCATTTACTACATCAGTTAAGGATAACGGGCATCAAACTGAGCTGACAAACCATCCTGACTATTGTAGTTACTGGGAGTCAGTGTGTTCATTGTATGTCCTGCCGGCTTGAAAAAGAGCTGCTATGAATCAATAAAATGACAGAAAAAACGCAATAAAACTCACGATATTGCTGCATGATTATCATTAAATCATCATTCAATGTGCAAACAGGTATTTTTGTTTGGAATTTTCTAACATCTACAGTATTTTTTAAATGCCATTATTTTTCGCCTAAAATGCAACTTCATTTCCAATAGGATTTTTGTAAGCAATGTTATTGAATATTGAATGAAATTTGCTAGATAAATACATGAAAGATTGTCATTTTGCATTATAGATAATTCTTTCTCCCAGGAACTCCCAGACGTTTAACTGGGAACATTTTACTACGATCAAACATTTGCAAAAATCTGAATTTAGGCCAGATTTCACTCTCAGTGAACAGCCATATGAAGACATTCAAGAGACATACAACTAACCAATCAACTCATTAACCTGTCTTCAACAAGACTTTGTCTCAGGGGCTGAGCCAAAGTGGCCTCTATGTAAGGGTGGGCTCTGAGTTTGTTTATTTAATACTGAATGGAGCTGGTTGCTTGAACAGGTTTGACTTATGAATTAGACAGGAAGTATGTCTGAGTTGATTCTGACTTAGTGACTATCATAGAATTATACAGCACAGAAGGACTCCATTCGGCCCAATGTGTTTGTGCCGGCTCTTTGAAAGCTATCCAAATCAATCCAACACCCCAGCTCTCTCATAGCTCTGCAAACATATCTTCCCCAAATAATTATCTAGTTTACTTTAACTTTATAATGAAAAAAACTGTCAGCATCATAGCTCTGCAAGCATATCTTCTCCAAATAATTATCTAGTTTACTTTAACTTTATAATGAAAGAACTGTTAGCATGATTCAGTCAAATGTAAGTAAAGTAGAAGATAAATAAATTACAAGACTGTCCTAAATTATGAATGCAAACATTTTACCTTCATTCTGACACCTTCTTCAAGTACTATAAAGCCTTGTGTAGGAGTCAGATCCAATGAGGGGTCTGAGCCATTCAAACTTGTAATGAGGTACTGAACAGTGACTACTCCAAATGTCCCCTGTGGTGGGAACCGCATAATGTGAAGTGCTGCAACGCTCTCTGATAAGCCGAGGGCTGTAGGCTCCTTAAGGTAAAAATGCTCACTGTTATTAAATGAGAGGATACCATGTCCATCATCACTGGCAAAGATGGTCACTGTGGCTGTAACAGCAAAAGAGAATCAACATAAACAGCAATCCAAATACAGTAAAAGCCCGTTTATCCGGCACCCGCAGTACCTGGCCAATGCCAGTTAAAGCGCCTGCTTTATTCGGGCGGCCCACAGCCGAAAACCCACCCCAAAAAAATTAAAGTTCTTTTAACACACACCATACACACCAGACTAAATAATAACAGATAATAACAGAATATTGTATTGGTACTTAGTGTTAAAACTACTCTCTTGCGCTTCTCACCTTTACTGATTGAGGTTTACAGTCCAGCGATTCTTTTTTACATGGACGACACCAAGCGGGTGAAAAAAATGGCAGCGCGATTTTAAGGTCTCGCGACTTTACTAGCGGAAAGCCGATAGCCCTAGACTCTACTCGCGGCAAACCAAAATACTGCACCTGTGAGACAATGTGGGTTATCGGCTAGCATTATCGCCTTGCCGCTACTATGGTTTTAAAGTCGCACTCTCCGTTTTTTTCACCTGCTTGGCGTGCTCCATTTTAAAAAGAATCGCTGGACTATAAACCTCAAACCGCAGCATCATGGCTTCAAGCACAGCATCTACCAGTAAAAGTGTGAAGCACAAGAGAGTAATTTTAACAATAAATACCAATACAATATTCTGTTATTATTTTATTATTTGTGCATTTACAAATGCTGCACTGCTATTATTCCGGATAAGTTCCGGTTTATCGAATGGGGACTTTTTTTTTGGCGTGCCAGTTATATGGAAGTGCCGGTTCATCGAGTCACGGATAAACAGGCTTCTACTATACATCACTGTTATACTCTGTCCTTGTCTAAAGTTTTAACACCTTATTGGTTTAGGTGCTGACTGCAGCTCATATGATTAAGATTAAGTAGTCAACACCTAAAGTTCTGCAATAGAATGCTGTATCTCTACAACAATCTTCAGGAGATTTTTAAACAGAAATTTAATCCTCCCTTTTTAGAATTACCTTTTAATAGTTTTCTATTCAGAGTCAAAGTTTGTGAGATGAAAATTCACAGAATGCCCTCTAAGATAACAATTCTTGCATTTGATATAATGCTTCATCATATCATTAATATGTCTCAAAGTACTGTACTTCACAGGATTTACAATCAAGGGTAGTGGATGAACAGGTAGCCAATCTGTACACTGCAATTTCTCATAAACAACCATGTAATGAATGATCAACTTTTGGAGGATTATTGGCCAGGATACTGGGAGAATTTCCCATATATTTTTGAATCGTGGCATGGGATTCTTAACATCCACCTGAACAGACAAGATGGGGTCTTGCTTTAACACGTCATGCAAAAGACGTTACCTCTGACAATGCAGTGTTTTCCCAGCATTGTACTGGAGCATCAACATAGATTATGATTTTAAAATCCCAACATTGGACTTGAACACTGAAATCCTGATTCAAGGTGAAAAGGCTACTAATGTATTCGGTCTGACACTGAGATAAGTGCTTCTCAAGATCAAGATGAATAAAGTGAAATCAGAAAAATCAGAAGCACCTTGAGACATTGATAAGATGTGAAAAGTTGTATATCAAAATATAGTAAAAGCCCATTTATCCGTTACCTGATCAACCGTAACTTCCGTATAACCGGTACCTTAAAAAAAAAGCTCCCCATTCAAATAACCAGATCTTATCCGGCACAATCACGGTGGCGCATTTAATGAGTCAATAACAACAACGACAACAATTTACATTTATATAGCGCCTTTCACATCGGGAGGACGTCCCAAGGTGCTAAACAAGAGGCGTGTGACCCGAGCTGGGAGGGGAGTGTTTGGGAAGGGGTGAAACACGAAGGGGAGGTAAAAGAGTTCGGGGTGGAACAAAAGGCACGATCGAAGAGGAAAGTCTTCAAATCGGCCTTGAAAGAGGAAAGGGAAGAGGCGAAACGGAGGGATTGAGGGATGGCATTCCATAAGGTGGGAGCAGAGAAACTGAAGGCCCAGCCTCCGATGGTGGTGCGGTTCGGGCGGGGGGCTTGGAGCAGGCCAAGTCCTGTTGAACGGTGGGCGTGTAGGGGGAGAGTAGATCGGCTAGGTAGGATGGGGCAAGGCCGTGCAAGGCCTTGTAGGTGAGGACGAGGATCTTAAATTTGATCCTCTGGAGGATGGGGAGCCAGTGGAGACGGGCGAGGGTGGGGGTTATGTGGTCACGGAGGCGGGTGCGGGATAGTACACGGGCTGCAGAGTTTTGGATGGCCTGCAGCCTATGAATGGAGGAACTGAGGAGGCCGATTAGGAGAGAATTTCCGTAATCCAGCCGTGAGGTGATGTACGCGTGCACGAGTGTTTCGGCAGCGCGGGGGGTAAGATAATTACGGAGCCTGTCAATGTTGCGCAGATGGAAATAGGCGGTGCCAGTCAAGGCGCGGATGTGGGGAAGGAAGGAAAATGTTTGATCGAACATGATGCCGAGGTTGCTGATTGGCTTTGTGAGGTGGAGAGTACAGCCTTGGATGTTGAGGCTGGCAGCGCCCGATGTGCGGAGGCGCTGGCTTGAGCCAATCAGGAGGGCCTCGGTCTTACTCACGTTCAATTGCAAAAAGTTGTCCCTCGTCCACGATTCGATGTCGGACAGACATGCTGTTAGAACATCGATCGTCTGGGGGTTGAGGGATGAGGCAGAAAGGTACAACTGGGTGTCATCCGCATACATGTGGAAATTTACCCCATGTCTGCGGATGACGTCGCCCAGGGGGAGCGTGTAAAGGGTGAAAAGTAGGGGACCGAGGACAGAGCCCTGAGGGACGCCGTGGGAAACTATGCGGGGGTTTGAAGAAAAGGCATTGGAAGAAACAAAATGTAAACAATGGGTCAAATAAGAATGGAACCAGTCAAGGACTGTGCCTTGAAGGTTGAGGTGGGAGGAAAGACGTTGAAGGAGGATGGTGTGATCGACTGTGTCGAACGCAGCAGACAGGTCAAGGAGGACGAGGAGGCAGAGGGAGCCCTGGTCACAGGCGGTTAGGATGTCATTTGTGACCTTGACCAGGGCAGTTTCTGTGCTGTGGATAGGGCGGAAACCTGATTGGAGGGGTTCAAGAAGTGAGTGATTTGAAAGGAAAGAGCGGAGCTGGGAGGCAACCACTCTTTCAAGGACCTTGGATAGAAACGGGAGGTTGGAGATGGGTCGATAACTTGATGGTTGCGACGCATCAAGGGAGGGTTTCTTCAGGATAGGGGTGATGGTGGCTGTTTTAACGGAGGTAGGGATGGTTCCTGAGGAGAGGGAAAGGTTAATGGTGTCAGAAATGAGTGGGGCTAACAAATGGAGCTGGGTGCGGAGGAGGGGGGTGGGGATGGGGTCCAATGAGCACGTGGTGGGTTTCATGGAGGTGATTGTTTTTGTGATTGAAAGCGGGGTGGTGGGGTTGAAAGTGTGAAATGGGGGGTGAGTAGGGGTTGAGGTAACTGATGAGGGCGCTGAGGTGGAGGACTGGCAGGGGGAGGAAACCGCAGAGCGTATTTTCTCAATTTTGGATTCGAGGAAATCCAGCATCTCCTCACAACGAATGTTTGAGGAGAGGATCTGCGAGGTGAGGCGGGGTGGGCGGAGGAGCTGGTTGGTGGTGGCGAAGAGGAGGCGGTGGTTGTCCTTCGCTTCCAGGATTATCCTGGAGTAGAAGGCTGATTTGGCGGTGGCTAGGGCGGAGCGGTAAAATTTGATGCGGTCCAGCCAGATTTGCCGGTGGACCGTGAGGCCAGATTTGAGCCAGGTGTGTTCAACTGCTCTCACTTGGCTTTTGAGGGAACGGAGGTGAGATGTGTACCACGGTGATGATCAATAGTCACACAAAAGTACAATACGATTAGTTCTGAAAGCTGCTGTTAGTGGCACTGGCGGTTTTTCCTCTCCCTCTCTCCTTCCTTTTCTCTCTCCCTTTCTTTCTTTCTTTCTCTCCCTCTCCTTCCTTCCTCTCTATCTCTCCCTCTCTCTTTCTCTTCCCCTTTCTTTCTCTCTCTTTCTCACAGATACTACGTATTGCCTGTGTAGCCTGACTGTATCATGGGTTTAAACACTGTTTTGGTGGGGGGTGAAGTGGGAGAAGGAGAGAGAGGGTGGTGGGGGGGAGGGAAAGGTGGGTGGAAAGAGAAAGCACACAATAGCAATTGAGATATTTAAAAATGAGATAAAGAGATAAGGGAATTAACAGTTAATAATGATGCTTGCGTTTGATATGGATACAATGTGGAGAAAGGCAAGGAAACTAGATCAAAAGCTCTGTCATTACTTAAGAATATGCTTAATGAACCAAATAAGTGGCTTCTTTTTCTATGTTCCTTGGAGCTAAAGCATGAACTAAAAATGAGAAGTACCTCAGTAACTCATCTGTGATCAATGGCTCATGTCACCAATTAATTTTTATTATAGTGGCTCTCTCGGCAATATTATAGCATATTTTATTTGTGTGAATTGTTTGCACATTTCAGCCACAAATATATAGTAAATTCACTTTGTGAAGTACTTTGAAATACCTTGAAACATGAAAAGTGCTATATCAAATGCAAGGGCTATATTTTATATATATACTGTATATATATATATAAAAATGTTATTAAGAATTAATAGATCTCAGTAATATTTTGTGGATGAAATAATGCTAACCACTGGTCCCTCTTCCCAAGCTAAATTCAGACATATTACATTACATCTATTAACTTAGTATAAAACACCCACATCTTTCCACCTGCATCTACCAGAGCCAGTAAAATAAAACTATCAGTCAGTAAAATATCTCCTGAATAATGGCCATGGAATTGTGCACCATTCTCCAGCACAAACCTAAGAGATTAGAACCATTTCACATTATTTTAGCACATTTTGTTGTATTATGGTGCAAAATTAATCTTGTGGATTATTAAGTCAAGCAGTATGTATGGTTTTTCCACAGCTTTCCTTTATATTCTGACATAGACAAATGTTGCTATTATAAAATTAGAACCAAATTTTAATATGACAATGGAAGAGCACAGCTAAGTTAAATATTTTTTTCCAAGAATAGACTTCTACGAGGAAATTATTGTTTTCTTTGTCTCTCTCAATTTAATTTAAAATACACCTAGGGCTTTCTGGAATAGTGTTTCAGAGAAAGATTGGATTTATGTCTCAATGAAATCCAGAAAAGGATTATTCTTCTCTTATCAGCAAAATTTAGCAATCTTTTGGGGATATCTGGTTATAATAGGAAATATCAATAAAAATGTGCAGAACTGCTGGTTGGTAACTTTATAGAGAATAAAGCCAATGTATCCACATACTAAATGAATAATGCCATTAAGTCAGCATCATTATGACTTGAAATATACAGACATAAATGCAGCTTTGTACCTGTGGTTTTCTCTCCTAGTTCCAGCCCAAAGGATGGACTTGCAATAATAATTTGGAAATGCTCGTTTCCTTCAGGAACATCATCATCTAAGATGGTAATCTGAACGTATTTGTATCTCTCCCCATCACCAAACATAACAGTCTGCAAATCCCAAAAAACTAGATTACTCAACCTGCACGAAGATCATCTCTACATCTCAACAGAACAGGTCCACTGATATAATTTTGGTCATGTTGATCAATGATTAAAATCAACAACATCTCACTAACAAGTGGAGTTATTACACAGGTTTCAAAAATAAATTTCAAAATATTGGTAGATCAACTTTACATTTTCTTACACAATACTTGCTGATACATTTATCAGATAACATTGGGGCTTTAAACAAAGAGAAACATTTCTTGCCTTGAAACAATGTGATAAGTTGCAATGATATTCTTACCATCGGTGTTACATTGTAATCCAGGCCAAGCTGAGCTTCAAGATTTTGGGGGTAGAGAAACAATGACACATTTCCATAGGTGCCTCTATCTCGATACATGACCAAAGTCACGTTGTTAATTGTTTCATTCACCTCAAAGCTTGGAAGAAAAAAAACAATGAAGAATTCGGATGTAGGACAGCAAAGCTTAAATCATAAAAATACATTAGTTTAGGCACATTCAAATATATAACCTGGATCCTTACAACTAAATTAACTCCAATTAAAAATAGTTTAGGCTCCAGTAAATTAGCAGAGCAGTGACAAGCTGACATCAAGTATCTAGTTGATGCAGTCAAGCAAAGCCCTTCACATACTTCAGTAGAAAATGTTTTGGGATCATCTCCCTTGAGGCTTTATTCATTTAAATAAAAACTGTCTGAGTTCGCAAGTCACTATGTATTTGTCTATAAATGCAGTCACTGAGCATTGAGATGTCTTGTTAAACCAACAAGGGGTTATACCAAAATGCAAGGATTAATAGTATTATAAACAGTGAAGTCAACACCTGTACAATTCATTTAGATATTCAGAAGTCATTCAATAAAGCTCTATATGGAGTATGTTATGCTGTGGTTATGCCACATCATATACATCATAAATTGGATGAATGAAGCTGGAGACCTACACCTTTTGATGCTGTCTGGAATCTCTGGGAAAGCTTTGGCCCTCTGGAGTATAAACACAAGTGTCCATCTAACTGGGCTCCACACTTCTATGAACCTCTGAAAGCTCTTGTGGACTGTTCAATATAAGCTAAACCAACTTGTAAAAATCTAAAACAAGATTTCCGTTGTTTAGCTGCACATGCGCAGAATTCTGAAATCAATGATTAGTGTAATATTTTAATAGCCTGAGGGAATGTCATTAGGAATGGAGAGTTTAAATCAGCCTTTCCACTTCACATTGCAAGAAAAATCACTTAACTTCCAGTAGGACAAGTACTGCATGGCAGAAAAGACTTTGCCTCAGGAAATATAATGAGTAAATTGCAGTCCTCAGGAAGAGTTCCTTGTAACTTATCTACAGAAAGGGCAGGCTTTCAGGTGATCACATCATCTTTCAAGTCTTTTTAAATCCCATCTTCAATCACTAGAGCCAATTAGGAGTTCTACAAACGGTCTACAGACTGAACTTTGAAGGAAAATCAGTTAACTCATTAACTGTGGTGCTTGTTCCAAAGTCCTACTGTGATGGCAAACAGCAATTAAAAAAAAGTTATTATTTTAAGTACAGATAGCATTAGAGAATACGCCTTCAAAGTAATAAACAAACCACACCTTTACTAAATAACATATATGATGATATATTGTTGATTAAACACTTACTCAATACTTTGCCACTGAATAATTCCTTTCACGCCATCATTAGCATCAATGGTTACTTGAGAAACAAGACCTTCAGCATCTAGAAATTAAAAGCAAATTATGCTCATTATGTATTAGGTGAATATAGAACCTAACTACAATGTGCATAGCTTTAAGGCATAATTGAAACACAGCATGCATTAGGCCATGCTGGTTTGCATATTAATTACCTGCAAGTCTGAATCGAATTGGTTCTAGCAAGTGAAGGAGAATGCAAGAAAAGAAGGAAAAAGTAAAAGAAATGCATTTAAATGAAAACATAGTAGTCTAAGAAGAATGTTCTACACCTGTAAAGATACAGGGAAAAAACTTAAGCTTGATTTAGAAGGGTGGTAGAAGTCAGAAAATTGAACAGAAACAAGTTAAATATGCAATAGGTGGGCTGTAGGGAAGTCCTCCTGACGTGAAAGGTGTTGACGACAAATGTTGTTGTATTCCATGGTATGAAATTAAGTGGGCCATAGAACCTCCTTCAACCAAACCTCTCTTGTGATGTTGTGATATCTTGGTCAATATTTTTTTGAAAAAAAATCCCTAATTGATTTATACACACAATTATACAACATTTTATACAAAATTACATTTAGCATTAGAGAATGCGCCTTCAAAGTAATAATCAAATTGTACCAGTAGTTAATAATTACCAGCAATTGATATTTAGCTGCTGTACATAATACAATCCCGGTTAAAGCGCCTGCCGGATATTCGGGCGACCCCCAGCCGAAAACCTACTACAGAAAAATTAAAGTTCTTTTAACACACACCAGACTAAGCAATAACAGATTGTGATGGAGTATTGTGGTGACGCTTGTTGTTGGGGCTGCTCTCTTGCGCTTCTCACTTTTAGTGGTTGGGGTTTGCGGTCCGGCGATCCTTTTTTGAGTGGAGAGCGCCAGGTGGGTGAGGGAGGCGGCAGCATGATTTTAAAATCGCGCGACTTTACTAGTTGCAAGCCGAAGCCCGAGACTCTACGAGCGGCAAAGCGAAATACTGCACCTGTGCGATAGGGTCTGGCGATATATCGATATATCGCTAAAACCCGATATAATTTTCATATCGATACGCCGATATAGGCATTTCAAAAATATCGATATATCAAAAAATCTATATATCGAGGTAAAAAATCGGAATACCGCACACTGAACTACAAGACCCAGAATGCTCATCTCTACACAATGCACAGACATTGTGTAGAGATGCAAAGCCGCCATATTGTATTCATAGTCCTCGAATACAATATACAGGTATGCAAGGGGTTGGGGGGGGTGAGAGATGGCTGGGGGGTGGGGTGGGGGGGAGAGAGACGGCTGGAGGAGGAGAGAGACGGCTGGTGGGGCGGATGGGGGGGGGGGAGAGAGTTGGCTGGTGGAGGGTGGTGGGGGAGAGAGATGGCTGGTGGAGGGGGTGGGGGTGAGAGAGATAGCTGGTGGGGGGTGGGAGGGAGAGAGACAGCTGGGTGGGGGTGTGGGCGGGAGAAAGATGGCTGGTGGGGCGTGGGGAGGGAGAGAGATGGCTGGGGGGGTGGGAGGGAGATAGACGGCTGGGGGTGGGCGGGAGGGAGAGAGACGGCTGGGGGCGGTGTGGGCAGGAGAGAGATGGCTGGGGGGGGGGGGTGGGGGGGGGGAGAGAGACGGCTGGGGGGGGGGGGGTGTAGCGGGGGAGAGAGACGGCTGGTGGCGAATCGGGGTGGAGAGAGACGGCTGGGGAGAGGTGGGGGTTAGAGACAGATGGCGCAGGGGGGGGAAGGGAGATAGAGACGGCTGGGGGGGCGTGGGGTGGGAGGGATAAAGACGGCGGGGGGGGGGAGAGACAGTGTGGAGGTGATAATATACAGATAGATAGAGATGGGGGGGATGTGAGAGAGACACAGAGACACAGACAGAAAAACACAGAGATGGAGAGAGTGAGAGACACAGAGAGAGAAAGATATTTACTTCCTGAGGAGATAGGCCTGGAATGCGCGCACACCCGGAATGCGCGCGCTGCGCGCGCATGCGCAGTACAAAACCCCCGAAAATATCGATATATATCGATATGAGCCGATCGATATATCTAAATCGGAAAATTTCCATATCGACGGACCCTACTGTGCGACAATGTGGGTTATCGGCCAGCGTTATCGGCTTCCCACTAGTATGACTTTGAAGTCATACTTGCTCTGTTTTTTTCACCCAATTGGCGTGCTCCATTTTGGGGAGAGTCGATGGACTGTAAACCTCAACCGCAGCATCATGGTTTCAAGCACAGCATCTACCAGCGGGGGGGTGGGGTGCAGGAGAGTGGTTTTGACGGTGAGTGCCAATACAATATTCTGTTATTATGTTATTGTATATGCATTTACAAATGCTCCACTGCTATTGTTCCGGATAAGTTCTGGTTTCAAATGGGGACTTTTTTTTTGGTGTGCCAGTTATATGAAAGTGCTGGCTCATCAAGACACGGATAAATGGGCTTCTACTGTATCTAGCAGTCTCTAAAATATTTGGCTTATTGTGATTATTTATTATTTAATATATAATCAAATGATCCAATGGCCAAAATTGCAGAGATTCACTTCCAAAAGTACAGTAAATGTACATCTTTAGTAGTAGTACCCTCTATTTAAGGTTCTCTTCAATCCCCTCATTTTAAAAGAAAAATGAATTAATGAGTAAGAGTAATGAAAGAATAAATAACATTGATAACAACAAAATCACATTTGTAGAACGCCTTGCCTTTCAAGTGTTTTCTTAGAAGCTGTTTCAAAAATCAGAAGCCCCCAATATAAATGAGGCGTAAGATTAGAACAAAAACTTAGAATACTTAAATGGCCATAGTATAATTGACCAATCTAAACCTAAATGATTGATATCCTAACAAATATGTAACATGATTCACATGCAGTAAGATGCCAATCTTAGTCCCATCCTTGGGTGAGAAGTTAGTTTTTTATGGCATACAGGTGGAAAATTACAAAGCAATTCTCATAGACTTCACAGCACCATCAGTTACAAAGTGGCATTGGCATTTGTCAGAAAAGATGACCTACTCCCCTTTCAGCTCCCAAAACATTAAACGAATGAAACTCTTACTGGGGACTGAAATTTACTCATTTTATTTCCTGAAGCAAAGTCTTTTCTGCCATGTTGTAAATTAAAGAGAAATGGCGATAAACCAGAACTCTGCAGCCTGTGTCCTCTACCGCTCCAAGCTTTGTGACCCCATCTTCACCATCTTTGAGTGACTCCATTTGCTCCCCATCACCCAGAGGGTTTAATTCAAGATCCCGGTCCTCACATTCAAAACTCTCCATGACCTCGCCCCACCCTACCTCTGCGACCGCCTAACCCCCTATCAACCTATCTGCCCCCTCCACTCAGCAGGCTCCAACCTGCTCCATGTTCTTCAACCCACACGCCCCACTATTGGCGAGCGAGCCTTCAGCCACTCTGCCCCTAACTCTGGAAATCCATACCGCAGTCCCTCTACCTCGGCCCCTCCCTAGTCTCCTTCAAGTCCTGCCTCAAGACCTTCCTCTTCGACAGTCCCATTGGTCAGCCCAAATCCCCCCATTTTATTTCACCCTCCCCATCCCTGATGCCAGCTCAAGTCTGAAACCATGTCCAGCACCTTGAAATGTCCTCCTGACATGAAAGGCACTACACAAGTGTAATTTTGTTGCTATAATTGTTGTAATTTAGCTCCAATGAACCAATATAAATGTAGATGGATACAAAACACAATATACATACCAAGTCTGGGAGGGAGTGAAGTTGACTGTGGTAGAATGAGCTCCACTGATGTCAGATTGATGAGGAAGAACTCCTGCAATTCAGGAATGTCATCCTGAAAAAAGAAACTTTAGTAAAACTTTAATAAACCGATAAACCCGATATAAGTGAATATAAGTAAGTACCGTAAGGTTCACTTTGTCCCAAAATTGTAAAATGAAATACCATAGCACACCTGTTATATAAATCTAAGCATTGTTTGAAAAAAAACTTATATTAAGACAGTATTGTGCTATATTCTTTGTGACTACAAAGAACAATCAACAGAAATGGTAGAAATTTAGCACCACAATGGCTAAACAATACTGCCACAATAAAATGATGTGGAAAATAAATTAGATAAATAATTGGTGCATATTATTTAAAATGACAACTACCTGGCAGCATGTTTAAAGTTTAAAAGTTAAAGGTTTTGGTAATGGTCATAAATTACTTTGGTATTTCTGCTGTCTTTTAAAACGCCGCATTAAGCCTCTTTGTTGAATACTAAGTATACTATAGTCTTGAAATTCCTCTTCCTCACTTTCAAGGCCCTCCACGGCCTCGCCACCTCCTATGTGTCTGACTTGCTGACCCCCTATCAACCTGTCCACTCGACCCATTCAGCAGGCTCAGGCCTGCTCCATGTCTCCCACCCAACCATCGGCGGCTCGGCTTTCAGACTCTCGAGACCCACCCTTTGGAACTCCATCCCACAATCCCTTCACCCTGTTCCCTCTCTTGCCTCCCCACGATCGGACTGAAGACCCTCCTTTTCAACTGTGCCTTCAGCCCTCCTGCAACAACAACAACAACTTTGAATTATATAGCACCCTCCATGTCGGACGACGTCTCAGAGTGCTTCAATACCTCTCCTATCTCTCTCCCTTCATTCATCCTAACCCTGCATCCACCTTCCCCACTGATACTCGGGCCCCAACCCCTGACTGTTCAGTGCCTTGGAATGTCTTTCCAACATGAAGGCGCTCTACAAATATAATTTTGTTATTGACTTAGCTTACATATCTAACTTATAAGACAATGAGGTACATTAAATAGCGCATCACTTCTACAGTATTGCTGTAGTTGAAGCAATTTTATTACATAAACAAATCTCTCATACCATCATGAATTCTACATAACATTTAGCTGTCTTATATTGATGGCATAATTCTTCTATTAAGCCCAAATTTCATTACTGTATCACAGCACAAAATCCATGTGTGTTCTATTTAAACTTACTGGAAGCTGAAGACTCTCAAAATGCACTGAAGCTAGTCAACAAATAGGTTTGATAATACAGCGTTTATAGCACACCACAGAAACCAAGCTCTCCATTTGTATGATGTAAGAAATAAAATAGTTGGAAGATATTTTTACCTCTAAAATAGTGATGTTTATGGCAATAGTGGTTTTTCCCTCCCCAAGAATCGCAAATCCAGACACAGGGAGAAAATCCAGACCAGGTTCAGCCAATGACCCCTCGGTTAGATTCAAAGATACCAATGACCCCTTCACAGTTTCATAAGTAATATTAATTGCTCCTGGTTAACAAATGAACACATATATTTATTGTCCATGCAAAGAAACAGGGCAACATTTACCAACATTGGGTTAAGATCTTAAAAATAATACCTGTCTTTTAAACATGTTTGTATATTTTGTTAATGGATCAATTTAAAAATTAATTCATTTCAAAACCGTTGCTTGAAATATGAAGGGAATTCCATTATATTTGGTATATACTCTTATGAATAGTGAATTGCACTCAAGCTCAGTTAATTATATTTAAAAAATCATGTTTTAACACACAAATGATGCATCAATATATATCAACTATCACTTCCATTGCTCATACTCTAATGGTTAGTGTTAGCATTTAAAAACATCAGGGCCAGAGATCTTATGTGCTGAGGCCCCAGAGGAACACGTTTTCAATCCTTTTATTTTATAGTACTATTTTGTAGGATGGTACCGAACAATATTAGTCCGATCATTAACCAAAGTGAAATCGAGTCCTCAGTCTATCAACTGATAGAATGTTTTAAGCTTGTCTTCCGACACTTACATAGCTGCCGAGCTTAAATCAATTAGTGCCTGCCATTTATTTATGTATGCTTTGGTAGTGTGACTATACAAGCACTCCTTATAAAGCGGAAATATTGCTGTGCAAATTTTACATTCATACCAACAGGTTACTGAAATTCACATCATGTAAAAGTAGAACTCTGCGTCTCGTCACATTTCTACACTAGTGGCAATGTGTAACATTAAATAATAGCGACCTATATTGTGTTACCTAGTGATCCAAATTCTCTGCTGACAAATATCTCAATGGTTTTATTTCCTTCCTGAGCTGAAACCATTCGGGAGGATGGTGCAAAATTCACTACCCCATGTGGTTCATCACTGGCTTCCACTGTTAGAACAGCTTCATATCCCTGGTCATCAATAACAGCAGCACCCGTTGAGGAAATACCTGCAAAAAGTTGGTTTTTTTTTTCATCAAACAACGTAAACATTAAAACATGCATAACTTCACTCCGATCCAGACCACGGTAATTATGTAAGATTGCAGAATGTCCATCTGTACCTAGACCCACATGATCATGTTCATTCATGATACACCAATATTTTATTAGGCCAACCAGCACAGGAACCACAGTCTTTGGTCAATCACAAGTGGAACATTGACTATTCAGGCTATTTTGGACCAAGGATCTCCCAGATTTCGGAGTTCGCCTGTATTTAGAGACCTAGCCCAGCCTAACAATGCGTAACTTTATCAATGTTGCTTTATTTACAAAATATTATTTTAATGTGTTATTTAACATGATTTAAATGTATATAAATGTATAAAGAAATAAGTGTTTACACAATAAATTGTAAATAAATTGTAAATTTAAATGTAATATTTTGAAATCTTGCCGCTTTTAGGGAGTTGCCAGCTTTTGGAATGCAGGATTATCGACCTTCTACTGTACATATAATCTTGTCAGGATATGAAGCCTAAAAATAGAATTTTGAACAGCATGCAATGATGGCATCTGAGGCACGATGATACGATTTGAACCATAATGATTTTGATATTCAAGTAAAAAAATGTGCATACAATATGTATTCAATGTTCCATATATATGTGTCTGAAGAGTAAATATATATACTGTATATACAGTAAAAGCCCATTTATCCGGCACCCTTGGGACCTGGCTAATGCCAGTTAAAGCGCTTGCCGGATATTAGGCCGAAAACGGAAAAAAAGCATTTTTCCGGATAAATTCTGGTTAATCGAATGCTGGTCTTTTTTTTTGCGATGCCAGTTATGAAGAAGTTGCAATTGATTGGGTGTCGGATAAACGGGCTTTTACTGTGTATATATATTATATATATATAATATATATACACACACACAGCACGTTGATTCTTTAATTTAATCCCAACGAAATTGAAAAATAGCCAGTAGGTGGCGCAAGATTAACAGTTGTTAATGCCATGGTATTGGTAATTATTCACACATACAATACTGAGATCTCTCAGTTCAAGAGATACAAGATTCAAATGCTCATTTCAAACCTTTTATTGATCAAGACCATTATTTATGTGTTTTTCTCATAATGCCCACAATGAAGGAATTCACAGGATCTATTCTGATATTGCATATATATTAAGTAAAATGCAAGGCAACAGCTCAGTCTTAAATCATCTAATTGTCTCCTAGAAAATTAATTTTCTTTAAAAGTAGTTTAAACAACATCAAAATCACATTTGTATAGATTTTTTATGTAGTGGAACGAATACACAATACTTTGAGGTAGGGTCCGTCGATATGGAAATTTTCCAATTAAATATATCGATGGGCTCATATCGAGATATACCAAAATATCGATATTTTCGGGTTTTTCGTACTGCGCATGCGCGCGTAGCACGCATTCGGAGTTCGCGCGCATTCGGGGCCTATCTCCTCAGGAGGTAAATATATTTCTCTCTCTGTGTCTCTCACTCTCTCCATCTCTGTGTTTTTCTGTCTGTGTATCTCTGTGTCTCTCTCCCTCTCTCCTCTCTCACATTCCCCCCCATCTCTATCTATCTGTATATTATCACATCCATCCCGTCTCTCCCCCCCCACCCCGCCGTCCCTCTCTTGCACCCCCCACCGCCGTCGTCTCTCTCCCCCACCATCCCCCCAGCTGTCTCTTTCTCCCACCCACCCCCCCCCGCCGTCTCTCTCTCCCGTCCCCCCCTCCCAGCCGTCTCTCTCCCCCTCCCCCCAGCCGTCTCTCTCCCCCTCCCCCCAGCCGTCTCTCTCCCCCTCCCCCCAGCCGTCTCTCTCCCCCTCCCCCCAGCCGTCTCTCTCCCCCTCCCCCCAGCCGTCTCTCTCCCCCTCCCCCCAGCCGTCTCTCTCCCCCTCCCCCTCCCCCCAGCCGTCTCTCTCCCCCTCCCCCCAGCCGTCTCTCTCCCCCTCTCCTCCCCCCCAAGCCTTCTCTCTCCCCCTCCCCCCAGCCGTCTCTCTCTCTCCCTCTCCCCCCCCAGTCGTCTCTCTCCCCCTCTCCCCCCCCCAGCCGTCTCTCTCCCCCTCTCCCCCCCCCCCCCAGCCGTCTCTCCCCCCCACCCCCACCCCTTGCATAACTGTATATTGTATTCGAGGACTATGAATACAATATGGCGGCTTTGCACCTCGGTCTGTGCATTGTGTATAGAGATGAGCATTCTGGGTCTTGTAGTTCAGTGTGCATGCATCCCGATTTTTTACCTCGATATATAGATATTTTTTTAACGTCTATATCGGCATATCGATATGAAAATGATATCAGGTTTTAGCGATATATCGATATATCGCCGGACCCTACTTTGAGGGGAAAAAAGTGAAACAGCAAGACCTCAAATTGGAAGGCAAACAAATGCAAACGGTCAAATGGAACAATCATTTAACAGATTTTTGGGAGAGTTATTTCTGTGCAAACTAGAAATCATACATAGTTAAAACAATGATGCTGGGCTCACCACACAGCTCAAAATTTTCCCCCCTTTTTTTTTGTCAATGATGCTGTCAAAATAACATAAGGAATTGTTCCTCAATATCAGCATTGCCCCTAATCTTGTGCTCAGTTCTGTTCATTAGTGTGAACAGGAAAATTAACTTTCAAAAAAATGGATGTGTCTGACATCATCACGATTATCCCTAGCTCCACAGATGCCAGACTTTCACTGTGTCCCATTGCTCTGACTCTGACCAATTATTTTGTGGAGCTGGATACAAGTGGGAGATCCAGAATAAGAAAGGTCCAGGATTATTGTGTGCTGGGATATTCACCCTCTTTCTTTATGGGATTCTTGCAGAAGCACGCTGCCTTTGTGGGTAAATATTTAATCTAATAGTATAAAAAACCTGTGAAACCTAGTAAAATCCAAACTGTTTGTGCAATGTAATCCATTCCAGGATAAGCATTAATAGCTGCTTTGCAGCTAATTATATTTTATAACTCAAATAATGAGAATTTCCAGCAACTAGCCAGTCCATGAGACCACTACATTTTTAATAGGAATACTTCATTTTAATTACCTGTCTACAAAGACAATGTATTTTGGCATAAAAGTTCAAAGTTGAGTTAATGTTTGTCATTCTTCCTTCTGCATTAATCCACAATGTGTTCAGTCAATGTGATTATTCCTCACAGCAATTAAATAACAACAACAACATCAAAATTACACTTTTATAGCAACTTTCACGTCAGGAAGACATTCCAAGATGCCTCATAGTCATTGTTTCAGACCCGAGCTGCATCTGAATAATAATTTATTGTTATTATCAAATAATAATCTTAATTAAATAATGTCTTCAATTAGCCATTACAACCACAGCCACAAAAATACTCTATTTAATGACATGCAATGTTACCTTGAGTTCTGGCATTTGATAGGATAATTCTGTATTCCTCCTTTTCTTCAGGAATATGATCATCAACTAGACGCACCAACAAGGATGTGTTTAGAACACCCTGCAAAGTAGTAGAGTGGTAGATTAGATTCAAGAATAGATTTCACCGTGACATGACAAAAACAGAGCCACAATATGATTTGCAGAACATCAACAAGCAAAGAGAATGCTTTCAGTGAGTCCTGAAAACCTGCTGTGTTAGGGGTTTGGGTGTAAATACAATAAAATCACAGTCTCTGGAAATATTTTAACCCATGGCTGTTGCTAAGAAAATAACTCAACCAGTGCATTTTACAAGCGACAGATTCCCTGATAAACATGTCAGAGTAATTACTGCATTGATACAACCAGGTCAAGCATTAATGTTCAAACTCCCAACTGACTGAATAACCAGGCTTTGAAACCAATTCTCAGACCATTATGGACTGAACCTCAGAATTGTGGGGCTAAGGTTCAAAAAAGAGACGAACAAAACAATTACATTTGTATAGCGCCTGTCACGTCAAGAGGATATCCCAAGGCACTGGAGATGGAGGTGCATGGTTGCTCAGATTTAAGTATAACATGAATAAGAAATTGTGTACAATTAAAAATCAAATAAACTTCAACCCAGGGAGCACAAGATTTTCTGCAGCTGCTGATAGTTGCAATGTTTGTTTCGATAGATATTTCTGAAAGTAAAACCATGTCCTAAATGTAGTTTGGTGATTGCTGTAGTTCGAGGAGCAAACTACTACTTGTAAATAGTTCATTTCCCACACAAGACGCAGGAGAGAAAACTGTAACCTGTAAGTCAGGAACAAATATACGGAAGATTGTCTGTCATTGTGAAGTTTGAATAAAAATAGGTGAGGTTCACAGGGCTGGAATCATACAACATATATTTAAAAGGTAACAAAATTGACCAAATGTATTGGTCTAATATCAATAAAAATGTAAAATAATGAAATTGACTCTAATTATTTGTACAGTTGAATCATATGCTTAAGAGAAGCTGCAATTTAATATGCAAATAATTAAATAAGAAAGAGGCAGCATGAATTTAGAAGGGGGAGACTGCCTTACGACAAGTTTTCAACTTTTCTGCAAAAATCTGGACTGGCATGAGTGGCTGTGATCTAAATCCACAGCAAACCTCACCTCGTTGATTCAATTACAAAGGTCACTGACTCAATAATTCTTTTCACTTTAGATGATCTCATTAGATAATCTCAAAGAGATTACTTTAAGGTGCCCCATAGTAAAAAAAACAAACACTGATTTTGATGTTCTGCGCATGTACCAAAGCTTTGTGTTGTTACACTGTTGGGAATAATGTGGACTTTTTTCGAGCAACAAACATAGCCTCAGGTGCTGACTGACATGCTCTCCGACACTAAGTTCTGCAAGTACACTGCACAATGTATACCATAAAACCATAATACATAACGCCCTCCACGTCTGGCATGAAGGGCACTATATAAATTCAAGTTGTTGTTGTTATAATCTCCATATTTTGTTATCATCACTTTACAGCATGAGCAAAATACAGTAGAAGCCCGTTTATCTGTGGCTCGATGAACCGGCACTTTCGTATAACCGGTACGCCAAGAAAAAAGTTCCCATTCGATAAACCGGCACTTATCCAGAACAATAGCAGTGGAGCATTTGCAAATGCATAAATAACAGAATATTGTATTGGTACTTATTGTTAAAACTACTCTCTTGCGCTTCTCACCTTTACTGGTAGATGCTGCGCTTGAAGCCATGATGCTGCAGTTGAGGTTTATAGTCCAGCGATTCTTTTTTAAATGGAGCACGCCAAGTGGGTGAAAAAAACAGAGAGTGCGACTTTAAAACCATGGTAGCGGGAAGCCGATAACACTAGCCGATAACCCACATTGTGGCACAGTATTTGCCGCTAGTAGGGATATCGGCTTGCCACTAGTAAAGTTGCGAGACTTTAAAATCGCGCTGCCGTTTTTTCCACCCGCTTGGCGTCCTCCATTTAAAAAAGAATCGCTGGACTGTAAATCTTAATCAGTAAAGGTGAGAAGCGCAAGAGAGTAGTTTTAACACTAAGTACCAATACAATATTCTGTTATTATCTGTTATTACTTAGTCTGGTGTGTATGGTGTGTGTTAAAATAACTTTAATTTTTTTGTAGTGGGTTTTCAGCCACAGGCTGCCCGAATATCCAGCAGGCGCTTTAACTGGCATTGGCCAGGTCCCGCGGGTGCCAGATAAACGGGCTTTTACTGTATTTCACTTTGCTCCTAGAAAATGAAATAGCAATAGCCATTATTAAAACAGAAAGCATTACAATTGTCTACCTCAGAAAACAAAAGTGTTCCATTGAAATCTCCAAAGTTTTCCTGAATATAACGTCCATGCATGTTCCAGGTAACGGTAACATTGCCAAGTCCAGGAGGACTTCTTTCAATCCAGAACAATAAATTTTCTCCTGAAAATTAGAAAAGAAAATCAGAGTGAACTCCCATTCACTTTCAATTATGCAGCACACATTTGACTAGTTGCACATCCAATAGATTTTTTGTGCATAAAGATCCTAACGATAAAACATTTTTTTTAGTAAAGTTAAAAAATGAAATTCCATGTATTCATGGGGCCTTGGAGTTGTTGTATGCTCAACTCAGAAAAAGCTGTATTGTTGTATTAAATTTATTTGGCCAACAATCCACCAAATACAACTGGTCACTCACTTCATTGCTACTTGTGGGACAATTCTGCAAATTGACTATCGCATCCGCCTACAGAAATACGCAATCGCTACATTTCACACTTTGAGAAGTCCTCCATTGTGAAAGGCACCATATCAAATGTAGGGATTATTATTAATCTGTACTAAAACTTCCAAATGTAATTTTCACCATAATCAGAAGTAGTCTGACAAATGTTCTCAGTGTCAATTATATAGGAGCATACATATTTGCAGTACCCTCAAAAGAGCATTATAATCCATTTGTCTATTCCCAAATTCTGTGACGTACAATAATGCAAAACACATTATGTTTTAACTCTGCCATATACCATTGACAAATACATTTCTATTTCTCAAAATCCGCCTTGTAAGAATGTGATGTTGCATATCTCTGATTGAAAACTGATATTATATTAGTCAATGAGAGATGCACAGTGCCCATATCACTTGAATATTGGGAAATTGGGAAGGATTTCCAACAGAATAGCCAGCAGATATTCAGCACAGTTGCAGTTCAAGTGGTATAAGATTCACAAATTAAATACTGTATGTTAATACTTAACATATAATCCAACTATAATTTACCTTGTGTGGCAAAGCAGGTTGACACAAGATTGTTTTTCAAGTATTGCATAGCTTCTAAAACAATAGCAACATGCATTTATATAAAATTAACTTTTTATACAAAATAAGTCACAAAGCACTTCACAAAATATTATGATTAGAATGAAATGAATCTGATTATATAGGCAAATGGCTCAGATAATAACAAAAATATTAATGCAGATTGCCAAGTGCAAGTCTCTGAGGATAAAATAAAAACTATTAACCATCACAAACTCTTTCTTTCTCGGTATCTTAAACACATATAAGACAGAGGTTATTTATTCTACCCTCTCGCAATATTTAATAATAGTGAAATAATAGGGAATGGTCATTCTTAATGGGCCAGAGGAAAGTTTAAAAAGACTGTGGCACCGTAGGAATTGATAACAAAGAATAGGAGTGCGATCAGTAACAGAAACCCACCTTCACGTCCAATGACTGACCGGGAGGACATCTGGAAACCAATTACTCCTCCAACATCATCATTTGCCAGGATAACGACAGTGACCGTGTCAGAGCTGGGCAGAATACGACTGCCACCTTCAGTGTGTGTAAGAGCGATTAGAATCGTTTCACTGTCTTCTGGTTCTTCATCATCTACAATTGTCAACGTAATGACTTTTCTGTTCTCCCCTGCGAATAAAAATAGAAATAATGAACCCAGAGCTCAGACTGTACAGATTATTTCTCCTCTTTGCTTATTCAGCTAAAAGCTGCCATTTTTTTCCACTCAATTCTTCTGATAGGAAAGCACATTGCAAAGGCTGAGCAAAGACAACAAGCTGTTTTTAGAGATAAGAACATGTTAGAACTTTGTTACGAAAATAATCTGACTTTATGTTACCTGGAAAGAGAACAGAGATTTTTTTAAAAATGTTTACAATAAGAATAAAGAGTGAAATAAAAGCTATTGGTCACATAAGAACATAAGAATTAGGAGCAGGAGTAGGCCATTCGACATCTTGAGCCTGCCCTGCCATTCAATAAGATCATAGCTGATCTTCTAATCTAACTCCATCTACAACTACAACAACAACAACAAAATTACATTGATAGAGCATCTTTCACGTCGGGAGGACGTACCTAGGCGATGAACAATTAGGTCGGTACCCGAGCGGGGGGGGAGGGGAGGGTGGGGAGGCACAGGGGGAAGGAGAGCAGTGAAGAGGGGAGAGTTTGGAGGGCAGCAGAAGGCATGGTCGAAAAGGAAGGTCTTCAGACCAGCCTTGAAGGAGGAAAGGGCGGAAGCGAGGCAAAGGGATTGTGGGATGGAGTTCCAGAGTGTGGGGGCAGAGAGGCTGAAAGCCTGGCCACCGATGGTAGGGCAGTTCAGGCGAGGGACATGGAGAAGGCTAGAGCCCGCTGAACGGAGGGGGCGGGCAGGCTGAAAGGGAGCCAACAGGTTGGAGAGATAGGCGGGGGCAAGGCCGTGAATGGCCTTTAAAATAAGGACGACGATTAATACTATAATACAACTAATTATAAATGTTACTAATTAAATATAAGTCTAAAAATACTGAGATTCACTTTAAAACTCCACCTGCATAACTATACAATAACCCTCACACAGAACCTGCATGAGTAGAGGAAAGCATAGTTCCAATCAATTATTACAATTTTCCTGACAATAGACACAGGAAGAAAAAGAATCACAGATTTAATTTACTGCATTACTGTATCTAAGTTTTTAATCAAAGATAAAAATTACACTAACTTGTGCAGTTATTATTTTCCAGTATTACAATCGTCTTCATGTTTAAATAGATACATGGATGTCACAGAGCACAGGTTTGGAAAAAAGTTATTCAAACGTTAAACATAAAAGATGGACGCACCTTCAGCAAATGTCAAAATCCCAACATCACCAGTGAAATCGATGTTCTTTGTAGCCGTGCCACCAACCACATTCCACTCCACGGTCACCTGACCAAGACTACCTCTCCTCCTTTCTATCACGAGTTGCACAGTTACCTGTGCTTGTTCCATAACTTCAAGGTACAAGCCCTGGTCTGTGGCGTAAGGATTGGTACTGTAAATCAGAAAGATCCCAAATGCATCGCCATTCATAGCTATGACAACACTGGTGATATTCGGCTGCCCTACAGCAGGCTGGTTCCTCGGTGATACTGCTTCATTCAGCAGCTCAACTCTTAAAAGGGAAATGGCAAATTGTTCATCTCGTTCTGGAATAGTGTCACTTTGTATTAAAACTGAGAGATTGGCAAACTGATCTCCGTCACGCATGGTTACCGACAATCCCGCAATTGGCTCGTAATCGCTGCCTGGTGTTGCCTGAGTGCTGAACAGAGATGACACACTGGAAGTATTTTTGCGATAGGTTGTAAATTCTGTTCCATGAACTAAAATGCTTGATGTTGAAGCCATCCAAAAGCAAGTTGGCCTCTCAGTGGTATTTGTGAATGAGAAGGCAAAGCAAGCAGGCTCTTTCAAACAAGCAACTGCACATGTGTGCAGAGGATCTTGTTCCAGTGAAACATTAACCTGGGGAAAAGGCTGGCCATTTGGAATACCAATGATCGGAGGTTCATAGTAGGAAATTATGTCCTGTCCTTCTTTAATCAAGAGGGCCACAACATCAGTCTCAAATGTGGAATAGAATATTCGTAGCTGTCCAAAATACCCTCCACTGCATTAAATAAGAAAGCACAACACTGTATTAGAAAACATACATAAGCACCATTACTTTTTTTAGATTCAGAACAGGATCAAAGTTAACAACACTGGTAGGTTCTTCAGTTCTTGTCATAGAAACCAGGAACATGTTGCTCAGCTCTGCCATCAACCAGCATTAACAGCAAGCACCTCTAGTTTAATGCTTACAATCCTGCTTGTATTCAACAACAACAACAGCTTCGATTTATATAGCGTCCTCCATGCCAGACGGTGTCTCAGAGTGCTTGACTTCACCTGTTCACATCTCACTTGACTTGTTTACATTGGTTCTACACTTGAATGCCAGAAACAAAGAAGAATGGTTCTGCAAAATATATTCTAAGTTAAATTTGGATCAAGCCTTTTTCAATATCCCCCATAAAAAGCCAAGATACATATTCATGCTGGCTTTTTACCAGAACTCTAATTGTGGTTTCACTAACCACATATGCTAACCGAGTTACATCAATAAGAATCTTCGACAATAAATATGCCAAGAGAATGACATGACTATTGGCAACCCATTTTATTTTCAGCATATTAAAGCCAGCATTGAGAACTGATTACTTTACATTCAAACAGAGTACGTTGGGGACATATCACAGAACTTGATACCCCTTGTGCTGCAGTATTCTATGTCATATGAGTATCATGGATATAATGGCCAGTTACATTTCATTACTCGGATATGGTTATAATACTGAATGTGACTGTAATTAATTTCAGAAAAGAATACAATAAAACAAAAGGTTCTGTATTGTGTTGTTGTCAAAACAGAAGCTCAAATATGCTACAAATATAGATCTGCTTAGTTTTTGTAAACAAGATGTTTCTTAAAAGCTGGACTTAGTTTGGACTCGACATACCTTCTTCTTAATGTAATATTTTCCATGGCATTTCCTTCTATTGGTTCCTGAACTCTGTATACAGTCTGCCTGAAGTAAACAGTACCATGTGGGTTGTCATTTGCTGGTACGGTAATATCTGCCACCTTATCTGCACCAATAGAACTCCCTGATGAAGTATGGGTAAGTTCCACATAGATAACCTGCAGGTAAAATACTAATTTTTTAATATTTATTGCAGACATGCTCCCATGGCCACATTAAATCAGTAAAAGGAACAATTTAATAAATAGACAAACTGCTCTTAAAATAGAAGAGAAATGCATTGCTAATTTCCTATTTGTTTTGTAACAATCACTTTTGATCATAGATTTCATTCATGGAAGAAACATGCCAATTGATATATGCATGATATAAAATGTCACCATATCTGTCCCACTCTCATGGCACTTGATGTATCCAAGTCAGCTTCCCCACTGGCACTCAGCCCACCAAATCAACAGCTCACTGTTCGCACACTTCATGCCATCAACAGCCATAACTCCATGCCCCCAAACCAATAGCTCTTCCATTAACAACCTGCTAAGGCTTTACCCACAACCTGACCCCACACCTATTACAATATTAAGACATCATTCATAGGATCACTCATTAAATCCATTTTCTTTACCTCCTCAATTTCAGGGAAATCGTCTGCTAGGAGCTCCAATTGTAAGGTGTGAATGGTTTGTCCTGGTGTGAATTTCACTTCACCCAATGCCAACTGAAGATCATGACTAGCAAGCTGACCATTCAATGTTGCAACCCACTGGATTGTGACGGCTCCAAGTGTTCCACCATTCCGAACAATGGGAAGCTTTACCTTTGTGGTGTTAAACTCTGGTTCTTCGACAATAAATTTGGTTCTTTGAAAAACTATAATGAAAAAAAACAACCATTGCAACAACAACAACTTCGATTTATTAAGAAATCCTCCATTTCCATAAATGTTCTCACTTCATATTTTCTAAACCAAATCACTTTGTACAATTCATTGTATATAAATCAATTAGATGAAGCATAGATGTATTTAAGGGAAAGCTATTTAGGTACATGAGGGAGAAAGGAATAGATGGTCTTGCTTGTAGGCTTAGTTGAGGAGGAGCAGGCTCGTGGAGCCATAGACCAGTTGGGCCGAATGGCCTGTCTTTGTGCTGTGTATTCTAATGTAAGCAGTGCAAACACAACGGAGTCTTGTTACAGCAATTATTATGCTGCAACCTAGTCTCCATTAACACAAGTTCATTTCAAAAAAGATAAAATGTACCTTAAAAATTGGAATATAGAACAGGCTGCATATACATGTGTTTCATTAGCCAAACAATAACATGCATTTATACAGTAACTTCCACATAAAATAAAGATCTCAAATTGCTCAACAGATATAATGTTGAGCCCCGAGGATGGTCAAGAGATATTTAATTATGTTGACCAAAGACAGTCAAAGAGATACATTTTTAAAGCTTTTTTAAGGCAGAGTGAGAGCAACTTAAACATGATCCTTTTGAGTTACTGGATATCCTATTCACTGTGAATGTAAGTAATTACAGGTCAATTGCTTCAATTACATCATATATAGTTGGAGCAAAATCAGCACAATTTACATTACGAAGCTTTTTTCATATACAGTATATGAAAATTTCAAAGTGCTTTACCAAATTAGTTTAATTTTGTTATGAAGGCAATTAAAGTGTTATCTGAAACCAAGATGAGATTAGTGCCTTGCAGTCACTTTTTAGTATTCATTATTTTTATATTACTGTTGAACTAATTTATTATATTATATTTATTATTGCTGAACTCATGAGTTAAGTTTTACTTTGTCTGTAGTTTACTTATTTTTTGGTGACGGTGAATGCTGCAATTTGTAACCACAACCAGGCTGGAAGGTTGACCTTGCCTTAGCTTCATGACACTTTTGACTTCAATTTAAAATCACACAGAATTTGTTTTTAAATTAAGTCCTAATTTGGAGGATAGAAACCAGTTAAGAACTGCAGAAAACTAAGTAAAAGCAGAAGGTAAACCTTTCCCACAATGCAAGATACTGCACAGTCTTGCATTTTTAAAGACAAAATAGTCTTAAGGGTAAGACTAGTTTGATTTCAGGCCTCAGGTTACTCTGTGGAGTTAGTCATTATAAAATTTAAAACAGTGCGTGGATTAACCTTTATAAACGCAATCAGTATATCATAAAGTACCTAAATCAGCAGTTGAATGCCTGAAAGTAATATTCTTGGTATATATTTTTGGGTGTACTGTACTACTACCTCCCTCATTAGCTTCAGCAACATTGGAACAAGAGTAGGTGATTGGCCCATCAAGCCTGTCCCACCACTTTCCAAGACTGGTCAGTTCACAATTCAGGTCCACCTCCTTATCCTCTCGCCATATCCCTTGATACCCCTGTCTATCAAAATATATCAATTTGCTTTTTTAAATTCTTCAGCTGGCTCTGATTGCACTGCCCTCTGGGGGGGGGATGAATTCCATATGCTTCTTTATTTCACTTCTAAACAGTTTAACTTCAAACTTAGGACAATGGCCTCTATAATCCTTGCATTTGGTATAGCGCTTTTCACATCTTCTAGAACGTTTCAAAGGGCTTCACGGAATGTACTGCAAAGTATACATTGGTGGGAAAAATGCAGCAGCCAATTGCAAACAGCAGTGTCCCACAAATAGTCGTGGATTGAAATGACCAATTTATTATCGTTTTTTTTTCTTGATGGTTTAAAGCCCTCCACAACCTCGCCCCACCCTACATCCGTAACCTCCTATCCCCTTCCCAACCTACCCACCCACTCCGTTCAGCAGGCTCTGGTCTGCTTCACATCCCCCGACCCACCTGCCCAACCATTGGCAGGCGAGCCTTCAGTCACTCTACCCCCAACCTGCGGAACTCCATCCCGAAGTCCCTCCACCTGACCCCCTCCTTGGTCTCCTTCAAGTCTCGCCTCAAGACTCTCCTCTTCGATGGATCTATCGGCAACTCCTCCCCCCTCCCACCCACCGTCCTCAGCTCAGGTCTGAAGCAGTACTTTGGACACCTACCTGTCCAGCACCTTGGGACGCCCTCCTGACATGAAAGGCGCTATACAAATGTAATTTTGTTGTTGTTGTTGTTATCAGGCTTGTGGAGTAAGGAAACTTGCCCAAGGTTTTGCCCTGCCAGTAAATGAACCCAGGCCTCTTGCTTGTAAGGCAACTGCTCTAACCACTGAGCTGCAGGATTCAACAATCTTTTCAGCTAGTCCTCAATTCACTCACCAGAGGAAACAATATTCAGCTTGTCAAATGCAGTCATAATTTTATATTTCTCAATCAGATCACCCCTCAACCTTCTGAACTCGAGAGAATACAAATTAAGTTGTTTCTATCCACTCATCATAATTCAGGCATTTGGCAACAAAAATCATTCTTGTTAATAGAACAATAGTTCTGCTTTGCAAACAATATCAAGTTCACAAAGATAATTTATACATCACAAACTGAAACAATTTCAAAATGGCCATTTTGTGCACAACGTCTTACATTTATACAGTACCTTTCACACAGGGTACCATTTCCGAGTGCTTAACAGCAGCACAGCTTGACACTGAGCTGGGGTCAGATGGGTGATGTCCATAGGCATGGTCAAAGAGGATGTTAATGTAGTTATCCAATTTATTTAGTCTTATCAGAACTTTTTTTGTACAACATCCTATCCCCTATAAAAATTATAATACTCTAATGTGCAGTATTTCAAGATACTGTAGTTGGAAAGGAATATCACAATAATGAGCATGACCATCTGCAACTCAGATTTGCATCTTTGTTACATATTGGATGCATCTCCCACAGAATTTTATATTATCTATAAACAAAATAGATTTTACCAAAAAATCCATAGGGGTCATCAGAGGCTTCGATAGTGATAGTTGCCTTGGTAAGTTTCCCGAGTACAGCTCCCCCTGTCGTTTGGTTAATAAGCTCAACGCGGAAAGACTCATCGATTTCAGGAGTGATGTCATTCAGTATGTAAATTGGCACAGCTTTACTGGTTTCCCCTTCCAGTAAAATGACATCAGAAGACGCTACACTGTAATCTTCACCTACACAAAATAAAATGCACATGAATAAGTTTCAATAAAATTAAGTAGAACATGCCTGAAAGCAGGCCCGTACGCAGGATTTTTAATGGGGGGGTGCGAATTGCTAGTGATGGGACCAACAATGGCCGGCGGCTTGGGGGCTGCCCACGAGGGCCCCTGGTGGGGGTGAAGGGGGCGAAGCCCCCTCGAGGCTCCGACGTTTTACACAGTTTGAGGTCATATTTTTCACATTTTTGCGGTCATATTTTTTTTGCATGCCAGTGGACGTCTCTGAAAGCAATTTTTAATTACAGGAATACATTTTTAATAATATAAATCAAATGTGATAATCAAGACAAAACAAGAAACATGATATTTCAGAAACACGCCTATCAAAACTTAAGTCATTTTTACTTACATTTATCAGATTAAAATATGATTTCAGTTTCCACAAAGTGGTGCTACCTTTTTATGTAGTGACTGTATACGGGATGATTTCCAATTGACACACCACATAGACATAGGCGCTAAAGCATAGGCCTACGTCCATGAGTATTTTTTTTAAAGATAGGCATTTCCGTCCAGACACATATAACTTTTTTGTTGGGTTCTCAAAAGCTTTAATTTCTCAGAAGCTAGTAAATATGTTGTCATTGTTTGCTAGCATTACAGTCACACCTCTCAAAACCTGAGTAATTTTTACTTACGGTGATCAGATGAAAAGATGATTTTAACTTCCAGAAGTGGTGCTACCTTTGTGGCTGTATACGGGATGATTTCCAAACGAGGATGGATTTGAGTCTTGGCGCGCGCCTATGTTTACACGGTGAGACACAGACTCGCCGCGTCATTGACTAGCGCGTCTATCGACGCGGTATGTTTTGTGTAGACGCCGATTCTGGTGTGCGAGTAATTTTATATTAATACTAAATCATTCAAAGATGTGTATTTATAAGTAATACATAGTTTTGAAGAATTAATTGTTACACAAATGTACAATAAATTTACTTGGTATTTAAATTTGATAAAAATACAATTCTCTACCCCGGAAAATGTGGACCTTTTATAATTTGGGGGGGTGCCTACGCACCCGTCGCACCCCCCCTGCGTACGGGCCTGCTGAAAGTGTCATGGAAGCTGATAACAACTTTTCAGACAGAAGTATTGTAGATAGTTATTTGGGGAGGACGGTTTTGCAGGGCTAAGAGGAGAGAGCAGGGGAATGGGATTAATTTGGACAGCTCTTTTCACAGAGCTCGCACAGACAATGAACAACCAAATGGCCTCCTTCTTGGCTGCGTAATTCTATGGTAATCTAGGTTCTGTAAAATCACACTCTGCTTTATAAAATTGGGGGGTGTTAATGAATGGCAGGTCAGCACCTCCCTGTGACCATTAACCCCTGCATGTTTCATGTTTGTACACTATGTATGGGAAGTGCCATGAATTACAATGAGTATGCAAAGGAAGCCAACAACTGCAATTCCGGTAATGCATGGTGCAGGACAACAGCACACCGATATCAGATCTCCAATGATCCTGTGCTATAACAAGGTCCAACTGTATGTATGCTGCATAGATATTTCATTATTAATGATACATGTATTTTTGTCAGTAGGGTTTTGCAATGGTAAAACAGTTTCAAAGTTAATATTCTGTTTTTTCAGTAATTTAACGATAATGCTTCATTGGATATCGCACTTCAAAGCATCAAAGAGTCTCAAACTGCTTTGTACAGTGAGTTGCTTTGCCAGGACTCTCACGCAGTCAAGCATGGGAAGCAACAACAACTTAAACTTATAAAGTGCCTTTCACGTCAGGAGGACGTCCCAAGGCACTGCACAGGAGGCGTGTGACCCGAGCTGGGAGGGGAGGGTTCGGGAAGGGGTGAAATACATAGGGGAGGTCAAAAAATTCGGGGGGGAACAAAAGGCACGGTCAAAGAGGAAAGTCTTCAAACCGGCCTTGAAAGAGGAAAGGAAAGAAACAAGGCGGAGGGATTGGGGGATGGAATTCCACAGGGCGGGAGCGGAGAAACTGAAGGCCTGGCCTCCAATGGTGGGGCGGTTCGGGCGGGGGGCTTGGAGCAGGCCAATTCCTGCTGAACGGAGGGTCCGGGTGGGCTTATAGGGGGAGAGTAAATCGGTTAAATGAACACTCAGTTGCAATGAACTCAAGCCATGGAGTACGAAGTGAACCCACATTCCTCTGGGAAGGTGAGAGAGCAACTAAATGAACCAAACCACCACTGCTAACTCACACTGTTTTGAAAAATTGATATTTTTATTAAATTTCTTTATTTTTCTCTTAGTCCATAATACATTGACTAAGTGCTTTGAGACTCCCTCCTGACTTAAAGGTGCCATATATATCTGGATTATATACCATTCAAACAGCCCTTTTGCTAGCTAGTCCATGCTAGTACAGTATTTATATTCCAGACATGCCTGAACCCATCATAATCTTCCTTTTCTATCCCCCTTCCACACTCTTCTTTTCCCTTCGCACTCATGCCTGAAAGTGTCTGTACTTTGTACCACAAGTGATCAACAAGAAAGGCAATCTACTTGAAGGCCTTCACCAATGTTGTTCTTGAACCGGCTGTTAAGCGCTCTGAGGTGCTGTCCGGCATGGAGGACACTATATAAATCCAAGTTGTTGTTGTTAAGGGATGACTCATCTATGCTCTACTGTATTCATATGAGGCAATATTCATTTTCTGCACTTGCCAGTGTATCTGATGTCAGTATCTTATTGTGTGCAGAATTGTGGTTGTTAACCTGCGTCCTAACACTCTAATGTAGAAAATGTTCATATCTGGCATTCCAAAATTGCTTTGGTATTAAATTATTGGTGTGGATACAGAAAAATGCTCCTGCAAAGAACCTGCAGGATAAATTTTGCATACCAACTCTTGCCGTCATTGAGAAAGTTTGAAACTTCACAGAAACATCTTCAAATATCCCTCCGGTTCTGGTTACATTGATGATCGGTCCAATATAGTTTTCAGCAATTCGTACTGCAGTAGTTGAAAGTTGCAGGATTCCAAATGCGTTATCATTGGCGTCAATAATCACCTGTGCTATGATTTCATTCTTTGGTCCAAGGCGTGGAGACTCAGATACTAAAAGACAAAGTTTCAGTAATTATCATAATATCCATTGTACTGTTGAGATTTCCAAGCTTATATAACTCCTGGATGACAATTAGGGCATAAAGTACTTATCAGGAATAAGACATTCAGCCTATCAAAACTGTTCTGCCATTTTATTAAATCAAGTCAGGTCTTTGAATTCCTACCAATTCTCCACATCTCATAATATTCTTACATCGCAAGTGCCTATCTACCTCCCTTTTATCCCCAAACCCAGGGCATTGGGAGAAACACGTTTTTCTTTTCAAATGTTGTCATTTGATCTTAACAGACAAATGCGACCTCAGTTTAACATCTGATCCCCCAATATTAAACTGGAATGTCAGCTGAGACTACAAGCCAAAGTTTGGTAAAACAACAAAAGAGACTAAGCAGTTAGAATAAGAAAAATAAAGAAAATAAAAGGCTAAACAAGCATTTTAGATTACTCACTTGGTCTGTCTTGCATTCCTTTCAACAGCATTACATTACGTAAACAGACAAACACAGACTCTCGCTGCTCGGGTTCCAGATCATCCAGTATGGGAATAGTTATGTTAGCTTCTATTTGATTGGTTTCAAAGATAACTGATCCAGATATGGCAAGATAATCACTCCATTCCGTCGCCCTGGCAATGTGAGATGGGAGATCTTCTGACTCTGTATCATCCAAAGTTGTGTATGTGACTATGGTAATGCCCATCAGTCCTTTCAACCGCTGAATTGTCAGCGTTACATTCTGCTCCTCTTCTTTAACACTGACTGGCTGATTTATTCCCGAAAAGATGAACAAACCATACGGATCATCATTAGCTAGAATGGTCAAGGTTGCATTTGTTAAAACTCCCAGGTTGCCTTTGGAAACATTAGTGATGTACACCGTAAATTCTTTATCCAATTCAGGAAAATCGTTCGAAGCCACTTGTACCATGATACTCTCTCGAGTCTGTCCTATTTCAAACATGATATTGCCATAGGTATTGAGCAAACTATTGTAAGGATCAGAGGCAACTTCCCAAAATAGAGTAACCTGAGATAAGGCACCACCAGCACGTACAACCTGAAAATGTAAACAGTTCATTAAACACTCAAGTTGCATATTGAAGATACAGCCAATTTTAACTTTGTTAATGAGATCCAAAATGTTATGTCACCAAATGTATTCATGAATTAAATTATGAATCAAATAAATGAACAGAAGAACTTATTCAACATCAGTGTATGTAATTTTCAAGTTTACATGTTTCATTTTACAATAGGCAAAATAAAATTGCTAACCTGTAGCAGAACAATATCATGACCTCCTTCTGGTTCTGTCCCATTAACATGCAAGGAATCATTGCTGAACTGGAACACTCCATAGGCATCATCAGAGGCATCAATTGTCACTATGATCTCTGATGCTATTCCTAGGCTGGCTGAAAATCAATTCAACAAAAAGGAACTTCAATCTTCTTAATGCAAAACGTTATTTGGGGCTCTTCATATAATCTGAAATACTAGTTCATATTTGAATAATATCTCAAAACCTTTTACATTTATATAGTATGTAGAATGTACCAAAGCATTTCACATAGCTGACTGGTAGCTTGAGCTGGGAGTGAAAGGACCTGAAGAGTGTGGGGAAGGTGACTAAAATGGGAAATTGAAACAATTACACTGAAAAGATGTGTGATTGAAGAACTCATCTGAGATTGCATTCATTTAAAAAATATTTAACTGTGATTTCCCATTGCCACCACCTCACTTACACCATTATGGCTTTGAATTCACGGATTGAGAACTCACTTACACTTCCAAGTCTCATGATGAATCAGCCAGGCTAGTCAACCTTCAACAGTGCCTTGTATTATTTCTGGATTACCTAACTTTTGCTGGGCACGTTTTAGAACTACTTCACTCCCAGAGAGACATGGTTATAAAGGGAAGGAGTTTTACACCGAGTTGACATGAAGTTTTTGATTCTGAAAAAGGAAGATTTCCAGTACAGGACTGGCTTTCAATACAAGAATTGAAAGACATTTATTTGGAAAACTAAGAAATGTTCAGAGCTTCTCATCAAAGGTAGCCAAAGGAGAGCATGATGTCGATCTAGCAGTTTGGTTTAAAGCTGGCAGCTTTGTTTCAGGTAACAGTTAAGGAAGGTAATTGATCCATAAAGTAAATTACAGTAAAAGCCTGTTTATCCAGCACCCTTGGGACCTGGCCAATGCTGGTTAAAGCGCCTGCCGGATATTCGGCCGAAAATGAAAAAAAAAAATTTTTTTTTAAAAATGTCCAATGCATTTTTCCGGATAAATTCCAGTTAATCGAATGCGACTTTCTTTTGCGATGCAGGTTATATGGAAGTTACGGTTGATTGGGTAACGGATAAATGGGCTGTTAGTGTAATATAATCACGTAAGAATAAAAAGTGGAGTATCAAAAAGCATGTCAATAAAAAGTAGTAAATGAGAAACTAATTGGGAAAGTGAATATAGTATTAATTCCAATCATTGCAATCATCAGTTTTACTTTAAAGTTGAATGTATTTCTGATATTCCAAAAGTTGTTTAAAGGATACTAAATTTGAGAGATTAAGATAACATTTAACAATACTAACCATCTGGTTGCTTTCTTGGTTCTGATCATTTGGAGCATTGGCGACAAGATTTATAGATAAATGACATGATCGATGATATACAATCTCCAAGGATTTCGTGAAAATCCTTTTGTGAAAATCTTTGGAGAAACTAATTATACAGCACAGAAGGTGGCCATTCGGCCCATCATGTCTGTGCTGAGTCTTTGAAAAGAACAGTCCAAATCAATCCCACTCTCTCCCTATAGCCCTGCAACTTATCCTCCCCAAATAATTACCTATTTCTCTCTTAAAAGTCCTAATCTGAATAGCTCGCTGCATGAAAAAAAATTATCCTCACCTCCCCTCTGCTTCTTTTAATAACTATATTAAATCAATGTCCTCGCCACTCGCCGACCTACTCGCCAGTGGAAATAGATTTTCCTTGTTCACGCTATCAAATCCTCCAATAATTTTGTAAACTTCTGTTAAGTCTCCTCTTAATCTTCTCTGCTCCAAGAAAAATAATCCTAGTTTTTCTGGTCTCTCCTGATAACTAAAGTCCCTCATTCTTGGTACCATCCTGGTAAATCTCACCCTCTCCAATGCATTGACATCCTTTCTAGAATGTGGTACCCAGACCTAAACACAGTACTCCAGCTGAGGCCAGTGTTTTATAAAGGTTCATCTTAGCTTCCTGACATCATAAAATATCTCAATCTATATCAGGATCAACAACAATATCCAATAATCTTTTGTGTGTCGAAAGCCCACTTCCGTTTCTCCTGCATGAACTAAATGGTTTATAAAAATCATTGATTGAAATCTAGAGGTCGGTGATCAGAGAGGTTAACAGAGGCACACAAACATGATGTATTGGCCAAATCATCAGAAGCTGGATAAATAGAAGTATTCTGCATGGTCAGCGAGTCGCACGTTGGTATAAATGTGTAACACACAATTCTGCCGCTGAATGTAAATTCATTTTAAAATGTTGAATATAATAAAGAAGAGCGAGACTGTATGTTCTTACCACGCACATGGACAGCTGGAAGGAAGAGGTCCAACTCGCCATCACCACTCCCGCTACTCCCTATGTCAAAGATTTTAGCTATGTCAGAATAAACACACATTACATTCACACATATACGAACACACACACAAAAAGGTCAACATCAGTAATAAAGGGGAGAGAAAAACCAGCCAAAAGTTTTTTTTTAATTAATTACACACCCACAAGTTAACATAATAATGTATTTACATCAAGTGGCAATTATGAATTGCAAGTCATATCATATCCATAGTTTATATTAAAGTTACTTTATTAAGGGTACGATAATTTTTTAATTATTTAAAAAATATAAAGTACAGGTATTTGTGCTAAAAGTTCTCAATCTGCTACTGGAACAGGGAATTTTGTAGCAAAAATTCCAATACATTTTGTTCTCCATTCTTAATTATTATCAATCCAACTATTATTTTCTCTCTTTTTGGTGGCATGTCGCCTTGACAATGACAATGCAAAAGTTTGTAAAACATGCAAGGGGTGGGTAGGAGGTGGGGGACATATTCAACAAATTCTCACTCTTCCTGCAAACCTCCCCACCCGCCAGAATGTGACTGGCCTCTGCTCTGCCTTTCCTCCTCAAGAACACAGGCTAGACCTTGAGCTTGGCAACCTTTCTGTTGTGCAATTGTTCGCAGTACCAATTTAGAGTGCAACCATGTTGGCTTAACATTATACGTTTATATTCCACAATTTCTATTTTCCTAACCTTTTGTACTTCACAATGGAGAAAGAAACAATGCATGCCTACCTTCTCCATCAGAATTTATAAGCTCCACCTTGAAGGTCTTTGGAATTTCAGGATTCGAGTCATCTGTGATATTTATAGTTATGTATTTGTATCGTTCTCCAGGCTGAAGTTCTAGAATACCTGCATTGCTCTGAAAGCAAGTTAAAGGTGTTAGCAATTTCAGCTACTGCACTATTGTGTACTGACGTAGAGATAATAATATCTTCTGAAACGTTGACTCACTTTTCCTTTCTCCATAGATGCTGCCTGACTTGCTGAGTGTTCTCAGCGAATTCTGTTTTTGCTAACATTTGATCCAGCTTTTAAGGGTAATCATTATCCAAGGCTCAAGTCAGAAACAATCATACAATAAATAAGTTCAATAAAGATTCCAGCGGATCTATTACAACTACTTGGATGCATCCAAACATTCATAGTTCTTGATTGAATGGAGAATCATTCACAGAACATTTTTTTTAAATGAAGGCTATTCAAACAAACACTGTTTAATACTGGCCCTTGCTTCAAAAACATTACAGTTTAATTCTTAAAGCATTCCTTATGTCTGCATTTTACTAAGAGTTTGTCTCTTTATGTCCGTAACAGCACTAGACATTTGCAGAAGGTTATATGGGTTTAGGCTGCTGAAAATAGTCCACAACATGTTTTATTTCTCACTGAATATATCTCACATAGCAGCTGCTATAACATTACTCCAAACAAAATTTTTCTTGGGCCAAAAATATTTTAACTTCTCTTCTCACCTGATAATCAAATGGACTGGCAGCCGTCAGGGGCACAGTCTGGTAACCCACCAGGACAAATCCTAGAAGGCCCTGTGCACGGACTACTAGCAGTCTGATTTGTCCAACCTCCTCTTTCACTGTGATTCTGGGTATAGTGTGAGCAGCAGGAATGATTTGATCGAGATCTGGCAGTGGTCCAGTGGAAAACTGCAACAAACCTGAAAAATGGTGCAGGGGACACGAGATGATTCGAATTCCGAAATGATTCTTATCTCCAAGAAGCTACCAACAACAACAACGTGATTGCATTTATATGGCACCTTCCACATCAAGAAGACATCACAAGGTGCTTGACAATACTGGCTTCGCACCTGGGAGAGGTCAACGGTACAGTAAAAGAAGGAGGTCTTGAATTGGACCTTGAAAGATGTGAGAGAGAGGGCAATTCAGAGGGATTCCGAGATGAGATTCACCAAATAGGATGAAAGCCCAACTGTGAACCACTGAGATATTTCAAAGGCAAATCTGTCAAATGCAAGAATTTATTATTATAATAACATGCCATCCAAATTTCCCGCTTTAGTAATAGTAATGGTATATTTACCATATGGATGGTCACTGGGTTTGATAGTGACCTCTGTACTCATCTTCTCTGGATCAATACTAGCTCCACTCGTTGGAGTAGAGCCAGGTTTTCCATCTCCAGATATAGTGGAAACCAGTGATATGATGAAGTGCTCAGCAAGTTCAGGCATGTCATCGTCCAAAACATGTATATTCAGAACCTACAGAGAAACCAGGAAAGCATAATTGCAATTAATTATCCCTGCAAAAAATATACAAAAAAAAAAAAAATTACACTTGTAATAGCACCTTTCACGTCAGGAGGACATCCTAAGGCACTGGACAGTCATTGTTTCAATGGATCGCCCACCAATGGTGGGGCGGGTGGGTTTGGGGATGTGGAGCAGGCCAGATAATAATAATAATTCAATCATACTTGCATTTGATATAGCACTTTTCACGTCTTCTGGATGTCTCAAAACGCTTCACAGAATATACTATCAAGTAAATTGACTGTATATTTGTGGGAGTAATGCAGCCAACGCCCAAGGTTTCGCCTTGCTTGGAATTGAACCTAGGTCTCTCTCTTGTATTATTATTATTATCATTACTGTAAGGCAAACGCTCTAACCACTGAGTCTTTCCCCAGTCTCTGCTGGGTTACCTAATCTCATCCAGGGCATCAATTGGAGGGGCCACAACTGGCATCAGCTCCTTATCTAGTGTGGGAAAAATCAGGTAAGATTCTATCTGTGACCCCACTGCAAAATATGATCATCCTCAATTTTCCATCCTCCAGTGGAGAGTGGAATAGGATCTGACCTTTTCTCAGGAATTTCCCAAAGAAGGTGTCTTTAGAACAACAACAAAAAATTACATTTATAGAGCGCCTTTCACATTAGGAGGACGTCCCAAAGCACTGAAGTCTTGAAACTTCAGTGTGGGATCAAATCCATTCCCACAAATCCCACTGAAATCCATATTAATGCTCTAAAATGCAGAGCCATTGCAGTTCATAATATTACCTCTGATCGTTGCCAGGGAGGAAAAGTGATGGTTCCACTGGAGTTGGCAAAATCAGTGATATTGCCACTGTCAGAATCAATCTGCGTGATATTATAATTCACACTGACATAGTCCAGGGCTCCTCTTGTTCTTTCCACAATACATGATATTGTAGACCCTTCAGCGGAAGTCTTCAGAAAAAGAAGTCAATAAAGATTTGTTGGTGTGTTCAACAGACAGAAATACTCACAAGCACGAACAAACTGAGTATTGATTTGAGAAGAAAGCAGATAATTTTATTCGTCATTCACAAAGGGAAGGAAGCCATCGAAAATAACAACCCTTAACCCAACTACATGAGTTGCTGCAGTGAGCACTGAAAGAGTCCCTTTATTGTCTAGAAGGTGAAACATTTGACCAAACCAATAGATCACAAGGTGGAAAGGAGAAGCTTACAAGTAACCACAGCACCCTGAGATAGTGAAAGGAAAAGTCAGACTAGAGTCATGACAGAGTCAAACATACAAAGGTTTTGTATGTTTGCATGAGATACATGGAGGAGAATGTATAGAACTATTTTATGCAAAATAGTGCATTTCAAAACCTCTTGTACTTTAAAGAAGTATGCATGTAGTAGGGTTTCCTTTCACATGAATATCGTCAAAAGCAAATTTTCAGACATTTAGTGCCAATTTTACCTGTGGAATGCAAGTTCCAGTGAAGCCGAACAACCCATTGGCACTGTCACTTTTTTGTATCCTTAGCCTTGCTGTGGCCCCTTCCTGTAATATTTTGGCTCCACCATAAGTCATTGTTAGCCTTAATGTGAAAAACTCCTCTCCTTCCTCTTCACTGTCATCTCTGGCCGCAACAATAAACGACTTCCTTCTTTCTCCCTGTCTATACTCCAGGTATCCCGATATCGGCTGAAGGTCCAGCTTTGCTGGCATGGCATGAATTTCATGGATTTCTGCTCGGCTCAATTTACGGACATACATTCTCAAATCCTGCATTAGTCCTGTAAATCTGCTCTGTCCTTCGGCATCTGCTCCAATAGTTATATCACCAGGGCCTGGAGATGTGTGACATTATTCAATCAGCTTTAGTACATAGAAATAGTACGGTTAAACATTTAAATGTACATTTCAATGTTATTATAGTGTTCAAATAGGATCTTTAAAAAAAAATTGATTCCTGCCATCCATAAACTGCAATTGTGAATAATTCAGGAGAATTATTACTACTTTTTGGTTTTGTTGTTGCGATTTTTAGACTTTTGAAACTGTGGGTCTGATGTCAGAAATTATGAGTTCTGAGCTGGAGTACTGAACTGGGGAGTCGGGCAGAGTACATTTGAAACTATGGCAAAGTTTCAGTCAATGAGTACCAGATTTGGTTAGTAATCCAGAGGCCAAACACAAGAATGGCATATTTTTCTCCTGCAACCACATTTACTGGCAGCATGTAGATGCTTGCTTTGTGGTTTTCACACTATTGGTCTATATGAATATCCGTGAAATAACTGTTCTTGCAGATAATCATGGATGGGCAAATCATTTACCACAATTTATTCAATGACTAGCATTTCATTAAGCTTAATGTCTCAGTCAACAGTTGAACTGGAGATATCAAAAATTTAGGTCCTCTGTTAGAGGAGTATTTATAACCCAATTGAAACGATAGCAGAATGAGGGTCCAGCAATATGACAAAACATAGTACTGCATCTGCTTTCCAATCAGAGAATGATGGTTTGAATGTCAATTGTAGCCCTTATTTTAAATCTACATTTGTATCCAATCCAAATTTTTATAGTACTTACCATCTGCAATCACCTTTCCCTGTAAACACTTGGTACCATCAGGAAGCAAGATCCCATCCAGATAAAATTCAAGAATTCCATCGTCCACTGTGATTATAATGTGAATCCAAGTATTTTCTTCAATGTATTTCAACGCTGTTACCAGGCTAGCATGTGTAACATTTGATCTAAACAAAGTATAGTAAAACCCAATGGACACATGTGATTCATTGATCATCACCTTCAGTGCATAGTAAACGGTGCCATTGCTCTTTGTCTTCGCAATGATAAACCCATCTGTATAGGGATTAGGCCTCACCCAGGCAGACAATGTGAAATTTGTAAATATATCATTTATTCTTGGATGATATTCTTGACTAACAGTTCCATAAGCATCTTTTGCTCCACTAAAGTACAGAACATCTGTACCTGTGTGATGACGCCTTGCATGAGGTCTTAGTTCAATAGCATTAGGAAAAGTTCCAACCAGTATAAAGTCCACCATTTGTGGGAGTCCATATCTGAATGCATTGGATAGTATTTCCCATCCAACTCGGACGTCCCCAAATGTGCCCTTCTGTCGCAAAATAGTGAAATTTGTAATATAGGAAATATCATCAACTGAAAGCACATCTTCTGCTATTTCCCTGTCTTGGCTCCCTGTGTCCAAGACAAAAACTCCAAAAGGATCATCATTAAACGGAATCACAACACCAATATTCAAGCTTGTGTTTGCTAGCTCACCACCAGGACTTCCACCTATAAATTTAAATAAAAGTTCCATGAATGTAAAGAAATTATTCCACTGAATAGATATTAACAATATAAAGATATTGATATAAAGATATAAACAATATAAAACAATATTGAATCCTTTAGAGAGGTTATCATTGTATCATAAAGTGTCCTAACAAACATCTACTGCATTTTGCATCTACTACATCTTTGCAAAGGACAATAGAAACAGATTATTTATTTGACTGTGTCTTGCCTCTTGTGCATACCTGACACATTCAGCAGCCTCAGAGTATATATTTCATTAAACTCTGGAATCCCATCAGCAAGTGCATGGAGCGTTACAGGAAGGGATTGTTCTCCATTTGTAAACAGCACAATGCCACATGTTTCTGTAAACTCTTGTCCAGGTTTCAAGAAAGAATCATTCACAAATAAGTGCCAGGAAACAGAAACATTGCCAAACGTCCCTCTTTGTCTCACAATCCTGTGTGCAAAATGACAAAGAATGGCAGAAAACAATCTAAATAAAAGTATTCATTGTGGAGTTCTGTAGCTCATTGGTTAGAGTGCTCGCCTCGCAAGCGAGAGACTTGGGTTCTTATTCCCACCAGGGCGAAATGTTGGGCAAGCCACATGCCTGTTTTTACCTAGCAGTAAGTAGGAACCCAATTGTTAGTCAATTGTCGGATTACTTTTCCCCAGAAATAATAATACCTAAAAAAAAAATGTGGTCACTCTATCCATAACTGATTCTAGGACTCTGTTGTGCGCAATTGGCTGCCACGTTTTGCCTGCAAGCATACTATCAATGGAGAGTATCCAGGGGAGTTTACAGGATGACGGGAGTCAGAGGACTTTGTCACTATGATTCCTCACTCTAATCACGGTGTCCTTGTGCAATGCCTCTTCTGTGCAAACAAACCCTACTTTTGTATGTGTTATATATGGGATATAGATATGCAACATATATCCCACATATATCCCATATATATGTTACAGGCTTTTAAAGTTCAATATAGCTTTTTCCCTGATCTGAAATTGAATCCTGATGGATTATTTTTTCCCAATGTGAGGTAGAGTTACTTACGTAAAATTGTTGCTATCACCCTCTTGTACAATTTTTTCAAGAGGTTCCAGTGAAAAGATTCCATTAGGATCATCATTTGCTTCAATTATAACTGTAGCTCTTATGGCTCCATAAACAACAGTATCACCTATACAGGAAAGAAAACTCACCATTTGTCCCAGTGTCTGTAGCATAAAGTACTAAGTTAATTTGGTGTTTTCATCAATCATACAGTATAATTAATATTAAAATATTATAGTAGAATTGTGAAAAGCCATTGTAAAAGAGATTATTGCTATCAGTAAAACAATAAATGTTACTAGCAATGATAATCAATTTCTGCTATCAAGGTATTACCTGTAGAATTAAGCAGCACAATGTAGAATGTTTCATCGGTCTCAGGAATGTCATCATCATTAATAGTAACAGAAACAGTCTTAGCTTCTTCTCCTACATCAAACATCACTGTATTGTTCCCACTTAAAGGAAGAAAGTCTCCTTCACTGTTGGAAGTACCTCCATACTCAACATGATAAACAACAGTAGCCACAAAGTCAGTGGTTCCATTTCTAACAACTGTGAAATTGGCAACTGTTCCTTCTTGAACTCTTATTGTAATTGGCTCTAAAATGAAACAGATAAGAGATCAGGCTCAGACTTGTTTTATTTTTTAAATATCTGATGCACAATTTGATCATATTTAAGGGACTGTGGGATGGAACATTTACTCCTTTATCTTCCGCTTTACAATTATAATTAACAGGTCTTTTCTTCAATGTTGACTGACAGTCATTTCATTGTTCCAACTTCACTCTGAACCTGGTATCATGTTCCTACTGACAACCATTACTTGAAAGTTTCAAGCTAAAATAACAAACACGATTCTTTCAACAACTATTGGGGTGGACTGTGATGTGCAAGATTTTGTTTCCCTGAGATTTGCTGTCACCAGTTTTTCATCATTCCAATATACTGTTGGGACTGAATTCCATTGCTTTTGACTTTTAACAGATTACTTAAATCTGAATTACATTGCGAAAGGATAAAGTGACTGCATTTATATATAAATACTTTCTTCCCTGAACATTTTATTTCTATTCTTTAAAGCAACATTTAAAAAAAACTGCAAAACATTTAAAGGATGAAACAGAATTTACTCCAACACAAGCAGTATGCCCTCTGAGACTTCATCCAGCATGAAGGGCACAATATAAATGCAAGTTATTGTTGTTCTGGGACATTTCTCATACCCCCAAACACTCTACATTATCATCCTGTACACCCTGATAATGTTGTTAAGGCTGTTTGACTCAAGTAATATAGGACTAGTTACTTGTGCAGATAAATAACCATGCTGTTCTATCCACTCAAATTGAAGTCAAAATCTGTGTTCTGAAGAAGGGAAAGGACAAAGATTACGATCATAATCTACCTCACTAACTGCTTCTTTAAAGAATTTTCTCTAGAGTTAAAAAAAGTTTGCTGTAATATCAGAAGAGAACTATATTACCAAATGTGTAACAAAATATTTTTTAAAAGTACAGCCAACCTTCAAAATAAATTGGGTCATCATTTTTATTAATGTGAAGAGTAGCATTAAATGCATTTCCAATCCTGGCATCTCCAGTAGCATTGAAAAGGGTTATTGTGAAGGTTTCCATATCCTCAGGAATCTGCGTAATGATTACAAAGATAACAAAATCAATTAAAATTGAAGTTTCATAGTTTATCTAAAGTTGTTTTTCACTCCACTAGCTCTCCATTAGTACTTCTCTCTCTAAAAAAAATTAACCACAAAACTCCTCATGGGAATATTTTAATTCCAGACTATCATTAAATTTCCTGCAGACACAAGCCTTAATATTCCTGGTGTACCCTGTGGCTGCAATGAAATACATTCTAGTGACTTTAGCAAACAATCAGCCAAGTATTCTATATAGATTGTGGCATCCGTTACATTACCAAATGCATTCCATTTACAGTACTGAATCATACTGGCTACTCAGATTGAGTTTTAAACCTAGACATACATTCAAAATAATTTCCATTTCCTATTTGATACTATGGAGTCCTGTAGCATATCAATGAGTGCACTTGCCATGCAAGGCAAGAGTACCCGGGTTCAATTCACGAGTGGGGTGAAATCTTAGGCAAACTTCCTCTGTTTACCTAGCAGTAAGTAGGAACCCAGTTGTTAGTCAATTGATGAATCATTTTCAAAGGGTAATAATCCCTCCAAAAAAATTGTGGTCAATCCACAACTGTTTGTGGGACTGATGTGCAAAATTGGCGCCACATTTTGCACACAAAACATACAGACAATCCACTTCAATATGTTCAGTGCCTAGATCATTTTACATCTTATCTATGGTATATCTATAGGAAGTGTCTGTATGAGATACTGTACATTGTAGTACAAACACATTAATGTTGGCTCTCATTATTGTACTTTCTGTGGTCCTACAAAATCCTTATGAGAGTTTAATCTTCAGCACTGACTGATATAGCTTCACTAAGGACTAGAGGAAGTTGATTGTAATATCATATTGTAAAAATATGGTTCTTCCATAATTTGAAACCTTTGACTTGCAGACTCTTTGGCTTTGAAGAGATTAAGTGTGTAATTTAAAGTAGTTACAAGGATAATTACTGATTCGAAAATATTCAATTGATCATGTTGGATGAACAAATGAGTAACTGCAAAATAACAACTAAGGTCATTAATTGCTGCTCTGTATATATGCTTCAAAAATAACAAAACAAGCAATAATGCATTAAAGAGTATTGTTCATACATAGCAGACAATCATTTTAAGATTTTGAGAAAGAGTAATCATTTATATGTAAACAATGATTCCCAATTATACAGGACATTGAGGTTTTTTTTTTTTTTTAAATGATTATTTTTCATTCTGAACCTTAAGAGAGATTGCATTAAGAGAGCTTTACTCATTCTGGAGGAAATATGTTCTCTTTAAAATGATTAATATTAGAAAATATTGAATTATGAAGTACATCCTTGGGATGTGCTCCCGATGTGAAAGGCAAATGTAATTTTGTTGTTGTTGTACCGATACTTACTTCGTCAGGTAGGGACTGAAGGGTAATGTTTTTTGAAGATTCGTCACTGTTGAAGGAGATCATACCTTGGACTGGGTAAACATCTTCAGTAAAAATGGGATCAATAATCCAAAAAACACTAACATTGCCAAAAGAGCCTTGGTCACGAATTACTGGGAAGATAGCTGTTAAAATTAAAGAAAAATATTCAGTTAACTATACGTAATACAGTAAAAGCCCGTTTATATGGCATCCGTGGGACCTGGCCATTACCGGTTAAAGCGGACATTCGGGCGTCCCGCGGCCAAAAACCCACCACAAAAAAATGTAAGTTATTTTAACACACACCATACACACCAGACCAAATAATAACAGATAACAACAGCATATTGTATTGGTACTTATTGTTAAAACTACTCTCTTGCACTTCTCACCTTTACTGGTTGAGGTTTACAGTCCAGCAATTCTTTCTGCAATGGAGGATGCTGTGCGAGTGACAAAAAAACGGCAGTGTGATTTTACTAGCGGCAAGCCGATAACCATAAACTCTACTAGTGCCAAACTGAAAACCCTAGATTCTACTAGCAGCAAACCAATAACCCTAGACTCTACTAGCCGCAAACCGAAATACTGTACCTACGCGACAATGTGGGTTATCGGCTTGTTGCTAGTAAGGCTTTAAAGTCGCACTCCGTTTTTTCACCCGCTTGGCGTCCTCCATTTTAAAAAGAATCGCTAGACTATAAACCTCAACCGCAGCATCATGGCTTCAAGCGCAGCATCTATCAGTAAAGGTGAGAAGCACAAGAGAGTAGTTTTAACAATTAGTACCAATACAATATTCTGTTATTATCTGTTATTATTTATGCATTTACAAATGCTCCACCGCTATTGTTCCAGATATGTTCCGGTTTATCGAATGGGGACTTTTTTTTGCGTTCCAGTTATACAGAAGTGCCGGTTCATCGAGTCACAGATAAACAGGCTTCTACTGAACATGGCACTCAATACTGAATACTTCATATCAGGTTGTCCAATGCACCTTAGTTTTAGTTTGAAAACTTGCTTTTTTTTGTATTCTTCAAAAGAAAATATAGTACAACCAGCACAGTAAGTATTTTCTTATAAGGAATAAACTGGAATAAAGAATTCACTTTTTAAAAACACAGGCTTTTACTGTCTATTGCAGGCTGCTAATAGCCCAAATGGGATGTGCTGTGCTATGGCCAGAGAAGTAGACTGCAACTGTTAGAACTCAATTTGCTTTACGGTGACCTTTCAAAGACCAGCCATCCAAGCATGACATAAGTGCACACTCCAACCATTTGTCAAATGCAGACTAACTGAAAGCACCAATTGTTTTCATCCCTTGTTTTTTTAAAGAAACAAACAAGATGTGTTGACCCTAAACACATAATTTCATGGCTGAAAGATTACAATGAGACAAATGTTCTGTAATTCAAATATATTAATCATGTAAATTTCAACGGCACTGGCAGAAACTACTATCACACAATTTTTCTCTTCCCCCTCCCACAATACACACTGATTTTATTGGTGCACTTACCTGTGTATACAGCGTCACCCTTACTTTCATTTAGAATGCTGGTGAATTCTGGGGCATTGAATTGTATCACACCATGGGGATCATCATTCTTCAGAACTGTGACGTTGACTTGAGAAGCAGCTCCCAATTTACTCGGTGGTGAACCATGACTGCTGAGCTTTACAGTAAAGTATTCTTCCAGCTGAGAACAAATTGGGGAAATCAGACCAAATAAATATTTTGCACTGTTATCCATTCTATGTTTTCTGCAACAACTAACATATTTCTTCCCTCACAATTCACTTCAAAAGGATTCTGCCATAAAACTTCCAATCCTCTGTACAGTATTTTGTTTGCTGGTATCTTTTAAAATATTTTTTATTTGGAGTCTAAATTGGTTGTGACTTTTGTACAGTTCATTCCTGCTTGGTTTCTCTTTCTTCATAGATGTGTATTTTCCTTCCGCCTTTCTTACTGTATCTTAATAATGCAATTGTTCACCTGTTTTAATTTCCAACTCTGCTTCCCACTTAATCCTCCCTTCATTTCTCCTGAGAGCTCCTAGCATTGGATTCTGAAGTCATACTATTATTACACTGGTCTCATGCTCAATACTGCACTAAATGCAAGCACTATTATCTTTGGAGTTCAAGTACAGATTCTCTCAGCATTGTCACAGGTCTATCTTTGGGAAAGACAGATTCTTAAGATGAATCTGAAGGATATCTTGATTTTAACAGCAACAATAATAAACAGAAAATTATATTTACACAGCACCTTTCACAATGGGAGAATGTACCAAAGCACTGGACAGTTAAGGGTTTCCACACAAACTGGGGGTTGCAAGCAAAAGGAGTTGAGGGTAGGAAGGGTGAGAATGTGGCCGTAGGTATTTCATGAAATACTGTAAGGATGAAGCTATCTAGATTGGTCACTGTAGTCAACAAATTTATTCTTTGTCATTATTACAACTCAATGCCTCTTTACAGAAAATCACAGTATCTGTCCTATAAACCGAATCAATAGTTTGTTTTAAAAACAAAGCTTAATTTAAAGGAATAACAAGAATAACTTAAACTGAAGCAATCTCACCACATGAACATATGTGTGTTCATTATTTCTAGAATTTGTGAACAATGATTTACTGTACATTATAGGCAAACATTTACATATACATAACTGGTAATTGTTACACAAAACTTTACCTCTGGTATTCCATCTTCCCTTGCTAGCAGTGTGATTACAATCTCCCTTTCACCGGGATCAAATTTCAAAATCCCTGTATTTCCATAAAACTCAAAGTTTTCACTTGGTTCCACACTGTAGCGTATAAACTGCTTCAGAAGTGCTCCACGGTATCGAACAATCTTCAATTCAAAAGCAACACCTTCCTAAGAAAACAATTATGGTCTGTTAAAATTAAAGAACATATCTAAGCTAATCACTAATTAATGACTACATTTTCTAACAACAGTTGGAATTGATGGTACAATATGATCCTGAATAATGCAGATCACGATCAGTTTCAAGACAAAGCAAACAAACCCCCAGTTTGGTCCTCAGAATCCAGCCGACGAGCCAGGCTAGTTGGTCCGTCATAAGCATGAACCAGAAATGCTCCACATAGAATAATAATAATTCTTGCATTATGATATAGTTCCTTATCACATCTTCAAAATGTCTCAAAGTGTTTCACAGTATAGCCTGTAAAGCAAATTGACTGTATATTTAGTGGGCGAAATGCGGCAGCCAGCTGAACACAGCAGTGTCCCACATACCATCATAGATTGAAGTGACCAATTTGTTATTTAAGAGAAAAAATTGCAGTAATTATTACGCCAAGAAAAGCAATCTGCCAATCAACTGACAGCTGGGTTCCTACTTACTGCTAGGTAAACAGACCATGTAAGGAAACTTGTCTAAATTTCTCCCTGCTGGGAATCAAACCCAGGTCTCTCACTTGTGAGGCGAGTGCTATCCATTGAGCTGCAGGACTCTCAATACTATTTAGAAACCATTGCACTATCCCTCCCGTCAACCAAAGACCGGATCCCAGTCTTTCTAAATTTAATTCTTACATGCAAATGAAATTTGTAAAAATGGCTTTGATTCGCACAGCTAAAGCTTTTTATAAAGCAATGGAAACCATTGAATCAGAAACATGTCATCATACTTAAGAGTAACCAAACAAGACTAAAAGTTCCACATATCTATACCACTTAAACATGGACATTTCTCTCAATCTGCAATGGAATGTGTACAGTACTGTCTCCTGGGAAGAGATATTCTGTTTACCTATTTCCTGAGAATAATGGCGTATGTTGGCAAGAGACAAGACAAAGCCACATTAACAACCTCAACAAAATTACATTTATATAGTTGTTAATTTATGCACAGCAATGCTCCACAAATATTCAATGAAATGAATGATCAATCATCTGGGGAATTGTTGGCCAGGATATCAGGTGAAGCACCTTTCTCTTCAAATTGTGCCACAGATTTTTATTGTCCACCTGGACAGCAGACAAGACCTTGATTTAGCGTATAGAATAACTCCCAGGTGGTATATATAACAATTGGACAATCAATATAACTGTTTAAAATCCTACAACTTGGATCTTCATTTGAAACAATCTCATCTGTACTCACCTGAACTAAATAAGGTCCTCTAGTCTGTGGGGAGAACTCAAAGATTCCACCTGGATCATCATTTTGTAAAATAATTATCTCTCTGCTGGTAAATCCTGATTTCAGAACCTGATTATCCTGGTTAGTTCTGCAGACAAAACATAAATTTGAAATTACAATTTGCTGTAATCTTTACCAAAACAACAATATTACATTGTTTTATATTATTATCAGTAACTGTACAAATATTTTGAATTAAAAAAGCTCTTAAATTTAATTCTTACATTTTAAGATCTTATTCACATACATTTCAGTTTAAACATTTTCTCCAATGCATGTTAATGATAAATTTAGAAACTTTAAACTTGAGAAATATAGGAATAAAGGTTGAGATATACATGAACACATTCTATTCAAAATGCAATGATGTTTGTGCTGCTGAAGCCTAGTATTGAAGTAACATGTTATATATGGATGGAAGAAGGCAAGTTGAATAATGGAAATGTAGCAATGGAAGAATATTTTGGAGCTTGCTTACCTTTGGGATCCAAAGAATGCTATTTGAAGCTTTCCCAAGCGATACAGTGGGAAGATTATTATTTTATTGGTCAATTTTATATGGTGTGTTTAAAATGTTTAAACAAAATAATATTTGCACTTGATGTAGCGCCTTATCATGTCAATGAGATGCCTCAATGCATTTCACAGAATATGTTGTGAAATATACATTATATTGTAAAGACTGTATTTTCTGATATATTTTATGTATTTTTGTGACAAAGTATATCAAATAAGTCTACAATAAAATGTGGCATTTTTAGCACCCTTTGATTCATATCAAAGAATAAGCTAATATCTGAAAAGAATATACTATCGTGTTTTACTATTACTTTAAAAAGTTGGGCATCTGGTTCAAATGATATCAATTGGGTGAAGCCAAGTTAATTACCTAGAATAAAATTGCAATGGGTAAACAACTCTTCGTTATGTCGCTAGTAATTTTTGTCTTTCTTCATTACAAGCAAAATGAATAAACTAGTATGGAAACAATATATAAATTATAATGAAAAAGGAAATTTAATCGGTTCATTATTTTTACACAATCCAATTACTCACTAAGCACCAATTTAATCATGCTCCTTGATTTCAATCATGCTACATGCAACAGTGCAGTAATGCAGTGCACACAAAGTACTGAAGAAAACCAAATGAAAAATCCAGAAACTGAAAAATATAAGTCATAATGGTGGTTCACAATAAGAGCAGAGCACAATTCACTCTACTTACCCAAAGTACACCACAAATCTCTCTGTCTCTACCCTGCAGACAGTCAGAGTAGGAAGGAATAAGACTAATTTTGAAGATGTTTCAGAAAACCGAGTAAAAGACTTTCTTCTTTTGTTGCATTTAATAATAGTCACAATATGAAAGCCCTGTTTGTTCCTTTGACAAATGCTATCAAGATGTTCGGTTTCTATTTAATTGCATTGTCACTGGAGCAGTCAGATAGCAAGGTCTATTCACAGCACCTTGTGCCAAGATTACATGCAACATGGAAAGAGGCCATTTGACCCAACTGAACCATACCAGTGCTTATGCTCTACACAAACCTCCAAACCTTCTCTTCTCCTCTCTTACACTTCTCCATTCCCTTCTCCGTCATGTTTGCATCAATTGCAGTAATTCAAGCAATTAAGTTTAAACAATAAACTAATCGTATTATATCTTTTTTTACAGTGATATGGGAACTTCAACCTCCACATGAACAGGCAGGCTGGAAGCAATAAGCAAATTTCTTCTGTTCCCTGATCTTTTAATTGCTACTGTGAATAAGATGGATAGGAACTTTTTTGTGCTAGTCTGGTACGTATCGTTCTTGGTTCAACTCTTTTTGAATCATTGAACCAAATGATATGGTTGAAAATAGGCTAATTTACTCATGCTCAGCATAACTATTATACTGTGTTAAATAGGTATAAAATTCTGATAGTTATAATGCCGGAAGTGGACACCCACTTAATCAGTTTACCACATTTGAACAATTGACCAGAAAAATAACAAGTTTGTGAAATTTAAAGAAAATAAAAAATACACAATACAAAAAAGCCTACCTGTCCAATGAAATTATCATGGTCTCATTTATTTCAGGCAAATCATCTGGTTTCACCATAATGTTCACTGCAGCACTGCTCTGGCCGGAGACGAATGTGAGAGAACTAGTGAATGGGCCAATGTCATCACTGGTGACGTTGCCACGATTCATCCCTGTGGGTGTCAAACTCCAGTAAACTACAGCCAGGCCATCAGTCCCATCTCGTTGTAAGGGAATAGAAATCTGAGGAACAGAGCCACATGTAAAAATCAAATAGCACTTTTTGAAAGATATATTTGAATTAAAGTGATAAGGTTTTGGGCTCTAAGTTTTTTCAGCACTTTGGGACATTCCCCCGACGCGAATGGTGCTCTAGAAATGTAACTGTGTTGTTGTTTATTGTTTTAGGATTTATTGGATACAGTTGGTGTTTTGTATTCTGCTTCATTGATACGAGTTCCACGGATCTTCATTACCCCATAGTGTTAATTGAAGAGTCCAGCTGTTATGCCAGTTGAGATATAATGGTAAGATTTCCATGCTTTATTTCTTCCAAGGTTCTATATTTATTCCATTGTCACTTGAATCTCAAAATTAAAGCTGCAGAAGCATTCAGACAGTCGGAAAGAAACTTGTCCAAATATTTTCAAAAAGAAATGTGAAAATTTCATTGTGAAAAGTAAAAATGTTATCTTGTTCTCTCTCATCCATCTCCAATCAATACTGGAGACTGAGTTGCTGATAAACTAATTACCGAGAACCATATTGTTAAATCCTTTCAAAGGCTGTGTGAAAAGCCAATGTGGGTACTCAAAATAAGACAGTTCTAGTTCATTAAAAGGCACAGACTGATAAGACTGTAAATTGTGTACATGCCTCAATCTAACAAAATTCCCTGAATACTTTCCAAATTGTAACAGAAGGTGACTGAACTGTGTGGAGTTCCGCCGTCTTGTGTAGAACTGTATTCATTGTGGTGCTATATTCCAAGTGGTGTTTCTTGGGAGTCAGCCAGTTTCTAGAAACACTGCACAAGAAATGTCAGGTCTGTCAAAGCACAAATCGGTGAACATATGTTGTACTAGGAATGTGTTTATTAGTTCCTTGGACCAGACAATCTCACCAGACTGCTAGCAATTGCACAAATTACCAGCTTGAAAAGGGAAACATTAAAGGGTAAAGAGCGAGCAACAGAAATAGATTGGATTTGGTGGCTCAAGTGAAGAAAAATACATTGTAGAATTGATTGGATAAATAGTCTCTTTCTGTGCCACACAGATCTATGGTTGAGCAGACCAGAGATCATCTATTTTTCTTTCAGCAGAAATGCAGCCTGAACAGATTATATCTGAATGAGTTGTAATGAAACAGCCAACATCTTTATTTTTATAAAAATAATTCAAAACTATAGGTATTTTATTTGAAAAAAAGGAATCCATTTCTAAATACACATTTGGGGCAAACATTAATTGAGCCATTTATCTATCTAACTGGCAGTTGATATGAGCAGAAATCTTCTGGCACAAACATTAATTTAGGAGCTCAGGTGATTCACATTTACCTGGTTATCAGAAGAATTCTCTGGTTCAGAAACAAAGAGAGTCATATTGCTGGTAAAGCCAATCTCACCATTGGCTAAATCAGGAGTAATTGTCACGGAGATGTTCAGAATGTCACCCAGCCGAGGACTCACTGATGGAATCAAAGGAGAAATGTTCACCAACTCCACTGTATCCAGCTGGAATAAATACCATAGGCTTGTAAGAATTAAATCATTCTGCCTAAAGGTCTCAAGATTATTCTTAAAGAAAATCAGAACGCAGTCTCCCCTAATGCATCAATTGATAAAATCACTTCCCGGCTATATTACACAGACTTTGCCAATTTAGCTAATATCAGATGGGTCAGCAATTGAAATCCATACATTTGGGCAGCATTGTGAAGCTATATCCATGATAAAATAGGCTTCCAACAAGAAGGGTCCAAAGCATATGTAAAGACAATTACAAGTGCTTAACTATGAAAGTAACATTTAAAGCACCTGGAATCCTTATACAGTAATTGGTTGTTAAGTTGAATTCAGTCCAGTTAAAAAAAACACTAGACTGTTACCGTGCTTGTCGGCCTTCCCAATTCCGCCCTCCGTAGGCTGCAGATAATCCAGAACTCTGCAACCCATATCCTCTACCACTCCAAGCTTTGTGACCCCATCGTCGCCCAACTCCATTGACTCCACATCACACAGAGGATTCAATTCAAGATCCTGGTCCTCACATTCAAAGTCCTCCATGGCCTCACCCCACCCTACCTCTGCAACCTCCTAACCCCTTACCAACCTGCCCCCCCACCCACCCCACCCCACCCTCTGCTCAGCAGGCTCCAGCCTGCTCCATGTCCCCTAACCTACCCACCCCACCATTGGCAGGCAAGCCTTCAGCCACTCTGCCCTTAACCTCTGGAACTCCATTCCACAGTCCCTCCGCCTCAGTCCCTCCCTAGCCTCCTTTAAGTTTCACCGCAAGACCCTCCTCTGTGATGGTCCCATCAGTCAGCCAAAATTCCCCCCCTTTCCTCAAACCTTCCCGTCCCAAGATCGGGTCTGAAACAATGACTGTCCAGCAGGTAGGATCGTCCTCATGATGTGAAAGATGCTATACAAGTGTAACTTTGTTGTTGTTGCTGGAAAATACTAAGTATAAATCAGCTACTGCATTCAACTACAAAATACAGTAATAGCCGGTTTATCCATGACATAATCAACCATAACTTCTGTATAACCGGCATCTCCAACAAAAAGGTCCCCATTCAAATAACCGGATATTATCCGGCACAATCGCAGTGGCACCTTTAATGAGTCAATTGTCACACAAGAATAATGTTCAATTAGTTCTGAATGCTGCCGGTAGTGGCACTTTCGTTTTTTCCTCTTGAAGCAGCACTGTCGGTTTTTCCTCTCCCTCTCTCCTTCTTTTTCTCTCTCTCCCTCTTTTTCTTTCTCTCTCTCCCTCTCCTTCCTTCCTCTCTGTATCTCCCTCTCTCCCTTCCTGTTTCTTCCTCTCTCTCTGACGATACTATGTATTGCCTGTATAGCCTGACTGTAGCGTGGGTTTCTACACTGTTTTGGTGGTGGGGGGGGGAATGGAAGGAAAGGTAGGGAAAGAGAGGGTGGGGGGAAAAGAGAGGGAAAGAGGGGAGGGGGAGAAAGAGAAAGGAGCAAGAGAGAGAGATGGGGGAGAGGAGGGGAGAAAGAGAGGGAGTGTTAATTAATTTAGATGGAAAATGAGAGGAGTGGAGAGATGTTGGGTTTGGAGCCATTAAGTTGCCAGACTGAGTGAGTGAGTGACTGACTGACTGAGTGACTGAGTGAGTGTGTGTGTGTGAAAGAGAGAGAGGAAGGGAGGGAGAGAAAGAAAGAAAAAAAAGTGGAAAAACTGACAGTGCAACTTTAAGAGGAAAAAACTCTTCTGTCCGCCATTGTAGAAGTTTGCTTTGTGATTGTGTGCTGTGTTTATTGACTGTAATCGATATTTATTGCTTTATTAGTAAGTACAATACAATATTGTGTTATTATTTAGGCTATTATTAATATGGTATGTTTAAAAAAAAAGTTTTTTTGTGTTGCGTTTTCGGCGTCGATATTCGACCGAATATTGGCCAGTTCCCAAGGGTGTCGGATAAACAGGCTTTTACTGTACACAGCCTTTATACATTAGATCCTGCCAATGTGTTTTGAGATCACGGTGTTGCAGATTAAATGTGGCAGCTAATCTGCTTTAGCAATAAATCACATGCACCAATACGATGTTAAAGTGTAATTTTGCTGTTGTTATCAAATAATCTGAAATTTTATAAATTTGTATAAAACAGAAGTAATGGAGAATTCTACAATCTCCAATGAAAATTGAAATAATGCTCTGGCATCTTTAATGTGCATCTGAATCACAAGAAGCAGTGAGAGATAGGACCTTGGTTTAACCTCTCATCTGAAAAACGACACCTCCAATAATGCAATGTTTCCTCTGCTAGATCATTACAGGAAAGCACTTGGACTAATTCTGACCTCTCATCACTTTTCTCTGACAACTTAATTAAAAATGGGTCCTCATCATGTAGAAAGAGTGGCACGATCAAGTCTCCTAATACTCTATAACACCAATGTAATGGATATCCCCAAACAAAACAAAAGCTGCTGAGATTTGAAGCAGACAATGTGCAATTACAGCAAGCCATGTAATTAAAGCAGGTGTTAAAATTTAGGTACATGAGCTGGGTGGTTTGCAATATCTACTTGGCAAAAGCATTTAAATATAAATTGCAAAAATAAAATGTTTATATCTAGCACATCCATTCATTTGTGGAAAAATAAACTTACTTTAATCATCCAAAATTATTACCAAGATCAAAAGTTTTCCTTCAAATGCCATGAAATCATTTTAATCAAATGGATATAATAAAATAGACCACAAAATACTGCAGATGCTAGAAATCTGAAACAAAAACAGAAGTCACTGGGAACACTCAGTGGGTCAGGCAGCATCTATGGGGAAATGCAAGTGAGTTAACACTTTGGGTCCACCATCCTTTGTCAGAATTGCGGCATGTTGGAAGGCAGAGGTTTTTAAGTGGGGGGGCGTAAGGGGATGAAGCTGAGGCTGGATGGATCATTCGGGATCAGAGAGTGGGAAATAAAACAGATACTGACTACATACATTTGTCCATGAATAAAAGTAATTCTAGTAAATTAACATGCAGCACAGCTTGTGATTAAACAAATATTCACAAATAAGAGCTGTGCTTCATTGCAGACAGGAGGAAAGTAGAGGTTTATCATGGAGTACATCAACTCCTCATTTAGAACATCAATGGATTTATCTTCCATTATCCTCCACCAATAAATACACTGTTTTTGGCAGTGAGTAAATATTGTAAGTTGTAACAAAACTCTAAAGACTGAGCCAAGAAGCAATATTTTTCAACAAAGAGAGTCACAAAATTCAGTTCAGCATAGGGCAGGACAGGCAGCCTACACACAGCTTGATTTGGATATAATTCAAGATTTGGTTCGGCAAGTTATTCACTGCAGCAGTCGAGTTGAAAACGCAATCTAATACCACCCTTGTTTTTCATTACATTAAAGTGTATTCACTGCCATGTTGAGGAAGTATAGTACAAATTGCAGCTCTGGGAAACCAACATTTGAAGAAAAAAAATTGGTGATTTGGTGAAATTACTGAAATTGAAAAACATGGGAACTTTGTTTAAATTCTCATCCATATTAATTATTTTTGACCTCAAAGTTATAACGCTTCCATTTTGATGGCCAAAATTCCTGACATCTACATTCACCAAATAAATCCACCATCTCATTCCTGGTTTTGGATGTTGCTGGGCAGATCAATGTTATCTTTGACTGCACAACAATACTCACTAAAGTTAATTTGTTCTGATCTTCATAAATATTATTTATCCTCTTTGTCGTCTACAACAACTTGCATTTACAATATATAGTGCACTTCACCAAAGACAGCATCTCAGAGCAATTGTTAGCTTGGCGTTAGTGTCACTAAATATTCTAATACAAGATGACCAAAAAGTCATGATATCTACCTTTTATCAGCATTTTGTTAACACTTAATAGATGTTGTAAAGGTATCATGAATTTCGGTCAACATGTATTACAGAAAGTATTTACAGAGCTGTTGAAACTACAAACAAGAAGGCCATTTTCAGAGCAATATGACCCAATTCCAAAATATCAAGAAATTCTGCAAACTTGCATCCTCTGTTTAAAATAGTGACAGTATTGGAACGTACACTGCTGTGACTAATTAATCACCATATGCTCAAACTTGACCGAGGACAGTTAAGCCGATCAAATATACAGTCATGAACTGCTCTAACATATGTTGCAAGTATTAATTAATTATGCCTATTCACTGCATCAGAGGCAATGGAGACTTCTCTCCAGCTGTTTGAATCTGGGTAGTGGTGCAAAGAGACACAAAAACAAAGCAATAACTCAAAGAGTAGCAGAAACTGATTAAATAATACAGTACCAATGAGTTCTACTTGCATTGTAACAAAAACCTGAGAATAGTGAGTCGCTTGACCAATAAATTAGATTTGTATACAGGCCATTCCCAAGGCAGTGGACAATCAGGGATTTGAACCCGAGTTGGGGGTTGGGATCAGGGGAGTTGAGCGCAGTGAGACGAGTGGTAGGTGGGTGGCTGAAGGTGCGGTCAAAGAGGAAGATGTTAAGATGTACAGTAAAAACTTGTTTATTCGGCACCCAACCAACCGTCTGCTCAACCAACCGGTATCTCCCAATACAATTCACCATTCCAGCAACCGAATCTCATACCGTAGCCATCCAGGATACTTGCGGTATGCTCACTTTGCACATGTGTGTGCACTTATTAAGCTTACCAAACGCTGGAATGCTTTTTTACCAATCATTTTACCGAGTATGCTGGAATGCTTTATTGGTAAGTATCCATACAATATTCTGTTGTATTTGAATAATCGGCACTGGTCAAGTCCTGAGGGTGCCGGATAACAAAGGTCTTAGTGTACCTTGACGAAGGCAAGGGAGGGAGCAAGATGAAGGGTCTGTGCAATGGAGTTCCATAGTGCAGGACAAAGAAGCTGAAGGGCTAGGCTGGAGCCTGTTAAGTAGAGGGAGTGGACAGGTTGCTATGGGATGAGCAGATCTCAGAGGTTGAAAGGAGCAAAGTCGTGGAGGGTCGTGAAGGCAAGGACAGGGAGTTTGAACTCTATCCTCAGGGGGATGGGAAGCCAGTGGAGGCGAGGGTGGGGGTTATAGGGTCATGAGGTCTATAACGGGAGAGGACACTAAATTAACTTAGATCTCTCACTGAATAAGGCATTATCACTGATGTAGATATCTCTAAATCCCAGTATTATACAGAAAGCGCTTTTTAAAATCCATCAACCACAAAATTACATTTATATAGCACATTTCACATTGGGCGGCTGTCCCAAGGCACTGGACAGGTAGTATTTTGGACCCGAGCTAGGGGTAGGGAATGGGGAGGGTGGAGGGTGGGAAAGGAGGTTGATCGAGAGCATGGTCAAGGTCAAATCAGCATCAGATCAGATTACAAAATGTAGTTGTGAACCCAACATACCTGTACAAGGAAGCTTGCCCCATTTTGAAGAAATGCATCATTTCTTATTGGTAAGTTAACACTAATCTCTGATTGCCCTGACATAAAGATGGCATTGTTTTTGCTGGAAATATTTAAGACATCATCCTTTGCTTGAGAACGATCCAGCGCACCAACAGAGATGTAGAGGACAGTATAGTTCAACCTCACAACTCCCAAAGTTCCATTTTGTCTGGCAAAGCTCAGTGATAGAAAACGACCTGCAGGGCTACTCTCTATTCTCTGTTCTTCCACAGGGTGAAATTCAATCAGACCATAAACATCATCACTGTCCTGAATGTAGAAAACCATCTAAGAAAGAGATAGGGGAAAAAAATTGTTGAAAGATTATACGAACAAATGGCTGACCTGAATGCAACATTTTCATTTTCCTAGAGTATTGCTGTATCATTATCGTTGTAGCTATCAAATCACCCATTCCTTAAATCAACATTATATACTCCTCTTAGAAAAACATTACCTCCATTATTTCAAGAGGTCAATTAAACCACTTCAGTAGATATGCCTAATACAGGACAAGGATTTTATTTACATGGATTACAAAGAATATACTGCAAGCAAACAGGCTGCTCAGTCCAACCAGTCTGTGTTGGTATTTATACTCCACACGAGTCTTCGCCCATTCCTTACTCCCTGCCATAACTTTTTATTGTTGAAATAAATCTCCCTCATGTGAAGATCTAGCATCCATGCTATATGATTCAACCACTGCTTTAGCAGTGAGTTCCATTATCTCACTACGTTCTACATGAAGTAATTTCTCCTAAATTCTCTTTAGACCCCCTAGTCGCTATCTTCTACTTGTATATCTTGGTCACGGACTCAATAATCAGTATGTTAAACCCCTCCAATGCTTTTATTTTAACTACTTACCTCCTCCAGACATGAAAAGCGCTCTATAAATATAAATGTAATTTGTTGTTGTACATCCATTGGGTACTCTATTAAATGTCTCTTTTCTAGCAAACAAAAATAAGGTGCAACCTATCCAGTCCATCCTGATAGCAGTAACCTGCCAATCCTAGTAACAACCTTGTAAACCTGCTCTTAACATGTACTCTTTCCATCACTATTATATCCTTCTTTATGTGAAGTCCAGAATTGAACACAATACTCCAAACATGGTCCAACCAAAGTTTTGAATAATTTTAACATCACCTCCTCACTTTTATGTTCTATCCCACTGGATATAAAGGCCAAACCTCATTGACCCTTTCATAGCCTTATGTGTGATTACTTTTAGAAATTTGTGAATCTAAATGGCTCCTCTACTGCTCTGAGGTTCCGTGTCTTAGACCACAGATTTACAGCTTTAAAAGTCATTCCTAGTAGCATGATTGAGGTTTCAATCCCTGGAAGCAAGCATAGTCTAGTTTATTATTTTCATTCGTTCCTTCAGCTGCCCTCCTACCTCTCTCTCTGCAGTTCAACACCTTGGGACGTGTTTCCGACATGAAAGGTGCTCTACAAATGTAATTTTGTTGTTGTTGTTGATGATCACTGACATAAAGATTGTGCATGCTTTCTTCCTAAGGAAGAGGCTACTCCTCAGTCAACACCTCTCTGTTTCAGCACATCTCAGCTGGTAGCTCATTGCAGGGCTGAGAAAGCCCCCAGGAACTCATCAGCTGTTGACTTTAAAACTTCTGGCTAAGGTCTAGAAAGAGGTTGTAGCCCTGTATCCAGCCAGCAAAGCCTGTATCTGGGTGTCAGTCTGGCACAGGTGGTAGCACTCTTGCCTATGAGTCAGAAGGTTGTGGATTAAAGGCCCAAATCAGTACTTTGATCTCACAATATTGGCTGACTCTCTAATCCATTGTGGGATGAGGGGGTGGGGGGAGAGGGTGGGATGTTGATGCATTATTGTGCTCTGAGATGCCATCCAGTGTGGAGAGCGCTATATAAATCTAAGTTGTTGTTGGTTGTTGTTGTTGTAGGTGCCATGCATTGGTTGATGCATTAAACTAAAGTCCCATCTGCCTGTTCTATTGGACATTCGAAAAGATAAATAGCAATGATTTTGCTGAATACAAAAGAAGTAAAATATCCTTTTGTTAAAAAATACTTCTATATAGAAGTTTATCACTTTAAAATAATAAAATCCTTCCTTGCCAGATATATAAACAGGAATTTCTGCAGAATGCAAATTGTGTACAATTAGTTATGAGCTGAAGTCAAGTCAAAAATCGAATAGTTCAGAGCCAATTAAAAATTTTAGGGGCTCCAACTGTGAAAGATTTACACATAGTGTCTAAATGGCCAACAAAACTCAGTCTGTTTAAATATAGCAGCTTGGATCTGTGTCATTACAAGACATAACGTGCCTGCCAACTCATGCTTGCAAACAGAATTATGCCTCGTGATATCAGTTGTCTTATAAGTCAATAAACTTTTATAGGAAGGTTTTATACAAGAGTGGACAAAACACCATAAATGCTGAAATAAGTTACACTGTAGTGTCAGTCAAATGTGAGTCTTAATAAACTTACTTGTGTGGGCTCATCTAGTTCTGCTCCTCCTTGCACAGTATTGTTCAGCAGTTGGAACAGGTAAGTCTCAGCTTCTTCAGGTAAGTCATCGCTAATAACAGTGAGTTGTACTGTCGCCAACATCTGACCTTCAGCAAAGGTCAGGATTCCTGAAGCTGGCACAAGATCTGTCGTCACAGCAGAGGAATTGCTGTTATTCCGTAAAATCTGCCAGTTCACTGTAACTTCAGCATGAGTTCCTCCACTCCTTACAATGACAATTTCATCAAATCTGCAGCCAGAACATAAAGCGATGTTCAGGTCAGTTACTGTCTGGATTGCTACATATGGGTCAGCTGGACTCCAACCCTAAAGCTCTACAATAACTTGATTAAAACTTATTTTTGCAAAATATGACCTTAAATGCTTTCAAATACATCAAGTACAGGTTGGGAGTCGTAAAGGGTAACATGTGGAAGTAAATATAACCTTGCCAGTTGCCAATTTTATTCAATAAAATAAACACCATATTTGTAGATTTTTCAAATTTTGTTTTTATTTACATAATATTCCTTGCATTTAATATAGCGCCTTATCACGTTTTTGAGTCATCTCAAAGTGCTTCACAGAATATACTGTAAAGTGAATTGACTCTATATTTTGTGTGCTAAACGAGGCAGCAAATTGCAGTGTCCCACAAACAATAGTGGCTTGAGTAATCCGCATAAAGCAATCTGCCAATCGACTAACTACCATGTTCCTAATTAGTGCTCAGTAAACAGACGCGTGTGAAGTAAGGAAACTTGCCCTACGCTTAGCCCTGGCAAGAGTCAAACCCAGGTCCTCTCGCTTGCAGGGTGAGTGCTATAACCACTATTTTAACACATTTTGGATTTGAGAAATGTCTGATGTCGAAGTAGTCCTATGTTACCACACTTCCAGCACACTGCACATACTCAATGCAAAAACTGTACCTCTGTGCAATAATTAATGGTACATTTACGTATTTACGTGGTGTTCATGCTCAACAACTTGTTTTGATATAGTGTCTTAATAAGAATATGGTATATTATTGAATACTATAGAAAACTAATATATTAATATGTACTAAATCTGGAACTCCTACATTTTGCAGTAAAAAAAATCACTAAAAATCTAACAAGTAAAATGATAATTTCTATCAAATAAAAAAATGGAGTAAACGAAAGACAGTCATAGTTGAAGTTGTATTTTCCCTTACCTTGTTGACAAGTCTTCATCAATTATAAGATATTGTGTCAGAAGAACACTGCTGATTGATAGAACGCCATTGGGTTTGTCATTTGGTTCAATAGTGATGTACACAGTACTGGGGTCTTGCAGCACTGCATCACCCTTAAGTGTGTCTTCAAGTAACACAACCTGAAACGTCTCTGCAATTTCTGGGATGAGATCATCAATAATCTGAAATTTCAGGTTTGCTTTATAAACATATGGTGGAAAAACAATGCTCCTATTGGGCTGGAGATCAATAAAATCGGACAGTAATACTGCACAAGCTGAACTGTTACCAGTTAATATCTGGTAATTAATAGAAACCCAAGCATTGTCTGAACCAATGATATTTCCATCCCGGTCCCTTCCACGAATCACTGATATGGTAATCACACCATCAGCCTCTGACACAGTGTATGCAGCTTGTGATAATCGTAACGGGCTGTCATTTTTATTGATCTTAATTTGAAAGGTGCTTTGGGTGGAATTAATCTCTGCTCCTCCCTCTGCATTCATCAGCCGGACTCTGAAAACTTCATCATTTTCAGGAATCTGTATTATAAAAATGAAGAAAATGGCTAAAACTGTGGTCATTCAAATAGAAAGCAGCAGACAGGTCTTCAATTTAGCAACTTCATCTTTAAATTTTTGGCTACTGAGTTTCCTTTGCAAGGTAAATATTCTAAATCTATATCAAAATCAACAGAATTATAAAACAGTGAGAATAAATATTTTTTAAACCAGGCCAGTTGAAACTCACTTTATCTTTTATCATTATTGGTGATAAGCAGTCCTTTTGGCCAAAAGATTGAACTGAGGGCAAGTGTCAATAGTTCATGTTCTGCTAAATATGCTCTACAAGATCTTAAATTGTTCAACAAGTGCCATGGTTTATAATAATAATAATCCTTGCATTTGATATAGCGCTTTTTATATACTGTACAATAAATTGGTTGTATATTTGTCGGCAAAATGCGGCAGCTAATTGAACACAGCAGTGTCTGACAAATAGTCATGGTTTGAGTGACCAATTGACTATTGTCTCTTTTTCTTGATGATTATCAGGCATGTGGAGTAGGGAAACGTAGCCCTGCTGAGAATCAAATCCAGATCTCTCGCTTGCGAGGCGAATGTTTTTGTTGCCTCTAATTACGTACTCTTCATTTTACTGACTACTTCCATTCAATCAATGATTGACTATTGTTTCGCCAATTAGTATGACTCACTATAAAAATATTACTGAATTGCCCTCACACAGAGTTTAAAATCAGATTTATTTTGCATTGGAGCCTGGCTGCCAAACACTCCAGATTCCATTCATAGATGATAGAATTTTCAAGGGACAATTTTAAAGTTAATATACACTGTCATATACTACTTAATCTTCCATAATAATATTTTTAAACTTTCTAAATGCTCTATAAATGCAATTGGGATTCAGGCTTTCTGCTCCTAACTGTGTTACTACCCTTGGAATATAAACTCTGTTTAAAAAGATAAGTCTGAAAGGATTTCTCTCTTTATGCAACTAGTCCAGAAGTGCAAAACTCTGATATTGGGTGTTCTCTTTCTAAATAATGTTAAACAGCCATTCAACAGTATTAAGTGAATGGTCCCTTGGAGGTTATGATCCATTTGACCATCTGAGAACTTTTATGGTAGCAGAGAATTAATTTAGTGTAAATCAATTTGCTGCCAAAACAATTCCTCAAGTAATTTATGCAGCTGGTCTCCAGGTGGCTTTTGGATCATGCAAATATAGTTAAACCATGCTTTTTGCAAAAACAACTAAAAATCCATTAACTCAGATTCTCCCTGAAACTACCAAAGTAAAGCATGATCCTCTAATAGCTGAAGAACCTAGTCCACATCTAATCTTAATCTTTCAGACTTTTTAACAAATGCACATACACATTAATTGGACAGTAGGTAAGGCTGCTTGTATTGTTTGCCTCTGATGTTCGCTATTGAAATTTTTAAATAAGTGTTAAATCTCTATTTACTATCCAAATCCAAATTTGCATTTATATTGTGCATATCATGTCAGGACGATTACATGTCCCAATATGGAAGTGGGAGCTGAGAAGGGTGGGGAGGTGGAAATAGCCAAAAGGCTTGGGATGGAACTTGAACAAGGTGAGGAAGGGAAAAAGTTGGAAGGATTCCAGGATGACATCTAAAGAGCAAGGGCAATGTATTTTATGTTTCAGCGGACAGCAAGTTACCAAATTGAGTCGTAGCAAAACTAATACTGACACAAACACTCTTCAAGGTTATTTAAGTAAAATACTATTCTAGCTTCAGTAAAAATGTCCCACAACAAGACAGTTATCCCTTGAAGGAATAAGTCTAATGCAAAACATCTCTTGATTATTATTAGTGATGAATAAAATCCACATGTTAAACATATGTTGTTTAATCTTGGGATGAGAAGGTTTGCCACTGAACAGCCGCTTTGTTTTGTTCATGCTCTCTGTGAAGTTCTCCTTTCTCACCTGATCATCCAGAATGATGAGATTGTAGATGACAATAGCTCTCCCAGGAGGAAGGATAACACGTCCCCTGGATGGACTGATATCTTCGCTTACAGGGCTTGAACCTGTTATCTGGTAATGCAAACAAAACATAGTAACTGCAACAATTCAGTTCTCAGATCTTACGTCACACGTCACAGTACAATCCCTAGAAAATATATTTCATGCTAGCAAAATGAAGAACAACAGCAGTTTGTTTAAAAACAGGTTTTATTTAACAATAATAATCCTTGCATTTGATATCGCACTTTTCATGTCTTCTAGACGTCTCAAAGAGCTTCACAGAATAAACTGTAAAGTTAATTGATTGTATATTTATGGGAGAAATTATCAATTTTTTTTGAGGGATTATTAGCAGGCATATTGGTTAAGGAAACTTGCCCAAGGAATTATTGGTCAACATTAAAATTAGTCGATAATCATGAGGTCAAGACGGTTTGAATTTAAAGACATATTCATTCTAAAAATGTACTAATTCATTTTGATTAATACCCTATTTCATTTAAGTTTCATCAAGTAAGTCTACTCATTAAAATTGTATCTCTGATCTTCTCAATAACGTAAAGCAACAACAAAATTATATTTGTGTAGCACCTTTTATGTCGGGAGTACATCCCATGGCGCTGGAAAGGCTAAAATATGGGAAAACAGGTATAATTTGGTGTATACAAAATACTCAGGAATGCTATATTAATATGCATATGTCAGTATGAGTCAGTAGAAGGTGCTTATATATATGTTGGTACCACTGAACCCAACCTTTAAAGCCAATTCCATGTTAGGTGACATACTGTTCAAGATGTTCAGGTTAGGAAAAAGCCATTCAGCTATCCAAGCCATTCAAATACAACAAACATGTCCAAATCGAACTTCTATATCTTCCTGCCATACCCTTAATAGTATTTCTTTCTAAATACCTATTCAAATTGTATTGTTTAAAATACAATCAAATAGAACATCATTTTAATGTGAAAATTTTGTCTCCAAAAAGTATAAATTGAATACAATTTATGATTATGGAATTGTTCTTTCAATCAAAATAAATTTGATTCCTGCTTATTCAGGATTATTATTAGGATTATTAAGGCTCTGTCCATGATTGGTTCAAGTCCTATCTTTCACACCATCTTCATATGTGTCTGCCAAAGGCTTTTCCTCCAGCCCTCTCACGCAGCGTTCCTCAGGGCTCTGTCATTGGTCCCTCCTCTTGACCCTCTACATGCTCTCCCTCGATGACATCATCCACAAACATGGGGTAAATTTCCACATGTACACGGATAACACCCAACTCTATCTCTCCGCTTCCACCCTCAACTCCAGGACTACAGCCATCCTGACTGCCTGTCTGTCATCGAGTCCTGGATGAGGGATAGCTTTCTTCAGCTACACGTTAGCAAGACTAAGGCCCTTCTGATTGGATCATGTCAGCGCCTTTGCACCTCAGGCGCTGGCAGCATCAGCATCCAAGGCTGCACACTCAATCTCATTAAGCCAGTCAGAAACCTGGTTGTCTTGTTTGACCCTGAACTGTCCTTTCTCCCCACATCCGCTCCATGACTTGCCTTCCACCACCTCTGTAACAATGCCAGATTCCGCCACTGCCTCACCCTTCAGGTTGCCAAAATCCTCATCCATGCATTCATCACATCAAAGCTTGATTGTGGAAACTCCCTCCTTCTCAGCCTTCACAGCTCTTCACTTCACAAGCTGCAGTTCATCCAGAACTCTGCAGCTTGTGTCCTCTCCCACACTAGGCTTCGCGACCCCATCACTCCCACCCTCGCCGGCTGCATTGGCTCCCCATCCCCCAGAGGATCGAATGCAAGAATCTTGTCCTCACTTTCAACCCATTCAGTGGGCTCCAGTCTGCCGTATCTCCTGCTTGACCAGCCCTAGCATCGGTGGCCGGGTTTTCAACCTCTCTCTCCCCACACTCTGGAACTCAATCCCACTGGCCCTTCACTTCACTTCCTCCCTTGCCTCCTACAAGACCGGTCTCAAGACCCTCATTTTCGATCATACCTTCTGCTGGGCTCCTATCTTTCTCCCTCCCCCCACCCTACCCTGCCCTTTCCCCGTGCTCAGGTTCTGACCCCGGAATGTTCAGTGCCTTGGGAAATCCTCCCGACGTGAAAGATGCTCCATAAATGTAATTTTCTTGTTATTGTTGTATTATTGACAACAGAGGAATTTTGTCTGACAAATAAGGCAAAAGTCACAGAGAACAGTGTAATACGGAACCACTAGCTATGCTGAAGAATGGCAAATTGAAGATTCAAACCCACAACCACTCACATGATGAATTCCTTCCTAATCGCAGCCTTGAATAATGATTTGATATTTGACGTAGTGCCTTATCCCGTCTTGGAGACATCTCAAAGCTCTTCACAGAATACACTGTAAAGTTAATTGACTGTATATTTTGTGGGGGAAACATGCACAGCAGTATCCCACAAACATTGGTGGATTGAGTAACCAAATTATTATTATTTCTTACATTTTTAAGATATTATTTCCCTGGAAAAGTTATCCACCAAACGACTAACAACCGAGTTCCTACTTACTGCTCGGTAAAAAGAGGCATATGGCGAAAGGAAACATGCCCAACGTTTTGCCCTGCCTTGCCCAGGAATCAAACCCAGGTACCTCTCACTTGCAAGTGCTCTAACCATTGAGCTACAGGATTCCACATGTAACAGGTGCTGAGTGGAAACTCAGGAAGAGAAGAAACATTAAGAGTCAGCTTTTCCCCAGCCAGAGGGCAGCTAACTAGGAGCATCACAACAACAGCAAAATTACATTTATAGAGCGCCTTTCACGTCAGAAGGTGCTGAACATTCAGGATGGACCTGAGCAAGGGGGAGGGTTGGGGGAAGCGGAGGGAGAGAGATGGGAGGGCGGCAGAAGCATGATCAAACAAGAGGATCTTGAGACCGGCCTTGAAGGAGGCAAGTGAGGCAAAGGGACTATGGGATGGAGTTCTGGACTCTAGGGTCAGAGAGGGTGAAAGCCCATCCACCGATGGTAGGGCAGGTCATGCGAGGGACATGGAGCAGACCAGAGCCAACAAAACAGAGGGGGGAGAGCAGGTTCATAGGGAGTCAGCAGGTCGGAAGAGATAGGAGAGGGCAAGGCCATGAATGGCCTTAAAAATGAGGACGCAAATCTTGAATTCTGGGGCATGGGGAGCCACTGGAGCCAGGCAAGCGTGGGAGTAATGTGCTCGCAGATCTTGGTGTTGAAGAGGACACGAGCTGCAGAGCTCTGTATGATCTGCAGCTTGTGAAGGGAGGAGCCGAGAAGGCCGATGAGGAGTGAGTTTCCATAGTTGAGCCTTGATGTGACGAATGCGTGGATAAGGAGTGAGCAATGGTGGAGTCTGGCAATGTTACGGAGGTGGTGGAAGGCAGTACTAGTCATGGCGCGGATGATCTAACACAGCAAATATTGAATATTTTTCAATGGTTTCCATTTTGCCATAGTGATAAAGCAGGAGGAGATTTCTGGACTTCAGTGACACTAATAAAAATCTTATCTATGATGAGTCAAAACAACAGTCATATCATTTAGCGCTATCTAAGGCAGGCAGAAGTCTGTGTTATAGCAAATAATTAATTGGGGTCAGCGAGTATTGTAACAAAATTGCATATCAAATGTCTTACAGATCTTTGTGGCTTGGTTTTCATAGATGTTCAACATAAGGTGCTTTTTTTTAATTAACACACAATCCTCATTTTCATGGTGATCAAAGGTCATTTTGTACAGAGAAAATTTAATCTTATCCACGGGTCATCGTACTAAGACATCTTCTGCTATTAAATTAGGATGAGATGGACAACTAATGTTTCATTCCTACCTCAAAATCCACGGTTACAGTTCCGTAGGTTCCTTTCTCTCTAATGAGAGTAATAGGCACAAATTGGTTTTCACCTCTTGGCTCGTCCACTGTGATTAGGGAAGACTACGAGAGAGAGAGAGAGAGAATGATATCATTAGCAATCATGCAAAGAACATCACTGTGTGGATTTGGCTTGACAGAACAGTTTCCATGGCAATGCTAAATTCCTGTGGACAAATTCATCTAATCTGCAAAGTGGTCCAGTAATGGGGTTACATCTCCTGGCAACCAATCTGTTGTTTAAGACTAAAATCCTTATGTACACTTTCAGAAGAACTTGAATTACAAAACTCAGACACAAGAAGTTTAACATAAAAAGGCTAAACATATTAAATATTTGATTGCCTTTCTCAAAAAAATGTTGTGCCCTTTGAAATAAATGATAAAAAATAAAGTACATTTTAAGATTAAAATGCTGCGATTTTGATACTTAAACTTTCTTCAATGCCTCCTGATTTATTAAACAATCCATTATTTTACTTATGAAAACAAAGATGGAACTTTCCAGAGTCCATCAGTCCATCTAAGAATGAAGACTAACTTTTCATATCACTGAATAATGCTTTCTCCAATATCAAAATACTTCTGTTACAATACCTTCGATATCATTGTATTCATGTTGTTTGTTTTCCAAAGTGCTCTGAGGCACACTATCACATCTTGTGATTCCAAAACAATATTCAACATGTGTACAAAATTTGCCATATGTAACACTGCAGAAGCTGAAAGCTAGGCTCACCACAATGAAAGAAATAATTCCAAAGGCATTGTCATTTGACAGAATGGTTACTGTGGCAATACTGGGGGCTCCAAGGGTCACGTTTTCTGGCGCAACCTATAAGTGACAGAAAAAAATGTTAAATAAGTTTTGTAAAGTTTATCACAGACAGTTTATATGGAGGTTGTATAGTATAAACATTCATGATGAATTTCAGGTTTATTAAGATGTTTTCACATAGAATGTTTATGATAGCAAACATGCCTTGCAGTGAAAATTTTATACAGTACTTTATTTTCATAATTGTGGGCAGCAGCAACACAAAGTCCAAAATTGCCAAATTCCAAGGAGAACAATCCAAACGATTTCAGAATACATATGATGCTTTGCAGCGGGCAACACTACAAATCACTTGATAAACCAAAAATGTACTATTGATGCTAGGGCCACAATCCAGAATTGTGTAAACTAGTCTTTCAAGACAAATTGTGATTTCCAAGCACATTTAAGTTTTATCAGGATATGCAAAGCAAATTGCTGGTGATCTACAGAACCCAAGTTATTTGGACACCTTAGCTCGAACAGGACCTCCACGTCAAAGAAGAGGTTTTCAATACTCATTTATCACAGTTTGACAATCCGCTAATGACACCATAGCAATAAGAAACTAGGTATGAAGTATGCAATTCTGATTGAAAATAAAGTTTCTTTTCAGCTCTTCGTCCTTACTTCTATCCTTTGACTTCAATGTTAAAAAGCTGAATTCTATCCCCAGCTCCAGGTCAAAGGTTTGCTCAATCTGATTCATGCAATGAAATGAATGGTTGTGGGAAGATAGATGCATTGTACATTTCTTTCTTTTAACTGTCCGTATCAATGCAGTATACAGAATTCTGCTAAAGAAAGCTCTACTGTGACACACTTTGCTCCAAAATCCTTATTTATTATTGTTCTTGACAAAAAATAATGGAGCTCTTTTACAGTCTGCATTCAGAAAGCATGCGTTTCATGATCAAAATCCATTCTTGTGGGGACACTCTGATCTTTATTGAAGAAAACAGCAGTAAATACTCAAAAGATCTGCTTTAATTAGAATCAGAACAAAAATGTTTAGTTTTTATTTAATGTTTTAAAAATCTAATTTTTTTAATACATAATACGTTAAATCCTTGACAATTACAACACACAGCATAACTCTAATAGGTTATCAAGAGTAATACACTATAGGAATCCTGTACTGCATGAAAACACTGTAAGAAAACACATAGGCATTAAAATTGGGAGGTACTTTGCTTAAAAGTTGCTGGACAAAAGAGGCTGTCACAAAACTTGCTTTAAAAGTAACATGAAAATAACCTGGATTTGCCACAATTAGATCACAGAGCACCTCTGAAGATCTTGAAATATTTGGAAAAACATTTAGATAAAATTAATAAAGTATAAGTTTAGGAACATTGGATATACTAGCATTTATATATGTTTCATCTGTTGAACTTATACAACAACAAAATTACATTTGTGTAGTGTCTTTCAGGTCGAGAGGATGTTACAACAGTTAACAGCTAAAGTCACAAATATTTACAAAATATCCTCTGAGCAAATTTAAAGGCCTTTGTTCTTATTGTTGTACATAGAAATAACACAGATGCAAACCAAAACAAAATTAAATTTGTATAGCTCCTTCCATGTGGGGGAGGACATCCCAAGGATGCAGAAAACTAAAATAAGTTGAAAGTGTGCTTTATTACTTAATCTGTTGGGAAAATGCTAATCAGTTTCAAATGTGCTAGACAAGGTGAAACGATGATGCCATATTATTTCTACATTATTCATTCTCCAACATTTTAAACTTTGTGAATGTAATGATCAGTCCTCTGCCACAACTGACTCAAAAGATCACTTGCTCTAAATCTGAACTTCATACGGTCCACGCTGGAGTCTATTATCAGCAGTTTCCACAGCAACGTCCCTAGCATCTTACTGTTCACACGCTACTTCATTCAACTTTTACCTCGATCGTGCATTATGTCATCTCTGCTTTGAAATACCTGCCGTTATAATTTAAATGAGGTTTGGCTCAACGTTTCACGTGAATGAGTTTTGTTTATTCACAAGACACAGTAGAATGAGAATTGGAAAGAAAGCGACTGTTTGGATGGAGAATCAATTGATGATGTACATTGACTTTTGTTTTACTTATAAGTGAAGATTTGAAGCAGAATACAAATGTATTCTATTATAGGGTTCACAAATGTGAAGGATGTCTGCTTTATTTTCTATTTGCATCTCTCTGCAACAACCAGCAATGCCATATACCCAAACACAATCATGTGCATGGTGGTCTCAGGAGCATTAGCATTTGAATATTTAGATTCATATGGAAGTACATTTAACTCTTCCACTGCCAACAGCCTAGAGTTGCATATTTTCGTTGTCAAATATCACACCATAATGCTAGAGCAATCCAAAATTACAGTAATAGTTACATATATACTGGTTGTATCTTTATCATTGGTAAATGAACACAATTTTAATAAAATATGAAGTGCTTTATTTTTTAATCCAATTATTTATTCAATTTTAATCATTAAGTTATTTTTCAACAATATACACCACTACTTTTAAATCTTTGAGTATGTTTTTCAAATATTTAATCTACCCATAGTGGATTTTACCTTGTTATCTCAAACCGGTGGGGCCTTAGAACATTACTAATGTTAGGACATTACTAAATGCAATTGGGCTGCCATGTGTGCCGACAAATGCACACTGATTCCACTTCACAGTAAATTATTTGAAGCACTTTGCAATATCCTCCCAATGTGAAAGGCGCTATAATGAATGCAAGCATAAGAAAAATTGGCATCTGATTTGCTGAAAAGCAATTTTTGTCCATTTGAGGCTCAGAAATTGAAGAGTACCTTGGTTATGCACCCTCACCAAGTTTGACCTTTCTCAGTGTCTCCTCGTCCTCCTGACGTGAATGGTACTACACAAGTGTAATTTTTGTTGTTGTTGTAACCACCAATGGCTTTGCCTCCAACCCTAGCACTGTCACCTATGGCTTTTCCAGGGCTCTGTCCTTGGCCCCCTACTTTTCAATATCTACATGCTCCCCCTTGGTGACATCATCCGCAGACATGGGGTCAATTTCTGCATGACACCCAACTCTTATCTTTCTGCAGGATTTCAGGATTCCTGGACGAGAGCTAACTTTCTACAGTTGAACGTGAACAAGACCAAGGCCCTCCTGATTGGCTTGTGCCAGCCCCTTCACACATCAGGCACTGGCAGCATCAACATCCATGGTTGCACACTCCACCTCACCAATCAGGTCAGGAACGTAGGTGTCTCATTCGATACCTCAATTATCTTTCCTCCCCCATATCCAAGCCGTGACCCACTCTGCCTTCCCTCACCTCTGTAATATTGCCCAACCCCAGCCCTATCTTACCCCTCAGGCCGCTGACACCCTCAATCATGCCTTTATTACATCCAGGCTGAACTAAGCCCTGTTTGTTGGCCTTCCCAATTCCTCTCTCCATAGGCTAGAGATAATCCAGAACTCTGCGGCCCATGTCTCTACCGTTCCAAGCTCCGTGACCTTATCTTCCCCATTCTCACCTGAGAATGGGGAAGATAATTGGCTCCCCATCATTCAGAGGATTCAATTCAAGATCCTGCTCCTCACCTTCAAAGCCCTCCACGGCCTCGCCCCATCCTACTTCTGCGACCTCCTAACCCCCTACCCACCCCTCGCTCAGCAGGCTCCAGCCTGCTCCACATCCCCGACCCACCCGCCCCACCATTGGCAGGCGAGCCTTCAGCCCCTCTGACCCAACCTCTGGAGCTCTGGAAAGTGGATTCTGCTAAAGCAAGTTGTTTGGTTTGTTGGCAGCCATGATAATTTGATTTTCAGATGTCTGTTTTAAACAATCACGTAAAAGGTTAAAATTTCAAAATGTTCTTTAAGCTCAAGTTCTAGTCTAGGATAACCAATTGGAGTAGCTAATAACCACACAATCTCTGGGGTCTAATAATTAAATTATTTATAGAAAACCTGCAGTTATGTTACAATCATTTATCAGAAACATCATTTGCACTAGTGGATCTAGCAGATCAGTAGGAAGAGCTGTTGACAAAACTTAGATCCTCAACTGATTAAATGCCTCGTAAATCTGACAACACTCTTGAAAAAATGCAACTTTCTGGAATGATTTCAAAGCCTCAACCTCATCTGACTGTTCAAATGTTACGAACAAACCAATCAAACTTGCACCCTCACAGATTATAACACTAAATAACTGTTGGGTTGATTATTGTGTTATGCATTGTAGTATTATATCAGCCCAGGATCTCAACTGTTTCTTGATTTCTGCCAGTGTAAAAGTAATGCCCAAACTTCTGAAGGTAATGATTATTGGTAAGTTTTTTTTTTAAATATCTAAATGATAGAGTATTTTTGTTTCATTCTCAGAGCCATGCAAAGTAGTGCTCAGGTGCAATCATAGTACTAACTAATGGATCACAGCATATTGTAGTGAGGTTCTAAAATGAACAAACCAGTTTTAAGTGAGTGGGAGTACACACGTCATCTGTTATGCTGGAAAGGCCGACAACAAGAGCTGAGACACTGACAAGTTCTTCCTCCCCAAATGAAAAGTCTGAATATTCTGTACTTTCATGTTGTCTCTTAAGTTTTATGCTTTGTTTATACCATGCTTTTCATGAAGCTTCAATGCAAGAAGCACACAGAGACACAGTATAAACTGAATTTGAAACACAGACTTGCAAGTGATTGGTACAGTACTGAACCCACCTACTAAGCGTTCATTGAGAAGGTCGTTTCTAACCATTCGCTGACCTATGCTCGTCAAGCATCAAAAACAATGTCATTGTCAGAAGACAGAAACCAAGATAACTTGTGCTGCAAAATTACCAACCCTGCAGAGACATAATATCCCAGTTCTCTTTTATTTTATTTGGTTACACTCATAACATATCCACTGAAGAGATTAAGATGTGTGTGCAAGACTATGTAACAATACAAATTCTTCTTGCTTAGCCATTTCAGAAAAATAATAATAATAGTAATCCTTACATTTGATATAGCGCTTTTCACATCTTATTGATGTCTCAAAGCACTTCACAGAATATACTGTCAAATTAATTGACTGTATATTTGTGGGCGAAACGAAACAGCCAATTGCACACAAAACACACTGGCTAAGAGAGATAGAACAAAGATGAATTTCTGAGAAAGAATAAGTACTTTGTGCAACCTTGTGAAAGACACATCATATACAAGTGTATCATTATGTATTATCCTATTTTTGCTTGGAAAAGTTTAAGCGGCTAACCAGTCCCTAGAAGCAATGCAAAGGAAACCAACGATGCTAATCCCCAATGTTGGAGGGATCAAGCTTAAGTAATGGCTAGATAAGCTTAGACTCTTGAATCCCAAATACAGAAGACCTTATACCTTCTAGAACTATACAATATACTTCACAGAATATAGAAAGTAAATAAAAAAACAATACCATTGTCAGGTTTGGGGTGGAGGGTCAGCCGGGGTGTCTGATACCCCAATGCAGTGGATAAGATGTCACAGGTTCAAAGTTGCGAAGTCACTAGGAAGTATTTCTTTATACACATAGGCGGCAGGTAAAAATATTCTTTGATGGGGGAGGTGGGGTTGAGTTGAAGGGGCAGTCCCCTTTTGAACAGATTTTTTAAGTTAACTTTAAGTTTAATTATAACTTTACGTTGATGTGACTGACCAGTCCATCAGCTAATCAAAACTGACAATACCCTTATGCAGCCCACCGGACCAGGAGTGGGTAATTCCACAAATGAGTTACGAGAGGGTAAAGAGGAGCCTTTCTCCTCAGAATCCCTTAAAGAATGGAGTTGCAGGTAGATTGTGGGGGAGGGGATGAGCGAGCCACATCTAGTCCCAGCAATCCAGCAATTTTGCATACAAAGAGGCTAAACAGATATAATTGAATACCAGGGGGTGTGGCAGAGGTCGGGACACTCAATTAATTTCAGAAATGGTTCGAATTCAGTGGGTAATATTCTGGAAGTATGAGGTCAAACAGCACAAGGATTGTTTTTAATTTGAAATCTGTATTTCTCTTGTGGTTTTGTGAAAAGGAAAGCTGTTACCTGTAGCTGTAGATAAAATGCAAAAGTTTCATCTGCTTCCGGAAGATCATCGTCCCTGACCGCAATGTATACAGTCTTACTAAATTCCGTAGTCAGGATTCGGGTTGCAGCGGAAGTGGCTTCAAAGTCACCTGTATCATCCCCTCGAAGCTGAAAGCAATTGGAACACAAGTAAGTCCACTCCACTTATATTTCCATTTAAGATTTCATGTTAACTTTCCAGCTGTTTTTGAAATTTCATTGTGCACAGCAATGTTATGATCAATTGATTTACTCAAAATGTTAATCTATCTTACTCCTTCAAGCACTGATTGACAGCATTTTCTCTTTCTATTTCTCTTTCCCAGTTTTTTTAAAAAAGTTAATTAAAATTTTCTTGATGTTCATTTAAATATGCTATTATCCAAATTTTGTTGGAACAAACGTAAATATTATTCCAGCAAATTAATCTAATTTTCTTCCAAATGTTATTTATTAATTTGAAGTCTTTAAATAAGTTCACCAGATAGAGCTTTGTGTTGGCTTTGCAGAACCAATAACTTCCATTAGTTCAATTCAACCTTTAACTTGTAGCTAGGTTTCTCTTGTTAGATTCTGTCGTCAGGATTTGGGCTGCAGAAAGATGTGGCTTCAAAGTATCATCCCCTTGAAAGCTGCTTGGGTACAACCACTCACCGGTTTCCACTGTGCTTGTCACAAATGGCAAAGAGAGAATGTAGGGCCAAGTTAATCCAACACCACTGGCTAATTCACTCTTGAAGCAAAACACAATCTGTAAAAAATCTACCCTCCAGCTCTCCTTCTCTTCTGTGGGAGATGCTCTAAGGCAACAAGAGCGGAGATTGTATGCAAAAATACATTCTAAATCATTGTGTGATGGTACATTGGAACACCAATCCACTACATCACCCAGCTGTCTCCAGGAACAGAACACAGAACACAGAAGAAAAATCTTGCGTGTTATTGCGAATGATGAAAATAACAATAATACAGTACTTGCATTTGATATAGCGTGTTATCATGTCTTCGAGACATCTCAAAGCGTTTCACAGAATATACTGGAAAGTGAATCGACTGTGTATATTGTAGGTGAAATGCAGCAGTCAATTGCATACAGCAGTGTCCCACAAACAATCCTGGATTGATTGACCAAATTAATTTTTTTTGAAGGAATTATTACTCCGGAATAGCGATCTGCCAATCCACTAAGACCAGGGTCCTATATACTGCTAGGTAAACAGAGGCATGTGAATAAGAAAAATTCCCTAAGCTTTCGATTGCGAGGTGAGTGTTTTAACCACTGCACTGCAGGACGCCACAATGCACTCCGACTGCTAAAAATAACTATTCCAGCAAAGCTGGATAACAGAAAACCCCCATTATAAATATTTAGCGATAATGATTACTATCTTTAGCTATCAGAGTAATTTAGACCCCCAATAACAATAGATACCTCTGAGTAAATTTAGGCACCGGGCCAATTTTCAACTTCTACTTCAACCAAATTGGATTACTGTTGCGTCATTCACTGAAAGGTGTCAGTTCTCCTCCCATGAACCTTGTGAAGAGTTCCCCATATTTCTGTTTCCTCTCTATTTTATAAATGTTTTTTTTTAAATGAAGAAGCTCCATGGTATGTACTAAGCACTACTAACTAGCCATATGATCTTACAGTAACAACATGGCCCAACAGATTTAGCAGAAAATGACGAATTTTAAGCAGGGTTCAATGGCACTAAATAATTTAGCAGCACTTGATAAATTTGCTGTTACAAAATTAATTATATGACCATTCCAATGTTATCTTGAATTTGTGCCAGAAGAAGTTAAAATGGCAGTCATCCTACACTAACTTGAAAATACACATTTTCTGTTATTAATTCATACAATTTATCACATGAAAGATTTGCCGTGATTTAGTGATAACATTTAACACATCTTAAATTACAAAATTGGGAGTTAACATACATAAACATGCATTTATATGTGTATAGATTTTTTATATTTATAAATTTATAATCATTACCGCAGAAAAGGCCGTGCTTCCATCCAAAATAACCTTAAGGTAGTTTTAAGCAATTTTGATAGATTTTCCTCAGCTGGATATGTTTTTATTCCAAGTGACCTTTTCGCTTGTTAACAATAAGTAAACTGACATTGACCCCAGCTTAGGCAATACATTGTGTGATGTTCAAATAAGCACAGTTTGTGGCATAGCCAGGTCAAAAATTTCAGGTCAATTGGACAACTTGGCTGCAATTGCTGTCAAATATACTTTTAAGAAGAAACCCTTGCATTCTAATACTCAGACACTATTTTAATAAAACTACAATTTAACAAAACATGTAAGGTGCTATTCATGTCATCAGTTAAACCCTTCCTCTGTATAAAAACAATGTTAAATCTCTTAAAAGATCATTCGACACAGTGACACTGCCCTACAAATCTGAATTAATTCCTTTGTTTAAATAATAAAATCAGTAAATAATAAATAGAATTGGCTTCCACACTAAAGGTTGGGGCAGGGAAAATCAGCCCGTTTCTATTCCTGATCGATACCCAGTGACCTGCTGATGTTGTGTGTATGTTTGTGTGGGTGTGTGTGAGAAAGTTATGTGAGAGCAGGAGCCTGTCACACTCTGGGACACCACCCGTTGTTAAGGGCAATATATAAATGCAAGTTTATGTTGATTTGCACCAATGCCTGCCACAATCAAATAACTTAATCTTTTTGTCAAGGCTCACACATCAATAAAAATAAGACCTTGCACGATACATCGTCAAGACATCTCAAAATGCTTCATAAGATTGAGTTATGCACCTCCTACCACTCAGCCCATAGCAGCAGAGGTCTGTGTGTAATTCCCCAACCAAATCCCCAGAGAGACTGTCAAGAAAATAAAGGATTCATATAATCAGAAAACAAAGAGAAAAGGCTTTTGAACATCATTTAGTTAAATTGCCCTATTCAGTGTTGAGATTTACAGTACTTATTGTGGAAACAGTATAGTGAGTGCATAAAGACATTTACATAGATGGCCTCCCCACTGCTTTCTAATTTATCCTAACTCATTCCCATTCACTGGGTTCATTTATAAACTCCTAAAATGAAATGTGCAGAATTTTATTTCATTTTCTCTGGTGACTACGTGTTGTAATTCTTGATAAGAAACCTTAAGCAAGCTTCCTTACCAGACACACCTGTTTACCCAGCAATAAGTAGGAACCTAGTTATTGGTCAATTAATGAATCACCTGCCATGGATAATAATCCCGCACCAATTTTTTTTATTTGATTACTCAATCCACAACTGTTTGTGGGACACTGTTGTGCACAATTGGCTGATGCAATTCAACCACAAAATATAGTCAATGCATTTTACAACATATTCTCAGAAGCACTTTGAGAGGCCTCAACAATATAAAGGCATGGCTTCAAATGCAAGGATTATTATTATCATAATAATGCAGGTTATGATGATAGCCCGGGGACTAACTATGTCCAAATGCATATGTAACCTAAATTATATAATTAACCTGTGAAGATGAGTCCAAAGTCCCTGAATTCAACAATAACTTACAATAATATAGCACACATCATATACAACAGCGTTTCAGAGCACTTTTTTCCCCCCATTATTCACCATTTTTATAATTTAGGGCATAGAACGTCAGTGGTATGTCCTCCCAACGTGAAAAGTGCTATACAGCACAGATGTAATTTTGTTGTTGAAGAACATTGTCAGTCCATAAGCAGCTCATCTCAACTTGCATTTTACATTTAAGATTGTTGATTACATCTTTCTTTTTTGAAATAACATAAAAAATTTATCACAGTTCACAAATATCTTCCAGAACTCAAATTTTAATTCAGGCGTCCACAACACAGCTCAGCTGCACGGCCCTGACCACAATTCTTACTGTATTTAAGTACAGACTGCAACCATTTTAAGATTGTGGAAATGAAACAGGATTAATTGTACAACATATTTTTGCCTTACCAGTAAGAGTGCCGTGATGTTAGCTGGGTTTCCTGTTCTTTCAATAACCAGACGTATAACTGAGGTACTTGTTTCATTCACAACAAACTCAGTTTGTCCTGCAAACTTCACTTCTGTATTTCCAAATGCGAGGGTGGCACAAAGACCCAAAACAAGCTCAGCCACCAGGAAAACAGCAGGCATTCCTAGAAAAGACAAATCAGATAAATATTCTGAGATTGAAGAAACCTTTGGTTCAGTATTGATGACAAAAAAATTGACACAAGCAAAATACTGTGGAAAGTGATGTTCATCACATTGAATCACTGTTGGAAATAAACCTAAACAAATTTATTTTAATGAATATTCAGGTTAGAATGAATACTCATAATAGTCACAATAATAAAAATTACATTTCAAATTATTTTTAGTTCAAAAATGTATATATTGCTGAATATTGGAGCTGTGTTCTTTTAACATAAAGCCTACTTTGCAACTCATTGCTCTGAATCTTTTCAGACAATGAATAGAAGTGAAAATGAAATGTATTACTGCTAATGCACAGTACACCATGATTGTGTCTTTGACCAAATATGCATGTATACTAGGTGCGCAGAAGAAAAACCATACGATTTTTTGAAAAGAAACACACACAGAAGATTATTAGAATCAGGAATAAAGTTGACAAACAGTTGAAGCTCAGCTGACTGAAGATTTGAGTAGAAAGGTCCATCGGCAGAGTTTGCACCAACTCAGAAGCAACGTGCCAAACATTCATTTTAGCATTTGGTGTACTAACTGTAATGTCAAAACATCTCAAATCACTTCACAGGAAATTACAATGTATTTTGCAGGCAAACTCGGAAGCCAAATTGCTCCAGCAGGCAGTAAGCATCACAAGGACGTTCTATAAACAGTGGTCACAAGATTATTAACATCCACTTGAATAGGCAAATGGAGTCTCAGTTTAACATCTCATCTAAAAGACACCACCTCCAAAAATGCACTACTCCCTCAATATCCAGTTGGAGCATCAGCCTAGGATTTTTGCTCATGGGTGCAATTCAAAATCTGTGACTCAGCTTTAAGTGCTTCCAACTGATCCAGGCTGGACCTCCTGTGCTATATGATTTCTATCATTCAACAATATCTATGATTCTTCTAGAAAAATACTGCAGTACCATAATTATGTCATCCATCCTTAAGCACTATTTCAACAACAAAATTATATTTGTATAACACTTTTCACATTGGGAGGATGTCCCAAAGCACTGGACAGTTAGTGTTTCACCCCCTGTATTGTCTGTATTTCAGATAGGAATTAAGCCATTTGTTTACACGAAGTATTTTGCGGGGAAAAGGCAGTTGATTTATTTCAGAATACTGATGGGGCAGGTACATAGAAACAAAATACAGTTATCATAGTTTCTTCTTGGTAAAGTTCTAACAAATGTTCATAGACCCGAAACGTTGTCTCACTTTCCTTTCTCCATAGATGTTGCCTGACCTGCTGAGTGTTCCCAGAGATCTGTTTTTGTTACACAGTTTACAGTACTTCTAGGTAATTCTGGGTATGGTATTTATATTGACAGAATAACTTGGGAATTGCCTTTTCGAGCATTGCACTCTGAGTATGTTGGTTGCCGTCATAATAATAATAGTAATCCGTATGTTTGATATAGCAGTCTTCGAGGCATCTCAAAGCGATTCACAGAATACATTGTGAAGCAAATTCACTGTATATTTTGTGGGTGAAACACAACAGCCAATTGCTCACAGCAGTGTCCTACAAACAGTTGTAGATAGAGTAACCAAATTATTATTTTTATTTTAGTTTTTTGAAGGGATTATTATTGCTGGAAAAGCGATCCACCAATCAACTAACAACCGGGTTCCTACACACTGTGAGATAAACAGAGACGCATAGAGTAAGGAAACTTTCCCGAAGTTTCACCCTGCCCGGCAATCGAACCCAGGTCCTCTCGCTCTAACCACTGAACTACAGGACCAAGAATGGAAAATTAAACAGTTAAAACGGAAAGGACAGATCACAGTGACATAAAAATTACACTGTATTTAGCCAACTCATCCCATCATGCATGCACGCACTCTCTCTCTCTCTCTCTCTCTCTCTCACACACACACACACCTTATATTCACTGAAACATTGCATTGGAATTTTGTCATCTACCTTCATTGATGTAGACACTCTCCTCAATACTGCAGCAACCAAAAATGGAATTTCACAATCAAATGCTTGATCATGGCTATCGCTATACTGTACTGACTTATGAGTTTTACCTTAAACAGTAAACTGTTCCCCTCTCTTCACTCCAAAAAACTGCAACAGTGAAACTGATACAGCAACACACGATCCTTAGCAGTCATCTCATGAAAGGTTAGCCCAAGTGGAATGCTGCTGCCAAAACAGGGGTCATTTCAAAGTCTTTATGTTACTCATTTGGAAACAGAGATGGTGTTTCATAATAGTGCCATCAATTAATAATCAATGGTATTTCTAGGCAACCCAAGGATAATTAAAATGCCACGACTCATCTTCCTAAGTAAGCCATGAATTGTTCCAAGTAACAATTTAATTTATATTAATTATTTCAAACGCTACATTTGGGTATGAATAAGTGTACCCTGCAACTTGTAGCGCTGTCTTTATTTTATATGAAAATTACCAATTTACAACCATGCTGAATGAAATGGATGCAATTGCATTGTCTGTTCAAGGAGATTAATACATAAAGATGAAAACGCTTCCTTACAGTATGCATTTAGTGGCATGCATGATACTGTTATATGTTAAGATCACAAAGAATAAGTCATAATTTGTTTAAATCACACTTCCAAGTCCATACACTAATTAACTATAGAGCTACTCTAATAAACTGAGTTCAGTGTTTATTTTGCGCCAATGTCAATAGTCATCGACAGAAAACAATCGGAATCAAACAGGTGAACTGGGCAATTTATTATAGAGATGTCATCAGATTTTAAACACATTAACTAGTTTAGATTTAACGGATACTAATTGAGAAGTGAATAATTACATACAATCACCTAATCAGCGAAACAGCAATTAGATTACAACAATTAAGATGAATCTTTGTAATGCAGCTTTAGTAGCACAGCATTTCTCTGCTTGCAACAAATACTGTTATATGCCATAAAAATGTATTTAACAGTTTAATATCGATTGCATATGGTATTGCAACTTCTTTCAAAATACATTTGTTTAGTTCTGGCATGCCGTGTGTGTATATTCCCAGTGCCTTGCGCCATCCTTCCAATGTGAAAGGCACTCTATAAATGTAATTTTGTGGTTGTATTTTATTGTACATGCATATATGTACAGAGAGAGAGTGCAGGGGAGAGCCTTCCCTGGAGAAGTCCCTCTCTAGTCCCTTGTAGTAATTAATTACCAGTATTACCTCAGTGATAGATTGAGATGAAAACATCAAGTCACCTAAGCTGAAATGGATACAAGTATCATTTGAACTCCAAGATAGTGCTACTGTTGTCTTGCACAATCATGTGTTAGCATCCCATAGAAGTTCTAATTTGTTCAGATCGTATTTCTAAGATAATACACAAGTGAACTATCCCACTACTGCATTAGTGATTGCTGGCTGGACAACCCTCCTATGTATCACTCAATTCAATACTTAATTCAAAATCCTGATCCTCACCTTTAAAGCCCTACATGGCGTTTTTACCCCTCTTTACCTCTGCAACTACCTAACCCTCTAACAACCTGTCCATTCCCTCTGCTCAGCAGGCTCCAGCCTGCTCCACATCCCCCAACCCACCCACCCCACAATCGGCGAGCGAGCCCTCATCCACTCTGCCCCCGACCATTGGAATTCCTAATCCTTAGCCTCCTTCAAGTCCCACCTCAAGACTCTCCTCTTCGAACGGTCACCCCACTTAACCTCCCTTCTCTCCCCAATCCCAGCTCAGGTCCGAAGCACTGTCTGTCCAGCGCCTCAGGACAATGTGAAAGGCACTATACAAATGTAATTTTGTTCTTACTTTTCATTTATATATTATGGTTTTGATGGTACAGGCCAGCTAGGAAGAGGAGAGAATATTTAAAGCCAGGCAGAAATGGAGGGGGCATCATTAATTGTATGTATGTACTGATAAAGCACAAACTGGAAGTCAGATTATGCTAGCACTGAAAGGATGTATTCCACAACCCACAGTAGACCACACACAATTGAGGCACTATAATGGGAGACACCTGTGCGTATAAAAGTTACATTGATATATCCCTCAGAAGAATAACCAATGGAACAGGAACAGCGGACCTGCTACACCTAGTTGTCATCCTGGCTCAGTTATTAGCTTTCTAAGAAGGCCCCATGTCTTAAACTTTGAATTTATGGACTAATAATGATGATAATCCTTGTACAGTATTTGGTTATAGCGCTTTTCACGTCTTTTAGACATCCCAAAGCACTTCACAGAATATACTATAAACTGAATATTTGTGGGCGAAACGCAACAGCCAATACTGCACAGCCGTGTCCCACAAACAGTCCTAGATTCATAGATTCATAGAATTTTACGGCACAAAAGGAGGCCATTTGGCCCATCCAGTCTGTGCCGGCTCTTTGAAAAGAGCGATTTAATCCCACTGCCCTGCCCGCTCCCCATAGCCTAATAGACCTGTTCTCCCTAAATAAAGATCTAATTCCCTTTTAAAAGTTGTTATCGAATCAGCCTCCACCACCTTTTCAGGCAATGCATTCCAGATTCGAACAACTCGCTGAGTGAAAAAAATTCTCCTCAGCTCCCCTCTACTTCGCCTTGAAACTATTTTAAATCTGTGACCACGAGTCACAGATTCGCCCACGAGTGGAAATAGTTTTTCTCTATTTGCCCTGTCGAAACCCCTCATGATTTTATAAACCTCTATTAGGTCTCCCCTCAATCTTCTCTGCTCCAGAGAGAATAACCCTAGCCTATCTAGCCTCTCCTCATAGCTGAAGTCCCTCAATCCTGGCACCATCCTAGTAAATCTTCTTTGTTCCCTTTCCAATGTCTTCACATCCTTTCTGTACTGTGGTGACCAGAATTGAACACAGTATTCCAGCTGAGGCCTCACCAAAGTCTTGTAGAGGTTAGTCAGCACTTCCTGACTTTTGTACTCTGTACCCCTATTTATAAAGCCTAGTATCCCATATGCCTTCTTAACAGCCTTGTCTACCTGTCCTGCCACCTTCAACGAGTCACTAACACAAATCCCCAGGTCTCTCTGTTCCTTCACACCATTTAAAATTTTACTATCTAGTCTATATTGCCTCCCTTCATTTCTTCTCCCAAAATGCATCACCTCACACTTCTCTGCATTAAACTTCATCTGCCATGTGTCTGCCCACTTTACCAATTTGTCTATATCCTCTTGCAGATGGCTATTATCCTCTTCACTATTTACTATTCTCCCTAACTTAGTGTCATCTGCAAACTTGGAAACTGTACTCCGTACACCCAAGTCCAGATCATTGATGTAGATTACAAACAGCAATGGTCCCAAAACTGATCCCTGTGGCACACCACTGTTCTCTTCCCTCCAGTCTGAAAAACAGCCGCTCACTACAACTCTCTGCTTTCTGTCTCGCAGCCAGTTGTGGATCCACGCTGCCACTGTCCCTTTTACGCCATGGGCCTAAATAAATTGGTCATGGATTGACATGACCAATTTTTCTTGTGTTTTTTCTTGAAGGATTATTATAAAGCATGTGGAGTAAGCAAACTTGCCCAAGGTTTTGTCCTACCTGAAATCAAACCCACTTGTAAGGCAAGTTTTCTAACTACTGAACTGCAGGACTAGGCTGACATTCCAATGTAGTCCTGCGGGTGCACTGCACTAATGGAAATACCAACGTTCAGATGAGATATAAACCGAGGTTCTATTTTTATGTTTAGTTAGATTTTGAAGATCACATAGCACCATTGAAAAAAGGTGCCAATAATCCCCTAACAAAATTGTGCATTCACATCATGGCTGTTTGTGCAGCATTGCTGTCACATTTGCCTGCAAAATACACAGGCACTACAATTTAGAGTAAATCCTGCGAAGCACTTTAGAGATGTTCTTCTGATGTGAAAGGCATTATATTAAATGCAAGAATTAGTTTTGCATCATTAATCAATACCACATGAAATTAAATCTAGCATGTAAGGATGAAAATCCAAGTTAGGAATAAGTAGTGCTTTTCTTAGGAAGAAGTTAACTTAATAGAAAGCTAACTGAATTTCTGTTTGTTTAATGCAGCACTTCAATGACAATAACATTATTACTTACTTGCAGTGAAGATTGGAGACTAAACTTCTATTGTTTGATTAAAGAAACATAGTGGCACTATCCAATGGATAGTGGACCCAAATCATTATGTTCTTAATAGGCTACTCCATGCATTAATAGTACCTCTCAGGCAATACTCAAAAGCAAAATGCTGCAATGGTTTTATAATAATATTTTACAGTTGTTTCAATGACTATACAATTCCATGATTAGCAATGGCTTTTGTTTTAAATGGAGCTTATTAAAATAATTCTTTAAGCTGCTCTGACTGTTTAGTTGGCTCCTGATCAGAGCTGCCATTCCACATGCAATATCCTGCTTCTAGCTATGATGAGATATTCTTAGGTGCCATCTCAGCACTTATGTGATCACAAGAGAAGTTCAGAAATTCCAGCCTATTTGACCTTATCCTGCCAGAATCCCAACACTACCATTTTCCTATCACAGCATCAAGCTGTTTTGTAAATGAATCCAGTATCCTAGCCTCAACAATCCTTCCCAATAACCCATTCCAGCTGTTGATTACCTCCTGGATAAATAAATGCTTCCTCATGTCAGTTCTCAACAAACCATCACAATCCTAAACCTTCAGGTTTTTTTTCTTTTTTGTTACACACAGAGGGTGATTAACCACTGGAACTGGTTACCAAAAGTGGTGGTTGTGGCCAGATGCTGGATTAATTTACAAAACATCTTGATGCTATAATGGGATGACAATTGGATTGATATGCTGGATAGGTCATCAAATGGACCATAACTCTCTCATGATCATCTTTTTATGTATTTTGTGCACCTGAAAGTATAGTTCTATTTAGAATATTTATTCTATTTAGTATTAGTAATAACCCTTGCATTTGATACACTGCCTTATCACATCTCCGACATATCTTCAGTCTGATTATGAGGAAGTTAACTGAATTAAATCAATACAACACCCATATTATCAAATCAACTCACAGTACTGTACTTCATAAAGCCTCTGTACAATGACACTTTACTTCTACACTCTGTCTGTAGATGAATGTGGCAATCAATTTGCAAACAGAAATGTCCAACAAATAGCTATTGGGCAATGACCAGATTTAACTGTGGGATTCATAATCAGGACACTGGAAGAAACTCCATTCTTTTTTGGGGTAGTGTCATAGAATCTTTCATGTCAACCTGAACAGGCAACTGGGACCTTGATTTAAAACCTTATACAAAGAACCGCACATCTTGTAATACAGCAGTCCCCCAGCATTACAAAGGATTGTCAGCCTAAACTGTAAGCACAACGTGAATTGATTTTGTAAAGGTAGCCCAGCATAGCCCAGTCTATTGCTGGTTCAAACTGTTTGGCCTATGGGGAGCCACAAGTCAACTAATGCCTCTAGATCTCCTTCAACTTCCCGCTTGACAATGCTATCCTATCATAAAGTACTTTCTGTTTGCAGCCAAAATACAATGCAAAATTACATTTGTACAGCGCCTTTCAAATCAGTGGACCTTCCAAGGCGCTGAAAGTGAATAGGCATTCAAAATCAGCACCTAGAACCAATACATCACAGCAAATAAAGTTAATTTCATGACATAAAACTTTCTGTTTTCAAATAAGTTAACCTTTAATTGTCTACTAATGCTGCATAAAAGCTGAAGTTCAAACTATCCACCGGCTTTAATCCAGGATTCCAACTTCAAACTGATACTACTTTCTGAAAAGATCAGCCAGAGAATATCTGTTTGCAATCACTAAACTTGGGCTTGGGCTAAACTTTCTCTTCGACCGCGCCTTTGGTCACCTTTCTACCCCTGCCCCTGGCTCGGTCCCAGGATCTGCTATTGTGAAGCGCTCTGAGACGCCGTCCGGCGTGGAGGGCGCTATATAAATTGAAGTTGTTGTTGCTTGCTGTTTTATCTATGTTACATAGAATCATGAATCATCTGTCTCCTGAGAAGGTGCAAATGCTTTTGCATGTTAAAGATGTTCACATTGACTGGTTGAAAGTGAATATCTGCTCACATTTTCCACAGAGGTGGTACACCACCAACCAGTTCAGAGACACACGTTACAAATTCCAATGAATGTCACACAAACAAGTGACACGAGCGAGTGTTGGACCTCTCCAATATAATGTCAAGGGTATCCTGTGCTTTCGAGAAGCACGTTTACAACAGAGAAAACACAGCACTTCTTTATTCTCAACACCAACCAAAACCCTTGCACATTTCGCATTTCACATACGTGTGTTTCTCCCCCCCCACACACGTACTATCCCCCCACACCAGCCCCCCACACACACCACAGACCCCCACCCACACACCAGACCACTCCACACACACCTGCCCCCCAAACACCAGCCCCCCCTCCCACTTACCAGCTCCCACACACCAGCCTGCACATCCAACCACACACACATAGCAGCCTCCACACAAGCACACCAGCACCCCCTTCACACACAAACACACCAGCCCCCCCACACATATACACACACACCAGCCCCACACACACCAGCCCCACACACACACACACCCACACACACCAGCACACACACCCCAAACACACACCCCCCAAACACACACCAGCACACACACACACCAGCACATATGCACACACACACCAGCACATATATACACACACACCAGCACATACACACCAGCACATATGCACACACACACCAGCACATATATACACACACAGCAGCACATACACACCAGCACATATGCACACACACACCAGCACATATGCACACACACACCAGCACATATGCACACACACACCAGCACATATGCACACACACACCAGCACACACACCAGCACATATATACACACACACCAGCCCCCCTTCACACACACACGTCCTTTAAGCAATCCTCCTGATTTCCAACATGCTATTTTGCTGCCCATCAGTTGTTACCCGGCGCTCAGAGCAGGAGAGGGAGGGAGGGAGGGAGGGAGAGTAAAACCCCAGCAAATAACAAGCAGCAAATCAGGACATTAACAAAGCCCGACAATCGCAGTGACAAGGTGAGGGCGAATGCACCGCCTGAAGTCGGAAGGTCGGCACGTTAAACACGGGCGGACACAGAAACACACACGGGGAAGACTGAAACTTATCGTAAGAGAGGGTGAGGGTCTCACACTCACTCTCTGTTGGTCTCCAGCCGGGGGGGGGGGGGGGCAGCGGGTCACCGTCCTCTCACTGTCCCAGTCACTGTCTGTCTCTGTCGGTCTGTCTGTCTGTTCTGTCTCTGCGTCAATCTCTGTCTGTCTCTCTGTCTGTCTCTCTGTCTGTCTCTCTGTCTGTCTGTCTGTCTCTCTATCTGTCTGTCTGTATCTGTCTCTGTCTGTCTGTCTCTGTCTGTCTGTCTGTCTGTGTCTGTGTCTCTCTGCTGCCTGGCCACGCACGCGCGGCGTTCAACCTCCCCTCCAACCCCTTACCTGCCTAACCAACCAACCCACCCATTCACCCCCCCCCCCCACTCAACCCCCCCACCCATTCACTCATACCCCCCACTCACCCACTCCCCGCACCCATCCACTCACTCACCCGTCACCCACCCACTCACTCACACCCCCCACCCACCCACCCACTCACTCACACCCCCCACCCACCCACCCACTCACTCACACCCCCCACCCACCCACCCACTCATACCCCCCCACCCACCCACTCACTCACTCATACCCCCCCACCCACCCACTCACTCACTCATACCCCCCCACCCACCCACCCACTCACTCACTCATACCCCCCCACCCACTCACTCACTCATACCCCCCCACCCACCCACCCACTCACTCACTCATACCCCCCCACCCACCCACTCACTCACTCATACCCCCCCACCCACCCACTCACTCACTCACTCACTCATACCCCCCCACCCACCCACCCACTCACTCATACCCCCCCCCACCCCACCCACCCACTCACTCACACCCCCCCACCCCACCCACCCACTCACTCACTGTCCCCCACACCTACCTCTCCAACCCCTGCTACTGTGATTTTTATTTTTGCCTCTGTTTTCTCTTTCATTCCCATATTATTGTTTGGGGAGGAGGGAAAAAAAGTGATTCTTGTTCCTCATTATGATTATTGTTGCTGGTTTGCATTTGTTGATCTCTGTAATGCTATCCCCAAACATTATTATTATATTATAATGCTATTGTTGTTTCGGGAAGGTGCAATTATCGTTGCATTTGATTTCTCTTCAATTATTTATTGTTTTATTGTTTGGAAAAGTGGTTGTTGTTATTCTTGTTATTCTTGTTGCTATTTGCGTTTGTTTTCTCTGTAACGCTATTGCTTGGGATGTCCTCCCGGCATGAAAGGCACTCTATAAATGTAATTTTGTTGTTATTATAATAATTTTCTGACTGAAGGGACATGTGTAGTGGTGTCCCCCAGGGTTTGGTCCTGGACCATTGCTCTTTTTGATCTACATGAATAACCTGGTCTTTGGTATAACTTGGTCTTGAGTACAATTTCCAAGTTTGCAGATGATGCTAAGCTAGGAAAAATAGTAAACAAGTGAGGAGGAGTAGCAGCCTGCAAGAGGACGTTGACAGACTAGTAAAATGGGCAGACATGTGGCAGATGAAGTTTAATGTGGAGAAATGAAAAGTAATGCATTTGGGAGGAAGAATGAGGAGAAGCAGTATAAGCTGGAGAAACTATTTCCTCTGGGGAGTGGGTCAGTAACCCAAGGACACCAATTTAAAATAGCTGTCAAAAGAAACAGGGGAGGTGAGAAATTTTTTCATACAAGTTGTGCATGATCTGGAATACATTGCCTGAAAAGTGGTAGAAGTCAACTTGATAACAACTATTAGGGAGAAGTAGATAATTATTTGGGGAGGGCAAGTTTGCAGGGCTATGGAGAGAGAGAGGAGGAGTGGGATTGATTTGGACAGCTTTTTTCAAAGAGCAGGCACAGACACAATGAGCCAAATGGCCCCTTTCTGTGTTATATCATTCTATATGATAAGAATAAATGAAATTAATCACACCAATCACAAAATGATTTGACGCACAATACGATTAAATAAAATAGTTGTTGCATCACCCAGGTATTCTGGCTGCAAACATATTTATTGAATAAAAACACAAATGACTGCAGGTGCCGGAAATCTGAAACAAAAACAGAAATCGCCTACATCTATAACATCTGTATCTCTCATAAATTTCAAAGACCCGTTTCCCAACCTTCCTTGGCTCCCATATATCATTTAATTTCCAATGAGAACAAGTTCAGATCAGTGTCTGAAATCATCATCATCATGGTTCTTCTCTGAACCCTGTCTACCACCCCCAATGTTCTTTGAAGGTAACATGTCCAAATCATGTACTGTACAATATTTCCAAACTTGGTCTCACTAGATAAAACGATTGCAATAAATGATATTGACAGTTGTATGCCCTCAAGATTCGACTTCAATGAATGCTGAATGATCACTCACAAATTATTTTTCCCTTCTCCAACCTCAGCTGCTGGTTGTGTATTCTTTTATACATTTCTAATGTGTTTTATTTCAATGTGTATTACATTCATCTAATGGCCTTCACCGGTGCTGTAAATTTCTACATTAAAACAAGTCATCTGTTATTCCATCTACCTACAACTACACTGAGTGCTTAATTGGCGCAGATCCTCTTGAATATTATTTATCCTCCTTATACTCTTAATGTGTCCACCCAATTTGTATTATCACCATTTATAATATTACAAGAAATGTGAATAATTTATGAAGTGTTTAAACACAAGCAAAACACCTCCAGGCACTTGTTTTTTTTAAGTAAATATAAAATACATATATATAATGCAAGTTATTATTATGTAATCCAACCAGTTATTTGCCATTAATGTCATGATCTTTACACTTTTTAAAAAATCTTAAATGTAGAATTGTACCCAAGGTTAAACAGCAGACTGATTTCCTCTCCTTCCATTACTTACTTTTGAAAGTTAATCCTTTTGGACATTGAAATAATAGAGGAAAATTCACAACTTGATAGATTTTACAAGGAATTACAAGAATACCTGATCGTTACAAATTTTATAAAAGCAGAAGCTGGTACAAATTTATACTAGATCAATCACTATCTCAAATGGAAAAGTGCATTAAACTTTGAGATATGGTCCTTTACTGGAAGATTATACAGTATATTATTTGTGAAACAGACAGGCTTCTTAAAGACAAAATAACTATTTTACATTCTGTACTTTATTACCACTCCTAAGGGTAGGGGTGTCATAGTACAGCAGTGCACCATACATTTCCAAATTGCCACAACACCTTGTTAAGTATTTTAAATCTTGTTTCAAAATATATCACAGATAGTCCTTCAATTACATCTGAATTTGATAGTTGGTTCTTTTTAATATATGTGTTAAATTGTTTCCAAATTAAATAGACAATAAACTGAGATCCTTTCTAATTGTTTGGGTAGACATTAAAGATTCCATGGAACTTAAAAAGAAAAATGTTCATTCACTTCATGACTGTTATGCCACACATCAACAGGCTGTCACATTCACCTACAAATATATAGTGTGTATATATATATATGTACTGTATATCCTGTAAAGTGCTTCGAGACTTCTTCCTGATATGATAGGAATTACACTAAAAGCAAGTACAGTACAGTATATTCTTGTCCCATTTACTTTAAACATAAATGCTTTGTAAAACGTCATACTATTCTACAAAATTCAAAAAGAAGGCATATCTACTTTGTCATTTGATCATTGCTTCAGATTTTCAATTTTGTGATGTAATAAAAAATAAACAGATAAAAAACAATTACATAACTTGTCTTTAGGCTAATGGCACAGGAGGAGCCAAAGAAGGTTGGGAAACGGGTCGTTGAAATTTATGAGAGATACAGATACAGAGATGCAAATTGAGCCTGTTCTACCAACTCATTAGATTTTGTCATATCTTTTAATCCTAATACCCTATCTTTTCACCACCATCCTTAATACTACGACTCAATTCTCTGTTTTACTTTTAAACATCCCTATTGATTCTGCCTCTACAACTTTCATAATTACCACTGGTGATAATGTCAGTGATAGTTATGAAACATCGCAGTCAGGTCAATTATTTCATAAAGCTTGTCTCAAACAGGACTACAGATATTAAAAATCCACAAATGATTAGATAGGTCAAACAAACAAGAACAACAATTTACATTCACAACTTGGTAGCCATTCACGTTACAAGGAGCTCTCTCATCTCTAAAGGTGCTTCTTTTGATTTACTGTAAAGTGTTGTGACTGTGGTAATAAAGCTAAGTGCCAGTACTGAAAGTCCTGAATCCAACAGCTTGAAGCTGTTACATAAGGTTCCAGCTGTAAGAAAATGATTGCTAACAGTGAAGGATCGTGTGGAACAAAAGAGTGCAATTGTCATGTTCTATTTATGCGACGGATCCCAAAGGCAATGGAAACTTGAATATTATTGAAGCCAAAGAAATCATCTGCAGCCATTGAGAAGTCTGCTCGTCTGCCATGTACGAATAGTGGTTATTTGCTCGTCTGCTACGCAACGCATAATAGTTACTTGCAAACCTGTACGTACGTTACGCATAATAGTTACTTGCAAACCTGTACTACGCTTTGATTTAACCTCTAGCCGACACCTGTGAGCCTGTTACAGAAAGATGCGAATAACAGGGGCCATAAGGGTGTCTGGCAGGCATACCAAGGCTATGATATAATTGTAAAGCTCTAGGCTTCGTTATCATCTTGCTTTTAGGCTATCTTATACTTGTAAGCTGTAGCCGGCCTATAACCTATAACTCATTCACTCCCAGGCCATGATGTCTATATGCTTATCTTGTTGTAAGATGTAGCCGGCCTATAACTCATTCACTCCCAGACCATGATGTCTGTATGCTTATCTTGTTGTAAGATGAAGTTGGCCTATATCTCATTAACTCCTAGGCCATGATGTTTCTGTAAGACAACTGCAAGGCCATATATTGCTGACCAAATAAGGTAATTAATGTATAACCATGCCCATATATGGTAGACAAAGAATTGAAACTGTATAAAGATGTGTGTATACTAGTAGTTGGTGTGCACTAGTAGTAGACGGACGAGAGTCTGTAGCAACTTAGTGCACCGCTTCATGAATGCTAAATAAACTTGTTTGAATCACACACCCGAGTCACATATTTGTGAACAGAAACCCCAACCAAGGTACTGAGACGATTTTTTTAGTTTCACATTTGGCGACGAGGATGGGATCTCGTGACGAATAAGACAGTGCGTAGACGGCGGGACAATCCCTGGGTTTGTTTTGCCTAAGTGAAATTGCGCAGCCCAGTGAGTATATCATCTATTTTTGAATACTCTCAGTGTTTTTCACCTACGGAATAGGCTTCCAGGGATGCACCAACCGTATGCGTAACTGATAGTCGTTAATGAGATCGGGATAAGAAAAGGTTGGTGGGTGTGTATTCAGTTAAAAACTTACTGAGGTAAGGACCGTTAACGGGATAAAAAAGGCGTACAAGCTGAGTGCAGCAGGTTCAAATCTTACTGGGTAAGGACCGTTAACGGGATAAAAAAGGCGTACAAGCTGGGTGCAGCAGGTTCAAAAGTGCACGAGGTTTAGTTTAGAATTTAAGGTTAATTTAGTTTAAAGTTTAAGGTTGTAAGGAATAAGATTTAAAGTATAAGAATTAAAGTTTAAGGTTGTAAGGATAAGAATTTAGTTTAAAGTATAAGGTTGTAAGTTAAAGTTTAAGGTTGTAAGGATAAGAATTTAGTTTAAAGTATAAGGTTGTAAGTTAAAGTTTAAGGTTGTAAGGAATAAGATTTAAAGTATAAGAATTTTTAGTTTAAAGCATAAGGTTGTAATTTTTTTATTATTAAAGTATAAGAATTTCAAAAGTATGGGTAATATTGTGGATAAAACTGAGGGGCCGTGTCCCCTAACGTCTATGTGTAAAGTGTTGCCAGAAAATCAGAAAGAGTTGCGATTAGCTTCGGGTTAGTTAAAAAACAATGGGGTGGACAGTATACACCACTAAACAGAGGAGAGTATTGGGGTGGACAGTATACACCACCAAACAGAGGAGAGTATTAGGTTGCAGAGGATAAAGAATCAATCTCTTGCTGGACAGTATACACCATTAAGGGATCCCTGTGTTTGGTATCAAGCCCTGACGGGTTAGCCTGAATAAACAACCTGTTTTGATGAGATACGACTCTAGTGCATTTCACTCATGGTCGAATCTCTAACAATGGCGTAGTCGACAGGATGTTCAGTGGCACTAAACACAGGAGAGTATTCGGTAGTTAAGAGAAAGACGGTAACGGCTAGAATTAATAAGTGTTGATGTTAGTGTGTGAGGAGAGTATGTATTGATAAAACAATATATATTTACTGCGTTTTATATGTTTAACTATGTTATGCTACAACAGATAAATGAAAGTCAAAGACCAGACAGTCGAAAACCAAATGAATATTGATTAAAACAAAATTGATTACAAAATTAAATGTAGAAACTTACGTTCGAAAATTCAAACAAGTCAGGCATATTTTTTAAATTAACCTGACTGAGAATACGTTTTTTTAATACGTAAAAACACATAAAATTGAAATGAAAACTATTTGGATTTGATGTTCCAATAACACCACTTGTTCTGATTAAAAAGAAAGTGTGATGACAAAATGTCAGGTGAAAAAAACAAACAAATTTTAAGCAATTGCTACCTGAATTTACGGTCTCTATGGGGTATGTTGCGACCCTTTGAATGAGTATTTGGGGAAGGTCAAAAGTCACAACATGAGTTTGAGGCCACTCTGCATATTATTGATAGACTTGTGCCTCCCTAACTATTCTTTAAAAAGAGCAATCCGAACAGTCACAATAATCCTAATTGAAAGTTTTGCCCCGAAGGAAGTTGTGACTGTACGGTCCTTAAGAAGACTTGAGCTCAATGTGTTACCTTTTTTTTGTGTAAAAGATGTGTGTAAAAAAATGTTTGTACCTGTATATGGTTTAGCTTGAATGAGCAGTAATTAAAAAAAAGAAAGCAAATTGAAGTATGGTTTATGTAATGGATGCATTTAAAGTGGACAATGGTGGGTCTGACTTTGCTCTGGACGCAGAGTATGGCCAGATTTCATCCATGTTCCATAGGTTTGGATTATTTAAAAAGTACCGGACCGTGATAGGTCTGACTTTTCTCTGGACGCAGAGTATAAGCCAGACACTACCCACGTTCCATATGTACTGAGTAATAGCAAAGTAAAAATACAACCAATAATTTGGAATATTTGACGCAAGAACGAAGCGATAAAATAGAGTAAACTTTGAAGATATAAGATTTTTTTTTAAAAATGAAGCCTGATATATTTTATGTATCATATATTTTGTATATTCCAGCATTTACTTAAACTGTTTGTAGAAATTAAATATGGATAAATTAGCTTGTGGCAGTTAACTTGCAGCAGTTAGAATTTACTGCAGCCATTGACTGTGGGCAGTTTAAATTCACTGACTGCAGGCACTCTGGTTTATGTGGACAAAATGACTTTACGTAACCCTTTGGTTTCCACATCAACTGAAAGTGTTTCTGTAGGTAATGATAATGTCATGTTAACAACTGAAAATGTTTAAAGAAACGTGAGATTTCACCTTGTAATTTAGTTCTTACAGATACTGACAAGAATGGCATTTCATGCAGCCACTTCTTCTGGGATAACTTATACTTTTCGCTCCAGCTCCTTACAGGATGGAACCCCAGTCTGTATGAAGAAACTGGTTCCTCCTAAATCTGCCCAAGCCTGTGAACTAATTGCCCTTGCGGAGGCTTGTAAACACGCTGTGGGAAAACCGGTTACCATATATACTGACTTTCGCTACGCCTTTGGCGTGGTTCATGATTTTGGGAGGTTGTGGGAAAACCATGGTTTTTAACTTCATCATGTCATCCCATTTCTAACGGTACTGAAGTTGTCAACCTCCTACAATCTGCTCTGCAACCTGCTCAGTTAGCGGTTGTGAAATGTTCTGCCCACACGTTGGCCCAGGATCCGGTCTCACTTGGAAATGGACATGCGGATAGATGTGCCAGACTAGTGGCTGAGGCCCCACTTGGTACCTATCCAGTTAAAACTGTGGTTCCCATTATCCCCAAACAACGTACTAACATGCCCTCTGTTTATGATATTGTGTTACTCCAGGAGGACGCTCCGGTGGCAACTCGTCAGTCATGGGTTGAAGAAGGCTGTGCCCTATCCGAGGAAGGGGTCTAGGTGACCCCTGTCGGTCAGACCTGCATGACTGATGAGCTGGCAGGATGGGTAGTCGCCTGCGGTCACCAACAGACTCATTCGGGGGGTAAACAGCTCTCTGAGTGGCTCCTACAGACCTGGTGACACCCATGCATGATGCAGCTGTCTGAGAAAGCTGTCCTCCGGTGCCTATTGTGCTCTGAGCACAATCCTGGGAAAGGGTTCCCAGTGGTCACCGGTGATACCCCTGTACCTCAACTTCCATTTGAGGTGCTTCAGATGGATTTTATTCAGTTACCTAAATGTCAGAATTTCAACTATGTATTATTGGTTATCATTGATGTATTTTCCCGTTGGGTTGAAGCATTTCCAACGGTAAACAATACTGCTGAGACGGTTGTGCGATTGTTGTTACGGGTAATAATTCCTCGTTTTGGGGTGCCTGGTCGTTTAGTTTCCGACAACGGCCCTCACTTTATTGCCTCTGTTAACCGCTCTCTCTGTTCCCATTTAGACAGTAAACAGTCGTTTCATTGTGTTTATCATCCCAAAGCGGCGGGCATAGTGGAACGAGTCAATCAGACGATTAAGACAAAACTGGCTAAACTTACAAGGGGGCATGGCTCTTCATGGGTCCGCTTTTTGCCTCTTGTATTGTTTCAGATTCACTCGGCCCCCACTGGAACTGCCCGGTTATCTCCAGCAGAAATTATTTATGGGCGCTCTTTAATAGGCCCTTGGTCGGCTTCGGCTTCCTCTTCGCTTACTCATATGTCTGCTGACATGGTGGAGTATATCAAAACTCTTTCTACCATTCTCCGTATTAATCAAACAACAGGTTCCAGTTCCTCTAACAATATTAGTTTACCTGATCCTCCTTTACACCCCGGTGATTATGTTATGATTCGCAATTGGGTCAGGAAATGCCTGGACCCCCGGTGGATAGGTCCTTTCCAAGTTCTCCTCTCAACTCCAACTGCGGTTAAATTAGAGGGGAGAGATCGTTGGGTTCACATACATGATTGTAAACGACTTGAGTGTAAACAATCATGAAGTGTAAACAACATGATGCTACTGTCTTCACCATTGTCCCGTCCTAGGGTACAATTTTGTTCCTACAGACTCGAAGACGTCGTGGAAAGAAGCTCGAAGAAGTTGTGGACGTCGGCGATGAAGAACTACCTGTCACTCTGGTGGAAGACGTTCGATGCCTTCGGGAGACGAAGTGGGCCGACATGATCAGAAAAACAGAGACTGCTTGGGCAGGGCCTACGATATCCACATTTCAGCCTTGCAAAATGGACAGGGATTCTGATGATATTGGGGATGATGCTGGACACAGAAGTAGAATGCTCCATAGTAGCAAATACTTTTCTCCTCACTGCGTACAAAACAACGGTGACGCTGGGAGTATCAAGCTGTTGGGTGTGTGCGGCTCTCCCACACAGTGCGGGAGGGGGTTTTCCCATGTTGATAGTCCCTTTCAGCAAAATGCAGACAATACGGGCTCTGCAACAATCGGGTTTTAATATGACTGGTTTGTTAACTAATGAGACAGTTTCCTGTTCTCCCCTCAATAATACTATGTACCGTCAAGATTATAACTGCACACAAAAACCACCATGTATCAAGGTAGAGAAAACAGATGGAAGTGTTTGTATAATACGAACAGGCCCAGGGACAAAAGTGGGAGAGAGTTATTGTTCATATTCTCTGTAATTAGGAAATGCCACCAGTCGGCAGGATTCGGCGACCATCTCACTCAATGATACTTCTTGTAAGGTGACGGGCAGCCAATACGAGGCAATTATCCACATTACTCCCCCAGACCACCCAGTACCCTCATTTAATGGGACATACTGGGTGTGCGGGACTTGGGCATACCCATGGCTGCCAACCAACTGGAGTGGTTCCTGTTACCTTGGACATGTTGTCCCACACCTGCATATTACAAAACTTTCGGAACACCCGCATACAAAAAACCATATCACACGTAGAGCAGTAGCATGGTACGAACAGATTTTTGGGGTATTTGTGCCCCCATACGGTCTGCTCCGTACTAATCAAGCATTGGGGGCTTTACAAACGGTTTTGGAGGCTGTTGCGAATGAAACCGCGGATGCCTTACAAGACATATCCGCTGAAATGGTGGCTATTCGCACTGTAACCCTCCAAAACCGGATAGCTCTGGATATATTGCTTGCTGAAAAGGGAGGCACTTGTGCCTTGATTGGCTCTGAATGTTGCTCCTATATTCCGGATGCTTCTGAGAATATTAATAATATTGTACAACACATCCAACAACAAGTCAGAGAATTGCATCAGACTGACGTAAGCTCTGGTATATGGGGTTGGTTGACCGATTGGTCGATTAGCGGTTGGATGACTAAAATTTTGCCATTTATTATCATAATTGTTATAATCCTGGTAGTTGTATTATGTTGTTGTATACCCTTATTTAAAAAACTTATACTATCTATGATGACAGGCTGGGATGCCCCGGCAGCAATGTTGTACATGGCTCCTGACGATGATTTCTCAGCATTCGAGTAGCAGGTTGTCATGGAATGACAAAAAGGAAGGAATGAGAAGTCTGCTCGTCTGCCATGTACGAATAGTGGTTATTTGCTCGTCTGCTACGCAACGCATAATAGTTACTTGCAAACCTGTACGTACGTTACGCATAATAGTTACTTGCAAACCTGTACTACGCTTTGATTTAACCTCTAGCCGACACCTGTGAGCCTGTTACAGAAAGATGCGAATAACAGGGGCCATAAGGGTGTCTGGCAGGCATACCAAGGCTATGATATAATTGTAAAGCTCTAGGCTTCGTTATCATCTTGCTTTTAGGCTATCTTATACTTGTAAGCTGTAGCCGGCCTATAACCTATAACTCATTCACTCCCAGGCCATGATGTCTATATGCTTATCTTGTTGTAAGATGTAGCCGGCCTATAACTCATTCACTCCCAGACCATGATGTCTGTATGCTTATCTTGTTGTAAGATGAAGTTGGCCTATATCTCATTAACTCCTAGGCCATGATGTTTCTGTAAGACAACTGCAAGGCCATATATTGCTGACCAAATAAGGTAATTAATGTATAACCATGCCCATATATGGTAGACAAAGAATTGAAACTGTATAAAGATGTGTGTATACTAGTAGTTGGTGTGCACTAGTAGTAGACGGACGAGAGTCTGTAGCAACTTAGTGCACCGCTTCATGAATGCTAAATAAACTTGTTTGAATCACACACCCGAGTCACATATTTGTGAACAGAAACCCCAACCAAGGTACTGAGACGATTTTTTTAGTTTCACACCATCTGGCTTGCTCTCAATCAGCTACTGCAGCGACACTTCTTTGAATTAGAGAAGTCTCTAGAAAATGACACAGTCTGAGTTCAAGATGCTTTTTCTTCTGACAAGGTTGATGGAGAAACCATTTTGATTGTGTGCAGTGGAGGACAAGATGATTAAATAATCTATCAGAATGCATCCCAGTCCATGACATCTTCAAATAGCCTGACAAATTTCTGTCTGAAAATGATAGCCAGTTATGCAGAGCTGTTATAGAAGGCACTGAAGGATCTTCTTACATTTCAGCATTTGCTTTGTGTATCTGACAGCAATAATTTACCCCAAAGTAAAGGTGAGATATAGAGCCAAGCGTTGAATTGGAAATTAATTTTACATATATCTATCAGATGAATCAACAATTTACATTTATATATGCCAGTCATGTTGGGAGGATATCTCAACTGTTTACTCCTGGTTTAACATACTTAAGAGTGTATCAACAATTTCCACCCTAGTATGGGACATCCACACAAATATATCAGTCTGTGATAACAACAAGAATATTAATCCTTGCATTTGATGTAACAACTTTCACATCGAGATGAAATCTCAAAGCACTTAAAAATTTACTATAAAATGTAGTGACTCTATTTTGTAGGTCCTTGAGGTCCTTCAAGGTCCCTGAAAGAGTTATTGCCTTCCAGCTTCGCTCTTTCCTCTCATCCCACTCCCTCCAAGAGTCCCTCCAATCGGGCTTCCATGGTGCCTACAGCACCGAAACTGCTCTGATCAAGGTAACAAATGATATCCTGACCATTGATGACCAGGGCTCCCTCTGCCTCCTCATCCTCCTTGACCTATCTGCCAATTTGACACCATGGACCATGCAAACCCTCCTCCATCGATTCTCCTCCCACATCATCCTTTAAGATTCTGCCCTTGACTGGTTCTGGTCCTATCTCTCACACCGTCTCCACTTTGTGACTGCCAACGGCTATTCTTCTAGTCCCTGCATTGTCTCGTGCAGCATTTATCAGGGCTCTGTCCTTGGTCCCCTCCTCTTCACCCTCTACATACTTCCCCTCGGTGAAATCATCCACAGACATGGGGTAAATTTCCACATGTACACAGATGACACCCAACTCTATCTCTCTGCTTCCACCCTCAACTCCAGGACTACCTGCGTCCTGACAGCCTGCCTGTCCGATATCAAGTCCTGGACAAGGGACAACTTACTTCAGCTGAACATCATCAAAACTGAGGCCCTCCCAATTGGCTCGCTTAAGCACCTCCGCACCTCAGGCACTGGCAGCATCAGCATCTATGGCTGCACACTCCATCTCACACAGCCAGTCAAGGACCTGGGTGTCTTGTTTGACCCTGAACTGTACTTTCTCCCTCACATCTGCGCCATGACCAGCACTGCCTTCCACCACCTCCATAACATTGCCGGACTCTGCCACTGCCTCAGCCCTCAGGCTGCTGAAACCTTTACCAATGCATTCGTCAGATCGAGGCTTATCTATGGAAACTCCCTCCTCATCGGCTTTCCCAGCTCTTCTCTTGACAAGCTGCAGATCATCCAAAACTCTGCAGCTCGTGTACTCTTCCGCACCATGCTCCGCAACCCCATCACTCCAACCCTCACCAGACTCCATTGGCTCCCCATCCCCCAGTGGATTGAATTCAAGATCTTAATCCTCACTTTCAAGGCCATCGACAGCCTTACCCCTTCCTACCTCTCCGACCTACTGACTCCTTATCAACTTGCCCGCCCTCTCCGTTCAGCGGGCCGATCTACTACATGTCTCCCGCCTGACCAGCCTTACCATTGGTGGCCGGGGTTTCAGCCTCTCTGCCCCCACACTCTGGAACTCCATCCCACAATCCCTTCGCCTCACTTCCTCCCTTGCCTCCTTCAAGGCCAGTCTCAAGACCCTCCTTTTCAATCGTGCCTTCAGCTGCGCTCCCACCTCTCTCCCTCCCCTCCCGCCTACCTTGCCTCTCCACCAATCTCGGGTCCTGACCCCTGACTGTTCAGCACATTAAAATGTCATCTCAATGTGAAAGGTACTCTATAAATGTAATTAGGCTGTTGTTGTAAGCAACAGTACAGGAAAAGGTTCATTTTAATATTATGTTTCCTAAAATTGGCTGCCGCATTATATCCCAAAATGTACAGTCAATTTACTTTACAGTATACTCTGTGAAGCGTTTTGAGATGTGATATCAAATGTAAGAATTATTACTATTGTATCATCACATTACCAGAATATAGGGTTGAACTATGTACACAAACACAGTAACATGTCTTGCAATGTCTTTAACCAGGTTAAACTTCCCCTTTATTATAAGAATATTTTTGTTTTTATGTTAACTTAACAGTGTACACAGGAGTCGCTGCCAATTTGGTAAACCAGCTGTGCTGGAACCAACAACTGAAAAAAAAGTAACAAAATTGTTTTCTCCTCAAGGCATTTGACTCTTTTTCCTTCTGTCAAGGTTTGTTTCCATAATTCCCTCCATTAGCTCGCCCAAGTCACCATTATTTTTGTGAGTTTTAAGTGAGTGTAGACAATCTATTTGATTTGCCAGAAAAACATCACAAATCCTGTTCTCATTCTGTAATAATGATATTTTAATAATAATGATAATGATCAGAAGCAGCAACACAGGATGTTTTCCTCTTCCTTCACCAAGGGTTACTGAGGTCATCTGTACCACCATAACTCCTGCCCTCACTGAATTCAATGAACAAGCAGATTTGAGCCTGTAATCTTGACTGGATGGTTTTGTGCTGTCTCTACCCAAATTGTCAGTGTGATTATCAGCTCAAAGGAAAAATAGCAAAAACCAAGATATCTTTTAACCTTTGCCAAGTTTCTTTTCCAACAACATTAATGGAAATTTAAATAGTCATTCTAAATAGAGTTACCAACAACTTGCATTTACAACAACAACAAGAACAAAATTACATTTATAGAGTGCCTTTCATGACGGGAGGACTTCCCAAGGCGCTGGAAATTACATTGTATTGTGCCCTTCACACTGGTTAGTGTCCTGGATCAATTGACAGTGGCGGAACCTGACCCTGAGCAAGGGGAGAGAGGAGGTGACGTAAGTACGAGCATAAAGGAAGTTCTTTAGGTGGCATTTCATTGTGGGAAGGGAGGGAGCAAGGTGGAGGGATTGAGGAAGAGCGTTTCAGAGTTTCGGGACGTAGTAGCTGAACGTGGAGCGGAGGGGATGAGGGACAAACAGGAGGCTGGAACAAGCTGAGCGGGTGGTGGGGTTGGGGATAAGTCGATCAGATAGGTAGGGAGGTCTGAGGGCATAATAGGATTTGAAAACAAGTGAGAGGATCTTAAAATTGATCCGTTTGGTAATTGGGATCCAGTGGAGCCTGACAAAGACTGGTATGAGGGGTATGGAATTTTGTGTTGTTGAGTATTCGGGCGACAAAGTTTGGGATTAATTGAATTTTGTGTTTTGTGGAGCTGGAGAGAGCAACGAGGAGGACTTTGGAATATTCCAGCCGGGAAGTGACAAAAGCATGGACAAGAGTTTTGATTCAAATTTTGCAGCTTTAAATGCCTTGCTCTTCAGGGCTAGCTAGACAGGCTCTTTGCTGATTAGCTTTTTATAAGAAGCAACAATAAAACAATGATTAAAAGAGAAAAAAAATATTTTAAGGGATTACACACACAGTGTAGTAGCAGTAGCACCAAATAGAGAATGGCAAATTGCAAACCAGATTACTCCACTGCATGCAATCACATTACTAGTTGAAATGCTAATCTGTCCATAACATTCCTGACACAGATCAGAGTTTCTGCAATACAGAAATACTATAATTATATGTTCTGCTTCCATATTCGTGTTCTATTGATACATGTTGTCCCTTTACCTTACCTTTAAATTGTGGGAAATTCCTAAATCTCTGCCAAAACCTTCAAGTCTTCTTATTTGGCAGACAGATAGCAGATGGCAGGATTAAGTCCATGCTAAATCCCTAATAAAGTACAGCTTGAGTGCTTCAGAGCTTATGTACACAAGACGAGGCTCACCATTGCTGACAACTGTTGAGACGGAAAAATAATGATTTATTTGATGGAAATTGTTAGCATTCTTTCCAGGTCTGAACAAAACGGGTGGCTGTGTTACCCATTTTGCTGAAAGAAGTACTACATATATATATATATATACAGTATATATGTGTGTGTGTGTTTCTTCCAAAAAGACATTAATTGGGTAGAATGTTTCTGTCACTGAAAATGTCACCAAAATGTTATTGAACCCCCAGAGTATTTGGTTGAAGGCTGTATTCCGACAAGCATGAACAAATTCACTTTCATGTCCTCTATCTTTCATTGAAGCTGTCAGACAAATTGATGAAGAGTGACTAATGGAGACTTGAAGGAAGAGTGCTTGCCAAAGCAAGCGCACAGTTTCTAGAAGCCATCTTTCAGTTCTCTAATGTAATTCTCTGTAATTGCTTATTTTAAATTCAGTTAAATTTGGGAGCTGGTATTTTTTTTAATCTGAAAGGTGAACACTTATATATACAAATTTTAAAATGTTTCTTTGGCTAATCTTTGAAGTAACTAGGGAGAGAAACAAAATCTTCTTAAAAAAAACATTGAGCTCTAACTTTCTTTGACATAGGTGTTGAAAGTATTTTTTCAACAATTGATCCTTGCAACTACTCTAAATGATGATAGAAATGGATCACACTTGCCAATATATCAAAAAGCACTGTTTGTTATTTTACAACATAAGCCACATACTGTTACTGTTAAACAGTACAGCCCACATTTTACGTAGCATGGACCATTTGAAGTTTGTACAGAATTGTTAAAAAATTTAATTAAATCCAATCTTTGTTTGGATGACTTCTTTTAGAGCATTATAGAAAACCAATTTCTGAATGAAGACAGTTTTTTTTAGAAAAGCAATTCAGAAAAGCAAAGCATGGCTTGTTTTGTATATTTATGCAGCATCTACCAGATATAATTTCTTGATAGCCCTGGGTTCGATTCCCGGCAGGGCAAAACCTTGGGCAAGTTTCCTTACTCCACAAGCCGGATAATAATCACTCAAGAAAAATAAACAATAATAAATTGGTCACTTTAATCTAAGACTGTTTGTGGGACACTGCTGTGTGCAATTGGCTGCCGCATTTCGCCCACAAATACACGATAAATTCACTTCACAATATATTCTGTGAAACACTTTGAGACGTTTAGAAAATATGGAAAGCACTATATCAAATGCAAAGATTATTACTATTATCATTGGTCACAGTTACTCAAAAAAGGATTGCACTATTCCATTGTTATTAAACTGCTTTTAAGCTGAGGAATAGCAGTAGCTCCTGTTGAAGGTAAAAATTTCCGATTGAATGACATGGTTATGATTCAGAGGACAGATCTCATCAGCAAATACATGGTCTGCGGACACTTCCAATACCCTGATACATCCACAAAGATATTAGTTTTTCTTTTAATCCTAAACAGGCTGCTGCTCACCAAAAGACAGTTATTTGTAGAAAGAGAGTTTGATTGGGTCAAAGGGTTAATGAAGCTTTTTACACCAAGATTTTGTCAATGATGAATAGTTGTCACAGAAATGTGGTTGCATTGTGAAAATGATGATTATTCAAGTTTCCTTTGATTGTTCCTAAATGGCCAATTAATAAAATGAATCCATGCAAAGCCATTTCGTTGAAAATCAACTGATTGCACGTTTAAATCATAACTAGTGTAACATTCTTGCAAAGTGATCAGCAAAGCTTGATTCAAGATCCTGTGATGCCAATTATTGTATTTCACAGCTGGATGATGTGAGAATTCACAGCAGTGAAACTAAAAACGCAATCTCCGTTCCATTAGGAGTATTTCAAAACATGGAGTCCCCTAGGATATGAATGCATCGTGTTATTGATGGTGCAGTACTTATGTTAGGGTGCATCAAATGCCCCATGATTCTTAAAAGTGTTTGTTTTTGACTTGTCCCTAGATTAAATATTTTCTATTTTGTAAAAAAATAACTTCTGCAAAATTTCAGCAAAATTCACATTCGTTTGAATATTTGAGTTGCAAACCTGCCAAATTCGGCAACCTTGCAGTTAAACATTTCAGGTGCACGGTGGCCCACCTAAACCAGCTTCAACTTACCTAAGATTTTACTGGTAGTGTTTTCTACACAAATGGAAACTGTTTAGACTAGGGACAGAAAAAGATCTGACGGAAGGGGCGTTTGATGCACCCTAACTTATGTCCCGTCAGTCATATAAAATACAGCATGCTTCTGAATTACTCACAACTATGTATCTCCTGTATTATGGGACTTCTTGATTCATCAATAAGGTCTTCCTGATTCACATGGTCTTCCTGATTCATTGCATTTTACACTGTTTCAGTTAGTAACTGCTTCTTGATGACTGTATTGAAGGTTTTTGTATTACCTTTTTACAGAGTGTTTATGTGAATGTTCGGCTTGATTTTAAAGATCCGTCAAAAGGATTCAGAAACAGACTGAAATTTCTCCTCCTGCTCCAGCCAAATATCGTCCATGTTATTTACACATAGATCTAACAGTCTAATCTTCCTATAACTTGGAAATTGTAGTCAGGGAATGCCTTTCTCCAGCCTTCTTGAAACTGATTCAGACCATATTATGTAAAAAAAAGTTAGTGAACTGTTAGAAAATGTGTAATTGGTTCCCCACTCCCCCATGGACTCAGTCCTGTAGAAATCATGCATTGGGGCTAGAGCGAGACATATGAAAATTATTTATTACTAATTATAGTACATTGATATCAGTTCTGACACTTATTTTGAACTTGTACAGCAACAGTATCTTGCTGAAGTTTTAAATTCAATTTAAAGCAATAAGGGTGATATTGAAGATTGGCACATGGGCTAAAATTGCCTTTTAAAGGAAAGAAACACAAATTATCTTTATATGTTTAGAAAAAAATCTTTGGACAGGTAGTTTCCTAGCTACTTGGTGTGTAAGCGCTCTGAGATGCCAGCCTGTGTGAGGTGCGCTATATCAATGCAAGTTGCTGTTGTTTATGTAAAAACAAAAGTGACCTGTTTAACAGTGTGTTCTATGTTTTCCTTTCCGCAATCTCCCAAACAAATTGAAATTCTTCAACACGCCAACATTTTTATGGGACAGCTTGTACCTGTGTACTCTGACAGTTTTATTTGTGCAATGCATTTTTAGATAACATTGGAGAGACACTAATCACATCACCAGCCATTGTCCCTTTGTAAGAACACTGGCTCTTAGATTTTGTGATCTTGCCCTTAAGAATGGTTTATAATCAACATTTCCTCAGTGTGGACTATAGAACTACTTATCATCAACAACAAAATTACACTTTTATAGCACCTTTCACATTAGGAGGAATATAAATTAATACAAATATCTTAATACATTATTTGCAAATTATCTGCTATACAACTGTTATAGTGTTACTCTATAATGTAATTTTGGTGTTGTTGTTATAGAATTTAGCAACATGTATAAAGCAAAAAGAAGTTTTAAACCAAGTTAATTTGCTTCAAAGGAATGGAGATGTTTTTTCTGAACCCTAGAATGTTGCTATGTTCATCCATATTGCACATCCGAGCCATCTAATCATTGTACTTATTTATCATGGAGTCCTGTAGTTCAGTGATTGGAAACAAGCCTTACAAGCATGAGACCTGTGTTCGAATCCAGGCAGATTAGGGCGAAACCTTGTGCAAGTTTCCATGCTCCACACGCGTAATAATAATCCCTCCAAAAAAAAACATAATAATAAAAGTGGTCATTTCAATCCACAACTGCTTGTTGGACACTATTGTGCGCAATTGGCTGACATGTTTTGCCTGCAAATATACAGTCAATTCACTTTACAGTATATTGTGTGAAGCGCTTTGATATGTCTAGAAGATGTGAAAAGTGCTATATCAAATTCAAGGATGATGATTATTATATAATCCATTCATTTTATATCCTATATCACTTTACCGTGTTGTCAAAATGTCTCAAAGAGCTTCACAGGATTTACTTTTTGGATAGTTTCTGTGTATTTATAGGCAAACCAGTAGCCAATTTACACAGGGTAATAATGTAACCACAAACAGCCATGAAGTTATTGCCAATTTCTATCCCACCATTGGTACTTGAACACACATTCTTCTGACTCAGAGGCAAGAAACCACCAACTGAGCCAGGCTGACAAATTATTTTTAACTTAATTGATTTGTGGGATCGACACCCACATGGAGAAAGAATAGAACATGAATATAAAGAGATGAAATGATTAAAGCTAAGCTAAAGCAATAAACCATTGTCCAATAAATTAATGTTATCAGTGTCTTGACAGCATCACAGTGTTGCTGATTGTCTACTCTGTTTATTTACCATTAGATAACATTCATGAAAAACATCTGGTCAACATCATTAAAAGTGTATTCAGGACTTAAAACCATTTGTTATTTACTGATTGTAGAGCTCTTAATTTACTGTTTTCCTCTGGGTTTCATTCACTTCCCTTTTCTCAATGCTTTGCCAACTTGTTATTTGCAATTCTCAATGTTCCACGAGTTTCACAAAGAGGAAGTTGCAATTAATTGCAAGAGTCTTCATTGCCAAAATCAGTAATTTGATCCAGCAAGACATTAATGATGCAAAGAGATCATCAAGAAGAATAACAATTTGCATTTCTATAGCACTTCTGTGTCTCAAAGTGCTGCACACAGCAGATGAGAGCCTAAACTGAGAGGACAGCTGAGGGGGGAAGGAAAGGTGGCTAAAAGTGTTGCAGAAAGATTAGTCCTAAAGACATGTTTTGAAAATGGGGTGGGTGGGTGGGTGAGTAAGAGATAGGAACTCAGGAAAGGAATCATAGAATCTTACGGCACAAAAGGAGGCCATTCGACCCATTGAGTCTTTGCCGGCTCTTTGAAACGAGCAATTCAATCCCATTCCCAACTCCACCCTCATAACTGTGCAAACCCGTCCTCCCCAAATAAACATCTATCTCTCTTTTAAAAGTTGTTATCAAATCGGCCTCCTCCACCTTTTCAGGCAAGGAGTTCCAGAGTGGGCTTTAGATTTGCGGTAGAAGGGTGAATTGGGCAAAGGACAAGAAGCAGGCTGGTGTTTGCTGAGTGGAGGGGATCGCTGGGCAGTAGGATCGCAGGAAGTCACAGATGTAGGGTGGATCTTGAATTTGTTTTGTTGGAGAACAGGAAACCAGTGGTGCCAGGCAAGGATGGAGTAACTGGCTCATGGAGCCTGATGTGAAACATAATATGGGCTGCGGGGTTCTGGATGATCAACAAGTGACATTCAGATCTTTTGCTGGTTATAATTACTTCATAACATTTTTAATTAAAATGCTGCCCCGTGAGATGCATATCAAGCACTTGGCATAACTGATAGAACACATGATTAAGAGGCAAATATATCCTGAAAAATATTCAAAGAGGCTGGTTGGTAAGGTTAAAATATCTAATCAAACTGGAATTTGTGCTTATCAGATTAACATCACCAGTGCAGATCATCTTTTTTGATTCCAAGTCCAAGCATATGTAGTTAAGGGTCAGCAAAACAGAAAAAACTGAAATAATTTTTGGTTGTAACACTACAACAAGAATTTGAGGCTGAAAATTCCATGTAGTCTCATTGTGGAAAATTCATAATTTCAATCTTAATTTGGAAGACAGTTCTTTTAAAAATATATGGCAAATGGCATTCAAATTTAGACTGAAATTTAAGAATGTGCCACAATCTGCACAATCATAAATCTGGAAACAAAATAATCTTATATGTCGAGAGTAGGTGAATACTGAGCCTTAATCTTTGGAGTAGTATAGTCTATGAAAAAAAAATTATATTTCCATATTGCACATATGAAAATGATACCACATGTAATAATAATAATCCTTGCATTTGATATCACCCTTTTCACATCTTCTAGACATCTCAAAGCACTCCACAGTATATACTGTAAAGTGAATTGACTGTACATTTGTGGGTGAAATGCAGCAGTCAATTGCACAAACAGATGTGGATTGAAATTACCCATTTATTATTTTTTTGGTATCAGCCACTCCAGAGACAACCATCCATAAAAATGTTCTAATTTTCTAATTTTCTCTGGAGGTAATTAAAGAAAACAAGAATCATTATTGTTTCTTACATTTCACGTTAACAAAATTTTACTTACTTTAATGGAACTTTGATTTATTTTGTCTGCTGTTAATTCTGGGTAATCCCAACTGAAGAACAGTGCCAAAAACCAGAGGGAGATTCTTGTATTTGCATCACACTATGGGTTGTTGGGGAAACAGTACATTTGGCTGAATGGAAACAGGCACAATCGCAGTGTTCTATTGGCATGGAGCTCGAGTTCTCAAATCTGGGGCAGTTCCCTACCCTATATGTGCACACAAAACTCACACACACAAAAATATTGTAACATGATCTAACTTTTTATTATTTCTGTTAGCGGAAGAATATCATATTTGCTACTCGTTACTAAGATATAAACCAAGTTCTTTAAGTGAAGATTTATTTCTTAATCATTTTAAAGTTTATATTCTTCTGCGCCATGCAAACCACACTCAATGTATGCTTTTCTGTGACGGTTTTGTTTAATTAAGGCAGTATCCTGCTCACCAATAATCAGATGCCACTAAGCACAGTCCAACGCCCCTTATGGCCAGCTTCTTTAATGTGACCATTGAAAAGAGTGTCTTATCTCTTTCTAGCACACACAGGGATCTTTAGATGTATTATATATCACAAGGTCCCAAAAATGAACACAGCATTAGTACTTTGGTGTTAATTAACGTGTAACACATCACAAAATATATCCGTATACAGGATACCATCATTTCCATAATGAGTTTTCAAATATACTGTTGATAATATGTGCAAATGCAATATAAAATGCAAATACAAGAATTATTATTAATATGAGATTTTGTGTATAATTAGCATATTTTGTGGCTTTGTATAAATGCATTTAACACCAATGCCTAACCTAGACAAGTAGACAGGCACACATTTACAGCTGCAGCACATTTTTGTCATTTAAATTTGAACAAGTAAATCCCACAATGGTCATTCTCCTTCGAAGGCTTAGCAAATTTATCCAATGAGTAGCTAAGCCACCGCACAGAGTACAAAAAGTCCCAGGTTTGAGACAGCTGATCTCAGTCATTGAGGTGTACAATTGGCCTCAGAGCACTTGGCTAAGGGAGGAGAAAAATACTCTGCCCATTCTGCTGCAGGAAGGCACATCAGAGACATTCAGCGCAGACAGGATCAGGCTCAGGTTTTATGTCAAACGGCCTGCTGATTCATTGTCAAAGCTCATACATGAGGAATGGCTACTTGGGCGATGAGCCAGATGGCACTTGGAGCTAATAATTCCCCAGGAAGGTTTCAACAATATCAGGACGGAAATTAAAATTATAAAAAAAACGAGACGAATAGTTTTTACTTAACATGCAAGAAAATAACAGCAGTCAGAAACAAAACAGTATCAAAAGACTATTCAAAAAAAAACTATTACCAGTCAAGATATCATGGTGCCTCATTTGATGTAGTAGAAATGGAAAATGTTTTCAGACTCAATCATTAATATCGTTGGTGATGTATTTTCTTTGCACCTACGCTTATGTATTCAGCTTGCAAACTTAATTACATTGAAATGCAAATGTGCTCCGCTGCTGCGAGATGTAACGTGACAGAAACAAAGATCATAGAGCTGTTGCCATATGGTATGCATTAGGTATCAAATGTACAGTGCCTCACTATGCAGATTTCAACTAACCAGCGACACAAAATACACTATGAGGATATAATATTATCCTTACATTTGATTTCTCATTTGATATCGAGTTTTTTTGTACTGGATATTGCAACCACTGTACAATATACCCTATATAAATCAACAAAAGAAAATGCATAATGCCTTCATTAGGAGTAAACAGTATTTTAAAAAGCTGTCTAAATAGATAACATTTTATCTCAACTTAGACATGATTTAGAATTTTCACAGTAAGAGACGTACATTTCCATTAAATTATTTAGTTTGCTTAAATAATACAACATAAAAAAGAGTACAGCTCATTTCAATCCATGGACATTGGTATTTACAAACTATGAAAACTATTAACTGAAATAGATGTTTTATTATATATAATCAGCACTTTTTTAAAAATTATTATTTACCATTGGCATAATTTCTGGTAATGTTATTCCTATATTTAAAATTAATCTCTTCATTGAATGAAAAGAAGCAAAGCAATTATCTCGTTTTGTACAATAATTCAGAAGGGGTTCTCAACATTTAAATTGTTACGTAAAATGAGACTCTGTAAATGCGTACTTTGAATGTTATTAAATTTAGAAACTGATCTCAAAATGAAACTCTCAAAATACACTATGCATTAATATCCTTTTTGGAGGAAGAAAAAACCTTTCAAAGAAAGTTATTTTTAAATGGGAGATTACATTGGGTATTAGTATTGAGCTCAGTGTGTTACTTTTCTTTCCCTGTTTAAAGAAATCGTTTCAGTAGACCATTTTTGCCTTTTCTTTCAACCATATGCCATCACATTGTAATAATCTCTACATTAAGTTTTCATTTGCAAACTGTTCAACATTTGTTTCCCATTAGTTTTTCACTTTTCCCACATCTGGAGCACTGTGCTTAGTTAGTCCTTTCCCATCCCTGTCACCAAAATAAAGAGCATGGCTGGTTCATATTACTTCCATTTGCATGGTTTTCAAAAGTATTAACTATCAGATGTGCAACAACGCTTTTTCTCTCAGCTGCTTAGTCTGAAATTACTGACATTCCTTGTTACTGCTGGCCCAAAGACCGAAGGAAGTATTGTTATTGTTTCTTACCTTCTGTCTAGCTTGTCTATCAACGCAACAACCTTTGAAATCCTTGGTGGATTTGAGCAAAGCGGTACTTTGGAGTACATAAAACAGTCTTTGCTGATCTCATAAGCTTCCCACTGCATAGTATAATTTTAGGGTGGTTAGATGTGAGTGTTTATTATTTCAAACTTCCAAATGACAAGGTTTCAAAACCAAACTTCAGAATGGGAAGTTGAACTATAAAGCCATCCCTTGTGCTTTTTTTGCTTAGTTTATTACAAGGAAAACTTCCTATTCTCTCACTATTATTCTCATGATATGCAGAACAATGTAATATCTGAAGAATGTCTTGACAAATTTCTAGCAAAACTTGAAACGTAGGATGCAAATAAAACATCTTGGCAAACCAGCACAAGGTCCATTTCTGAATCTGTTTTTGAGGAACTCTGCATTCTCACAATACTGTCATTATATTAATTGAACACTTTGGAATGTACTGAAAGAAAACCATATTTGACGTGTTTATAGAATACTGATTTTGTAAAACATGTTCCAGCAACAACAACAATTGACATATTGCGCCCTTCACATAGGGTAACATCCCGGAGCACTTGACAGTGATAATATCTGACGTCGAGGCCAGGCAAGAGGTAGTGGGGAGGTGACAGTAAGCACAATTAAATGGGAACTTCAGTTGGCGAAATTTGAACATGGGGAGGGAGGAGAGAGCAAAGCAGAGGGATTGATGGACAGAGATCCAGACGCACAGAAGGTAGGGCAAGTGTAACACCTAAAAAAAAAAGTTAAAGTGTTTATTTTAACTGTAAAGCATGAATATTACATCAAAAGCAGCAAGTGATGGAGACTCAAAGGTCAATCTCTGAGCAAAACATATACTTTGAAGTTTTAAGACATCGCATTGCAGTGTTTCCTAAGCTAATTTGACTGGCCCAACAACACCCTAGGGGTGACCATTAGTAATGGTCTTTACTCAACTGGCCTTTACTCTTCTTGCTACTTGTCTACTCACTATAGAAAACTGTTCATATCTGTCCTATGATTGTCCTATTTCTCCCACCACCTTCACTTCGTCTCTTCCAATGGCTTCTCCTCCAGCCCCCGCACAGTCACATGTGGTGTTCCCCAGGGCTCTATCCTTGGCCCCCTGCTCTTCACCTTCTACACTCTCCCCCTGGGTGACATCATCAGTGGACATGTGGTAAATTTCCACGTGTACGTGGATAACACCCAACTCTACCTATCCACGTCAATCCTTGATTCCAGGACCCCTGGCATTCTGACTGCATGTCTGTCCGACATCGAGTCCTGGACGAGGGCAAATTTCCTACATCTCAACGTCAACAAGACGGAACCCATCCTGATTGGCTCACATCAGGGACTCCACATCTCAGGCGCTGACAACATCAGCGTTCAAGGCTGCTCTCTCCACCTCTCAAAGCCAATCAGGAATCTGGGTGTCTTGTTCAACCCCGAGCTATCCTTCCTTCCTCACATCCGCTCCATGACCAGCAGAGCCTTCTATCACCTCTGCAATATTGCCAGACTTCGCCACTACCCCACCCCCCACGTTGCCAAAACTCTCGTCCACGCCTTTATCACTTCCAGGTTCGACTACGGGAACTCTCTCCTCGTCAGCCTCCCCAACTCCTCCCTTCACAGGCTGCAGATCATTCAGAATTCTGCAGCTCGTGTACTCTCCCGTACCAGGCTTTGCGACCACATCACTCCCACCCTCGCCCATCTCCACTGGCTCCCCGTCACCAAGAGGATCGAATTCAAGATCCTCGTCCTCACTTTCAAGGCCATTTCACGGCCTTGCCCCCTCCTGCCTCTCTGACCTACTGTCTCCCATCAGCCTGCCCGCACCCTCCGTTCAGCAGACTCAGGCCTGCTCCGCGTCCACCGCCCTAACCGCCCAACCATCAGCGGCCGGTCTTTCACCCTCTCTGCTTCCACACTGTGGAACTCCATCCCGCAGCCCCTCCGCCTTGCTTCCTCCCTTTCCTCCTTCAAGGCGAGTCTCAAGACCTTCCACTTCGACCGCGCCTTTGGCTGTCCCACTAACTCTTCCCACTCTCCTTCCCCCCACCCCGACCCTCCCCCCCGACCCCCCCCCCCCCCCCCCCCCCACCACCACCGCTGAGGTCCCGACCAGACTGTTCAGTGCTTTGGGACGTCTTCCCGACGTGAAAGGTGCTATATGTGCAATTTTGTTGTTGTTGTATGATTGTGTTGAATCAACACTAAATAAGGTTTATAATAATCCTTGCATTTGATAGAGCACATTTCATGTCTCTAAGACGTCTCAAAGCGCTTCACTGAATATACTGTGAAGTGAATTGACTATAGTTATGGGCGAAATACGGCAGCAATTGCACATGGCAGTGTCCCACAAACAATCGTGGATTTAATTGACCAATTTATTATTGTTTAGTTTTGAGGGATTATTCTCAAACATGTAGAGTAAGGAGACTTACTCAAGGCTTCGCCATTGCACGGAATCGAACCCAGAACTCTCGCTTGCAAGGTGAGTGCTCTAACCACCAACAGCCCAGCTTAGGCATGCAAAGAGATCTAGGGTTTGTTTTTATACAATATGAACTTGTACATTGGTGATAAAATTACAGCAGGTATGTTTGCAACACTTTTTTGAAAGAATCTGAAGAAAAATGAGCAGATATAGCTGTAGGTCCATTTTACCAATAAACCCTAGCTAATTGAAAGCAGATACAGTAATTTGTTTCCAAACTCTTGAAAGTGACAGATGTGATTTGAGCCAGTTCTCCTCCATGTGACAATTTCATATCTTCTGCATTGCTGCTTTTTTAATTTGTCGTTTAAATGATAATATATAATAATTTCTCCCACAAATATACTGTCAATTCAATTGACAGTATATTCTGTGAAGCGCTTTGAGACATCGATAAGACGTGAAAAGCCCTATATCAAATACAGTAGAAGCCCATTTATCCGGCACCCGCAGGACCTGGCCAATGCCAGTTAAAGCGCCTGCTGGATAAATCGGGTGGACCGCGGCCGAAAACCCACTGCAAAAAAATTTAAGTTATTTTAATACACACCATACACACCAGAGATAATAACAGAATATTATATTGGTACTTATTGTTAAAACTACTCTCTTGCGCCTTTACTGATTGAGGTATACAGTCCAGCGATTCTTTTTTAAATGGAGAACGAAAATGGCAGCGAGATTTTAAAATTGTGCCACTTTACTAGCTGCAAGTCGAAGCCCTAGACTCTACTAGCGGCAAACCGAAATACTGCACCTGCGCGACAATGTGGGTTATCGGCTAGCGTTATCAGCTTGCCGCTAGTATGACTATAAAGTCATACGCACTCCGTTTTTTTCACCCAGCTTGGCGTGCTCCATTTTAAAAAGAATCGCTGGACTATAAACCTCAACCGTAGCATTATGGCTTCAAGCGCAGCATCTACCAGCAAAGGTAAAAAGCACAAGAGAATAGTTTTAACAATAAGTACCAATACAATATTCTGTTATTATGTTATTATTTATGCATTTACAAATGCTCCACTGCTATTGTTCCGGATACGTTTTGGTTTATCGAATGGGGACTTTTTCTTGGCGTGCTGGTTATACGGAAGTGCCGGTGCATCGAGTCACGGATAAACGGGCTTCTACTGTACAACAATTATTAGTATTATTATTCTTATAATCATCTATCATATTGTTTCTATAACCCTTATGAAAAGAACTGTATTCATATTGACAGACAGAAGCAATACGTCAAAAGACCAAAATAATCTGCCTGGCCTGAACAAGGGGCAAAGGGAATGGTAATGAATACAAAGGAATCATTTGTGTGAATACTTGGAGATTATTTGCACAACCAAAAACAAACGTCTTGAAATGCTTTCTCATTTTCTCTGAAAAAAGGTTTGTTTTTATTCAAGAGCCTGTTGAATAAAATCATTGCTTGTTTCATTTTAAGCTTTTACACTCTCTCCCCCAATCCCTCTGCCTTGGCCCTTTCTTCCACTCCTTTAGATCACAACTGAAGACCTTCCTCTGCAAATGTGCTTACTGTCACCTCCTCCCTCTCACTGGCTCGGCGCCAGCCTCCACTACTATTAAGCACTCAGAGGCATTGCCCCACATGAGGAGTGCCAAACAAATGCGAGCAGTTGATGTTATGATATGTAAAAATGATATTGATAGTCTACACTTATTTACAATTTGTTTAACCTGACCTTATTTATAAATATTTCCTGCTGATTTTTACCCGATTATTATGCCGCAATTTCTTTTTCTACTGAATCTTTGTTTACCTGTAATCTTATGATCAGGAATCATATTTTAAAATTTCTATCTCCTGACCATTCAGCGCCTTGTGACATCCTCCCGACATGAAAGGCGCTCTATAAATGGAATTTTGTTGTTGTTGTTTAAGAATCAAGTTTGGTTGTAATAGACAGCTAATGTATCGTAAGAATATAAGAACATAAGAATAAGAACATAAGTATCAGAACATAAGAGAGCATGGAACAAGTGAATATTTTGCCATCAAGCCAGCTCCCTCCATAGGACATGCAGAAAATAGCATGGATTCCATCCTCCCCTTTCTCTCTGGGAATGCTCCTCATTAGAGGCAATCTGAACTTAAAATAGGTGAATTTAGGAGTAAAATCAGGAGGCAGTTTTTTACTCAAAGGGTAGTGGAAATCTGGAATTCTCTCTCCCAAAAGGCTGTGGATGCTGGATCCATTCACATTTTCAAGACTGAAGTGGATAGATATTTATTAGGTCAGAGTATTGAGGGATATGAGGCAAGGTGGATAGTTGGAGTTGAGGTGTGGTTCAGCCATGATCTTGAAGAATGACAGGACAGGCTCGAGGCGCTGAATGGACTAGTCATGTTCCTATGTTCCTACAAGGTAAAACCTTCACAGTATTTCTTTCAGCTCCACATGTCCATACTCAGATCTGGCCAGTTGTGGAATGCCCTGTTGGTTGTGATGGTTCAGGCAGATTCCCCATTGACTTTGAAGAGGAAACTAGATGGATATCTTTTTAAAAGAGTAATTTTCAGGGGTATGAGGGAAAAGACATTTAAATGTAAATGAATAAACTCCTCTTTCTAACAGCTTGTTCCATCATTCAAATCTGACTATTTGCTATCACAGTTTCATGTGACTATTCACTTAGTACGTGAAAACCTGCCTCACGATTTTGCCTCATATTTTCAACACAAACTGCAGCAATCTTAAACCCAAGGTAATCCAATCATGTGGCATTACTAGAAACAGTGAGTGCAAGTTTCTTCTCTTCCCACTGCAGCTCCTGTGACAGAAAGCTAAACATAAACTGCATCAAAATTGAGTCACAAAATAAGCAAATCCTTTGCACACCATTACACTTACATCTATATTAAAGCGATAGTAAATTAATTAGTCATTCCAATGTTTCTGTTAAAGTGGATACTACACTTATTTTGTTGAATCTGTTCTTTATGCAAAACTTTCAATGTAAATTGTCTCCAGTCCCAATTTTCTTTTACAATAAATATACAGTATGTACTGTAGTAAGCTTTCCCTTGCATCTCTTTTATGTATAACATATTTTATTTGCCAAAACCTATAAAAGACTATAACAGGGTAATATCAAGAAATCATTTAATTACTTATGCTTGAAGTATTTTTGTTCTCAATACTCATTTGTTTCTTCTTCAAATCAATTAGATTTAACCTACCTTGAAACAAAAAGCAAATCCTATCAAGATCAACTTTGGAAATCCAAAGCAGTCTGCGCATTGTTTTATTGTTTCTAAACTTGGGAAATACAAATTTCAACTAGAACTAGTTAATTAATTAATTAGTCAAGTGTGAAAAATCTGTCTCACTTTATCATTTTTACTGCAACAATGGTTTGCATACTTATTTTAAATCACCTGACATTGTGTTGCAGACGGCAAGGAATAAAATAACATGCTAGAATTTATTGCAGCTGGAACATAATAGAACACATTGAGCATGGGCTTTGTCTTTTCATACTTCACATTGAAATTCCCTTCAGATGTACCAGACAGCCATTACCTTTTTTTTTAGCTGATCATTATACCATTTGCAAATGCAAGGATTATATGGTGGAACAGGTCCTGTATTTTTTTTAAAAAGAGCAAATGGTAGTGAGTACAAGTATTTTTGTTTTTGCACTACTCTGTTGTAAATTAGACATAGTAAAAGTTGTCAGGACTAACATTGTTAACACCAAAAAGAATATTACTAGCTTCAAAATTAAAATCTTGCACAGATTTAGTTTAATCTGGGCAGGGGAACTTTTTTGGTCAATAGATAAGGACCATTTGGGTGGAGAATAGCATTTTAAAAAAATAGATTTTGATACTGATGTCAAACACAGCACAGATTTGAAATTTATAAATTTATCAACATTGTTCCAACAATGCAGCTAAACTCCAATTTCAGAACGGCACACCCTAGTGTACAATGATAATATAACAATGGTTTAATTCCAGATTGGTTCATTCATGATTGGTAACTAAGTCTATCGATCCAATTTACTCCACTATATCTGAATTGAATAACCCTAATCCTTTTAATTCACAGGACCCTATATAAAACCCGTAGATTCTTATTCCACCACCTGTGGGATATTCTCTTTAACATATCTATTATCCTTTATTGATTTTGTTTACTAAAGGAACATGTTTAAGATATTCAGTCCAATTCTGCTGTTTTGAAAAATCATGGCAGATTTGTTCATCTAATTTCACTTCCTTTTTCACATCCCTTAATAGCCTTATTTACAATGTATCTCCCTTTTAAACATCCAATTGATTCTGCATTTACAGCTTATGAGGGCAGTGCAATCGACATTCTCTCAATCTTTAGGTAGAGGAAAGTTTTCTGATCTGATCTCACCCCTAATAAATGAATCTATACACACAGCAATATTGTATAAATTTTTCGTCAATGAAATCTGCTTTAGTACCTTTTTAATTTTTGCATGAAATCATAACTACCATCTTGTTACACAGCAATCTAACACTCCTTCATTTACTATTTTCCTGTGTTCATCTTAATTTGAAGATATGAACCATTGTTCTTCAATTTGTACCTGGCAGAAAAATATAGTTGCATTTTGGTTAGCATCAACCAAGCTCTCAGTGAAATAATATTAGTATCAGAATGTGCTGTGTATTCCTGTGCAAGAACAACAGCTTGCATTTAGATTGCACCCTTCGCACAGGAGTGTGTTTCTGACTGTCTGTGTAGACCGAGGCAGGGATGCGGCAATGAAGGATTTTTAACTTAGGATCTACAGAGCTTTCCAGAGACAGCTTATCATCCAACCTCATATTTTAGATTTACACTAAAGATCATCTCAAACATAAAAATTGTTTATTTGGGTAATAGTCTGGCTCAGTTGATTGACCTCTTGCCTCTGAATAGGAAGGTTGTGGATTTAAGCCCCAATACGAGTTTATTATGAGAGTCCTGTAGCTCAGTGGTTAAAGTGCTCGTCTCTCAAGCGAGAGACCTGGGTTCAATTCCTGGCAAGTTAAAACCTTGGGTAAGTCTCCTTACTCTACACACCTGATAATAATCCCACAAGAAAAAAAGCAATAATAAATTGCTGACTTCAACCAATGACTGTTTGAGGAACAGTATGCAATTGGCATGGATTGAATGACCAGTTTATTTTTTTTAAATATTTTTGAGGAATTATAAAGCCCCAGAAAAGCAACCCATGAATCGACAAACAACCGGGTTCCTATTTGTTGCTAGGTGAACAGAGGCGTATGGAGTAAGGAAACTTGCCCAACATTTCGCCCTGCCCAGAAATTGAATCCAAGTCCTCTTGCTTGCGAGGCGAGGGCTCTAACCACTAAGCTACAGGACTCTGTACTTAGGATGATACAACAACAACAACAACAACAACAACAAAATTACATTTGTATAGCACCTTTCATGTCAGGAGTATGTTGAAAGGCGCTGCACAAACAGTATTCTGGACCCGAGCTAGGGGTAGGGATTGGGGAGGGTGAAGGGCAGCGGGGTAAAAGGAGATATATCAAAAGCACGATCAAAGAGGAGGGCCTTGAGATGGGTCTTGAAGGAGGCAAGGGATGGGATGAGGCGGAGGGACTTTGGGATGGAATTCCAGAGGGTGGGAGCAGAATAGCTGAAGGCCTGTTCACCAATGTTGGGGGGGGGCAAGGTGGGGAACATGAAGCAGGCTGGAGCCTGCTGAGCAGAGGGAGCGTGCATGTTGGTAGGGGTTTCGGAGGTTGCCGTGGTAGAGCAAGGCCGTGGAACCCTTTGAAGGTGAGGATCAAGATCTTGAACTGTATCCTCTGTGTGATGGGAAGTCAGTGGAGTCAGGCAAAGGTGGAGGTGATATGGTCACGAAGCCTAGTGTGGGAGAGGACACTGGCTGCAGCGTTCTGGATGATCTGCAGCCTGTGGAGCAAAGATTTAGGGAGGCCAACAAGTAAGGAGTTTGCATAGTCAAGCCTGGATGTTATGAATACATGTACGAGAATTTTGGCGGCCACCGGTGTGAAACAGTAACAAAGCCAGGCAATCTTACTGAGGTGGGTGTAGACAGAGCAGGTCATGGTGTGGATGTGGGTTCAAATGAGATTGATAACTTTAAATAAGATTGTGGCTGCTTGTCGAGGTCAATATTAATGATCACATGGTATTATTTGAAAGGTGAGGGAGTTTCTCAGTGTTTTGACCAACAATCCCCCACATAAAATGGTCGTTCACTTCATTGGTGTTTGTGGGATATTTATGTGCAATTTGGCTGCCATATTCATGTACAAATACAAACACATTACAACTCAAAGGCTCTATTTCAAATGGAAGGCATATTTTTATAAGAAACAACTGCAGTTATTAGGTATTGTGAGGACTTATGTGGGGACTTAATGTTTATTTTATGAGAAAAAATAAACGAAAACTACAAAAAGAAGCCTTCATTGGATAAAATCGTTTATTGAACGGATTTTTGGATATTATTACTTGCTATCAGCACAGCACGTCTTCTTAATTTTTTTTCATTCTTATGCTTAATTCACATGCGTCAGTGAACAAAATGTGTGCTTCAATCTGTGCACGTCATTCCTCAAGCCCACTGCACAAAATTGTACTTAGAACACCTACACATGTACAAAACATTCCTTGTTACTTCTGGATTTAAAAATCACAGTGGGAGGCATAATGTAATTATGTTTTCTCTTCGCACATTTTGTTCAAAGTCCTCATACCCAACTGATTTTATATCCAGCAACTTACAATGCCACTTCAAAAGGGATGACGCAGCCTTCTTCTCTCACTGCATTAATGAGGTACTTCAGCATCTATGGTAGCTCTCCCAAGTTCAGTTTCTCAGGCTACTGAAGTATTTCACTACTAATTATAAAGCAAGCTCCGTTCAGTTAACATTAGTAGAATTGAAAAGAGTTTTCGCATACCCTTTTCCTAAACACATACATATTTTACGTCTTGTTTTATTCCAAGTATTATATAACTCAATCATTTTCTTAGTTTTACTGCAACAGTGAAAAGTAAAGTGAAGATCTGCACTAATACTTAATTGATTCTAGTAGAATCAAATCTATTGTCAAATGCTATTACTTTGGGTTATTTTGGTGGAAATACAATATAGCTGAAGTGTTGTTTTCGCATTTTCTGCCTGCGTTTCCGTCATTACGAAATCCTGCAGCTCAGTGATTAGAGCACTCGCCTTACAAGCAAGAGACCTGAGTTCAATTTCAGGCAGGGAAAAACCTTGGGCAAGTTTCCTTACTCCACACACCTGATGATAATCCCTCAAAAAAAAACAATAATAATTTGGTCACTCAATCCACGACTGTTTGTGGTGCACTGCTGTGCACAATTGACTACTATGTTTCACCTACAAATATACAGTTAATTCACTTTAAAGTATATTCTGTGAAGCGCTTTGAGACATCTAGAAGATGTGAAAAGTACTATATCAAATGTGAGGATTATTATTATTATGTAGAGAATTGTACATTGACAATTTTGCCAACCGCTTCAACTATTAACAGGAATCCCAAAACGTTGAGCCAGTGTCGGTCCTGAGAAAGGCACAGATTTCCAGTTTTGCACCATTTCAATTTAACCTAATTCTCAAGTGATTGAACTATGCAAAATAACTGAAGTTATTTTATATACTGACATTTTAATATAGTGTATATAGAGGTTGAATTTTTAAAAATAATTTCTCCTTTATATTTCAAGATTCACTGATTCCAGTTTTTGATTCCTGCTCCCCAGTCTGCAAATTTCCAGTCAAAATGGGATGTCTCAACCCAATGCATTCCCTCTGCTCGCATGAGTATCCATACCCAGTACTTCGCCAAACACCACTAAATATGACTATCCTGTGGATTCCTCTTTTTTTAGTATTAAAAGCAAACACAGTTTGCGCAAACCACATTTTCGGAATTTGAATTTAAAATATTTGCTGTGCACTTGTCTACCTTCTGGACTATACGTTAATGCGGAACAAATAATGAATTTGGCAGAGGAGCCAATCACTAACTATACCTTCTTATCACGATTATATAATAAAAACATGCATTGGCAAGAGTTTTGAACCCATTGCACTTTTTACAAGTTATACCAGGTGTACAGTTATATTTTCTAGAATGATGCCAAAGAGCACATAATATTTTCTATGTTGTCCCATGCACACACAAATGATTATCTATTGCATTATCTTCCCTCTTTTCACATGTACGCCAATATAAATTCAGAGCTCTTCTCACAAATACTTCAAAGGATACTTAGACTGCTGCATATATGTATTTCAATGCATACTGAGAGCTCTACTCATGTGTACTTTAATGCATTCACAGAGCTCCACTCATTGGCCGCCAAATGTCAATAAATGAATGAACGATATAGAAGAGTTGACTATCCCATGGGCTCTTTGCCAATTGTTAACATTAAAACATGACAGCGGTAAGTACCACATGGACACATTCTAAATGTTAAAGAGTAAAACATTTGGCTGTGTATTGGTTGAAGATATTCCATAACCACTATGAAGCTCAACTGAGCGAAACTTTCTCCCAAATGCCACATCCAAACTGATGTACATTTCAGAGATATCCTACTGCGTACTGCTGCTCAACAAAAATCACTTTGTAATGATGCAGTATTTACTGCCTGGGAATATCTACATTCATAATATAGGTTACACTGCCTACTTCAAAGTATGCAAATTATATTGTTTGATGGCATTGATATTTTGAAGACCAGAATAGTATTTCTATATTAGTATCAACATGTCCCAATTCCTTTGTTGGTTGGATGAATATCACTAAAACAAATGAATATGTGCTTGAGTTCCAGCCATTGTTTTATTGTAAATGATACAATTTTACCTTAAAGAATTACCAAAATAATTTAGGAGACATATAATAATCATTCAGACATTTCTGATATGACATTTCTAATGCTGTAACAATAAAGAATGAGGACTCGAACTGTGGAGCAGAGAGAAATTCTGAACACAAAGAGCAGAAACTAAAATCAAACAGCTTGTAGGGCTGCGGATGTTACTGGAGAAAACGCATGGGTGATGAAAAAAAATCTTGGAACCAGACAGAATTTGCTGAATGTGTGTTGTTGTTTGATAATCCTATCTTCAGAGCAATATAGCAATGTAATAATATAAAAGACACAAAATGCAACAAAGATTTACTGGATAAAACCACCATTAACAAGGATTTTTCTCTGACAACATCTACCTTGTGTGTGGCTTCTTTGTTTGTGCTTTCTTTCCAAGTTTTGCACTAGCAAACATTACACTATTTACTACCATTTTAAATGTTGCATGGTTTTGAAAGATGCACTTAGATGCAGTGCTTAAAGTTTAAACATATTGTTTAAACATCAGCTGTTACAAGCCACATACATTTTAAACATGTTACAGTTTTAAAGTGAAGAAAGCAAACTATCATTCAAATCAAAACATTACTGATCTCCGAGAGTTATTGTTTTGCTTCAAAGTTTTCAAACACACATTAATAAATACAATAACTTGTATTGATTAAAATATAAACAGTGTTTAAATACCTCTTTCAGCTAATTGTAGTAGTAATCCAAAGAAACTCATTATAGTTAAATTCCATGTAAGACCAGTCGATGCAGAATTTCTTAAGTTGTTCCTAAATTCCCCTCACCATGTGTGGTGGTTCCCTATGGATTGTTATTTTACTTCAATAGCAGGGAAGGAAGCAGACAAAGCACAGTATCCACTGTGAATATCAAAAAGTAACCATGGAAGCGTTTGTCCAGTTGTCAAAGAACCTACTGAATGATGCAGCCATTCATTTCCCTGAATCAATATTTAAGCTATCTCAACATACTACATTAAATGGAAGATAAAAATTCCAAGTTCAAATTTTTAAAGTCCTTTCTTTGGAAAAAAAACAGGTTTAAAAATACTGATAAATAAAACTTTTATCCAACAATGCATTCAAAGCTCTATTAAACATTGTCAACTAATCTGAAGTACAACATGTAAATTAGATTTAACTAGATTTCAAGCACAGGGTTTCAAATAAACCATGTAACATATTAAGCAAAAGTAACTTAACAGAACTTTATGTTTTTTACTCAGTTTTATTCAATTCACAATGAGCCTTTGTACCTTGTATGAGTTATTCATCAAGGAAACACATTACAGTGTTGACTATAGTTATATCAGAATTTGAGATAAAACAGCTGTTAAGACAAACAATATGGTTGCAAATACTGTACACTAATCATATTTGTTTCTAGGATTGCTATACTATTTTCTGAATTAAGTCAGAAACCGAAAAGTACTTGAGAAAAATGTGCTTGCATAGTATCAGAACTTTGCTTATCAGTCGATTTGACCGTGTCACTTTAAATAAACAGAATTTGTATCAAAGTCATAAAAGTCCATCTACAGTATATAAATGATAGCTATATTGGTAGCAACAATTATTCAAGAATATGAAAAATAATGTACAGTACTAGAAAACCTGTTCCAAATATGAAAACTCAACTACCATAAACTCATATAAACCGGTTTTAGCGGCTGTTCAATGATGTTACACCATCTCCGTTCAACATCATGTCTCAAGCTTAGTAAAAATTGAGATGCAGTTAAGAGTACTGTCCATCATTTGTTCGAGAATGATTCTTAACAGTTCCCAAAACCTATAGAGTGTATTTCATTTCATAGAACTGAGATGGATGGCTTTGCAAAAACTGCAATAGAAAATCAAACTGCAAAACTAGAATACATAAAATAATTTATGCAGAAAACAAGTATAATGGTACTGTGCCTTCAATCTATTCATGTCCCTATATTGTTTTCCCCCCTGGGGTGAGTTGCTCAAATGGTTCTCCCTGTGTCTAGTCTGTTGTTACACCATTTAAAAGCAATCAGCTTAAAGCCATCCCATCCCGTCTCCCTCTCTCTCTGTCTCACTCACCCTGCTAAAGAGCTTCACATAGAGGAACATCATCTTTTGGCTGTTTTTCTCCCTTTATTATAGGCTGTAGGAGCAAAGGTCACTTGCTGCCCACTGCTAAGAGGAGGTAGAGTACTTTTGGCCTGTGCACGTTATGGGGTCAAGTTCTGCACTTCCACTGCCACTGAATGGCTATGGTCAAAAAATTGATTATGCCCTCCCCAAATCCTCTTATCTGCTTTGAAGATCCAGATCCCTAATTGTTGAAAACATCTGTTTCAATCTATTGGATATATGAGGAAGAAGAGAATAGAGGGCAAGGCAAAGAGGATTAGAAGGGGTGTGTGCTCATGTGGAGTACAAAAAACACTGGCATGGACTAATTGGTTCAAATGGCATGGGTCATTCTATGGTTTATAGTGGCTGTGTATTAGAATCCCAATAAAAAATCTCAACACTGCTCTGGCTATAAAATGATTTCTCGCATTCCAGTTTAGATTTTCTTTGTCCCCATGGAGTGAGAGACCAATTTCATTTGAAGGATTTGTTGGCCACTGGGAGAAACTTGCTTCTCTTTCGGTTAGTGCCACGGAATCTTTAGCGTCCACCTGAACAGGCAGACAAACCTTGGTCTACCTTCCTCTAATATCCCGCCCAAACAACAGCAGCTCCCACCACTATATTGGATTATCATTTTATATAATTTCAAGGCCCAATTTCAAGTCCCTCACTCTTGTGTTTAAATCCCTCCACTCTTCGGCAAGCCCCTACCTCTCTAACCTCCTCTTTCCTCACAGTACTAACTGCTGCCTCCACTCTACTGGGTCCGGCCTCCTCCTTGTCCCCCGAATCCTCCGCTCCACCATCAGCTGCCGTGCTTTCAGCCACTACGCCCCAAACCTTTGAAACTTCCTCCCTCAACCCCTTTGCCTCATCTCCTCCTTTCCCATTTTCAAGTTATGCCTGAAGAACTTTCTCTTCAACCACGCTTACAGTCACCTTTCCCCCACCCGTGGGCTCCGCCATTGTGAAGTGCTCAGAGACGCTGCCCAGCGTGGAGGGCACTATATAAATGCAAGTTGTTGTTTAATTCATAACCTTGTGACTCAGAGGTTTCTATCACTGAGCCAGACTGACACACAACCGTTTAGTGAAAGTATGAAGTGGAGTGGGGCTACAGCTCCTTGGTGAGGAAGACTTTTAGTGAGGATAATTTGAGGATTATTGTAATTCGATTTGAATCACAATCTCCTGATTTAGAGGCAAGAGTGCTATCAATTGAGCCAGGTTAACCCACAAGTTAGGAAGAGGTGTTATGAATTATCAGCTATTATGTTAGCTATATTAACTAGATTTCTCAAATCAGTTTTTAAAAGTTGTGAAATTCCAGATACTGTTCAGTTTGCATCAAAAGAGTAACAGCTTCAGTCAGCTCAACCTACTTCACGAATAAATTAGAAAAATTGAACATGAGAAATTCCTCATTTACACCAAGCAGCCATAAGGAAGCTGAACAAATAGGTCTATTTACACAAACTGTGACTGAATTCTCTCTCGCTCAGTTTGTAGCATGCAAATAAAATGGGGCAGATTTTATTATTGGTCAGTCATCTTAAATCTTTTGAAAGAAAAACAATCAGTTGCTGAGATGCAAGAGCTTTGGTTAACAAAGCAACATGATGACTGAGTGAGTCGTGTAATAAAAGTTTACTTCTTCAAAATGCCTACGTTGAATCAGCTGAAAGCTTCAACTGTAAAATAGTTAAAGCTCTTTACTTTTCCCAAGTACGTGGTGCTTTCTGGGTGTTATCTCTGACTGTGTTTATATAGTTGCTCCTTTATTTTGGTTTAATTGGAAAAACCCTGTGCTTATAATACCTATGTAGGAGATTAGGTATGTAGCAGGGGTCTACATTGAGTCTAGTTACTATAAAGGATTAGTTGTGGTCCTGAAACATCACGTTACAAAAAAAAATCAAGTACCAGGAAAGTTTTGAACAAAAACCTTTGTAGTAGCAGAAATAAAACGGAGGACAGAACTATTTTAAATACTGACACATCTTGTTTTAAAAAGGCATTCTTTCACTGCACAAAGTGAATGGGAGTGCCACTGGTCACTGAGATGGGATGCAATTGAAATCACCACCATAGACTTGACTGAAAATTTCTCAGGAAATTTAAAATGTTAATCCTCCACAAGATCTCACCCTTCCCAAGCAGAAATACTGCAGACGTTGAAGTTGTTTTGTTATTTATATCAGCATTTAATCAAACTTAGCCCATGGCGGATTGTTGAATAGAATCCTTATTCTTTGATAGCAAACAATTAATCATTTCTGTAATTCAATTGTATTAGTAAAGACGAAGGCTGGCCCCTCTTGTCGTTGAGCAAAGCTAATGTTTTCTCTTGCAGTTCAGCATCTATAGAAATTAAAGCAAAAGTTTAACCCCTTTGAATGTACAGTTGTAGAAGACTATTGTGTTCCATTTAGCTGTAATCTTAAAAGTAAAAATTATTTATAGTAATCCTACAATACTCCATCTCTCTACCGCTCAATTAAGCTCTTTGCGAAATGGGTACTAATTCCTTCTTCAATTTGTTGACATAATCTGTTTCCCTGGGTGGTCTATTCCACATTTTCACCACTATTCTTTTGTAAAATAATTAAACCTGAACTATTTGTTCACCTTCCCTCTTCTGTGCTTGTAACCATATGCACAATTTGGCTGTCGCATTTCGCATACAAATATACAGTCGGTTTTTCTGCTCTCCTTCCCCCTACCCTGACCCTTCCCCCCTGCTCTGGTCCCTACCTTGGGACATTGCTGTATTCTGTGAAGCGCTTTGAGACGTCAATAAGATGTGGAAAGCGCTGTATAAATATAAGGATTATTATTAAGTACTGTATTTGATTACGGTTAAATTTATCTAGACCCATTTAGATTTTGATTATTTTTTTCAAATATCAAACTTTAGCATTTTGTTGTTGTTTTTGCAATCTATTTCTGTGTAGTTAATAATAATAATCCTTGCGTTGGATTATAGCACATTATCACATCTGCGAGACATCTCGAAGCACTTCATAGAATATGTTGCAAAATGAATTGACTGTATTTTATGTTTTGTTTGCAGCGGTAAAGAAAGGTACACAAAAAAGCCTAAAAGCCTTTTGAAGCCTTTCGAGTCAATGTTAAAGGATCCTAGATAGTTCAATTAATCACTTGAGAACTTTTGGTAAGCAAAGAGGCAAACAGCCTAATTCACTGCACATTTGCCAATTATTCCAGTGGTTGAAAATCAAGGTGCTCCTGAAATACCACCTCTAGGTGGAGTACAGAGCAGGGCTCCAGGTTGATTCGTGCTCAGTGTACAATATTTTGCATGTGTCATGACGAATTACCAGCGATCTCTTTCCACTCCATTTGAATGCAGTACTTCTGACATCACAGGCAGAGCTTGTGTACGCAGCTTTTCACTTACCTGCAGAAAATGAATATTCTGATGCCAAATTCTTTAGTCAAATAAATTCCTACAATTATTCCACCACATCAGTATGAAATAGAAAAATCAGAAAATGATACAGAGAGAAGAAGCAAGTAGCATCAGAAAATGGTTTGAGCACTCACCTTGCAAGTGAGAGGCCTGGGTTAAATTCCAGGCAGGGCAAAACCTTGGGCAAGTTTCCTTACTCCACGCAACTGTTAATAATCCATTGAAAAAAAAATTGGTCATTTCAATCCACGACTGTTTGTGTGTAACTGGTTGCTGCATTTCACCCACAAATATATATTCAACTCACTTTACAGTATTTTCTGTGAATTGCTTTGAGACGTCGAAGACGTAAAAAGCACAATATCAAATGCAAGGATTATTACTATTAACTCTGCAGCCTGTGTCCTCTCCTGCACCAGGCTCCATGACCCTATCACCTCAATCCTCACCCAACTCCACTGGCTTTCCATCACACAGGGAATACACTTCAAGATCCTGGGCCTTATATCTTCAAAGCTCTCCACAGCTTTGCTCCTCCCATGAAGGACGCTATTCAAGTGTAATTTATTGTTGTAATATTTCATCTGAAGGATGGCATCTCATATGATGCAGTGCTGCCCAGCTTTGCACTGTAGTATCCAGTCTAGATTATTGTCAGCCTAACCTGAGGTTAATATATTATAAAATGAAACTCACAATATGCAGTTTAAACCCACAACCTTCTGATTTAAGAGGCAAAAATGCTACCAACTAATCCAGGCTGACATCTAGTGTACAATTCTATACATAGCTGTACTGGTTAACGTGCAACAACCTCACCATCTTCTAATAATCCAGTAAACATTATTATTTCACCTATCTACGGTAGTTATTTTACAGCATTAATATACTTTGTTCTTTCACATATTCAAATATTTTTAAAAATCCTGTAAATAGCTGGTCATTACTGAGGTTAATGTGAAGCAAAGGGGAGTCCTCAGTAGTTACAAGCGAGAGACCTGGGTTCAATTCCAGGCAGAATGAAACCTTGGGCAAGTTTCCTTACTCCACACACCTAACAATAAACCCTCAAAAAATAACAAAAATAAATTGGCCATTTCAATCCACGACTGTTTGTGGGACACTACTGTGCGCAATTGGCTGCCGCGTTTCACCCACATATATACAGTACAATCAATTTACTTCAGTGTATTAATAATAATCCTATAATCCTTGCATTTGATATACTGTAGCACTTTTCACATCTTCTAGACGTCCCAAAGCGCTTCACAGAATGTACTGCAAAGTAAATTGACTGTATATTTGTGGGCAAAACGCGGCAGCCAATTGCGCACAGCAGTGTCCCACAAACAGTCATGGATTGAAATGGTCAATTTATTATTGTTATTTTTTATTCACAGTATTCCGTGAAGCCCTTTGAGACATCTAAAAGACGTGAAAAACTCTATATAAAATGCAAGGATTATTAAAGGTCTGAATCATACTCAATATGTGTGATATTAACTGGAGTGCCACTGAAATTAACAAGCTCCCTCTGTAGTTATTGGTCTAAGGCATACAGTCAATTCACTTTACAGTATACTATGTGATGTGCTTTGAGATGTCTAGAAGACGTGAAAAGTACTACATCAAAATGCAAGGATTATTATTATTATCAATAAACTGTAACATGAATTGATTCTATATATGTGGGCGAAACGCGGAAACTGATGGGTCTGTGTGCCTTCGAGAAAATCACATTGAACTTGAATAGAGCTTTCAACCTCAGAGGCGTGCGTGACTGCTGCCCACTGAGCCAGTGTTATGTGTAATGGAATATAAATACTTTATGCCTTTATTTCAAATTGCTTTTTTTCGCTCAGAAAGTATGGATTCGTGGCTTATTGTTAGTTTGAAATGTAAACAAACAACACTCACCCCCACCCATCCTCCTCCCTCCCCAACCCATCCTGCCCCCTATCCTCCTAACACCCTACCCTTCCTCACCCCATCTCCCTCTCCCCTCCTCACCCCGTCTCCCCCTCCCCTCCTCACCCCGTCTCCCCCTCCCCTCCTCACCCCGTCTCCCCCTCCCCTCCTCACCCCGTCTCCCCCTCCCCTCCTCACCCCGTCTCCCCCTCCCCTCCTCACCCCGTCTCCCGCTCCCCTCCTCACCCCGTCTCCCCCCCACTCCCTGCCCCTGTCTATCCCCCATCCCTGCCCCCGCCCCCACCCCCCTGCCTCCCCTCCCTGCCCCTATCTCCGCCCCCCTCCCTGTCTCCCCCCCCCCACCTGTCTTCCCCCGCCCCCATAGTTTTAGACGTAACGTGAGCACGTGACCGATCAGGCCCCTCCCTAGCGCCACGCGGGCGCGCCTGCGCAGAGCGGGTCTGATCTGGCAGTTTGTGGAGCCGCCGCGTCAGCGGAAACCGGAGAGAGAGAGAGAAATACAGACAGACAACAGACAGGGTGTGAGAGAGAGAGACAGACAGACACACACATATGGAATAATAGATAGAGAAATAGGGAATACTAAAGAGTGTGAGAGAGAAATATAGAGATAATTGAGTGTGAACTGAAGAGAGAGAGAGACAGAGGAAGAGAGTGAGCTGGAGAGTGAGGGGAGGAGAGGAATAGAGTCGGGGAAGACAAAAGATGGAGAGAAAGGGATAGGACGAAACTGGGACGAAAGCGAGTGTCAGAGCGGGAGAGGAAAGGAGAGTGAGAATAGAGAGCGAGAGAGCTGAGCAGAAAGGAAGAGATACGATAGGTTTGTATAGAGAGAGGGAGGGTGAGAGAGTGAGAGAGAGAGTGAGGCCCTGCCCTGGGCACGGACCTGCTGGTGGAGCCGGAGCTGGCGTCTCTCTGACCCGGCTTTATGCAGCTCTCCAATGGCGGCTCCCGACGCACTTCCAGCGACGTGGCTTCAACCCCTACTGCAGTGAAGCGATGGATCCGGCCCCGAGAGCAGGTGAGCCCGGCAGGGAGGGGGCAGCTTGTGAGAGGGATTTAACGTGTGTATAATATACATATATATATATAGAGAGAGAGAGAGTATTTGCTTGCTATTCACAACTGAAACTTTTTTTAAAAAAACATCAAATGAATGTGTGGCCAAAGTATTTTTGCTCTGGCTGGAGCTGCATGTGTGGCAGGAGCTTTTCCAGCTGTTTGGCAAGAGGGAGGCCTGCAATGTATCAGCTGCAAACGTTTGGGCATTTTTGATTCACAAAGCTTTTCTAAATTTAAAAGTAATCCTCCTGTTTTTATTGTTGCCATCTCTAAACCTTCCCATCTGTGACTAAAGGGCACAACATCCAGATTAAAATCCTGAATACAATAATGATTATAATAATACTTGCGTTTGTTGTAACGCTTCTCATTTCTTCTAGACATCTCAAAGCGCTTCACAGAATATACTGTAAAGTGAATTGACTGTACATATGTGGGCGAAACGCGGCAGCCAATTGTGGATTGAAATGACCAATTTATTATTATTTTGTTCAAGGCGTTATTAATTATATGTTCACTTACAGAGTTTTCTTGGATTTGTACAACATTCGATTCATTCCTATTTTTTCTTTGTAGATAACAATGTCAGGGAGAAGTCAAAGAGAACGTTTTCAAGTTGCCACAGTTCCTCCTGCACTGGGAGGCAATGTTTATGTATTTGGAAATAACACGCTGCCAGAAAATGAACTCTCAGAGGAGGACGCTGAGTGTTTTGAGCTGCGGCCAAGAGGGAAAGAGAAGATAAGGAAAATCACCGCCAAGGAAAGACTGGATGAAATTGTGTACCTGGTCCGAGAAATTCAAGAAGGCGATACCTTGAATGCACTTGCTCTGCAGTACTGCTGTACTGTAAGTGATGATTCAAGTCCTTACGTAAAGGATTGTTGCAAGGAAGAAGTGAAAGGAATGGTAAAGAAAGCTTTAGGCAAACAGGAATAATATATAGTGAGAGAGAGTAGGTATAAAAGTAAATGCACTGTACACTCAGCAAGGGAAAACTAATGAGAAAATTACATTAATTCCACTATTGTTCAAATTAAATTGAAATCCAGCGCATGAAGAACAGAACATGCTTTAAAAGATTCTCTTGGATCTGATTATTTGTGGCTATTGAAGAGTATGACTACTTAGATTCTTAGATAGGTGTAGTGCTTTTACTTTTAACTGAACCAATCACAAGTCCTACCATATTATTAGCAAGCTTTTAGGAAATAGGCCTCTAATACCAGAGATAGAAATGGAGATTTTTTTTAACAAACTTATGAAGATTATTAACTTTTGCACCTCAAATAGATAAAATATTGTAGGATTTGTGTGAATGTTTGTAATGTATAAAATGTATTGGAATCCACAACATTTACATTCTCTTCATATTATCTTTTAACAGAAACTCGTTACAATTATTACTTTATCTTTGATGAAAAACTGATATAATGTTGCAATAATTGGTATGAATAATGCACAATATTTAAGAGTTGAATTTCGGAATCTTAAGTTAGGTATTTTATAGATGAGTAGAATGCACAAGCAATACAGAATCTATTGGGTACTTACGGAATGCTCTATTTAAACTTTTGAATTGTAGGCTTACAAGTGAATTTATTGCTGTGGATCATGATATTTGGAGAAGTTCATACTACTGAGCATTCTCGTTGACAGAAACAATACAGCCAATGGGTAAATTAGTGATGCTGATTTTACAACCTGGGTGGTAGTGTGGTATGCCTTCCCTCTTCCCCAATACTAAATGGAGGATGCATTCAAACCAAGAAGCTTTGATAACTTGAAATTGTCAACCTATTATACATAGTGCATCTGCATTTTAAATATATATACAGTATATATATATACACACACTATAAAACGTTTTATATGACTGGAGATGTAGGGTACTATTAATAATCCTTCATAGCTGCCTGTGCAACTGGGAAATTATTTGCTTCATAACTGATTGAACAAAATTGGACTTGAATGTGGTATAACCATGTTCAGAGAACACAGTATATTCACTAATTGGATTTGGCTTTTTCAAAAAAGTATTTACCCTTGACTGACTGTTCAACTTGATATTGGGATCTTCATTCAGTTTTGATTTACATTTTAAATGGGGAAACATTCAATATATAAATGTGAATATATTCAAAACAGTTTTGATAAGAAGCCTACTTAACAGCCAGTGTCAAGCAAATGTTGACTCCCATTTCCTGCATCCAGATGTAATTTGAATATGTTGTTGAAACATTTATTTGAAAATAAGGTTGGATACCCTGGAGAAAATAACAGTATGCCAGTGATACACATCTTAAACTCGATTAGCATGTATAAAATGAGTTCGATTTAGAAACCTAGGAAAAGCAAGGCCATATTGCTGGACGCCCAACAAAATTCAAAACGCATCATTCAAGATGTGTTTGGATTATAAAATAATTTAACATAGAAGAAAGTGAAGACTGAACGAGATAAGGTGTGTTGATAGTGTGGTCCAAGGTAGGAATAGGTTTAGAATAGGACTGCATGATTCTTTTTAGCAAGCTTGAAGTTTGTCTTACTTAAACCTAAGAACTTAGCACTACTGGAGGCAGATAAAATAAGCGGAAGCTCTCTTGTGATTGAGTTTGGAACTTCTGATTGCTGTACTGTCCAAGATGTATTTTGACATTACCCATTGCTCCCTCTAAATCGCAGAGCCTGTGTAAAATACTGTACAGTATTTTGTTTGTCCTTCAATTCTCCCTCAAAACTTTTTGCCTAGATTCAGAACAAGTCTATTTTCTTCTATAACTTCCATATACAGTAGAAGCCCGTTTATCCATGACTCGATGAACCGGCACTTCCATACAACCAGCACGCCAAAATAAAAGTCCCCATTTGATAAACCGGAACTTAGCCGGAACAATGGCGGTAGAGCATTTGTAAATGCATAAATAATAACATAACAGAATATTGTATTGGTACTTATTGTTTGCTGGACTGTAAATCTCAATCAGTAAAGGTGAGAAGCGCAAGAGAGTAGTTTTAACAATAAGTACCAATTAGGGTCCGTGGATATGGAAAATTTTCCGATTAAATATATTGATGGGCTCATATCGAGATATACCGAAATATCGATATTTTCTGGTTTTTCGGCATCCCGGGTGCGCGCCCATTCCGGGCCTATCTTCTCAGGAGGTAAATATATTTATCTCTCTGTGTCTCTCACTCTCTCCATCTCTGTGTTTTGCTGTCTGTGTGTATCTGTGTCTCTCTCCCTCTCTCCTCTATCACAACCCCCCCATCTCTATCTGTATATTATCACATCCACCCCGTCTCTCCCCCCTCCCCCCCCCCGCTGTCCCTCTCTCGCACCACCCACCCCCGTCGTCTCTCTCCCCCACCACCACCCCAGCCGTCTCTCTCTCCCTCCCCCCCCAGCCGTCTCTCACCCCCCCCCAGCCGTCTTTCTCCCCCCAGCTGTCTCTCTCCCCCTCCCCCCAGCCGTCTCTCCCCCTCCCCCCAGCCGACTCTCTCCCCCTCCCCCCAGCCGTCTCTCTCCCCCTCTTCTCCCCCCCCAACCATCTATCTCCCCACCCCAGCCGTCTCTCCCCCCTCCCCCCAGCCGTCTTTCTCCCCCTCCCCCCCCCCCCAGCAGTCTCTCTCCCCCTCACCCTCCCCCCCAGCCGTCTCTCTCACCCCCCAGCCCTTGCATACCTGTATATTGTATTCGGGGACTGTGAATACAATATGGTGGCTTTGCACCTCGGTCTGTGCATTGTGTATAGAGTTGAGCATTCTGGGACTTGTAGTTCAGTGTGCTCGCATCCCGATTTTCTACCTGGATATATAGTTTTTTCGATATATCGATATTTTTAAAATGTCTATATCGGCATATCGATCTTAAAATTATATCGGGTTTTAGCGATATATCGCCGGACCCTAGTACCAATACAATATTCTGTTATTATCTGTTATTATTTAGTCTGGTGTAAATGGTGTGTGTTAAAAGAACTTCAATTTTTTTGTGGTGGGTTTTCGGCCGCGGGCCGCCCAAATATCCGGCAGGCGCTTTAACCGGCATTGACCAGGTCCTGCGGGTGCTGGATAAACGGGCTTTTACTGTATACTGCCACTAACACAGCCTAAACCCTCATCCAACACCTTTATCACCCCTGTTCTCTGCTTGGTGACCTCTACCCTCTGCAAATCCATACAGAAATTTGCTGCTCCAAATCTTTCCTGGACCTGGCTCCATGAACCCATCAGCCTCATCTTCATCAGTCTTCACTGACTCCCTATTCCCCTAGCAGATGAACTTTTCAATCCTTGTCCTCTCCTTCAAACCATCCTCTCTCTGTGATCTCCTGGGACCTTACACCTCAGGCCTTACTCTGGAGTGTGCTTATTCTAGCCTCTTTAATGCTCGTGCCCCATTTTAATGTTCCACAAATGTAAGCATGGAAAATTTGTAACTGCATGTCCAGTTACATTTCTTTTTAAATAGCTAGGATTCCAGTAAATTGTAATGGGCATGTGAATTTATCGTACCATTTATCGTACATGAACTGTGAAAAACATCTAGTACTAAAATTATACATTTTGTCCTTTCAAATTTGTTTCTAACTCTTGTGTATGTGTCTTTCTCTCAACTACAACAAAGTGCAGCTGCACAATTGAGACTTACAGGTGAACTTCTTTCATCTGGAAGAAATGATAATCGATTATCAAATAAATTGTTGTCTTTCTTGTTACTAAATGTTTCATTTAATTTTCAGGTTGCAGATATCAAGAGGGTGAACAATCTTATCAATGACCAAGACTTTTTTGCTCTCAGATCCATAAAAATCCCTGTGAAAAAGATCAGTTTATTGACTGAAACACACAGCCCTACTAAACTAAAGTTGGTTCCACGTGTTGCCTTAGAGTCTAGTTCTCAGTTTGAAGAATTCAATGCTTGTGCAGAATCCACATCATCCAGTGGCAATGCTGACAACTTTCTCAGAGAGGTCGATAAAGATATAGAAAGGATAGTGAAATCCACTGACACTACGAGGGAACATTTAAATGAGGTGGTTTCATCTTTATCCACACAATCATCTTCATCCACTCAACCGTCTTATCAAACACCGGGTCGCAAAATCTTACCACGTAAAGATCCTCATTATGGAGCTGACTGGGGAATGCGATGGTGGAATGCAGTAATGATAATGTTGGTGGTTGGAATCGTTACCCCAGTGTTTTATTTGCTGTACTATGAAGTCCTGGTTAAAGCTGAGACGAGTCATCATTCTACTATGGAATCTACAGACCTTCCTGTTACACAGCCTGCACATCAAGAGCTGAAGTATGCATATGAAATAAATCCTATGAAAAGGACTGTGGCTGCAGAGGAGGCCGTGGACCATGTAAATGCAAAAGTACAGACATCTGTGAATTAATTGCTACCTCTAGGAGAGGACTTGTGTGGAGAAAAGGGATTGATAACAACCTCTTAAATATAAGGGAATAAGGAAATATAATCACGTAAAATATTTTTTGTTATGAAATTTCACCTAAAGTTACTTGCCACTACACTCAACAGATTTAAAGTGATTGGAATTTTGTGAATGGCAATAGTGATTTCAAGCATTACAATCACATTACCAAGTACCCGCAGATATTTAGGATTAAACTGCATTTTTTTTGTTATTTAATTAGTGTCTCTTCCTTTTAAATTAGTGCATATCTTTGTTTATTTCAATGAAGATTTCTAAACATGGATCATATACCCTTTGTGGTTCAATACCAACTTTTTGGGGGGAAGATGCACTGGTTAATTTCTTAGAAATCGCTTTCCTATTAGTATTTATGATGTTAAGTTTTAATGTGATGTAGCCTTTATGTAATTGATGGCCATTGCGTAAAGCATTTGGCATTTAATAAGTGGAGACTGTTAATTGTTTTGAAACTTCACAAGCTTGTGTGCCACTATGATGGCTACCTGCTACTAGGGTCCGGCGAAATATCGCTAAAACCCGATATAATTTTCATATCTATACGCCGATATAGACATTTCAAAAATGTCGCGAGGGAAAAAATCGGAATGCGCGCACACTGAACTACAAGACCCAGAATGCTCATCTCTATACACAATGCACAGACCAAGGTGCAAAGCCGCCATATTGTATTCATTGTTCTAGAATACAATAAACAGGTATGCAAGGGCTGGGGGGGGGGGAGAGAGACGGCTGGGGGGGGAGGGGGAGAGAGACGGCTGGGGGGGAAGGGGGAGAGAGACGGCTGGGGGGGGGGGGGGGGGAGTGGGAGAGAGACGGCTGGGGGGGGGGAGGGGGAGAGAGAGAGACGGTTGGGGGGGGGGAGGGGTGGTGGGGGAGGAGAGAGGGATGGTGGCGGGGGGCGGGGCTGGTGGGGGGAGAGATGGGGTGGATATACAGATAGAGATGGGGGGGGGGGGGGTGAGAGAGACAGACAGAAAAACATAGAGATGGAGAGAGAAAGATATTTACCTCCTGAGGAGATAGGCCCCGAATGCGCGCGCACCCAAGAATGCGCGCATACTCAGTACGAAAAATGCGAAAATATCGATATTTTGGTGTATCTCAATATGAGCCCATCGATATATCTAAATCAGAAAATTTCCATATCGACGGACCCTACCTGCTACAATTAGTCTGTTTTTTCTCTGAGGTTCAGAACTATCCGTTCAGCAAACACTTGCTCAAAATGCCACTGTTCCAACCTGTTGTCTTAATTTAGTTACTGTAAAAGGGTGAGATGAGATTCTGCTGCCTAAAATTGTATAGTTTTAATATAAGATGTATTTATTGAATTTTAGGGCACTTACTATGGCTGGAAATTTTGCAAAAGTTAATTATATTCAGGTGGTCAGAAATGCAGTATTAACTGTTACTCTTGTACAGTGAAGGCTGGAGAATTGTAATTTTGAAGGAAAGAAAGATCTTATGTTGAGGATGGTATTGCAGAAGAAAATGAGCTAGTGCATTGAGATGGACATGTTACTTCACTTCTATTTTCCTAAAAGCTTTGTAACAGAATTATATTCTTCAGTAATTTGCCCTTGAAAATAAAAGATGAGAAATTTGTAACTGTATTGCACATGTGTGTTGAACTGATCTATAGTTACACATGTCCTTTGGATGACGACCTATTCAGGTGGATGTTAAAGATACCACTACAGTAAAACCTCAATAATCTGATATTCCAAAAGTCGGCAACTAAAACTGGCAGGATTTCAAAATACATACAGCATTGGATTTGTTTCAATATCGGATAAATCTCCCGAAGTTCGGAACAGCTGCTCTTTCAAACGGCGCTGTGGCTGGAGCTTGATCATAGTCATCAAGCCATTTCTAGGTAGGTTCTAAATATTGGCAAAATCCGGGAGGTGAGTGGGCCCAAGCGTGCCTACCCTGCTTTTTGAATATGGACCAATGCCCTGATCAGATAAATTTGATCATTCTTTTCATGGCTATAAGTGAAGCCAGTATAGAAACTGGCTGTCGTGCTCACCTCAAATGGTCACTAAAGTACAGTAAATCAGCATTCAGAGACTACCCTGCTTCCTCAATGCAAATTGTTATAAATCCTGTGAAGCACTTTTAGAGGCATTCTTCCATTGTGAAAAACTATCAAATGCAAGGATTATTACCTCTCTATACTGAGTAAATAAAATAATTACCATCCCAAAAAGGGAGACAATTAAAATAATAATCCTTGCATTTGATACTGATCTAAAATGAATGTTAAGTTTAGTGAGTTATTACATACAAAAGTGTGCAAATATGAATCAGAAATCACATTTCAAAAGGCTAGGTACTAACTTTAGATTTTGGTTGTGTTAGACATAGTATCTCAAATGACCTTCTGTATTACATTTCTCTACTATTGCCACATAAAAGACTTGCCACTAGTGCCACATAAAAGACTATAAGAAAAGATTATTTTCGTTGGAGAAGAGAAGGTTACAAGGAGATCTAGTAGAGGTTTTCAAAATCATGATGGGATTCGATAGGGTAAACAGGGAAAAACTGTTTCCACTAGTGGGTGTCAGTGACTAGAAGTCACAGATTTAAAATAGCTTTAAAAGTAGAGGAGGAATTTTTTCAGCAGCGAGTTGTTCAAATCTGGAATGCATTGCCTGAATTGGTGGAGGCCAATTCGATAACTTTTAAGAGAGGTGGATGGTTATTTGGGGAGGACAGGTTTGTGGGGTTATGGGGAGAAAGCCGGGGAATGGATTGACATTGAATAGCTCTTTTCAAAGAGCTGGCCCAGACTTGATAGCCTCCTTTGGTGCTGAAAAATTTTGTGATTTCATTTAAGGAATGTTACTCATAGCACTCTCCATATACAGTATATAGTTTTAATTTGTTCAAGGTATTAGCACCAGTATTTAGATGGGATATAAATAGAGGAAGTTAAATGAAAGAGGAGGGAAGAAAGTAAGTTCTTTCAAATATTTGCTTCATATCTCACAAGGACATCCTTCCAAGGCACTAAACAAATGTCATTTTGTTATTGATCTTCTTTGGAAGACCGAAATTTACTTTAGGCCAATCCAGTCTGAAATCAATTTTGAACAAAAAAAAACTAGAACTTAGAATCATGCAAACATTTGTTGTGGTTTAGAATTTACACATGAAAGAGCATGTGTAAATTCCAAGAGGAATTAACTCACCTGGAGAAGGTCCCACTTGTTGACATTCCTCAGAATTTTTTTCTAAACCTATTGTCTGACTTCTGCCTTTCTGACTTTCTTGCCTCTGTAATATAGATTTCTAATAAACAACTTTGTCATATCGGCTCACTGTTGTGCTGTGTAGGTAATTAGGCTTGCTGGCCTTGTTACCTCACGTGTATTGCTCGAAACTAATATTTTTGCCCATTTGATGCAAAAATTAGGACACATTAGTTCTTGCATTTGATATAGCGCTTTTCACGTCTTCTAGACGTCTCAAAACGCTATACAGAATGTACTGCAAAGTAAATTGACTGCATATTTGTGGACAAATAAACAATGCTTCACTAAGAAATGCAGCAAAATAATATGACACTTAAAAGCATTAGGGATATTGCAGTATCATAGCAACTACCAAAATTGAAGCAAAATGGTTTCCAAAACAAACAATTTATTAATTATGAATACTCTGAATACCAAAGATGCATACAATAATTGGAGAAATTTTCAGAATTTCTTTCAGCAAAAATAAGTTAGAGGCAAGCACCCATGTATTAATACAAAAATTAAAAGTAAACATACTTCAGTTGATTCATTTCATACTAATGTACAAATAATATTCATAATATTCACAAGATACCATTAAATAAAAAATTTTTAAAGTAAAAATACATTTGTTGTAAATATGACATTGCTAACAAATTCTTCCAGAGTCAATCGTTACCATTTTTTTGTTTATACAGTGGTTATTCAGCTCAGTATGGAACAGAAAGCTCCATTTACACTTCCCATTGTTTCAGTTTGTTCAGCAGAGTGGCTGCAGTACCATTTTGAATGTCTTGAGTGCCCATTTATATTGGCACAAGGTGGCAATTTTCCACTAAATTAAATATCCAGTATAAATACAATTTTAAACAATGGTATTCAAGCAACAAATCTACTGTTGGCTGTTTATAGATTTAGGTTGGAATAGGAAACCAACCAGGTACCACGTCCCCCATTGCCAACATAACACTAGAGATATTCATATCCAGTACTAATAGATTTGAAAAGTTCCGTGTTCCCAAAGGCAGCGATATTTGGATCTCTTTTAGAGAAGTTACAATTGCTTATCAGCATTATTATACTCCCGCAAACCATTAGTGCAAATAAACAATTAAACTTTTGGGAGCCTAGAGTTCTGTAATACCTGAGAGCTTATATTTGTACATTCACAACTTTAGAGGTAGGTTACATGCCTTGGTAATGGAAGCAGTTGGCTTCTGTAAACATCATTGCATTTTTTGTAATACGGTACTCTGCTTCATACTGCTATTTGGCTTAGTAGTTTGTTGATATTTGCATAAATAATTATTCAAACTTGTTGCATGGTGCACTTCCTCAGACTAGTTTACCAGTTCATAACTGGTTGCAAATTGTAGTCTAGTATCCAAACTGTAATGGACAGTAATTAGCTGTCTTCTAATTACTCCAACACTGAGAAATACCGAGGGCTACAATCATAATTGACCACTATTTAAAAGTTCATTTGAATTATGGTCCAGCAAAGATTTTCTCACTTATATTGTTTTCTAGCTTTTTGTGACATTCTCTTATAGTTGTTCCATTAAAATCTAAATGGGATTTATCGTATGATCCTCACAAAAATTGCAATCCTTTAGTTATGCATTTATATGTAATAAAAAGATCACTATTTTAAAAGATCAGCATGAGCTATGTAATGTGTTTGCTCCACATTCAAATAATTACTTGCACTGTTGCAATTGCTGTAGTTTATTTTGTTGAATCTGTCTAAACTGAATCAACTCTCAAGTATACTTTGGAATTAGCTTTGCATATGAATTCCTTTATATATATGTGCAAACCCCATAGCTGCAGTTACCTGAGGAAATTTTAAATACCATCCACAAAAAGGCTGAAATCCTTTCACTGTAGTACAAGCAGTGCTAATAGGTAGCTTCATCCATCTCGTTGTCACTGATTCCATAGTCACCTCCATCGTCAAAATAGGAGGCAATGTAGTCATTTTCCTGAAAGCAAATTAAATGTCATCACCTGAGTTTAATTGTTCCCCTTCCCTTGCTCACAATGTATTCAATAGATATTGGAGAGTTTCAGTAGAAAGCTCCAACACTCCACTAAGTGGCAAGACAAGTGTGATTCACCAAGGCTATTGACTGGCCTGTTGATAAGTACCATTGCAGACCTATTCGGGTATGGGAAGGCCAAATGAAAACAGAATATGAACACATGTTTCAGAAGAGAAACCTAAAGATATACTGAACATTGCACATTTTTATTTTTCTTCTCCAACGTATCAAAATCTCTTGCATCGATGCTCTTGACCAGATTGTTGAAATACAACTGAGCAGCTCAGGAGCAATCTTATTTCTCTAGAGTTGCACCATATCTGTGCTCCACTAAACCAGTTAAGGTTGGTAATTAATCATGGAGGAGAAACACAGATGAGTGACACAATTCACCACCTAGACCTTTTTATAAATAAGTAGGAAACTCTTTGGGGGTTTCTACTTTCAAACATAAAGCAAACTATCATGATATTTTTAATAATAATAATATAAAATGCAAGAAATATAAGGCATAAAAAACAAACAAAATCATAGAACATTATTCTCTCACACTCCTTCCCATTACTTCTAAATCTCAACAATACCTCTTCTAATTCTTCTTCATTACATTCTTCCACTTCAGCTTCTTCTCCCTCCTCGTCCTTATTTTTCTCCTTCTCTTCAGTTTCCTCATCAGATTTTCCTTCTGCATCCTTTTTCTCTAAAGCCTAAAGGAAAAAATTCACGAATTAATTTGGTACAAGGAAATGTGCAGGGCCTTAGTCTTAAAATGTTATTCACCAGTGTTGGGTCAGATAACAGCTTGGTTTTCTCTTCAGTCAAAAATCTTGGTTGTAGGATATTACAATAGTGTCATTCACTCTAGTTCAGTTGGTAGCACTCTTGGTCTGAGATAAAAGGTTATAATAATTCTTAATAATGCTTGCATTTTATATAGTGTCTTTATCATATCTTCGAGGCATCCACTTCACAGGATTTACTGTAAGCAAATACAGCAGCCAAATTGCACAGATTGTGGGTTGAAGCCCTACGGTGGGACTTTGAAACAACAACAACAACAACAATGGTGAGGGAGCACTGCATTGTCCCAGATGCCACTATTTTCTTGAGACATTAAACTAAAGTCCCTTCTGTTCAGGTGAATATTAAAGTTCCCATATCACAACTTGAAAAGAGCAGGGAGTTTCTCTCTGTGTCATGATCAACAATCCCAATTGTGCGATTCACTTAATTTAGTTAGAATTTATACTGAATTTGATGGAAAACGTACCAATCGCATATTATTGAGGCACAAGTTACAGCAATTAAATGTTAGGTGGAAGCTGCAGTATTTAAATATTTTAAAACACATTATATTTGCATTCAATGATTGAAGTGTTCTCTGGTGAATCGGTTAAAATTCAGGAAATTCAGCAGGCTTATTTGAAACATTGCATTTTACCGAACTTCACTTTGCTGTTAATTGCAACAAAAAAAATCAACCTTTTTTAAAAAGTCACTACTGAAGCGAAAAGACTTTCGCTCTTGGGAATATTCCATACTCGTGAATTGGTCACGTTATATTAGTGGACAAAGTCAAGATATAAAATATGAAAGTCGTATAATTTCAACTGAAACTGAAGTCAGAATTCATTATAAAGCAGTGAGTTGGGTTTTAAAACAGACCCCATGTTATAATAGATCACACTACAATAAAAGCCCGTTTATCCGGCACCCTCGGGACCTGGCCAATGCCGGTTAAAGCGCGTGCCGGATATTCAGCCGAAAACACAAAAAATATATATTTTTTAAATGCATTGTGACGGATAAATTCTGGTTAATTGAATGCGGACTTTTTTTTTTAGGTGCCGGTTATACGGAAGTTACGGTTGATCGGGTCACGGATAAAAGGGCTTTTACTGTACATAGTGACCACTGACAGCACTTTCCAATTATTTGGGTCACTTTTGGATCATCAAACCAGCATACAAGCTGCCAGCAACCATTCCTGAGTATGCTCCCAGCGTTTGCTAAGCCACTGAAAGCCCTTCTGTGTCTATCTGCTCTACGCAGAAGATTTAAGGAGTTATATATGGACCCACAGAATACTCAAGAGTGGTATAACAATGTTACAACTGTATCAGACTTATATTCAGGATAATGTCCTTTACCTCCAGTGTCTGTAAAACATCATCATTAGCAACTGTGGTCGTAGGTTTCTTAACATTAGAAACTGAGGCTGGTTTTGTACTGGGTTCTATAGGAACGCAAAAATAGAAAGGAAACAGTAAAATTACAAAAATCTGGTTTACAACTTTCATCAAATTCATAAATGACAAACAAAAAATGGCTATAATCAAAATTTCAGAGTACAACTGATACAAATATACATACACATCTTTCATTATCTGTCTCTCACCAGTTGCTGGCCATTTATTTCACTCTTGCTTACTCTCGTTAACATTTCCCTGACAGAACAACAATTTGGCATTAATACATTGTGATTGACAGCCTATTCTAAGAAATTGATTATTATTATGTGGGTTTCATTTGAAAACTGCTCAATGCATCCAAGATCCTTCATGGGAATATTGTTTGGCAATTTAAACAAAAAAGATGAGGAATACATTGAAGGAGAGCAAAACAAAGGTTTGAATTTACTTTGGTCTTTTTTTAAAAAAACTTGAGAACATCCTTGCATTTGATATAACACGTTTCACATCTTCTAAACATCTCAAAAAGCTTCATATAATACTAAATAATGTAAAGTAAATTGATTGTATATTTGTGCACAAAACACGGTGGCCAACTACACACATCTGACCTGTGACTGCAATAAAAAAGGAGAAAAAAGTTCACAAGAGAGGTTTGAATGATTTCATCTCTCCAGTAGGGAACGGCGATATATCGGTATATCGCTAAAACCCGATATGATTTTCATATCGATATGCCGATATAGACATTTAAAAAATACCGATATATCAAAAACCGATATATCGAGGTAAAAAATCGGGATGCGAGCACAATCAACTACAAGACCCAGAATGCTCATCTCTATACACAATGCACAGACCGAGGTGCAAAGCCGCCATATTGTATTCATAGTCCTCGAATACAATATACAGGTATGCAAGGGGTGGGGGGAGAGAGACGGCTGTGGGTGGGGGGGGGGTGAGGGGGAGAGAGACTGCTGGGGGGTGGTGAGGGGGAGAGAGACAGCTGGGGGGGGGGTGAGGGGGAGAGAGACGGCTGGGGGGGGGGTGAGGGGGAGAGAGACGGCTGGGGGGAGGGGGAGATAGACGGCTGGGTGGGGGAGAGGGGGAGAGAGACGGCTGGGGGGGGGGGAGGAAAGGGGGAGAGAGACGGCGGGGAGGAGAGGGGGAGAGAGACGGCTGGGGGGAGGGGGAGAGAGACGGCTGGGGGGGGAGGGAGAGAGAGACGGCGGGGGGCGGGGAGGAGAGTGGGAGAGAGACGGCTGGGGGGAGGGGGAGAGAGACGGCTGGGGGGGGAGGGAGAGAGAGACGGCGGGGGGTGGGGGGAGGGAGAAAGAGACGGCTGGGGGGGTGGTGGGGGAGAGAGATGACGGGGGTGGGGGGTGCGAGAGAGGGGGGGGGAGAGACGGGGTGGATGTGATAATATACAGATAGATAGAGATGGGGGGGGATGTGAGAGAGGAGAGAGGGAGAGAGACATAGAGAGACACAGACAGAAAAACACAGAGATGGAGAGAGTGAAAGACACAGAGAGAGAAAGATATTTACCTCCTGAGAAGATAGGCCCCGAATGCGCGCGCGCATGCGCAGTACGAAAAAACGGAAAATATCGGTATTTCGGTATACCTCGATATGAGCCAACCGATATATCCATATCCGGAAAATTCCCATATCGCCGTTCCCTACTCTCCAGTATACTAATCTTCAGCATCTCTCTAAATATCAACTCTTGTGAGCAATAAAAAAAATCCTGTGTACACTACAAATTACTAACATTACTAACACCTAAACATATTTTGCCACAACATCTGCCTCCCTCTGAATAATGGTTTCAAATACTCCTCATTGTCAAGACTAGTCTTAAAAACTCCCATCTCTAGGTGGACGAAACATGGCAGATATCAAATGATGGATTCTCATGAAGTTATAACATTAATGCACAATAAAAATAATAATTATGTTCTTTGCCAACCTGTGGGAGTAAAAGGATTTTAAGATTATGCCACGCAAACGGGTCACACAACTAAAAATAATATTACAATATGCAATAAATTCACATTTGTAAAACTTCTTCTCAACTATACAATGTTACAAATCATACCTACTTGCTTTTTTGACCTTTTTAGTTTTGAGCTTGTTAGTTCTTGGCTTTAACTCTGCTGGAACTCGTCTCCAATCTGCACAATTAAATGACATAGGTATCATTTCACGGGACACAAGGCAACCACAATGCGCAGCACAAAAATCTGGGGCCAAATGGCCAGAACAGCATAAACTCTCATCTACTCTTTTGGCACTTCCCAGCTATTCTATTCAAATGCCCTTCTCGCTGGTCTCCCCAGGTCTAGCTTACACTACTTCAAACTTACACCACCAACTAGCTTGCTCGGCCGGCTCCGACCTCTTGTTTGTCCCTCATCCCGTCCACCAAAAATCTGGAACTCTTTCCCTCAATCCCTCGGCTTCATTCCTCCCTCTCCACTTTCACATCCCGCTAAATACATTCCCTTTTGATCATGCTTAGTCACATCCCCCCTCCCTCTGGCTCGAAGTCAGACTGTCAAGCGCTCAGGGACATTACCCTGCGTGAAGGGCACTATATAAATGCAAGCTGTTGTTGTTTTATTGGATCTATTTATTTGAGGAGGCTGATGAAAGTGGTTACATTTATGAATGGCTGAGACAAAATAAGCATGAGCAACATTGTCCCCAGCGAATTCAGTTACAAGAGGACATAACCTTAAAAATGATGACACAACTTGAGGGGAACTTTTTTGTCGTAGAGTAATAAGAATCTGAAATACATCACCCCAAAGATAAATAAGAAATTAGTTGAGGGAGATTATAGATAGTTACTTTGGGAGTAAAAATATTAAGAGAGGTGTGAAGAAGTGAGGGTGGGGCTGGGAAAGAGCTGTAGTTCATAGAACCTTGGAAAGTCTATGGTGAAACAACCTCCAAAGGAAAAATTAATTTCCTACCTCCCATCAAGCACACATCAATAGGATTTAATTGATTCCGTTGTCACCATCTTGTAGTGGAATAAGTAGTGGGGCAGAACATTTGAAATCAGTGGTGCACACCATGGAGTCTGTAGGGAAGTGCATTACTATATACATCCGACAGCATAGATTTGTAGATACCTGGTGTCCAATTCTTGTTGGGATCTTTAACTTTATATTTTTCTGTATATCTTTCAACATCTGAATTAAAAAGAAACGTGTTAATCTTTTTGACAGCAATCTCAATTCAACTGTAGATTTTGCCATGTGAACCCTTGTAGCTTTTTTCATTTATTTAAGCAACAGATTTAAAATGGTACTTCAACAAATCTAGTCTTCTTCCTTTATTAGTTCATACAGTAACACAAAAAAGCATCATTTTAAGGTTTAAACTCAATATTCTTACCAAATCAGCCTACAAGCATCAGAACATCTCAAATGCTTCAAAGCAATTAATACCACATGGAGTGTCTGGCAAGTTCCCATAAACTGCCATTTAAGCAAATAGGATAATTTCCCCAGAAAAGCAAAGAGGTAATGTGAACTAACATTTTTATACATTTGCCCAGTTTGGATAAAGAATATATTTATTGCAGTGTTCAAATAACAATATTTGATATTGTGACTTATAACTAGGTTTCTGGTTTGTCATTTTTCTTACATCTCTGTCTTTATTGCACAATCAGGCATTATCTTTTCCAACTTATTGGGTACAAGAGCTCTAATAATTTTCTAATAATGAATTAGTACAAACAAATCCACAAAAGAACCACGAGGAACACATGTTTCTCCATGTTCATGCTCTATAAATGTAATTTTGTTGTTGTTCATTTTGAGTTTCTGACAATCAGGCAAGCATCATTCCCAAAGAGGGGGTGATAACAGCTAAATCTGACAGCTGCAGATGCATTGGTCCTGACATCAGTGTTAATCAGAGGACTAATGGAATCAATAATCAAAAGAAAATGGAAGCATAGCCATCTGAAATTTAAAAAAAATTAAGTGACAGCCAAAATGGCTTTGGCTGATCAACCTCAAAACTTAAGGAGGTGACAAGCCAAACTGACAATTCACTACATACACCACAGCTTGAGCTAAATATTCATTTGGGAGAAGGGTAAATTAAGGACAGACACCAAGAAGTGTAATTTTTAAACGTAGAAAATAATCAATAGTTAAAAGGTGTTACCAGAAGGAGTGTCAAGACACCAGGACATTAGAATGATAGTTTAGTATACTGGAGAGATGAAATCATTCAAATTTCTCTTTGAATAAACTAGTTTTAGTCTTGAATTATCAGATATCTATTGGGAAGTGGGATAGGAATTTTTAAAAAGCGATTTCCTACTGCCACATAGAAGCATTTTTAAAAACAACATTGGTAGGACTGTAAAGTTAAAAATGACAGAACTTGAGCTCTTACGGGATGTACTTCCACTTTTAGAAATTCTACTCTTCAATATAGAACGTTCTAAATAAAAATCAAGAAAACCATCGCGAAGCCCTTTGTGGATCGGCCTTGGGTGTGTAATTATTCAGCAGACTCGTATGTTACCTCGCTTTATAGTAGCAACTTCAATGAAGTAAGGCAATTTCTTACAGCTTCCCCTCAACTCCTGCTTCAAGGCCAGCATGTAGTTTACACCATCCCCGGTATTCAAGGGGACTGTCTTAAAATCTGTGGGCTAGACGGCAACATAGGTTATCACACAGTGCAGAGATTAGAATCACCAATACAGACGATTCTAGATATACAGCCCAACCACAAAATGGCCACTCAATATCCAACTTTTAAAACACTTTCTGGTACCGTACAGCATATAGCTTTTTACAAAAAACTTGGGAGATTGCAAGTTTTGTTTTTCTGATCTCCACTTGCACTGGCTCAGAATGCAAGCACCTTCATCCCAATGCTACTTCAGCATGCTACTAGAGTATAGATGCTGAATTTCCCCACACCATAAACTCAGATCCTATCTACCATCAAAGTATTTTGACTTTGCTGCTGACAATAACAGGAAATTACTGCCTACACAGACATACAAAATAAATGACACAGAAATACTTTCAGATTTTTTAGCACCAAGATTATTTGGCATTACCTAACATTTACCATGCCATCCAGTATGTATGGGAAATACGCTGTTTATAGAGATTTGAGAACACGTTAGCCATAGAGTTACAGGAAGTTGATGAATCCGACCCGAGTACAGTGGGGAGAAAAGCATCCCTTAAAAAAAAATGAAATTCAATGTGATCTTCATTTGGATAACACTTTGAAATGCTTCTTAAAAGTTACAAACTAAACCAATTAAACCTAAAATACATTACAGAATTCCACCTAATATGCGCTGGTCAAAAACTGGAAACCAAGACATAATCTTTATTCCCCATGACTCAGTTCTTTTGGAAATACCAATCCTAGAAATGAGAATCTGAAGTAGAACAGATCTTGAAAACCAATGACTACTATTTTCCCTCCCCCACCCCCCCAAATCTGATCACCATCTCTTCCCATACCCACCAAAACAATAACAGAATTTCCATCCAGCAATATGCAGGTAATGGAGGTCAATAGGAATGAATCACACGTTCTCAAAGCTACACAATTTGGTTACCCACTTTTTAATCACATGAAGGATGCCCACAAAATAAGCAGATCATGTAAACTTTTAGTATGCGTTTATTTTTCCTAATGGCGGCATCCTTTATATACTGTACCACAGAGCTTTATCCCCTCTCTTTGGATGATAACCTTTTGATTTATGAAATTATCAACTTTTGTTGCACAATATTTCAATGAACTATACCAGGAAGAATAACAATCAGACATAAAAACAACAAAATTACATTTATAGAGGGCCTTTCACATAAGGAGAACATCCCAGGGCGCTGAACAGTCAGGTCGGGACCCGAGCAAGGGGGAGGAGAGGTTAGGAGGGTAGCAAAAGCCACAATCTATAAAAAGGCCTTGAGACCGGCCTTGAAGGAGGCAAGGGAGGAAGTGAGGTGAAGGGACTGTGGGATGGAGTTCCAGAGTGTGGGGGCAGAGAGGCTAGAAGTTTTCTTAAGGATAGGGGTGATAGTGGCTGTTTTGAAAGGGACGGAAATGATGCTGGATAATGGGGACACTTTGTGTGCTTTTGGATATTGGGTGTTTCCCTTTACTATTTGTTTAAACTGTACTATTCCAAGGTACAAGTGATAGTTACATGCCTTTACACTTATGTAATAAGAATTCTGAGGATTTATTTTGTTGCTCCTCATAAGAAAAACAAAAAGCCTTGGGAGCTTCACCAAGGTGTAAAAGACCTAAACACTTTTTTTGACTCTGGACCTTAATATAGTGGTATTCAGAGGGTGCTACTACTTGGAAAATAAAAAAATAACACAACTGTTACTAATCTTGATAAAACTAATCGAGTTCATCTGGATTTACCCAGCACTTTGGGGCACCCTCCTGATGTAAAAGGTACTAAACAAATTTTGAATATTTTGTTTTGTGTGTCAAGATTTTTAATTTAACAGCAGCAACTAATGGAATTAGTAGATGTGTCTTTTGCGAACTTGGTGCAAGTTTTTAACTGAAGGATAAGACAACAACTTGCATTTATATAGTGCAATTCATGTAAGATAACATCACTGAGAACCTCACAGGGGTCAGTGTTACATGCCCAGCAAGGAAGGATGGCAGGTTATAGTAAACCCTGCCTTTTGCTTTAGTCAATGCTGTCGTACCACTGAAGAAATGAAATGACAACTACAGAAAGACATATTTATGTATCAGCGCCTTGGGACGTCCTCCCGACGTGAAAGGCGCTCTATAAATGTAAATTGTTGTTGTTGTTGTTGTAGGTTCAATGGGAGTTTTGGGGTTTGCTCAGTTCATTGAACGTCTCAGAAAGTTTAGCTGCAGCACCACCTGTTGGCCGTTGCAGGAAACCTATTCTATTGCATCAGTTTTATTTGCTGCAGGATTAAGTTTTTGTAGTGGATATTTTCACAGTTTCACCTTAGTCCTCAGTAAGTGTTTCTGAACATCAGGATTATCAAGATGTAACTAGGCTGACAGCCAAGTCACTGCACCTTCCTATGACTAAAACTGATGAAGTCTCCGGCACTGTGTTTTAGTTTGCAAATACTTCCAGGAATGGTTCTGCGAAACACCTAAAGGGGTCCAGCTATCATCAAGCGCACCCAAGTTGTTATTCTCTCGGGGTCAGAATTGAAATTTTAAAGGAATTGTTATTCTTATCACTAAACTTTCCCCCAGTGATTCGGGGAAATTATGTCTTTGCTAACCTGTACAGAGTGACTCATCCACTCACAGCCAACCAGTGGCCAAGAAAAGATGGCGGTGTCTGCCTTTGGTGGATTGTGATTGGAGGCACAACCTCTCCCTTTCAGGGTCAACAACACTAACCTCAGTAAGGGTTGTGCAAGATAAAAAGCAGCAATAAAAGACACTTCCCCATTGTCACAGTATAGATATAGAATCTACATTCAATTCACAAATGTTTGGCAGCTTGCAAAGTCTGAGTTCACTCTCTTAACTGTGTGAGATTACCAGTGGTATTTAGCTAACCGCACAACAGTGGACAAGTTAGAGACACAGTGAAAGTTCATTTCACTATTCCTACATTTTTAGCTTTTAAATAGCCCGGTCATTAAATATGAAAGGTCACAGACATTTCCCCACTCCTCGCGTTTAAGGGGCAAATGATAATTCTTATGATTGAATAATTGCCATGGGGAGGAGGCATAAAAGGAGCATTGAATTGTGTAGAAAGAGAAGCAGGCAACAGAGTGACATTTGGTGATACAAATAGATCATTGCCTCTCCATGATGACGAGGCCTTTTAGAAAGCTGATGCCAGGTTCATACTTACTGGAAACAGTGGTGTGGGCCGACATGCAATATCAGGCAGAGACTCTCCTCGAGAAAACCCAATCTGCTCGATATTAAAGGAGAACTGTGCTCTTCCTCTTCCACGTCCTTTTCCAGCCATTATAACTCAAACTTCCGACATACACACACAGACACACAAACAAGCGTTAAAGGGCGAGGGGGAGGCGATGGGACCCTTTCATTAACTACATAACAACAAATAAAACAGCCTCAAACAGGCAAATAAAACAGCCTGTTTCTCTCAGCTGGGCCACCTCTCGGTGAGTGTGTGTCTGATGCACGAAGTGGCTGGTCCACATGACCACAAATGCAGCACGGGGGACCACGCCTTCAGCAAAGTCCACGTTGTGACTTGAAATGTCATTCAGCGACAGTAACATAACCACAGATAGGAAATAACCCGCGCAACGCGGGCATTAAATCATTGATACTAACCCCCCCTCCCCCCCACACACACACACACTCTCTCTCTCTCTCTCCTCACCCTGTCTGGTCTGTCTGTCCCCACCTCACTCCAGCCCCAAGACAACGCCTGAGTTTTTAAGGAGAGTGAGTTGGTTTGCTCAGCCCTCCCTCCTCCTGTTACTATCTGTGACAAACAAACCCCCCCCCGTAACCTCACTGCGGGGTGTGGGGGGTGAGAGCCAGGAGCGGGCTGACCCCGCCGCGCTGTCAGATGGCGTTTCTCTACTGACCGGCTATTTTGCAGACTCACTGACCGACCGACCGACCGACTGAGACTCCGCCGCTGGAGCCTCTCCCACACACTCACACGGTGTCCGCCTGCTCAGCGTGTCGGAGCTCCTGCTGAATCATGTCCCTGGTGTAAACAGGGATCGCTTCACGTGGAGTTTTTACTCCGGGCGTGACCTCAGTGATCCGCAAAACATACACAACCAACGTCAAGTCGGAAACGGTGCCTCGATATCGATAGATCTTCTCAGACTTTTTCTTTCCAGGGTCCATTTGAAGGCTGGGGCCAATATTTGTCATCTAATAATCCTCGCCCTTTGAACGGCGCCTGATGACATCCTCGAGACGTCTCAAAGCGCTTCACAGAATGTACTGTAAAGTGAACTGACTATATTCGTGGGCGAAACGCGGCAGCCATTTGCGCACAGCAGCGTCCCACACACAGTCGTGGATTGAAATGACCAATTTATTATTGTTTTGAATGAATTAGTACCTCAGGAAAAGCGATCCACCAATTCACTAACAACGTGTTCCTGCTTATCGCTAGCTAAACGGAGATTATCAGAGGACCAGAGTTAAAAGTTGCTCCTTTCCTCCAATGGGAGAGCCAGTACCAGAACTCACGCTTTGGAGACTGAATTTAATGATTACTAATATTCTCTGCATTTGTTCACCATCACATTTGTGAAGACTACTCGAAGCGGGTCCCAGGATTTGCTGTAAAACTACTAATAGGAATATTTTTTAAGGAAAGTATGAGATCTGAGATGTCAATCTGCAGAAAAGTTGGTCTGAAAGTATATTGTGTCAGAGTGACATTCCCGCATGTCACATCAGCACATAATATCTCAGCATTTTTAATATCAGATGATCAAAATTTCAGGTGATGCATATTAGAGAATTACATTTGTATAGCACCTTTCACATCGGGAGGACATCCCAAAGTGATAAATCCAAGTTGTCGTTGTTGTTGCTGGACAGTCAGTGTTTTGGACTCAAGCTGGGGTCAGGATTGGGGAGGGTGGAGGGAAGAGAGAGGAAGTGGGGTAACGGATGGCACAGTCGAAGCGGAGGGTCTTGAGGCGGGACTTGAAGGAAGCTAGGAAGGCAGTGAGGCTGAGGGGATTGCAGGATGGAATTCCAAATGTTGGGGGCAGAGCGGCTGAAGGTTCACCCGCCGATCGTGGGGCGTGTGGGTGGGGACATGGAGCAGGTCGGAGGCCGCTGAGCGGAGAGAGTGGACGGGTTGGTAGGGTGTGGCAAGGCCATGGAGGATTTTAAAGATGAGGACCAGGATCTTGATTCCTCTGAATGATGGGAAGCCAATGGAGTAGGGCGAGAATGGGGTAGATAGCTTTGTGGAGCTTGATGCGGACGAGCCAATCATGAGGGACTCAGTCTGTCAGGACAGCAGTGGTCCTGGAATTGAGGGTGTCGGCAGAAAGATAAGTGTCAGGTGTCATCCACATACATGTCGAAATTGTCTCCATGCCGGCGGACGATGTCACCAAGGGGGTGGCATATAGATGTTGAAAAGGAGAGGGCCAAGGACAGAGCCCTGTCCTACTATGCATGGAATGTGCACAGGACGTGTTGTGGACTAAGTGGTAGAAAAATAATCATTTTATTGAATGCCCTGACAAGAGAAGCAAAGTCCCTTGTGGCTTTCAAAAGTGAGTCGACAGTTCAGAAAGAAAAGCTTGCAGATGTATGGGGTAGTGAGATTGACAGCTTGCTCTGACAGCAGGTGCAGATGCAATGGGCCAATTGACCTCCTTAGGCACCCTACTTTTCTATGATTATAAAGCGTAGTGTTTGTGTATTTTGTATGATTGCTGTGTGCAAATTGGCTGCAGCCAATTTGCACACAGCAATCATAGACTCATAGAAATGTAGCCATTCGGCTCATCAAGCTTACAGGGGCTCTCAGAGCAAACTCTCTATTCAGTTCCATTTCCTCACCCATTCCAAATGGCAGTCAGTCGTACACAGCAGTGTCCCACAAACAGTCATGGATTGAAGTGACCAGTTTATTACTTTATTTTCCAACGAGCGGATGGAGAATTTAATGGTGTTTGCAAAAAACAGCGGTAGTAGTTCTTTGTGTCTGTTACATTCATTACAATAAATGGGTTTGTATAGGAGTATACATAAGTAATTATATGAGTGCACATAGACACATTCTTGTTAAAGCTGCTCAACAATTTTTACCAAAATCTGTTGACTAAATATTTTCCAAATCGCTATTGTTTCGTAAAAATCTTGCTTGGATCCAAATCTCTTTTGATGGCAAAAAGAATCTGCATTCTATAAAAGTAGGCTGTTAAATATTTTCTGCATTTGTATTTTAATTCAATGATAGATTAGTAGCAGTCTATTTGAGTAAGCTGTGTGAAGCTTAATTATAAATCAAAGTTGTTGTTGTTGAAGCGCTCTGAGATGTCGTCCGGCGTGGAGGGTGCTATATAAATCGAAGTAGTTGTTGTTGAAAGACAAGGGAATATCAGTGAAGCAGGGAGTATCTCTGACTGTCACCTCCCTCTTATCAGTGGATGCTGATAGAGCTTGCTGATAGAGCAGATGCTGATAAGAGTGCACATCTAAGGATAAGCTATTATACTTTGAGGATAATGAGCTCTGAGATACCAGACAGATAGCCAGCCATGGGATAGGGGTGGGTGACTGCCCTGGACACTGCTAAACATATGAAACTGAGAACATGAGTGAAGTTAGATACAACAGTTGGAGAGGGACTTTGAGGTGCAAGCCGAGACCTCCAGTCTGCCTCTGTTGTCCGGATCACCAAACTGCTATGAGTCTATCAACAGAATTGGTAGTATACATTTCATCTGATCCATGTGAGAAGGCAGGGCAATAATAGTCTCCGACTCAAGCATGTAAGTTGTCAGGAATAGAGAGGTACTGACCTATACCATATATTGGGGAGAGAAGTGTTACGGAAACCTGTGATCAACAGGAAGGCTGCAAGGTGTTCTTAAGAGCAGTTGAAAATAGAGTTCTCCAAGTGCTGTCTTATATTCTGAACAGGTAGTGCCTGTTCAGAATGCACTTCGGGGAGTGTTAGCATAGCTTGCAATTGATGGGAAGGCTGCAAGGTGTTCTTAGGCACAGTTGAGAAGGGGGGTTCTTGATGAACTGTCTTAGCACCAGTGCCTGGTAAGAATGCAATAGTCAATCTCTGAGGGTGCAGAGAAGTGAGGCGATTACACTGTTGTTTTCTTTATTCATTTGAGTAATTAGGAATAGTTATTGTTTCATGCATGAATTACAAAGCTATCACTAATAAAAGATAATTGATATATATATCTAAACATGTATATGTACTACTACATATTCTACTTGTGGTATCCTTGATTTATTCGGCCCTGAATTATTAACAATTCTCAGGCCTCTGCCTCTATCTCTATCAGTGTAACCTACTTAGGTAGTACTATTCATAATTGCCAGTGAACTTCCTGATGCAGGCCACTATGCAATTATAAGGTCAGATAAAACTTTATTGTTGTTGACTGTGTGGTTTAGGAACAGGATTGTATCATAGATTCCCACTCTCCTGATATTTGAAGCATATTTCAATGTTCATCAAACAAGTTATTATTCTAGTCATCAGAGCGGAAGTTTAAAAATTTCACTCTGCACATCTGGGTCACAGTATGAACATCAAGACATCTAATTTCCTGTTTTGTACAGTTATAAACTGTGATTATCATTAGTGAGCACTGATTGAGTGGCTTGAATTCCCAAATTGAGTATCTTGCAGCTTCTGGATTAATACGTCTTGATAAATTATAATGTAATAATATAATAATCCTTGCATTTGATGTTGTGCTTTTCACGTCTTCTAGACGTCTGAAAGCGCTTCACAGAATATACAGTAAAGTGAATTGACTGTATATTTGTAGGCGCAACGCGATAGCCAATTGCGCACAGCTGGGTCCTACAAAAAGTCGTGGATTAAAATGTTCAATTTTTATTATTGTGTTTTTTTTGGACAGATTTCCTTACTCCACATATTAGGTGTGTGGAGTAAGGAAATTTGCCCAAGGTTTTGCCCTGATCTGCCTGGATTCGAACACAGATCTCATGGCTGTAAGGCAAGTGCATACCCACTGAGCTACAAGAGCTTATTAGGCTCTATTCTGGTCTCGCTGTAAACAGGAATGAGGCTGATATGAAGCACGGGTCAGTCCCGGCCACCGTTGGAAGGTGAGCCTCTACAATCGAACTGCGGCTTGTTCTGCCTCGCGAGGGCTACGACTGACATTACACTTACTCAGTTACACTTACTTTTCAAAGAGCTGGCACAGACTCAATGGCTGAATGGCATCAAACTCTATCTTTCTGCCTCCACCCTCGATTCCAAGACCACTGCTGTCCTGACAGACTGCCTGTCAGACATCAAGTCCTGGATGAGAGCTAACTTTCTACAGTTGAATGTCAACAAGACCAAGGCTCCTCTGATTGGCTAGTGCCAGTAACTCCGCACCTCAGCCACTAACAGCATCAACCTCCATAGTTGCACACTCCACCTCACCAAGCCAGTCTGGAACCTGGGTGTCTTGTTTGATCCTTAACTGTCTCTTCTTCCCCACATCCATGCATGACCCGCTCTGCCTTCCCTCATCTCTGCAACATTGCCCGACTCCACCACTACCACCCCTCAAGCCGCTGAAACTCTCATTCATATCTTTATTATGTCCAGGCTTGGTATTGCCAATGCTCTGTTTGTTGGCTTCCCCAATTCTTTCTTCCATAGGCTGCATATCATCCAGAACCATGCAGCCTGTGTCCTCTTCCGGACCAGGCTTTGTGAACCTATCACGCCCATCCTTGCCCGATTCGACTGGCTTCCCATCACACAGAGAATTCAAGATCCTGATCCTCTCCTTCAAAGCCCTCAATGGCCTTACCCGACCCACTTCTGTGACCTCCTAACGCCCTGCCAACTTGTGTTTTCGATCCGCTCAAAGGCTCCGGCCTGCTCCACGTCCCCCAACCCACCTGCCACCATCGCAGGGTGAGCCTTCAGCCACTCTGCCCCCCACCTTTAGAATTCCTTCCAACAATGGCTTGCACTTATATAGTGTCCTCCAAGCAGGGTAGCGTCTCAGAGAACTTAATCTAATGGAGTATTGATATTTTTACAGTCCTTTTATCAGGTTAGTTTGTTGTTTGTTATTAGTTGAAGTTTGTAATGAGGGTGGGGGACAAAAACATTGAGAGTCAAATGGAATAAATCAAACACACGGTTACGTTTGTGCAGTTTTGTGTTCTGAGTCTGTGTCCAGGGCTTTAATAATAAGAATAATAAGAATAATAATCCTTGCATTTGATATAGCGCCTTTTCACGTCTCCTAGACGTCTCAAAGTGCTTCACAGAACACACTGTAAAGTGAATTGACTGTATATTTGTGGGCGAACTGCGGCAACCGATTGCACACAGCATTGTCCCACACGCAGTCTGATACCCAACACTGAGACATTGATAATAATGAAATCAATCATCTGTGGTGACATCAGCATCATAACAACGAGCTGTTTGCATTGAGACCTGAGGCTGGCTGGCTCCCTGGGCATGTTCTGGGAGAGGCACCAGCCAGGGTGTACACTGTAGTTCAATACATTTCCTAATGTACACCAGACACACTAGATGTATAATAATAATCCTTGCATTTGATATAGCGCTTTCCACATCTTATCAACGTCTCAAAGCGCTTCACAGAATATACTGTAAGGTGAATTGACTGTATATATATTTGTGGGCGAATCGCAGCAGCCAATTGCGCACAGCAGTGTCCCACACACAGTCGTGGATTGAAGTGACCAATTTTATTATTGTGTTTTTTTTAGAGGGATTATTATTAGGCGTGTGGAGTAAGGAAACTTGCCCAAGGTTGCGCCCTGACCTGCCTGGATTCGAACACAGGTCTACCCCAGTTTGGTCTCCCCAGCTTGCAAGACAAGTGCTCTAACCACTGAGCCACAGGAGCTCCAAGGAGATGGAGATGAATGTGTGTACAGCACTACATTATACTCTCGATGCATCTCTCAATGTTCGGCTGAATGTTTAACGGTGTGTAAGCTGTGCTCTACCTGTTGATCAGTTCACATTCATTCCTGCCAAGTTCCCGGCCCAGTAGATTTCAAACCCACAATTATTTCACCGAAGATCGTGGCCTTGAACGGAAATGCCAAGATTTACACTTAAAAGGCGGCGGGTAATTGCTGGGACACACACATCGCTGGGCGGAGTGCGCAGCTCAGGTTTGATTTCACTGTGTGGGGTGGGGAGGTGGGGAGGTGCGTGTACAGTGCGGGTGTGTTAGTTAGCTGAGCAGCGACTGAGCTCAAACAAGGCTGGGACATGGCGTTTGTTTACGTGGCCGCCCACGCCTAGAGAAACATACTATACGTTGCAGTTTTGTTAAACAGGTAGATATAGTGTATAGGGTCTCTCTCTCTCTCTCTCTGTCTGTCTCTCTCACCCCTTGTCCAGCGCCTCCTGTCAATCACTGCCTCGATGCTCTCTCACAATCTCAGATAGAACGAGAATGCCAACTGCAGAAGGTGGAGTCACTCCACTGGGGACGAGCTGGATCTGAATTGCACCGAGAGCCCCCTCTTTTATCAGATAAGTCACTCCCAACCTCACCCACTGCAACACTGATACGCGAGTGAGAGCCCCCCCCCCCCCCCCCCCCCAATAAGTCCTTCATGACATTGAACGGAGATTAATTTTGATCTGAAAATGTACACAATTACATGTGTGTAACTTTGATGATTTACAAATTCATGAGGTTATTATTTTGCAAGGCAATTTCCATTTCATTGTTCACCCCTTCAAAATTGACTCCTTCCCTCCCCTGACTTACACTGTGCTGAATTTTACAAGTGCCAGTTCATGGGTTGACGTTAAAGCTCCGCCAGCACTATTGGATCAAGAGAGGGAGTTTCTCCAATTATATCGGCCAACAACAATCCTGCAGATTATTTGATCATTCACCTCGTGTTTGGGGGGGAATTGTTTTGTGAAAAAATCTTTGTCTTCATGTTTGCCTTCAATTAGTCACTTCACACCTTCCCTTTAACAGGAATTGCATTCCTCTAACCCATCCTCACACTGTACCAGAGTGCAGTTCCCATGGGTAAGCAGTAAATTAAGGAATCATGTAAGCAATACAGTACTTGTAATACAGTAACCCTTCTGTATGTTAGGTGGTCTAGGCTGATATTTAAATACAGTGTTGGGAGAGCATTGTTAAATGTGTCATTCTCTGGATGAAAATACATAGTCACTATATTTTACAATATATTCTGTGAAACACTTTGAGGTGTATTTCTGACAAGAATGGTGCTATACCAAATGCAAGGCGTATGAAGCATTATTATAGGTTTTAACTTATTGTCATTTTTTAGCCTACAAGTTTTTGCTGCCAACTTTACAACTCCTGGCCAAAAGAACATCTTTTGAACTTTTCTCTAAGACAACACACAGCTCACTAAGACGTTTTGCAGTGACCCCTGTATTTGCTAAAAAGGATGGAGATCATTCAGTAGATAAGGAAAAGGTACAAGTTTATTTTGACATTTCCTTGTAATGGTACAATCCCAGTGTATGTAGTATTGAAATGTGTTTTATTTATTTAATATTCTCCATATACTATATGGAGTAAACAAAAACAGAAGTTGCTGGGAAAACTCAGCAGTTCATTGAATCACTATATGGAGTCCTGTAGTTCATTGGATGGACCACTCACTTTACAAGCGAGAGACCTGGGTTCAGTTCCAAGCAGGGTGAAACCTTAGGCAAGTTTCCTTACTCTAGATGCCTAATAATAATCCCTCAAAAAACCCAATAATAAATGGTCATTTTAATCCATGACTGTTTGTGGGACTCTGTTGTGCGCAATTGGCTGCTGCGTTTCACCCACATATATATAGTCAGGTCACTTTACAGTATATTCTGTGAAGCACTAAAAGATGTCCAGAAGACGTGAAAAGTGCTATATCAAATGCAAGTATTATTATTATCCCTCTAAAAATACAAAAATAAATTGGTAATTTCAATCCATGACTGTTTGTGGGACACAACTGTGCACAATTTTGCTGCCGCGTTTTGCCCACAAATATACTGTCAATCCACTTTACAGTATATTCTGTGAAGCGCTTTGAGATGTCTAGAAGATGTGAAAAGCATTACAGTATATCAAATGCAAGGATTATTATTATTACTACATGTAAAGATCAAACAGATCTAACAGGGGATTGTGTTCCTTTTTAAAAAAAACTTTGCATTGCATAGCAACAACAAAATGACATTTGTATAGCGTCTTTCATGTCAGGAGGATGTCTCAGGTCAATGTTTCCTGATATTCTTTGGGACATCCTCCTGACCTAAAAAGCACTACACCAAATGTAAGGATTATTATTATTACTACCTACTTTACAGAGGAGTTTTGAGACCTATTAACTTCAATACAATATTTCAACAGTCTGGTCGTAAGAACGGAATAAAGATAACACCTGGAAACTCTACAAAGTTCTTCGGAAAAAAACATGATCAGTTCTGTTGTCCAAAATGTGGAAGCCCAGGGCTACATATGGAGGCATTTATATGTAAGTCCAACTTTTGGGGATCTGAATTCGCAATATGTGATCTGTTATTTAAAGCCAATAGTATTGTACTGATAACAACAATGACAACAACATGCCATTTGTATAGTGTCTTTCACCTTGCCCGATTCCACCACTACCTCAACCCTCAAGCGACTGAAACTCTCACTCATGCCTTCATTATGTCCAGGCCCAACTATGCCAACTTCATGGCCTCCCCAATTCCTCCTTTCCTAGGCTGCAGATCATCCAGAACTCTGCAGCCCATGTTCTCTCCTGCACCAGTCTCAGTGTAGTTTTGTTGCTATTGGTCACATTGGGAAGATGTCCCAAATACACAGTAATGTGTTACATTATCAACGCTTTGGTGGTATATTTGAATCATCTATCCTGCAAAGCAATCCAAGGCAAATAAAATCTAGATAAAATTACTTTAGGTTCTATTTTAATTTTTAAAAATAATTTGCATTGCAAACCACAGAAACTATAATTGTTCACAGTCTATTCTCTTTATAAATTGATGCAAGCAATCTTGATTGTTTGAAATAGATGTTTCTTTTCTTTCAGCCCCTACACCATTTGTAAAATGTAACAAATGCCAACACTTCTTCTTAATGGTGAGACCAATAAAAGATTCCATGAAGAGTTACAGAGAAGTGGATCTATGGCAGATAGCTGCTGAAAAAGGATTTCAATTGAAATTACCATCACCAAAAGAAGTAAGTAGGAAATGCTCTGTTCTTGGAAGATATGCAATGTGCACAATTTCCTTTTGTTGATATTATCTTACATTTGAACAGTGCTGCCTCTATCAACATATTAGCTGCCTCCTAAACTACTCCATTTTCATTTCCAAAGTGTTCCAAGACACTATCCCATGTGGAGAGCATTATTAAATGGCAGTTGTTGTTGTATATGTATGTCACTGGCATCACAATGGTTAAATGCCACAGAGAAGCATGATAAGGAGAAAACTGAATAGTCTTGGCGTTATTCATCACTGCATTCTTTCCTTCGGGTTTTAATCCATGTCACGTTGATGAAATGAGAACCTTGTTCTATTACGATTTATGGATCTGAAGAATGTAATTAGTTGCTGGAGGGTGAGACCACAGCAGCAAATTGTCTATAATTTTTCCCAGTTCCAAGTCCAGATATAACATATAAAACTATGAAGTAAAAATAGGTTCTAGCACACACCCCTATCGGTATGTCACTGAATACATCTCATAAGCCCCCAAAACATCACTGCTCTGCTTTAACCATCTTTATTTATCCATCTTCATCTGTATTTAAACATGTTAAAAATCTGTTTCATATAATCATATTTTACAGATTGGAAAGAATTATGAATGTCTTTGGTTTCAGATCCATAGTTTTTTGGATAAGTATGTTATTGGCCAAGCCTACACAAAGAAGGTTCTCTCAGTGGCTGTTTACAATCACTATAAACGAAATTACAACAATATGCCACCTGCAGTAACGCAGGTTGATGAGTCCTGTGATGTCAGGCAGTCCAATCCATCTTCTAAAGGTAGGTCCAGGCTGAAACCTTGGATCTTCAAAAACTGAAGAAATCCATAACAGACCCGAATACTGACATACCATATCTGATCAAAATGTCTAAATAATAAAGTAATGAATGCAAGCAAGACCCATTGTTTTAAAGTGCTCTGAGACTCTATCCTACATGAAAGGCACTGTTATTGTAAATTGTTGGTGCTTTAAAATACATTTAGCTGTCTTTATTCACCTTACACAGAACTGCTGCAGATGGGAGGAATGCATCCCTTTACTAGCCGAACCCACTTCTCTTCTACTTGTGCAGAAGAAGAGGTATTAAGTTTTCCTAAGGATTTATACACTGCAAGTGATTCCGTTCATCTAGATAAAAGCAATATCCTCTTGCTTGGACCTACAGGCTCAGGTAATTATGAGTAAATATTTACGTTACCTGATATTGACTCTTTTCTGATTAACATTAGATATAGCTGGGATATAGTACTGTGCATAGGTAGTTTAGGACATATGTGCATGCTGCCGTCAGGAAGGTGGAAGGCGAACTAGATGGACCTTGGTCTTCTTGGACCTTGGACCTAACTATTCAGCGCCTTGGGACATCCTCCCGACGTGAAAGGTGCTCTATAAATGTAATTTTGTTGTTTTTTCATCTAGCATTTCTTATGTCGATGCAATGTTCAACAGCAGATTTGTTTGCCGCCAAACTATTAGATTTCAGACTGCATTGTACTTTAGTGTTGGCTAGAATATGAGTTTGAAGTTCTGTCATGAAACGTAAATCCACAACCTTCTGACTCATTCACAGATTACTTTAACTAAGCAGTGAATCATTCAATAGTGGGTACATATATTAGGTAGATTGGTCTTGCCGAACAAGCAATGGGAGGGCTTGCCAGATCTCCATGCTCTTAATGCAGTTGTAGCTGATTAAACTCCAGCAGTGTCCCAAAACATATTCTGAGGCTTTGGCTCTTGCCAACCTGAGCCTAATGTTTCCCTGAATTAGCTAAGTTCGATGCATTTTTCCAAGAAAAGAATGCACATTACTTTCCAGACTAATACATATGTGGAGCAAGATATACATAGATGATAGGTGATAGGTTTCTATTGTGTCAAAAACCTGGCTTTCCAGGTTTCATATGTGGAGCTCACGGTCTTGGTCGGATAATCTTGAGCATGATGATGGATTTCCACGCATGTCAGACACCTGGCTGATCAAAATAAAACTACTGATTTCTACAGTACTGTTCAGCATGTGGAAGTGCTGTACAGTTACAGTAAACCTTGGCGGATGTCTTTGACAAGATTGAACCTGTCAAAGTCTCCCACACAAAGACTACTCGTTGTGACACAATGATACCTTGTTGCTACTTGCAGCGATCCAACATAAAATTCCTATCATAATTACTGTCAAATTGCTATTTGAATTTCATATTCAAAAATAAATTTATCCCAACTGAGACCTGAATTGCTAGCCAGTCTTACCCTTTGAGACTATTTTGTCTTGTAAAATGTAAGTCCTGCAAAAATGTTGAAAGACTGTTAAATGCAGACCTAATTTGGAAGCTGGTTCTTTTTAAGAACGCTGGAAACACAGATCCCCAAATAAGACTAATTTAAAGATTTTTTCCACAATTCTGTTCAATCTTAAATTTTAAGGCATAATGAGGCTAAGATTGGGTGCAATGGAGTCCTGTAGCTCAGTGGTTAGAGAACTCACCTTATAAACAAGAGACCTGGGTTCAATAACAATAATAAATTGGTCACTTGAATTCACAACTGTTTGTAGGACACTGCTGTGCACAATTGGCTGCTATGTTTCGCCCACATATGTACAGTCAATTCACTTTACAGTATATTCTGTGAAGTGCTTTGAGACTTCCAAGAAGATGTGAAAAGCAATATATCAAATGCAAAGATTATTACTATGATTAATTTCAGGCCTCTTATGTTAATTTTTAAAGACATAACGTTATTTATCAATCGTCCCTTACCCGATGCAGTTGAAACACTTGTCCATGCGTTTGTCACCTCCCAATTTGACTGCCATCTTCACGGGTCTCCCCAGCTCAAGATCCAACTGATCCAAAGTTTTGTCACCCTACATACTCAACCGCACTAAACACCTTACCACCATCACACCAGTTCTAACTATGCTCCACGGGCTACTATCGCTGAACAGATCAATTTCAGGATCCTCACACACATTTTTAAATCCCTTCAAGCCGTTGCCTCAACCCACTACCCACTACCTCTGCTTGATTGGCTCTAGCCTCCTACATGTCCCTTGTGTTGAACGCACTTTTAGCTACTGTGCTCCAAACTCTGGAACACTCTTCATCTACCCCTCACCTTGACCCTTCCTTCCCCATCTTCAGGTTGGCCTGAAGACCTTCCTATTTGTCCGTGCCTATGGTCACCTCCCACCAGTTCGGTGTCATGCTCCGCCACAGTGAAGCACGTAGGGGTGCTCCCCTGCGTAAAGAGGCGCTACATAAATGCAAGTTGTTGTTTCTCATCTTAATCTTTTAAAATAAATGACATCTCTTTTTCTAGGAAAAACCTTGTTGGCCCAGACTTTGGCCAAGTGTTTGGACGTGCCCTTTGCTATCTGTGACTGTACATCATTAACACAAGCAGGATATGTTGGCGAAGACATAGAATCAGTTATTGCTAAACTGCTACAGGATGCAAATTACAATATTTCAAAAGCCCAGCAAGGTACTTTTTAAATTTAATTTTTTTCCGTTAGCTGAAAATTGTGGGACACTTAATTAGCTACCACTTTCATCTACATGAAAATTACACTACACTTTATAATGAATCCTGTGAAGTGATTTGAGACATTTTCCTGACCTAAAAGGTGATATGTCAAATGTAAGAATTATTATTTATAAAATTAGAAAATAATGTAATTTATTTTTCTTGATAATTAATGAATGTGGCTAAAATTACCACATTTAGGTATGTTTGACAAATGTATCCACGTGTGCTTATGAATACTTATAAAACATTGAGTGCATTTTTAAAAGTACAGATTTCATTTTATATATGCGGTGTTATTGTTTGAAATTATGCTGCATTGATTTAGAAATACACAAAGGCAATTCACAAAATGTACCCCACTGAGCAGAACACGTATCTACATTAATAAATTTGCTCATAGAGTAAAATAACCTCAATGGTACAGGGTCAGTGCATATTAATATTGCATTTGCATTTTGATTATTGCAATCATATTTATCCAAACATATCAATATTTTCCAGAATACATACTGAATCTTAACCTCCCTAGATTCTTTGCAGACATGCCTGCCAGGCACATATGTGGCCTTTGAGTTAAGGGAGACCCAAAGGAGACACCACTTACCTTGTCTGAACTCAAGAAGGATATTTATTAGAAATGGCATTCATTTATTCCACTTCAATGGATCAAAGACTAAGGTGCTCCACTAAGGCTCAAACCCAGAACCTCCTTGTCTAAAAGTCACTGTTCAATTCATTGAACTAACCAAGTTGATAAAACCATAAACTCTGTTAGGCCAACAGTTATTGTACAAGGTGTATGAGTCCATGTTTAGTGAGAGGGTTACTATTTCTGAATGATTTTTTATTCATTTTTTAATTCAAAAGGAATTGTATTTCTGGATGAAGTGGATAAAATTGGAGCAGTTCCTGGGATACACCAACTTCGTGATGTTGGAGGAGAAGGGGTACAGCAAGTGAGTGGTGCTCCCCACTGTGTTACCATCAACACATCACTTCTATCACTGCTCTTGTAGATATGCTGTGGGATTAAACATTATGCCATAAATGTAGTGATAGACAAGAATTTAAAAAAAATTAAAATAGAAAACTAAAAGCTTTGAAGCAGAATAAAAAAAACATAATTTGTCAGAATACTTTCCTACGTGACACAATGATGCAACAGATGGATTTTTGTTTGAAAGTTTCTACAACAATTGAGAAAAAATAGTCTTTAAAATGTGTCCATGATCCATGCACCTTAATTTGCATATACTGGTGAAACTGTGTGAAACCCTGAAGTACTTGAGTGCAATTCAGGTATTTTATTGAAAAATCTATTTTGCTAATTGCATTCAACTCAGTGATTGATATTCTTTCTTTTTTCTTGGTTCTTTATACCCCCAATTGTAAAACACACACTGTATATCCAATTATTTACTGTATTTGTCAAAGGGTCATAGACTTGAAACGTTGGCTCACTTTTCCTTTCTCCATAGATGCTGCCTGACCTGCTGAGTGTTGCCAGCGATTTCTGTTTTTATTTATTGCATCATCTCAATAAATATTGTATTTCCTTTCACCAAAATATAGCAAAATCAAAGTATCAAGGACTGCCCATAACACTTTTCCAGCGTGTAATAAGCCATTTGTCACCGCTAGGTGTATGCAGTATATGGTAGTATTTTCATTTCTTTAAGGCTCTATCTTTTTTGCTCTGGTCCTGTTTTTCTCCTCATGTCTCATCTGCCCATTCAAATGGACGTTAAAGATCCCATGGCATTGTTATAATTGAGAACAGAGTTTCTCTCGGTATCCAGGCCAACAATCCCCACCCCCATAAAAAAATCGGATGCTCACTTCATGGCTGCTTGTGGGACTTTAATGTGCACAAGTTAGCTGCTGTGTTTACTATACAACAACAACAAATTTATATTTATATAAATGTATTGCCTTTCACGTCAATACAGTCACTATCCTTTACAGTATGTCCTGTGAAGCTCTTTGAGATATGACTTTGAATACTGGTGTTGAATTTCTATCCAGGGGCTGTTGAAACTCTTGGAGGGAACCATAGTAAATGTCCCGGAGCGAAGCTCGAGAAGGTTTCGTGGGGATACCATTCAAGTGGATACCACGGACATTCTTTTTGTGGCTTCAGGGGCTTTTAATGGACTGGAGAAAGTAGTCAGCAGGAGGAAAAATGGAAAGGTCAGACCCCAACACCATGAGTACTGTACTAAATATTTATTATTACTTTCAAAGGGAATGTGCATAAAATACATATGCCAGGTGAAGAAAGGTGCTTAAACATACAGGGAGACTTGTACATTTATAATGTATAGGTCCTAAAGCAGCCTTTCTGAATGAGTTAGAATGAGTTGCTATAAAACCCCAAGGTCAATGAGGGAGCATTAAGCTGCAATGAATATAATAATATAATAATCCTTACATTTGATATAGTGACTTATCACATCATTGAAAAGTCTCAAAGAATATTTGAACAGATGGCTTCCAAACAACTGCCAATCTGGAATAATGGAACCTGAGATCAACTGGGGTCACATGAATTCCTCTGGTTCTTGCATTTGAAATCCATTTTTTTGAGGGCTCAAACCTTTGATTGTGAGAGGTCATGATCAGCTATGACATCAACAAAATTACATTTGTATAGCACCTTTCATATCAGGAGGACGTCCCAAGGCACTGGAAAGCTAGTGACTATCGCCCTGGTTAGGGGGGTAGGAAGCGAGGGGGTAAATTAGCTTGATCTCCTTGGGGATGAGCTGAGGGTAGGTAACAGAATGTGGGAATTGAGTCAACTTTTTGTTAGTCTTGGTAGCCCAGTTGCTGAGTCAGATGAGTATAGCCCCCCCCAATTCTATCTACAGTTCACCTCTTTAAGGAGATATGGAAGGGGGAAGCCTTGAGGAGGACCACAGTCACTCCTCCAAGCAGCCTCAACTACATACCCCAGCTTGCCCAGTTCCCATTTTATCAGTGGTTCCCTCCCACTTCTTAACTTTTGATTGGCCAATGGACCCTGTCAGTCAAACCAATGCCTCAACTGCCTTAAAGGTGGTTGACTGGTCCATTAGAGGTGAGGATGCCTCAATCATTTTTACTCATTCCCCTCCCCCACCACCACAACCCAAAGAATATTATCTCCCACCATCTCTGTAAATAAGTCCACAGTTTTAGGGTATTGCTCATGGCAGACCAGTCAGCGCCAGGCTTCTTGGTGAGACTTGAAGGCACAGGCCAGTCATGTTGAATGAAATAAATTAAACTAATATGTAACATTAATTAATAATAATTAGCAGATTAATAGAAAGCAAACTGATCTGGATTTGTTCGTTTAGAATCTAGGATTTGACATGACATCTGACATGGGTAGTGGCTGTCGGTCTGTGGCAGCAGCTGGTCTGGCCCATCTTTCTGGGGACAATACAGATGAAGAAATGAAAGAGAAAGACAGACTCCTGTATAGTTTGGAGACCCAGGATTTGATTGAGTTTGGAATGATTCCAGAATTTATTGGAAGATTTCCTTTGGTGCTTCCACTACATAGCTTAAATGAGGACATGCTCGTGCGTATTTTAAGTGAACCACAAAATGCACTAATAACTCAGTACAAGATGTTGTTTGCCATGGATCAGGTATGAGAAAAAAAGTTTGGGCCTGAGTACTATAAAGGATATAAAGAATACCTAATATTTGCCCCTACTTCCAGTGTTAATAATAAGAAACTACAATAGCAACAACAAAACAACAAAATTATACTTGTATAGCGCCTTTCACATCAGGAGGACGTCCCAAAGCGCTGGAGAGTCATTGTCAGGTTTAGGTTTGAAACCAACCTTATACACATCTGGATAGATGCCATATGCCATTTTTCTCCTTTTCTTAGAACTGGAAAGCATGGTGCTTAGTATTGGAAAAACTGATGCAAATTAATCATCTTTTAATGTCCTTTTCAATTATAAGAAGGGACACTCCGTATTTCTGTTGCATTCAGGGATAAGCAAGCGACTGTCGAAGAGGGCATTGACAGAAAGCAAAGTAAAGCACAAGCAAAATAATAATAATCCTTGCATTTTTATACAGCACTTTTCACATGTTCTAGACATCTCAAAGTGCTTCACAGAATATACTGTAAAAAGTGAATTGACCGTATATATATGGGCGAAATGCGATAGAGCAATACAGCTAATTGCACACAGCAGTGTCCCACTGTTGTGGATTGAAGTAAACCATTTTTAATTTTTTTTGAGGGATGATTATCAGACATGTGAGAAAGGAAACTTCCCCATGGTTTTGACCTGCCGGGAATCCAACCCATATTTCTCGGTGCTCTAACCACTGAGCTGCAGGACTCTATGTTATGCAAGCTAATAGATATATAACAGGTGCTGCTATGTATAACATCAGAGATATATTGTTAATTGCATAAAAACCCAGAATCTTATTCAGACAATAATGGCCTAAATTAATCTGAATTTGGACAGTAACCTGAGAAAAAGATGAGAGATGTCATTTTTGCACTCGCAAAAAGGCCATTATTCTGTAGTTTCAATATTCTGTCTAAAGTTAACCATTTGGGGGTTCCTGCTTTGTAGGTCATTTTAGGTTATGTCTTATTTTTGCATATGAAATTGATAAACACTTTCAGTTAAAACGACTTTAAACAATCATTTGTTGTAAACAAAATTAATTTGGTAGATTATTTTTAAATGTGCAGCACATCTGAGCAAGTCCCAGATTTGCTATGGTAGATTTGCCCTTTGCATACTGGTATAATACTTCAGTGAATATATATAACTCTGTGACTTACAATATTCAAAGAGATGTCATGCTACATGGGCACAATTAGGTATATTCATCCAATTCAGCATATTCATCCTGTAATTATCAGTTCAGATAGTGAATCTTTGACTCAGAAAGCAGAGATTGTAAGATCTAAACTCCACATAAAGATGGGATTCAGTACATAACTCAAAAAGAGAAGAAAAACTATTTTAAAAGTGATAAGGACCACACACTTTGAAGTATATTATGTGTTCTAAGTATGAAATAGCACTTGCTTTTAATCATATATAAAGTCCATACAATTAAATAATTGGTAATTAACTATGCAGTCCATACAAAATACTTCTTTTAAAAGGGAGTGTTTTCAAAAGGGTTGATGATACAATATTGTGCCTTTTAAAATTAAATAGAAAACAAAGTAAGCATACTGATCCTTGTAGATACTTAGTTTAACCAAAGAATGCATTTATTTTGGACCTAAATAAGCAATGATACAGTATGTTATTCAGGAATCTTAATGTAACTTTCCTTCTAGTGTGATTTCTCTGTTACTGAGGCAGCGCTGCGAGCTATTGCACGCAAAGCTAATCAAAGGAAGATAGGAGCCAGAGGACTGAGATCAATCTTGGTATGTGTCACAAATTCTACCTTTATTAGCCTGCTTTAATCCACTGAAGAATTCAGTTATAAATTGTTCACCTCTAACAATGCAAAACACCCCCAAGGAAGAGGCATTTCCAAGGAATAGTCATCCCAATGCAATCGAGCTTCTCTCAGTATTTCAATCACCATACATTAAAACCTTCATAATCTAGCATGGTTGGGCCCACGCACCTCCCAGAATTCACCATTTGGGCTATAAACACAGCACTGAAGCCGAGCGGCAAACACTGCGCCGGATGACAGAGTGGTGACGCCATGAACTCCAAGCAGCTGTTCTGAACTTCGGGAGATTTGTCGGACATCAGAAAAAATATAATACTGTTGTATTTTGAAATTTTGCCAATATTAGGGAGATGCCGGCTTTCAGAATGTCGGATTATCGAGGTTTTACTATACCAAACATTGATCTGAAACTGCGGCTGCATTCACATCAACCCTTGGCAGTGTGCATTGACCCACTAATATATTGTATTACAACACCATCTACAAAGCCAGTTCATTTTAAATAAACAAGCTAAGTCTAAAGCCATTGATCTCATGTGCTGCTTAAATCCCTGATTACGCTCCCATGAGCTGATAAAATCATTTTTAAGTCTGTCCGTTGCTTTATTTTTCAAATACATTTCTCCCTTAACAAGTTTTATCTGCTTAGTTTTTCAGTTCTTCTTTCTTGAGGTTGATGGTTCGTGCTAGGCTATGGTTCCATGGGTGGAGTTTGCCCTCCAGCACTTCACCCAATCAATATTTAGATGGCAAGTGTACAGCACACTATTCTAAGGCTGTTCCTATTTGAACCTGATCATTCTGAAATCTCTCTTTACAATCGAAATGAGGGAGAAGAAAGAATCCTAAGTATTTTTAACTGTCTTTGTCAAAGATGCAATTTCTGATTTTATTTCAGGAACAACTGTTGCTAGATCCTATGTATGAAGTCCCTCATTCCAATATTATTGGCGTTCATATAGATAAGGAAGTTGTCAATGGTAAAAAGGGTCCAGAGTATATTCGGTAAGTTTCTGTCATCATACCAACACCACAAACATGATTAGTCATCACAAACAACTTGGGTAATCTCAGAATTGAGTGAATCCTTGGGATTCACTACAGGCCACTCCATTCCAAAAGAGTAGAATTACCATGTATAAGTGACAACAACAACATCTAAATTACATTTGTATAGCACCTCTCATGTCAGGAGGATGTCCCAAGGAGCATACATGGAACTCAGTCTAATTTGGATATCCTTAAGCATGGTGCTAGGTTCTGCAAGACATCCAACTCACCAAATAAAAAGTCATTCCTGAATTGTGAAAGACTTTAATGTATATTGTTGCATAATGTACCGGTATGTGTGTACAGTATATTGTTTGAAAATTCACATGGATTTTCATTGGTAATATTATTTATCTTCACTTAATGCAGTTGTTATCTTATACTGTATTGTTGCATTCCACAGTGAAGAAGTCAGAACATTCTGCATAATTTGTGTAGTGGGAGTTTTAGTGCAGCTGTTATTTTTCTTCACTTCTGAAATTCTGCTTTGAATCTATTCCTCTTTTAAAGAGAAAAGTCAGTTTAATGATGCACTTTATGGATGTTTCTTTATGGATTGTTTTGAGTCCTCCCGTTTAAACAAAACATTAAAAAATAAAAAGACAGAAATTATCAAAAGCAAATTACAGTACTTGTATCTTTCTGAGCTTTAAAACTTATCCAAATGATGGCAATATGTGCCGAAACCTGTACTTTGTTGATTTCTTTTTCACACAACCATGTGAAACATGAATGACTGTTTATTGCAGGGCCCCAACAAAAGAAGATGACAATACACTCCGGGTAGTCAGAAGCAGGGATGGATGAAAAGAGCTGACACCATCCAACAATCATTTACTTGGTTCAGTGTAAGGCAGGTTGATTTGCTGAACAATGAGGCAGGATTGCACAGCTAAACACGAATAGTCATGTGTGCCTAATAAATTGTTCAAACAGCAAGTCATTGTTGAACATAACAAAAGGTCTCTTTGCTGTCTATGGTTTTTATGTGGTACCACCCCGAGGTAAGAAAGTAGACAGAAGCAATGGATAAATCATAGGGTTAGTTTAGTAATCAAAAGAAGGTTATTAAACAGTTACACGTTTCATGCATACAACTGCAGGGGATGATTCAGAGTTGGCTGATCTCAACCTTCCCTGGGAACACCAACACATCAATAATCCTTTGGCTAATTGTTTAGTCACAAACTCATACATCTAATGAGATTTAGTATCTCATAGTGTCTGACTGTACCTACCAATGATATCCCCAGTTTCTAACCTCTTAACATTTATTTAGTTCTTTTATACCCCAAAGTTCGGACACATGATGATGAAATAAGAAGGACCATTCTAACCCAGCAAAATTCACAGTTTGATTGACCAATCAGATTCCTGAATTGGTCCATCCAATCACCTTTCCACACACAGGCCCAAAGGTTATCAAGGTTTAATCTGAGGAATTTGAGAGTTCCTCTGATACAAAGTGTGAAAAATTCAATCCAACAGTTAATTGCTCTTCCTTGACAGCTTCACATCCTAAAATCCTTGTCTAAGCAAATCTTGGCTTTACCACTACTGAACTGGCCATTAGGCCATTGATATGAGTGAAGTGGTATAGTGGTGAAGATAACATTTAACTTTTCACTCAACTTTTAACAGAACACAGATTCAATGTGTATTTCTACACATTATCTACACTGTGCATTTGAAAAGCAAATACATTTTCCAACATAACTGTCAGCTGTTAGCGATAGCTGGGTACCACTTATAAAAGCAGAATTCAATTTTCAAGTTTAAACTAGGTGCTTTGCATAGTTATCTTTTGTCGTTTATATAGCATTGAAAACAATAATTTTCCGCCATATTACTTCTTTAACAAGGCTGTCCAAAAACATGTCAGTGCTTCTATGATGTGCTGACTCAAACTTCTGCTCTGTTTAAAGTAATCCTGGCATTTGATTTGGAGCCTAGAATGCTCAATGCCAAGAATGTCTCAAAGTGCTACATAAGGTTCTGTATAGAGTAGTGGCTATGTATTTGTAGGTGAAAACTTGTGCTAGCTTTAAAAAAATCTGACAAGATCTAAGAAATGATTAAACAGGTTTAATTGGCTGCATTATGTTCTTCCTGAGTCACCTGATTCACGAACAACCCTTCTGTATTTTTATACTATTCAAGTAAATGTTCATCTATCTGATCTACAGAAACTTTGCTTTGTAATCTTCAGTTGATAATGAAGAATAAAACTTAAATTGTCTCCTATACCCATGCTAAGCCTGTCAATAATTCAGGAATTGGTGCAAGCTTTGAACTGAATAAATGTTGCTCCCAATTGGGGGAAATCTAAACCTAAAATCTCTGTGGTTTCAGGTCTTTAATTATCTTTTGAAAGCGAGCAGTGATAAGGTAAAGTAGTTTGGGCAGGGTTCCAGATACCAGTAGCCTCAGGATTTGCCTACATCACACCTCCCCCAATCCCCTGCTATGCTCTATTTGGAATAATAACCCTTGCATTTATCACATAATGAAAATGTCTAATTGTCAAAGTTATTCACAACCAATCTGCACAAAATAATGTCCCACAATGTCCCGGTGAATGAGCAATTTTATTTGGAGGATTATTGGCTAAATTCTGCAAGAAACTTTAGTATGCCTCTCACCCCCACCCCCGACCCCTGATTGTTAAATGTCTTGGGACGCCCTCCCGACATGAAAGTCGCTCTACAAATGTAATTTTGTTGTTGTTGTTTCACATTGGGAAGATATCCGAAAGTGCTTGAAGACTAAAGGGCCCATCTTATCTAATTGTTGCTCATAGCTCATTCCTCTAACAGCTGAGTCCATCCTTGTTGCTCTGCTCTGCCTTCATGGTCTGGGCAGACCACCCTCATCACCACTTATGCTGCGGTGACCAGAACATAATGTGGTGGAGGGTGCCCAGACCCTGAAGGCAGTGCAGAGGAGACCATGCATTACTCTAGATGTGGCCTGACCAGATCACTAGTTGGATTCCAGGCAACACCTTCCATCAGCTGTCAAGCGTTATCTGAAGTCCGACTTCATGAATACACATTCGTTTATTCAGAGTGACCCCGACCTCCACAATATCGCCCGGCCCTGCCATTGCCTCACACTACAGACCGCCAAACCCTTATACTCGTATTCATAACATCCAGGCTTGACTACAAACTCCCTGCTTGTCAGCCTCCCTATCTCCCTCCATAGACTGTAGATCATCCAGAAATCTGCAGCCCATGTTCTCTCCTACACCAGACTCCGTGAACCATATCACCCTATCTTCATCCAACTGCACTGGGCCAGAGTGGCTCAAGGTTTGCTGGCCAATGATGGTAGACGTGAAGCTGGCAGAGGGGAGGGAGCCAGCAGCTTGGTTGGGGGTTAGGAGGTCTCAGAGGTGGGGGCAGCAAGGCCATGGAGGACTTTGATGGTGAGGACCATACTTCCAATTGGTGGAACCATCACTGCATGGGAAGGGATGTGTGCCTGAGCTGCAGCCAGGAAGATGGTGACAATGATCTCATGCCCTTCATGCTGAGGTGTGTTGCCCACCAGGTAGTTCTGAGACGCCGTCCGGCGTGGAGGGCGCTATATAAATCAAAGTTGTTGTTGTTGTTCTCAGGGACCTACTATCCACCCCATCAGGGCTCAAACGTGCTTTTGTCAGATGTTGAACAACCAACTAGTGTTGATCCTCCTCTGGGGCAAGGGGGGGGCTGAACTGGCTCCAAGGTGAGAAGCTTGGCAATGGCATGTTGGAATTGAGCCAGCCCTCTGTGGCAGTCTGGGTAGTTCGGTTCCTAAGCCAGGGGGTTCCGGAGTATTTCAGGGCACTGCTGCTGGTTCATAGGGAGACCTGGAAATGTAGACTAATCATCTTGAGGCTGGGAGTCATCCCATTCAGCTCCTGTTAACCCCTACAACAACAACAAAATTACATTTGTATAACGCCTTTCACGTCAGGAGGACGTCCCAAAACGCTGGACAGTCACTGCTTCAGACCCGAACTAAGGATGGTGGGGGGGGGGGAGGGGGGGATGAGGAGTTGCCGATGGATCCATCGAAGATTAGTCTTGAGGCGAGACATGGAGGCCAGGGAGGAGGTGAGGCGGAGGGACTGCGGGATGAGGTTCCAGAGGTTGGGGGGCAGAGTGGCTGAAGGCTCGCCCGACAATGGTTGTGGGTGGGTTGGGGGATGTGGAGCAGGCCAGAGAGAGTGTGCATTCCATTCCAACAATTTATCCCGGGAATCTGCATGTGAATCTCAGGTTGGTGTGGCCATCCTTGAGCATGGTGATGGGTTGCTGTGTGTGTCAAGACACAGGCTGACAGGGGCTGCCAATCAGCCAGGCTGACAGTGAGATACCGTACACACACACACCCCCCACCACCAGCGCCCTTTTTTTGAATGGAAAGTGTCGTCACGTGACCGATGGGCGTCCCAGCGAAGGCCTGGTGGTGAGAGCCGGCGTTTCCGATTGGCGAGGCCTCGCGGCCGTGATTGGTGGAGCGGGGGGGTGTCACTCTGGGCGGACTCACAACGCTCGGTACAGCATGTCTCAGTCGGTCAGCATGTCCCAGTCGGTGTCTCAGTCGGTCATCACGTCTCAGTCGGTCATCACGTCTCAGGCTGCCGCCGGGCTGGGGCGGCCGGTGCGCCGGGATGCGGGCGGTCGGCCGCTGGTGCCGGACTCCGCGTGGCTGGAGAGCCAGTCGCTGGGAGACGGCATCCACCTGCTCCGGGAGCGATTCTTCCGATCAGGAAAGCGCGCCAACATCTGGCTGCTGCAGGGCTCCCACATGGACGTGCTGATAGACGCCGGCCTCGGCCTGAGGAGTGTCCCTGACTACCTGAAGTCGGCCGGCCTGATCGGTCGCAAACCGCTGCTGGCCGTGGCCACGCACGTCCATTTCGATCACTCGGGCGGCCTGCACCAGTTTGAGAAGGTGGCCGTGCACAGAGCCGAGGCCGAGGCCTTAGCGCAGGGAGACAACTTCGAGACAGTGACCTGGCTGTCGTACGATGAGATTGTAAGGTCACCAGGGCCGGGCTGGTGCGCCATGGATTACGTAGTGAGGCCTGTCATGCCGGCTCAGATCCTAGAGGATGGTAAATGGCAAACTGCACTGGCCTTTCAAAATGTCCATTCCCTTTGCCCTGGCCATCAATGGCTTGACCTGACCTACCCCATTGTCGATGAAAATATCGATATCCTGGCCCTCACTGAGACCTGTACCTTCCCCCGCCCCGAGGCCACACCACCCGGCTAATACTTCCCACCGTACCCCACATCCCAACTATGGCAGTGATGTGGCCCTTCAAGTCCAAAATCGAGGGGATGTGTTCAGCTGCCTCCAACCCCTGCCCATCTCTCCCTCCACATCTTCGTACTTGTCTCCCCCTCCTCTTGATCACCACCATATCTAGCATGAAATGAAAACTTGCATTTATATAGCGCCCTCCGTGCCAGACGGGGGTCTCAGAGCGCTTAAAGGTTACCTGCTGCTCCCTTGACCCTATCCCCACCCTTCTCCTTATCCGTCCCCCCCCGCCCCCCGTTCCCCCCCCCCCCCTCCCCCCCCACCCCGATTCCACCTCCAGGCCCCTCTACTCTCTGACACCATTAATCTTTCCCTTTTATGTGGCATCGTTTGTAACCGCTAAAAACAGCTACAAATACCCACATCCTGAAAACAACACAAAACATTTTTAGAGCACCTTTCACGTCGGGAGGACATCCCAAGGTGCTGAACAGTTAGGTCTGGACCCAACAAGGGGAGGAGCAGGGTGGTGGGGGAGGAGAGAATTAGGAGGGAGAGTTGGAAGGCACAATTGAAGAGGAAGGTCTTGAGATGAGAAGAATTTGGCTCCCTATCCCTCACTGGATAGAATTCAAAATCCTCGTCTTCACTTTCAAGGCCCCCTCGTGGCCTTGCCCCCGCCTACATCTCTGACTTGCTGACACCCTATCAACCTGTCCACTCCCTCCGCTCAGCAGGCTCTGCCCTGCTCCAGGTCTCCTTTCCAACCCTCCCTACCATTGGCGACCACTGACTTGCTTCAAGGCATGACTTCAAGGCATCACTCAAGACATCCTTTTTGACTGCCTTCAGCCGCCTCTTACCCCCTCTGCCCTCCCTCATCCCAACCCTACCCCATGCTTGGGTCCTGATCCGTGACTGTTCAGTGATTTGGGATGTCCTCTCGACGTGCAAAGGCGCTTTACAATGAGGAGTCCAAATTCCACGCATGTGAAATGTCTAATATCTTCACTAAAAAGGAACTGGGAGAAAGGCCGGAAGCAAAGTCATATGTCTTCTATTTAGGAATAGCTCCCATCCCCAGTTACTGTTATTTTAGGAGCAGAGGTCAAGAAAAATAATTTCTATTTGTTTTACTCAAAGGCATCTGACATCATCATACTAATTATGTGACCACATCAGATGTTCATTCATGCACAGAACATAATTTTGTGGCGAGAACCCCTCCCACCCTCCTTGGAAGAGGCTTGTGAAATTTTGCCCCTTGTAACTTGGATTCTTCAGTAAACAAGACTGTCTCAGTCGTTAGCCTTTCTGCTATTACTGTCAATTAAAGCACTTTGTGGAGCTCCTGTGGCTCAGTGGTTACAGCACTTGTCTTGCAAGCTGGGGAGACCTGTGTTCGAATCCAGTGAGGTCAGGGCGAAACCTTGGGCAAGTTTCCTTACTCCACACGCCTAATAATAATCCCTCCAAAAAACCCACAATAATAAAATTGGTCATTTCAATCAACGACTGTGTGTGGGACAATGCTGTGCGCAATTGGCTGCCGCGATTCGCCCACAAATATATACAGTCAATTCACCTTTCAGTATATTCTGTGAAGTGCTTTGGGACATTGATAAGATGTGGAAAGCGCTATATCAAATGCAAGGATTATTATTATTTATTAAAATAACTATTATCCTTTCTCAGTAGTAATTACACATGCAATTCCTTCACATAAGTAGTAGGGAAAGAATTATATTAGCCTGGGGAAAATCCATATTCTAATATTGATAAGACCGTTCTTACCTCCTTCCCCCACTCCAAATAAGATGTGTTTTTATTAATATAAACTGCTATATTACATTTGCTGATGCCATATTCATATTAGAGATTTGACAATTGACTGCAATTGACAATTCCAAGTCTGGAAAATGTTTCTTTATATTTACTCTTGCATTTTTAATATTAGGTGATGTTATTAATCTTGGAGACCGCCAGCTCACTGTCTTGCACATGCCGGGACATTCAAGAGGTAGCATCTGTCTCCATGACCGAGATCAGCGCGTTCTCTTCAGTGGGGACGTGGTGTACAATGGCTCAATGATCGACTGGCTGCCTTATAGTAACATCAGTGACTACACCCAAAGCTGTGAACGTCTAATAGAGCTTGTGGACAATGAACTTGTGCAGAAAGTGTATCCTGGCCATTTTAACCCATTTGGTCCTGACAGACTCCACCATCTGGCATCCAGTTACATTGCTAATGCTGGAATATGCTACAGAGTTTCAACAAGAGCAGTAAGCTGCATAGCAAATCTATTTCTTCATGCAACCAATTTCAGCCGCACATAAGCATGAACAGTGGGTCGATACAGAAGATGTTTAGGAATTTAATTGCAATCCAGTTTAAGCTGTTGAATCTGTCTTGCATTGCAATCATTGTGATGTGCAGGATTTGGAGTTATAGACCAAAGGCTTTCAGAGGATTAACATTAATACTTGATAAGCTGAATAGGCAAGTTTTGAGCCGTGCATCCTATGATTAGAGATGTTATGAAAAATTCACATAACAATAAATATGGTAGAGTACATTGTGATTGTATTGTGAATGAAGAACATTGCAGCGCCTTGGGACGTCCTCCCGACGTGAAAGGCGCTCTATAAATGTAATTGGTTGTTGTTGTTGTTGTTGTTGTTCTATAAATGTAATTGGTTGTTGTTGTAATTTGTTGTTATTTGATTCATAAATGCGTTTTTATTAAATGTATGAAAAACCTATAATGTAGAATTATGGTGGGAGCTAGTGGGGATGGCTATGGGGAGTTGAATGAAGGTGTGGTCAAAGAGGAAGGTCTCTTGATGCACATGAGGGGAGGAGTGAAGGAATGTGATTCTCAGTGCTGTCCAGGAAAATGGCGGCGATAGGGACACACGGGTCTAGAGCTGTCTCTGTGCATTAAGAGCATATGGCAGAGATTGCTCGACCTGACCTGACCCACAGCCCACAGCCCATCGACCCGCAGCCCCGGCACCATCCCCAGGCCCAAGACCCACAGCCACAGCGACAGACTTGGCTCCAGCCCCGAGACTCACAGCCCCGGCTCCGGCCACAGTCCCAGGACCCCCGGCCCCAGACACAGACACAGCCACATCCCCGCACCCCCGGCTCAAGCTCCGTAACACTCAGCCCTGGCTCCAAGACCAGCCCCACGACCAACGGCTTCGTGAAAAACAGTCCCGGCTTCAAGACCAGCCCCACGACCAACGGCTTCGTGAAAAACAGTCCCGGCTTGAAGACCAGCCCCGCGACCAATGGCTTCGTGAAAAACAGTCCCGGCTTCAAGATCAGCCCCACGACCAACGGCTGCGTGACACGCTGCCCCGGCTTCAAGATCAGCCCCGCGACACACAGCCCCGGCTCCAAGACCCACAGCCACGAGACTCATGGCCCTGGTCCCAGCTCCAGCCTCGATGCGGCGACCCATAGCACGGACACACGCAGCCCCGGCGACCGGACCTAAAACCCACAACCCCAGCCTCGGCCGCAGCCCCGGTCAGGCTTCAGACCGCAACGCCTCTGCATCCCCCAGCCGCGGCCTCACATCCCTTGAGATGATGCCACCCCATTGACCCTCGCTCCTGGTCCCCTGCGTGCGCAATATGGCTGCCGCCACGACCCGAGCTTCCCTCCCCCTATTCAAGCTTTTCCCCCCAACCCCACCTCTCCGTTATTTTTTCTCTACCCTTCTTTCTCTTCGCCCTCCTCGTTTACTGTCCCTGCTCGACCCTCCCACCGCTTCCGTCTGTTCCAGTATTGGAATCCTCCGTCGGGCTCACCGTGGCACTCGGCGCTGGCTGTCCAACAGCAGTCACACCAATTGCCCTGTCCCCCACCATCACCGTCAGCCTCACCGGACACAAACTCGGGGGGGTCAACTTCTCCCTTATTCAGATCCGCACCCTCCCCGCCGACCATCCCAGTCCCCCCTCACACCCCTCGGCCAACTGCTTTTTCCGCATCGGCCTCCAAAATGTCCGCTCTGTCTGCAATAAGGCACTGGCCATCAACGATCTCATCCTTGGTGAGAACGTTGACATCATGGCCCTGACGGAGACTTGGATCATCCCAGGCGACACTTTCCCCCTTGTTGAAGCCACACCACCAAACTACACATTCCACCATGCTCCTCGACCCAACCGTCGTGGCGGTGGCGTGGCCCTCATCTCCAGGACATCCCTCGCCCTATCCCCCTATTCCTCCGGCTCCTTCCCCTCTTTTGAACATCTCACCGTTTCTCACTCCTCCCACAGTTCTTTCAAAATCCTACTAGTTTATCGCCCCCCCAAACCCTCCCCCACTTTCATTTCATACTTTTCTTCACTATTAGTTTCCCTTTGTGCCTCCTCTGATTGCCTTATTATTCTTGGCGATTTCAACCTCCATTTCACCCCCTCCTGCCCCATTTCCTCTGAATTTTCCTCTTTACTATCGTCTTTCAACTTCTCCCTTCATATCAACACTGCCACCCACACTCACGGCCATCCTCTCGATCTGGTGATCACCCGAGGCCTCAACGTCTCTGGCGTCACCATCACAGACAAGGCCATTTCTGACCATTTTTTCATTTCCTGCAACACCTCTATCCCTCCCCCCTCCACTTCCAAACCCACCACCATCTTCTATCGGCCCTGGAAGAAGATTCCCCCTCAAACTTTCACCTCTGCCCTAGAAACCTCCGACCTCCTCCCACAATGGCATTCTTTTTGTACAGACCCATCCTCCGCCTCCACCGCCCTCCACAACACCCTCTCCACTACCCTTGACACCCTGGCCCCCCTCACCTCCAAAACCGTCTCCCATTCCCGATCATCACCGTGGTACACATCTCACCTCCGTTCCCTCAAAAGCCAAGTGAGAGCAGTTGAACGCACCTGGCTCAAATCTGGCCTCACGGTCCACCGGCAAATTTGGCTGGACCACATCAAATTTTACCGCTCCGCCCTAGCCACCGCCAAATCAGCCTTCTACTCCAGGATAATCCTGGAAGCGAAGGACAACCACCGCCTCCTCTTCGCCACCACCAACCAGCTCCTTCGCCCCCCCCCCGCCTCACCTCGCAGATCCTCTCCTCAAACGATCGTTGTGAGGAGATGCTGGATTTCCTCGAATCCAAAATTTAGAAAATCTGCTCTGCGGTTTCCTCCCCCTACCAGTCCTCCACCTCAGCGCCCTCATCAGTTACCTCAACCCCAACTCACCCCCCATTTCACACTTTCAACCCCACCACCCCGCTTTCAATCACAAAAACAATCACCTCCATGAAACCCACCACGTGCTCATTGGACCCTATCCCCACCCCCCTCCTCCGCACCCAGCTCCATTTGTTAGCCCCACTCATTTCTGACACCATTAACCTTTCCCTCTCCTCAGGAACCGTCCCTACCTCCCTTAAAACAGCCACCATCACCCCTATCCTGAAGAAACCCTCCCTTGATGCGTCGCAACCATCACGTTATCGACCCATCTCCAACCTCCCGTTTCTATCCAAGGTCCTTGAAAGAGTGGTTGCCTCCCAGCTCCGCTCTTTCCTTTCAAATCACTCACTTCTTGAACCCCTCCAATCAGGTTTCCGCCCTATCCACAGTACAGAAACTGCCCTGGTTAAGGTCACAAATGACATCCTAACCGCCTGTGACGAGGGCTCCCTCTGCCTCCTCGTCCTCCTTGACCTGTCTGCTGCGTTTGACACAGTCGATCACACCATCCTCCTTCAACGTCTTTCCTCCCACCTCAACCTTCAAGGCACAGTCCTTGACTGGTTCCACTCTTATTTGACCAATCGTTTACATTTTGATTCGTCCAATGGCTTTTCTTCAAACCCCGCACAGTTTCCCACGGCATCCCTCAGGGCTCTGTCCTCGGTCCCCTTCTTTTCACCCTTTACATGCTCCCCCTGGGCGACGTCATCCGCAGACATGGGGTAAATTTCCACATGTATGCGGATGACACCCAGTTGTACCTTTCTGCCTCATCCCTCAACCCCCAGACGATCGATGTTCTGACAGCATGTCTGTCCGACATCGAATCGTGGACGAGGGACAACTTTTTGCAATTGAACGTGAGTAAGACCGAGGCCCTCCTGATTGGCTCAAGCCAGCGCCTCCGCACATCGGGCGCTGCCAGCCTCAACATCCAAGGCTGTACTCTCCACCTCACAAAGCCAATCAGGAACCTCGGCATCATGTTCGATCAAAAACTTTCCTTCCTCCCCCACATCCGTGCCTTGACCGGCACCGCCTATTTCTATCTGCGCAACATTGCCAGGCTCCGCAACTATCTCACTCCCCGCGCTGCCGAAACACTCGTGCACGCGTACATCACCTCACGGCTGGACTACGGAAATTCTCTCCTAGTCGGCCTCCCCAGTTCCTCCATTCATAGGCTGCAGACCATCCAAAACTCTGCAGCCAGTGTACTATCCCGCACCCGCCTCCGTGACCACATAACCCCCACCCTCGCACGTCTCCACTGGCTCCCCATTCTCCAGAGGATCGAATTTAAGATCCTCGTCCTCACCTACAAGGCCTTACACGGCCTTGCCCCATCCTACCTAGCCAATCTACTCTCCCCCTACACGCCCACCCGGACCCTCCGTTCAACAGGACTTGGCCTACTCCAAGCCCCCCGCCCGAACCGCCCCACCATCGGAGGCCGGGCCTTCAGTTTCTCCGCTCCCACCTTATGGAATGCCATCCCTCAATCCCTCCGTTTCGCCTCTTCCCTTTCCTCTTTCAAGGCCGATTTGAAGACTTTCCTCTTCGATCGTGCCTTTTGTTCCACCCCGAACTCTTTTACCTCCCCTTCGTGTTTCACCCCTTCCCAAACATTCCCCTCCCAGCTCGGGTCACATGCCTCTTGTTTAGCGCCTTGGGACGTCCTCCCGACGTGAAAGGCGCTATATAAATGTAAATTGTTATTGTTGTTGTTGTTGATTCCGGGATAGAGCTCCAGAGAATGGTGGCAGATAGCCTGAAAGCCCCAGTGATGGGAGACGTGAAACAATCCAGCACCTGCTGAGCGAAGAGGGTGGACAAACGTAGGATTGGGCAAGATCGTGGAGGCATTTAAGATTGAAAATGAATATCGTAACTGGATTATCCAACCATTAAGGATGGGGAAACCAGCAAATCTGGGTAAGAATGGGGATGATTAGCTCATCTTAGTGTGGGAGATGACACAAGCTGGAGAAGTGGTCTATAACAATAATCCTTGCATTTGATATTGCGCCTTATGACATCTTTGAAATGTCTCAAAGCGTTTTGCAAAATATACAGTAAAGTGAATTGACTATTTTTCTGGATGAAATGCGGTAGCCAAGTGCCACAAACACGTGGATTCAGTAACCGTTTAAACATTTTTATTGTGTTTTTAAGGGATTATTACCCCCAGCAAAGCAATCCTCCAGTCGACTAACAAACTGGTTCCTACAGTACTTACTTCTAGGTAAACACAAGTGTGTAGAGTAAGAAATCTTGCCTGATGTTTCACCCTGCCCAGCAATTGAATTCAGGTCCTCTCGCTTGCGAGGCGAGTGCTCTAAACACTAAGCTATAGGACTCTAATGATCCCATGGTAGGAAGCAGGTTGAATTTCCTAGTCTGTTACATTCCTGATCCTCGTGGTGTGCGGAGATGTCAAACAAAGACCTGGCCAGGTTAGGAGTGAGTGACAATAAACACCAGGTTTACCAGGTATGCCTCCTGGTGGCAATATGCAGAATGACACTTGAAAAGACATGGGACATGGGATCCACTAACCACAGGCTGGTTTGAAAGCCAGTAAGATACAGAAACAAACCAATGTTATTTAACATGGGGTCACATTTAGAAATTTCTACAATATTGATTCTTTGCATCGAGAATCTTCATTTTATACTCCTGGTTGAAATTAGGAAATCACTTCTACAAATTTGCATTTGGTATTGTGTCTTATTATGTGTTTGGAACGTATAAAAGTGCTTCACAGAATATGCTGTAAGGTGAATTGACTATATTTTACAGGCAAAATGCAGTGGCCAATTGTGCGCTGCAGCCAATTGCACACAGAAGTGTCTCACCACAGTTTTGAATTGAGCAACCCCTGGATAAACGATCTGCCAATTGACTAACAACTGGGTTTCTACTAACAAATGCGTTTCTACCATTAGCAGAGGGTGACCACCCTCTGGAATGCCTCGACCACTCCCTTGCCTTCAAGACCATCCTCTTCGACTGTGCCTTTGCTCACTCACCTGCCCCCTCACCCTTTACCCTCCCCAATCCTGACCTCCAGCTTGGGTGTGAAACACTGATTGGCCAGTGCCTTCGGACATCCTCCTGACGTGAAAGGCGCTACAAAAATGTAATTTTGTTGCGTTAAAACAGCAGAATTTGCCCAATGTTTCCCCTGCCCGGGAATCAAACTCAGGTTCTCCCGCTTGTGAGGCAAGTGCTCTAACCACTAAGGTGCAGGAACATTAAATGCAAGAATTATCGTGCTAATGAAATGGTAGCAATGTATAAAACTAAACAATTTTCGGTGTAAAATTGTACAGTAATAAGTTCAGCCTTTCTGTCAGGGCCACCATAAAATCACAACAGGAGGTGACATAATTATTTTGCTGTCATTTTGCAAAGTACTGTATTAATTTAGTTCCAGAAACTGCCACTTGTTATTAAATAGATTTACCATGAAGACTATCTTAAAGGCCATCTGTGTCGGGAAGAAACACTATAATGACAGTCAAGTGACAGCTTCAAGAATATACTGATGATTCAGGTTGATTGGAAAAAGTGCTTATTGGAGGCAAATGTTTTCCTCATTAGTAAAAAAGAAAAACTGCTGAGTGAATTGAATTCTCAAGGTACTCAGTACACACTGGGCCTAACTATTTTATTTAGACGTATAAATATTTCCTATTGTTTTATAAAAGCAACATTAACGAGATGAATTGGCATCCTACAGTATGTATTCCATTTAAACTGTGACTACTATCTTTGAGGTCTCAGCCAAATTGTTTTTTTTTCTAAATGAGCTGTGAAACCTATGGCTGATGGTGGAGTGGAGAATTTGGAGGACGAGGAGGTTGGACCAGTAGAGTTTCTGTGAGGAGAAAGGAGGTTAGAAAGGTAGGGGGTGCCAAGGTGTGGAGGGATTTAAACACTAGAGTGAGGATCTTGAAGCTCAGTGGATTCCTGTAGCTCAGTGGTTAGAATACTCGCCTTACAAGCGAGAAACCTGGGTCCAATTCCAGACAGGGCAAAACCTTACTCCATACGCCTGATAATAATCCCTCCAAAAACATTTGTAATTTCAATCAATGACTGTTTGTGGGACACTGTTGTGCGCAATTAGCTGCCGCATTTCGCCCACATATATTCAGTCAATTCACTTTACAGTATATCCTGTGAAGCGCTTTGAGATGTCTATAACAGCGGTTCTCAACCAGGGTTATATGTACCACAAGGGGTACAAAATTACTTCCAGGGGGTACAGGTGGTGATACACTGATTTATTTAGCTCTCTTACTTAGCGTTTTATAGCCTTCCAAATTGTATATTTAATTATTATTCTCCTCGTTTTGTATGTGCTAGTTATTTTGTTATATAAGAAAAGCCTGGTCATAAAATGCAAGTGGAATGAGGGGGGTGGTGTGTGCGTGTATGTGGTTGGGTGGGGGTACACGATAATGTTGAAAATTAACAACGAGTAAATTACTGAAAAAGGTTGAGAACCACTGGTCTAGAAGATGTAAAAAGTGCTATATCAAATGCAAGGATTATTATTATTATTTTTATGACCAGTGCCTTGGGACATCCTCCCGACGTGAAATGCACTCTATAAATGTAATTTTGTTGTTGTTGAAACAAATTCAAATTATTTTCATAAATGTGTGATAATTAATTAAATAAATACATAACAAAAATGGCACTCTTGGCTTATCATCGAACAGGAAGACACAATAACTTATTGAAACTAGATTTGTGTTTTCCTTTCATTTAATTAGATAATTTGAAGTAGATTTGCTTATTTTTTTTATTGAAGGAATCATTGTACAGTACATCTTTCTATTTAAAATGTTTCTCAATACACGTTTCCCCTGCTGTAATGAAAGCAACATAAAGCCAGTCAACGTCCAGCAGGAGGGTATGTAGTAGAAGAGGTGACACACACACACTCCTTTGTTTACTAACAGTAAGTAGGAACTCGCTTGTTAGTCGATTGGCGGATTGCTTTTCCAGGGGGCAAAATCCCTTCAAAATAAATGAATAAATAATAATTAGGTCACTCAATCCATGAGTGTTTGTGGAACACTGCTGTGTGCAATTGACTTCTGCATTTTGCCCATAAAACAGTCAGTACACTTCACAGTGTATCTTGTGAAGTGCTTTGAGAAGTCTCGAAGACGTGATATATCAAATGCAAGGATTATTATTACGCTATAAACTAAAGCACTAAAGCGTACAGTGGTCCGAGCTGGACAAGTAGCAAGAGAGCTTGCCGAATGATAATAATAATCCTTGCATTTGGTATAGCACTTTTCACATCTTATCGACGTCTCAAAGCGCTTCACAGAATATACTATAAAATGAATTGATTGTATATTTTTGGGCAAAATGCAGCAGCCAATTGCGCACAGCAGTGTCCCACAAACAGTCGTGGATTGAGATTACCAATTATTGTGGCGGGGGCGGGTTTTGGACGGATTATTATTTGGCAAAATGGGAATACACACAAGCCGGACTGGGGTAATGACGAGCCTCATATTATTAGGCAATATCGTTGGTAAGCAAGTGGTGTTATCTGGTTAGGCTTCAGCAGTCCCCCAATGCACGTTCTGGAATCTCCAAGATTTGGCTCTTGCCAACCTGTGGAGTCCTGTGGTTAGAGCTCAGTGGTTAGAGCACTTGCCTTGCAAGCGTGAGACCTGTGTTCGAATCCAGGCAGGTCAGGGCGTAACCTTGGGCAAGTTTCCTTACTCCACACACCGAATAATCCCTCCAAAAAAAATTGGTCATTTCAATCCACGACTGTGTGTGGGACACTGCTGTGCACATTTGGCTGCTTAGTTTCACCCATAAATATACAGTCAATTCACTTTACAGTGTATTCTGTGAAGCGCTTTGAGACGTCTAGAAGACATGAAAGCGCTATATCAAACGCAAGGATTATAACATTATAATACTTCTCCATAGATGTTGAGTGTTCCCAGCGATTTCTGTTTCTGTTTGCGCTTAATACTTTCCAGCGTTATATCTACAATTGATATGATTATTTTAGGCAGTGAAAGTGGCTCGGAAACTTTATTTTAATATCTCTCATATTTTTAAAAAGTACCCGATGCAACGGACACTTTTTTTTTAAAAAAGCTCGCGTTCACCGCGTCATCTCCCGGGCTCGCAGGGTCTCCGTTTGATTAACAGCCTCCAGACCAATCAGCAAGCGGCATTGCCCTATCGCGAGAAGCGGGCGGCCGAAGCCAGCCAATGGACGTGGAGAAGAGGCGGGCCGCCGGGGCTACCCCTGGTTTCGGTCGTTGCCCGGATGCAGTTTCCCTGGTACTCGGCGACGCCATGAGTGTATCTTTCAGGTACGTTCTCCAATTCTCCTCCAGACCTACATTGGCCGGGGATTAAATCAAAACCACACTCACCAGGAGCGGGAAGACTCCCAATTTCTGGATTGAGCAAATCTGTATCAAAATCCTCCGTGGCGTCTATCATTGCTGGGGAGGTGGGGGGGGGGGGGGTGAGCAGCAGTTAGAGGGGATTGGAATGTCAACAAAGTGCTACAGATCAATAACCAGCTTTCATGGAATCTTCATAGAATTTTACGGCACAAAAGGCGGCCATTCGGCCCATCGAGTCTGTGCCCAATCGAGTCTGTGCTTTATTTGGAGGATTGTTCTCTCGGAACAATCAGAAGGAAGTTCCCTCTCTTTTCAAGTAGTCCCTTCACATCTCTTGGTACCCTGACACCGCTCTGAATCCGACCTGTTTACTCTCTCTCTAACCCATCACACTCTGCCTTGGATAGACTGGCTCTAGCCTCCTGTATATCCCTGTATGTACTCTCTGTTCCGCCATCGATGGCTGCACTTTCAGCCACTATACCTGGAAACTCTGGAGCACTCTTTCTCTATCCCTCCGCTTTGCCCCTTCCGTCCCCATCTTCAGGTTGTGGCTGAAGATTATCCTCTTCCACTGTGGCTGAGGTCACCTCCCCCTGGCTTGGTGTCCTGCTCTGGAATGTTATGCTGCTTGAGGCAAGTAGTAAAAATGCAAATTGTTGAATGCTATATAAACTTACATTTATAAAGGTTACACTTAAGTCCATGTGGACTTAAACTTCTACCGGGATAGACAGATGAGACCTTATCTGAAGCATAGCCTTCAGGAAGGCAGAGCACCCCAGCATTGTACTGGAGTGCAAATTTAGGCTACAACTTCAAAACCCCGATGTGAGGCTGAATTGAGCCAGGCTTAAACTCAATATAAATGGACTATTTGAAGCATGGTTCATCAGAATTTAATTCACAGAATTTATTTTTTCCCCTTTGACCAACTACGCACCTCTAAGTAATGCCACGAACATGTTTAAATGATAATAAGTCTTGTCTATTTAAAAAAAATGATTTTTACTGACAAAAAAAATTCTGCTGGATGTAAGCATGAATTAAATCGGGGTTGATTTATAATGTCTTCACTCAATTTTTGAGTGACCAAACCACTGAAATTCATGATCAATCTGAAATGGCTGCTTAAAAATACATTTTAAAAGACACAGTGTATCCCAGTTTTTTAATGTACTGTCAATTTTTGCTTGTGATAAATATTTGTTTCCCAAAACCATATGTGCAAAATCCTTTTGAATATAGATTTTGTTACTACAAGCACAGTTCTATTTCTTTCAGAACGGAGCTTGCCATGGACAAGACAAAAAGGAAAAAAAGAAGAGATGTCAGCAGAACAGAAACAGGAGATTAAGGAAGCGTTTGATTTATTTGACACAGATAAAGATAAAGCGATAGATTATCATGAACTGAAGGCAAGTTTGGATTTCAATGTATATTTAACAGCTGAGTAGTATGATTTGTAAACTGCTGTTTTTATAGTCTTGGAACTACTTGATTTATTTATGGTTGTCAACACTCTTAAGATAAGAACTTTAGGGTGGGCAGTGGAGTCATACAAGCAAGTCAGAGAGGGTGAGGAAACTGGGAGGACAACAAAATTACATTTGTATAGTGCCTTTCACATTGGGAGGACGTCTCAAGGCACTGAGAGAAGAGTTTTGGATCAATTGGACCTGGGAATGATGGAACTAGGGAGATTAGTGAGGAGTGGATTTAATAAATCGAGATGAGGGATTACAAACATGTGAATGATGTTTTCAGAGGCTCTTACGGTGCAATAGGGTCTGAGGTAGAAGTGGAGAAAAGCGGTCCTGGTCACAATCTGAAAACACTTAGAGACAACAGGTTATTGTTTTTCAGAAATCCATAATTGAACAAGTAGTGAGGAATGAGTAATGCTGCTGGACCAAATCACTTGCTGTTAAATATAAATAATTGTACTGTTATATTGTTTCTGTAATTGAACTGATTTCAGTAACAATATTGCTGGTAACTTCTAGGGTCTGTCGATATGGAAATTTTCCGATTTCGATATATCGACGGACTCATATCGAGATATACTGATATATCGATATTTTCGTACTGCGCATGCACGCGCATTCGGAGGTGCACGCGGATTCGGGGTCTATCTCGTCAGGAGGTAAATATCTCTCTCTGTGTCTCTCACACTCACTCTCTTCTTCTCTGTGTTTTTCTATCTGTGTCTCTGTCCTCTCTCACATCCCCTCCCATATCTACCTACCTACCTACCTACCTACCTACCTACCTACTACCTACCTACCTACCTACCTACCTACCTACCTACCTACCTACCTACCTACCTACCTACCTACCTACCTACCTACCTACCTACCTACCTACCTACCTACCTACCTACCTACCTACCTTTTATCACATCCCCCCCATCTCCCGCCCCCCCCGTCTCCTCCCGTCTCCCCTCCCCCGTCCTCTCCCGCCTCCTCCCCGCCTCCTCCCCGCCCCCCCCGCCCACCACCCCGTCTCTCTCCCCCCCCCCCCCCCCCCTCCCCCCCCCCCCCGTCTCTCTCCCCCACCACCTCTCTCTGTCTCCCTCCCCGCCCTGCCGTCTCTTCTCCCCCCCCCTGCCGTCTCTCTCCCCCCACCCCTGTCTCTCACCCCCACCACCGTCTCTCACTCCCCTCCCCCTCATCTCTCCCTCCCCCTCCCCCCGTTCTTCCCCCCCCCCGTCTCTCTCTCCCCCCCCCCCCCCCCCCCCCCCCCCCCCCCCCCACGTATACCTGTATATTTGTATTCGAGGACTATGAATACAATATGGCGGCTTTGCACCTCGGTCTGTGCATTGTGTATAGAGATGAGCATTTCTGGGTCTTGTAGTTCAGTGCCGCACGCATTCCGATTTTTTTTTCGATATATTGGTTTTTCAATATGTCGATATTTTAAAATGCCTATATCGGCACATCGATATGAAAATTATATCGGATATAACCGATATATCGCCGGACCCTAGTAACTTCTATAAATTGTGATTATTATAAATTAAAATGTGTTTTTTTGATTTTGCATTTCTTATCATTGCATTTGAGATATTGTACCTTATAACATTGTTGAGATGTCTTAAAGCGTTTCTCAGAATGTAATAATAATGATCCTTGCATTTGATATAGCATCTTATCATTCATTGAGACATCTTAAAGTGTTTCATAGGACACATTGTAAAGTGAATTGGTTGTATATTTTGTTTGTGAAATGCGTCAGCCAATTGCCCACAGCAGGGTCTCAATATTGGCAACCTTAGTGCTGAAATCACTGACATGTTATTAGAATTTTTTTTAGTTTGTTTCTTACTGTCTTTTTACTATTAGGTTGCAATGAGAGCATTAGGGTTCGATGTAAAGAAGGCTGATGTGCTGAAAATACTGAAAGATTATGATCGTGATGGCTCTGGCAAAATCTCTTTTGAAGACTTCAGTGAAGTTGGTAACAATTTAAACAAGTTTTGTTTCCTATTGTAGCTTAAATCTCTCAAGTAAAGGTAATATTTTTAATTTGATGCTTTTGGTTAATTGGTTAAACCCTCTCTAAACCATTACCCCCAGACTTGACTTCTCATCCCATTTGTCCCTCTCTGCCCATTAAACTCAGATCTATCTATATATTTTAAATTCCGATATCGGCATATCAATATGAAAATTATATTGGATATAACCAATATATCGATATATCGCCGGATCCTATATACAAGTGTAACTGTGGATGCTGGATCCATTCAAATCTTCAAGACTGAGGAGGATAGATATTTATTAGGTCCGAGTATTAAAGGATATGGAGCAAGTACAACAACAACAACAACAACAACAAATTAGACTTATAGAGCGCCTTTCATGTCAGGAGGACGTCCCAAGGCGCTGCACAGGAGGCGGGTGACCCGAGCTGAGAGGGGAGTGTTCGGGAGGGGGTAAAAAACGTAGGGGAGGTCGAAACATTAGAGGGGGAACAGAAGGCATGGTCGAAAAGGAAAGTCTTCAAAGGGAGGAAACAAGACGGAGGCATTGGGAAATGGAGTTCCAAAGGGTGGGAGCGGAAAAACTGAAGGCCCGGCCTCCGATGGTAGGGCGGTTCGGGCGGGGAGCTTGGAGCAAGCCAAGTCCTGCTGAACGGAGGGTCCGGGTGGGCTTGTAGGGGGAGAGTAGGTCAGAAAGATAGGGGGGGCAAGACCGTGTAAGGCCTTGAAGGTGAGGACGAGGATCTTGAACTCGATCCTCTGGGGGATGGGGAGCCAATGGAGACGGGCGAGGGTGGGGGTTATGTGATCGCGGAGGCGGGTGCGGGATAGTACACGGGCTGCAGAGTTTTGGATGATCTGTAGCCTGTGAATGGAGGAGCTGGGGAGGCCGACGAGGAGTGAGTTCCCGTAGTGCAGCCGTGAGGTGATGTACGCGTGCACGAGTGTTTCGGCAGCGTGGGGAGTGAGATAGTTGCGGAGCCTGGCAATGTTGCGCAGGTGGAAATAGGCGGTGCCGGTCAAGGCGCGGATGTGGGGGAGGAAGGAGAGTTTGGGGTCGAACGTGATGCCAAGTTTCCTGACTGGCTTTGTGAGGTGGAGAGTACAAACTTGGATGTATAGATAATTGGATGAGGTATAGATATATTTATCTGTGTTTCTATATTTTACATCAAACGTTTCAGCAGTTTTTCCAAAAATATTTTTGATTAGTGACCGATTGGATTTTGGATAGAGATCCGCATGAAGAGATCCTAAAGGCATTCAGATTGTTTGATGACGATGATTCTGGCAAAATCAATCTCCGTAATCTGCGACGTGTTGCAAGAGAACTTGGTGAAAACATGACTGATGAGGAACTTCGTGCTATGATTGATGAATTTGACAAAGATGGAGATGGAGAAAGTAAGTACAGTAGTCCTTGAAATGCTTTTAATGTGACAAAAATCTTGGAAATGTGACAAACTGAAAGGGAGAAAAAATTATTGTAACTTTGGAAAGATGTAGCATTTATTTGCATTTTTTTTCTGATTTTCATAATTTGTGGCAATTCAACATAGAAGGTATAAAGTTGTGATTTAAATTTGTCTATTTACTGAAAATATTTAGATAGTGATTCTTGCAGAAAATAGCAAAATGGTTTCAAATGATTCTTTAAATGAATTAAAAATAATTGCATTTGTTTTAAATATTGGCTGAAAAATGCAGAATTAAAAAGTAACGATCATTACTTCCTTGGAATTTCTGCTTCGGGCAATGTTCCCATTGATTCAACTTTAATAGTTGATTTAAGCTGATATTCTGTGAATTGATGCTGAATTGCTGTGACCCTGCAGTTTAGTGGTGGTAGTTGGCTCAACAGTCACTGCAAAGTGACTTTGAAGTCAGTTTTCATCAATTGGTGTATCTTCAAGATGAAAATTCGACAATATGATAATTTTTTTCTTAAATTCTGCTGACCTGCAGTTTCAATCTGCTTAGAATTTTGTGCCTATAGCGTAATGCAGTGCTGTTCATTTCTTCCTTGTGTTTGACCTTTTTATTTCAGCAGTGTTTCTTATTGATTGTAGAATGATTGTTTTAGTTTCATTAATCATGATTGTGTTTCCAGTGGTTCTTATACCACTCAGAAAACTGATCTCAATTCAAGGATTGATCACTGGTGAAAATCATGAAAATTGTGAACTAATGTTAATCATTCCAAATGTAAAATTAAATTTGACGGAGAAAAGGTATGAGTTGTAATTTGGAGCCCTATGTGAATACAGTAATCCCTCCCCAACCACGGGGGATACATATCGTTTCTGAAAATCCCCGTGGTTAGTAAAATCGCGGTTGGCAAATATAAGACCTTATGGGAAAAATTGGGTTAGGGGGAACAAGTCCACATTTACACTCGTCAGAGCCTAAGTAAGTTGCTTGTTCTTTTACTAAACACAAATAAAATACACAATAACCTTACAAACAATAAATGTTCAAATAACACAATAAAAAATATATAAAAAACAATAAATTCATGTTATTTACCTTAATCCTAATGATGATGATGATAGGGGAGGTGGTTGTTACGTGGATGAGGGGCCCTGCCCACCCTCTTCCTCTGCCTCCTACTCCAGGTCATCAATCATCGACGGGTGTGAGGGAGATGGATGTGGAGAAGGCGGTGTGTGGGGGGTGACACTGAGTGGGGTGGATGCGGAGAAGCCACATCATGGCTGGTTGATGCAACTGCATCAAGCGGAGTGGATGAATACACACTAACACGCGGATGGATGAATGCAGTCCCATGTTTGGAAGAGTGAAACATGAAAATTAAAACCCGTGTACATGCAAAATTCTCTGCCACGGTTGTCACAGAGAGGAAACCATAAATACAGGTAGCCCCCGCTTACCGAACGCCCTGTTAACGAAACTTCACTATAACGAGGGTTTCTATTTGTACCCCCCTATGTGCTTAGTGAAGGCTGCGCTCGCTATAACAAAAGTTTAGATCTTGTGCGCTTTTTGTCTCCCGGCAGCCTCTGCAACACAAGCGCAGATACATACACACACTTACTTCAGCGCCACCTAATCCAAGAGAAAGCACTGCAGAATGGGAGGAGCTTAAGCGGTAGGATGCTCTGTCTGTCTGTCTCCTCTCTCTCTCTTTCTCCGTGTCTGTTTCCCTCTCTGTCTCTCTCTCTCTCTTTCTCTGTGTCTCTTTCCCGCTCTCTCTCCGTGTCTCTTTCCCTTTCTCTGTCTGTCTGGGTCGCACTCTCTCTTTCTCTCTGTGTCTCTCTCTGTGTATCTCTCTCTTTCTGTCTCTCTCTCTCTCTCTCTCTCTCTCTCTCTGTTTGAGTCTCTCGCTGTCACAATCTCACTCACAGTCTCTCTGTCTCTCTGTCTCAGTCTCTTTCTCTTTAACTCTCTCTCCCTGCCTTCAATAGCAGTGCTACCTACCTTCTCGGAGCTGGTACACTGTAAATGTTAGTGCTAGGCTAGGCGCAAGGCATTACTGGGAAGGAATTTTTTCATATACGGAAATACAGTAGGGACCTCCCCCCCGCCCGTTTAACGCAATTTTTGCTTAACGAGGGGTTTTGACGTCCCTAACCCTTTTGTTAAGTGGGGGATACCTGTACGTGAAATCTGCATATGTCAAGACCGTGGTTGGAGCGGGATGCCTGTATATCTGCGAGAATGGCTAGCGAGAATGGCTAGCTAGATAAATTATAGAAATACAGGTAAACCTCTATTTAGGACGGGGCTGCGTTCCTGAAAAACTGTATCTAAATCGAAACGTCCTAAATCGAAACACGATTTCTCATGCAGTCCCATTATATAACTAGAGATGCGTTCTTTTCACAAAATCTTCGGACTTTAAACCCACTAAATAACAATCAAAATCACACAACATACCACACAAATTAACACACATAGGCAAGAAGGGGTACTTGGGGTAACTGTACAGTATTGTACTTTAATACTGGCAAACTTTAATACTGGCAGTGTGACAGTGGCAGTGGCACTTGCAGCTTCCCCACTCATCTTGATGTTGTGGAGCCCATAGCGTCTTTTAAACCTTTGAAACCACCCTCTGCTAGCACTGAAAGATAGTGCTGTTGAGCCTTCTCCTTCCTGATCATTTAACTCCCTAAATAATGATTTTGCCTTCCCTTGGATAACCAGGGGTTGAGTGGGATATTGCACTGGTTCTAATCCTCATTCCAGACACTCAGCATTCTTTCCATATTTTCCATCACATCACTCTTATGTTTTGCTAATCTGCTTGCACCTGTAGCTGTAACACACCTTGAACTTGCCAGTATATTGTCCTTATTCTGTTTTATAGTAGCCACCGTTGATCTAGCTAGGCCTAAAGCCCTCTCGACGTCTGTACCTTTTTCACCAGACTCGATGCGCTTTATCACCTCCAATTTAATATTTAAAGTGATGACTTTACAGGGTTTCTGGCCACTAGCAGTATCACCACTGCTTATTTCATTTACTGCTCTCTTCCCCGACATTAGACGCTGTAAATTACTCAAAGTTGCTTGGGAATGTTAGGAAAGTACTGTAATACTGACATGGGGCATTGTCACTTCAAAATCAGCTGGCTTTTAAAAAATGACGTAGTGACATGCTATTGGCCAGTTCAAACGCTTGGCTACACTCACTACATCAGGTGTGAGCGCGATTTACCTGGGAATACATTATGGACTGCGCTTATGGACAAAAAGAACGCGCCAAATGCAATCGCGATATTCAAAATATGTACTGCGCATGCGCAAAAAAAATTTGTTTGTTAAAATGAATCCAAATGTTGGCATTGGTCAGGTCCCGAGGGTGCCAAATAACAATGCTTTTACTGTACTATTCAAAGAAACAGAAAAAAAAAATGTAAATAAGAAAATGTTCAATGCAATATGGATGGAGAATATTGAGAAACTTTGATATAAATAAAAAATGATTTAATTCATTAATGTTCTTACAATTTACATGTTATATTTAGGATATTAACTACTTTAGTTTTACTTTCTTTGAATTTTCATTTCATTTTGTACTTTTTGTGTTCTACATTAGATCCATGTTATAAATTATTTTAATAAATCTCTGAGTCAGTGATCCATTTTATGGTAAATTATTTGTTTTTCCTATTTGCCATCCCCCACTCTCTCGGTTAAGCTATATCTTGCCATGTCCTGCAGGCTCACTGAGAGAGCAAGCAATTGTTTCCAGTTCTATGCCAATGATACTCTGTTACTGCCTCCAAGGAAGTGTGTGTGAGTAGTCCAAGGTGACTTGCCCTCCAGATTTTCAATTCCATGTGCTGATATTAATGAAATTCAGGAATGCCTGTGAAGTATTGCAGGTAAAACTGCAACCTACCACTCCGATACAGAATGCAGCACCAATGTGCTGTGGGAAAAGAACAATCCCTTACTGGTGGGTTTGAAATGTTAAAAGTCGTATGATTAATATAGTTAATCACTCTTAGTCCTTTGGTAAGGAACTGCCCCCCTCCCCAATAAATGTGTTATAGTTATTGGGGAATACAAAATATATGTGAAGAGAAATGGTAAACAGTCGTTGAGTGAAATTAAGGTAATTTAGGGAATACTAGCATGCTGCATTATTACAGCAACCAAACAGTTTTAAAATTGTCCAGCTAGCACCTGAGGCCCAACATTCCACCTAATTTTAGCCTGCAATATAATGGAAATTTCTTAAATTGATTCTTAATTTAGAAGCTTTTTTTTTACAGTTCTTTAAAAAAAAATGCTTCTACAGTTAGATTGAATTTGAAGAATGTTCCTACGTGAATTTTGAAATCTGTGAGTTGGATTTTTTAGATATAAAATTTGACATTTTATCAGCTTATAAAGAATGATGGACTGCACTGAGTAAATCAAAATTAATCTAGTCTGAAGCTGCAATGACTGAACTTGCTGGGATATTATGGGAGCATGAATCAACTGAATTTAGTTTTATAATGTAACCTGTTATCTGTTGCAAGGTAGTAATACACTGAGTTGTCAATATAATTATGTACTTTAGGGGTAATATTGGAATTTTTGACTGCACGTTGTACTGAAGTGTCTTAGTCTTTATGGGTTACTATAGTATGCATGCTATTTAGAGATAATCCAAGTTAAAACAAATAGAAATATTCTGGTTGTTTAGAAAGTTTTAACATGTATTTTTGATTTGATTTTAGTAAATCAAGATGAATTTGTTGCAATCATGAGTGGCGACATCTAAGGACCATTGTGAACAGTATCTGCAGCAACTCTGAACAATTCCTTGATGACATGGCTTCTTATTTACCCTTTTTGAAGCACTGGACAATTAGAGGAATATGGCACAGAAAGTTATAGGAGAAAACAGGAAGAATTACTACTTAATACAATGCAGTAGTACAGGTAGACCCTGCTTAACAAACGGGTTAGGGACCTTAAAACCCTTCATTAAGCGAAAATTTTGTTAAGCGAGAGTTCAACTATATTACTGTATTTGGCCACAGCCAAAACGCCGCCCCGACCCGAGCCTCCCCGCTAAAATCAGTTTAGTTCCCAGCGGTTCCTAGCGCTAACATTTTCGGTGTACAGGTTGAGTGGCCAAAAGTCTGGAGTTCCAGAATCCAGAATGTGGCAAAAATTGCAAGAATAAAAATGCCAATCCTACCTGCTCCAGGCTAGGTCTTCGCAGTCACTGCACCGAAATATCGCAACCTGGGCCCAGGCGTTTCCAGACACATGATGCGCTTCTGGCGTTCCGATTTTTCTGGAAATACCCAAACCTGGGCTCAGCTATGGGCCCGAATTCAGGACTCTCAACCTGTACTAGCAAAGGCCTAAGATAGATATAACAGCTATTGAAGGCTATACAACTTTAAATACAACAATAAAATATTAAAATGTTAGTAAATACAACAATAAACAATAAAATACAGACAGTCCTCGACTTACTATTATTGAAGCCACGAAGCATCCTGCCACTTAAGCTCCTTCCATACGGGTGGGGCTGCACTGCACTGCTTAACTGAGGCACGCTGAAGACTGAGTGTATGTTGCTGGGGCAACCGGAAGAGACGCTGCCCGTGAGAAGCTGCGCACGAGAAGCCCGCGATATTTAAAGTGTGTAAACATTTGTTATAGCGAAAGCAGCCTTTGTTAAGCGGATAAGTGGTACAATTAGAAATCCTCGTTATAGTGAACTTTCGTTAACTGGGCGTTCGGTAAGTGGGGTCTACCTGTACTCAATACAATGTCAGAAAAGCGACATATTGCTTTGGAAAGAGCCAACTTTGATCTAGTTTTACTTTCTTTGCTACATAACTGTTTTGTGTTTGTCTCAAGTATATAATCACAGTAAAAGCTTGCTTAACTGGCACCCAACCAACTGGAACCCTCAACCAACCGGTATCTCCCAATACAATTCACCATTCCAACAAATGGATCTCATACCGGAGCCAGCCGTGACACTCATGAGCATGGACACTTTGCGCATGCGTGCGCATGCGTGCAATGCGTGCGCATGAGCACTTATTAAACTTTCCGAATGCTGGAAGTTTTTTACCGACCATTTTATCAAGTGTGCTGGAATGCTTTATTAGTAAGTATCCATACAATATTCTGTTATTATTTAGTCTATTGTTAATATGGTATGTTTCAAAATAGGTTAATTTTTTGTGTAGGATTTTCGGCAACTTGCCCCTTGAATATCCGGCATATTTGATTAAACGGCACCGGGCAGGTCCCAAGGATGCCGGATAACTAAGCTTTTACTGTACTTTGTAAGTTGTTTCGAAAACCCATTAAAACATAACTTGTAAATTCCATTTTTGTTATCCATATTTAGGTTATACTCTAAATAAAAATATTAAAATTGAGACCAGTCCCATAGATTTTTCATCTTCCCTTTATAATTGCATTTACATTTAGCTGTGTGGGTTTTGGAATCTCACGGCTCCCTCGGTGACTACATGCTCTTAGGAAACACACATGCTAGAAATAATACTATAATAATAATCCTTGCATTTGATGTAGCGTTTTTCACGTTTAGAAGACGTGAAAAGCGCCTCACAGAATATACTGTAAAGTGAATTGACTATATTTGTGGTGAAGTTTTAATAAACTAATACAGTACTAGATTCTATAATCTGTTGGTTAATATGCACATTATTATAGACATATTTTATTCCCATAACACATGTTTGCATAAGATAACCTACAAATATTGGGTATGGGTTAACCCAACCTTTAAATTAGATCTTTACCCTGACCTATTTTCCAAATTTGTATTGTTAATTTGTTAACCAAATACAACAAAAGAATGACTACATATGGTCATTCACTTCATTGGTATCTGTTGGCCATTGCTGGCATGTGACAGCGAAACAGATTAGTTGCAGTATTTGTCTAGAACATTCTCACTATACATCAAAATAACTTGTGTGAAATGCTTTTCTGATTTTTTGACATGGTAAGATATTATGTCAAATGCAATTATTATTAGGTATTGTTTTGTTGACTTTTGTATGACTGACTATTTTGGCACAATTAAGGAACAACCAAAATTAACTTTTATGTTTTGGAGAGCTAATGATGAACGCATTTTCATCTTTGCTCCAGTATCTCAAAAACTTGGTGTTTATATAATGTATTTGATATTTACCAAAGAACACAGAATGAGATGCACTCACTTTTCATAATTATTAAATTTAATTGTACCCATGAAATCCTATAGCCCAGCGGTTAGGGTACTCATCTCGCAAGTGAGAGACCTGGGTTCGATTCTCGGCAGGATGAAATGATTCCTTACTTGACACACCTATTTTAGGGGAAAGTAGGAACCTTGTTTTCCTTTGACTGGCGTATTGCTTTTCCGGGCGCAATAATTCCTTATAACAAATGAATTGGTCACTTCAATCCTTAACTGTTCATGGGATTGTCAAGTGTACTATTACACAGGTATGGGTCTGTGGGAAGGATGTGGGGAGATAGAGTGAGAGGATGTGATGTGCAGAGCAAAGGACTTTGCTGCCACAAGTGGCAAGGAAATTGTTTTCCAGGGAGAGAGACTACAGTCATTTTGATGACCTATTTATATCCTGGAAAAAGGGTTTGAGCAAATTACATCCTTTTGTTTGTCAAGTTTGTAACACAGTTGGTGGAAGGGAAATCTGGATGGTGTTAATTGTTTCTTTTTTGTTCATGTCCGGTATGTCTAGAATATATCCCTTTGGTTTTTCAAAAAGTGAGGCATGACTCTAACCCAATTTAGAAGGCAGGAAACGGATGATAAATAAATGAAATCTGCCTGAAGATATTTCTTTCAACCTTCCCATAACAACTTCACAATTCTGATTTTACCCCTTGTTACCAATTCACCACCCATTAGAAATAATCTTTTTATAATCATCCTTATGTTCGATAGCTTGCCATATGTCAAAATGTATCGAAGCTCCTAACAGCATTCACTTTAGTGTAGTGACTATTTGTAGGCGGAAAATCAACAGGCCGGTGTCTGCAGCCTAACCTGAGCTCCTGCGGCCAATTCTTGGTAAGTGCTGTAAACGTGCCACCATGGAAGGTGTCCTTACATGAAAGAGTGAACAGAAAGGACAAACATCATAGACAGCTGTGAACTATGACATAAACAGAGTATAAATTGGATAAATTCTCAAAAGGAAGGCCAAATGCACGATAGCTTTTGATTTGAATGTGACAATGCCTTTATTTTAATGAGATTGCAATGTATGGTTGTTGAATGTTCATCACCGTTGCCCATTATTAATGCACTTAACATTATATCAGTAACCTGAATCAGTAATCAGGTCACCTCACTAAGTAGGTCACTTTTGCCCAGTCACTTGAGTGACCACATTAGTTCTACCATACAGTACTTACAAAAATTTGCAAAATACAATGAGGTTTCTGCTAAACTAAGTGACAAGTAAAGTGGAGACCCTTAATAATATTATGAATGGGAAGCAGCCAGGATATTGAATACTTAAGAGGTTGTGACAAGTTAGGTCGAGGTCGAGTTTTATCCAAAGTTTACTGTACTTTTAAATTTGACTATTACTGTGAAAATGGCACTGGCTTTCAAACCTATTACAACTTCAAGCCATCAACCCAGCAACCGAAAACATACGTTATACCCATCAAGACTTTTATGCTTATTTTATAATGGGGCATCTGGAATTACAAGTAGTACTCGAATTGCCACCGACTGACAATTTCAAATAAATTCATAATCTTGCTGTATATCCTAGTTATACTATACTTAATAGTCAACCGATCTTGTTGTATTTGCTTTAAATGTTATCTTTAAAATAGCATCACAATGGTTGTAGATGATACAACTGAGCAAATGGTGGGAGGGGATGTATTTAGTACATAGAGATCTAGCAGTGGGAAGTACAAAGCAGGAGAGAATTCATAAATTCTAATTTTGTCTCAATTAAACAAAATTGCAACAATTCAAAAATAGAGTGAGAATTGCTATCACTAGGTGGCACTCTTTCTCCAGTTTTCAAGAGGTGAGCTATTTTGACCAATAATTAAGTCACAATTAATCCAGGGATCCTATTACATCTTTATTTATAATTTGACTGCAAGGAAACATTTTAGACTTTTATATACAGTAACAGATTACCTTATAACCATTTTGAAAATGTAATATTGTGCTAGCACAAAAGATTTCTAAATATGTGATTATAATAATTATCCTTGCATTTGATTATAGCGCTTTTCACATCTTCTAGACATCTCAAAAGCGCTTCACAGAATATACTGTGAAGTTAATTGACAGCGGCAATTAAGCGGCAGGCAGTTGCTTACAGCAGTGTCTCACAGACAGTTGTGGTTTGAGTGACCAAATTAAATTTTTTGTTAGTTGGTTTTGTATTTCTTGAGGGATTATTATCAGATTATTAATGGAGTCAGGCTCCGCCAATGAGACGCTGCCCAGCTTGGAGGGCGCTATATAAGTGCAAGTTGTTGTTGTGTCAGGCGTGTGGAGTAAGGAAACATGCCCAAGGTTGCCTACTATGAATTATTTCACCACCGAGTTGTGGTCGAACTTGCTGTAAATTACCTATTGTTTAAAGAACTACAATTCTTAATGGAAAAATGGTGGTTTGAAACGCAATATTACAATCGCAATTATAGTTGGAGCAACTTGAATTGAGAGAAAGAATATGTAATGTAGTTTCTAGTGTGTCTGACATTTTTTTCCCCATTAATATCAGACTAACTCAAAGCCTTTTACTTCTTGAGAAAAAGTATGAAAATACTGTAGCTTCAATCCAAAGGTTTATCTCAGTATTTAATAAGTGTGGTTTGGCAACGATGTTTTTCTATTTTTCTTTCTCCATACATGTGAATCTATAAGAGAAAATGTGAAATGAATGACTGTTGTCACAGGAAGCAGTGAGACATGATAAATGACTAAAATGGAGATATCTAGCCCTTGACATAACTTATTTAACACCATGTAATGGATGTAAAGCTTTTTTGGTGGAAGCACTGCATTCACATAAGAATGAATTCCTTGTGTTTGTGCTGTAGGTCGCTGCTAAGAATAAAGATATAGTTTAACTCGTGTAATATTCTGTCCAGAGGTCACACTCAGTGTCCATTCTAGCCTCGTGGACATTGACTTTGGTGAGTGATCACTATCTTAGCACAACCTATGTATAAAATCCCAAACAGATTTGTTTGCTACTTATCATAGTTTGACATACCCAGCTTTTGGGAGAATGTTTACAGAGACAGGAAGTGTGACTTGCTACAGAAAATGCAAGCATTGTTCACATTTAATTCCCAATTCAGTCTAATTGTAAATAATCACTTTTTGTACTGAAATTGTTCTTTGTGACTTCTCGAGCTGATGAGAGCTTATCTATCCTTTTCTTAAAACTATTGGTTTGCTTTTAAGATGGGAGGTATGAAGGCAATGATTTTACAGCACATTTTCATGTAATTACAAGTGATGCACTTTTCATACATAGATAATTAGAATTCTGTTGTTAAGTGAGTCCTTTAGAACTTACTGATGTTAACTCTACTATTAACATTTTGCTTAAGAGCTGGAGACATATCTAAATTTCAGGGACTATAGACAGAAGCATACATGAAGTGTTTTACCTCTAATTTGAAGTTATAACCCTCAACTATCTATGTAATTTTCTTGCTGTATAACCTACAAGTTTTGCAAGGGATATAGGGGACTTTGCCTTTTTTGTGTAAGTCCCTTTGTAGACAATGGAATGGCTAAGAAACTACCATTTAGTGAGTACAAAGCTATTTTTAAATGTGTCGTCTTTATCATTTTGTGGTGAAGCACAACATTAGATTCATCGTCTGATTTTTAACAAAAAACAGACCAACCCTAGACTCTATAGAGGTTCTGTCTAATGCTGCGGTAGATTCTTATGTTGTGGGCAGTCTGTATGATTAGTCTGTATGATTCTTTCACGTCTCTATTAATGATGTTCTCAAGAGGAACTTTATTTAAAAATGTATTTGTTCAATCCAATTGCATAGGGATCATCTGACAATTAATATGTTGGATATTGTTGACCCTGTTAATTTTCATCTTTGTTATTCATTACAATAATGTTGTGGTAGTGGGTATCATAAATACAATATGCTTTACATTTGACATACAACAACAAAATTACATTTATGGAGCGCCTTTCACGTTGGGAGGACGTCCCAAGGCGCTGAACATTCAGGTCGGGACCCGAGCAAAGGAGAGGGGCAGGATAGAGCGGAAGGGTGGGAGAGAGTTAGGAGGGGAGGGAGAGAGTTGGGAGGGCAGCAGAAGGAACGATCGAAAGCTTAGCTTATCACATCAAACTTCTTAAAGCATTTTGCGGAATTTACTGTAAAGTGTAGTGACTGTATGTGTTGATAAATATGGTAGTCAATTTGACCCACATAAAAACAGCCAGGAAGTGAATGTGACGTGAATGACTGACGAGAAATAATATAACTTTGAAGAGAGAGCTGATAGCTCAGCCTATGGTTCCTTTCCAAATGTAATTATGTGTCAATATTGCTACAAACAATTGTTCAGTAAATTAATCCTTTAAATTTTGTGATGTTCTATGTGATAATATATCAAGTGTAAGAAAAATTGTAGATGTACAGGAGTCATAAGAGGGATCTTCATAATACTCCTGAAATAAAATGAACAAGTCTCTAAGGAGTCTAGAGATAAAAAGATTTCTCCCCCCACCCCCTCCCCCACCCCATAAGGTTAGTGTGTGTGTATATTAGGGTCCTTCAATATTGAAATTTTCCGATATGATATATCGGTTTGCCCATATCGATATATACCGATATTTGCGATGTATCGCCGGACACGATATACCGATATTTGCGATATATCGACATATTTTTTCGAATCGAATGTTTCGATATAACGATATATTTTAAATTCCGATATTGGCATAACTGATATATCGATATATCGCCAGACCCTAGTGTATATATATATACTGTATATATGTATATGAAACAAACTCCCTACAATAGCAGTTTTGATGCATTCCTTTGAAAATTAACAGGTTAAGTAGCCAGCAGGGAGCAGTGTTGGAGCATAAAAGAATAAGCATATAACGAACCCTAGCCAACAATCCCAGAAATAAAATTGGTCATTCACTATATAGCTATATATGTGAGGACTAGCAGGCGAAAGTTTAATTGTTAAAAATTCTTATGGTTTTGCCTTGTTGTGCTTGTGGACCACCCCACTTCGTCTTTGCTAGTATGGCATCATACAGAATTGTGAAAAAATTCTTAAATTCAGATTTAATTTGGAAGCCAAAGCAGCATTTCAAGATGGTTTTACAAAGTTCTTTTCAAGACCTGTGAAAAATTCAGTTCCAAATTTACACAAAATTTATGAATTTTCCAAACTTTTGCATTCTCTTACATTTTAAGATAATTCTGTTTATTGTGGAGATTTGAGCCTCAAGCGAGGGCAAGATTGTGCTTGAGTTTGAGACTCCTGTTGGTGGTGTGGTTTGCCAATATTTATTATTGAGGTTCACGCATGAATAATAGATGCTTGGGCAATGTACCCAAGGGCAGCAAGCCAACAATGGAATCCTTTCTGTAAAGCTCTCTGATACATTATTCAACAGAAGAAAACATATTTCCTCATGCTGATAGCAAAGTACTTCTATATTTCATGGGCATGAAATTAAGCACCTCCTGAAAGTAATCATAAAATACTCTATAAAATGATTAACAGAGGACAAAATCAAAATTTTAATTAAAAAAAATCAGCAATTGTAACATTAGCCATTGTAAGGAATGTTCAAATATGATGAATCCTTGTCTTGCTTTGTATTCCCGTGGGAGTGAAATCCGAGTAAGCATCATAGGCCTGGGAGTAAAGTGGGACATTTGATGCAATTCCACATGGATAACAGCATTATATAACATGTGAGCACACTTTACATTATCTTTTGATTGATAGTCCATATCTGCCCTTCTTAAAGGAAACTGCCAAGTGTGTGATACAAAAGCTGAGTTAAAGGGTAAAAGTAAATTATCCTTAGGTTAACTCCCAAAAAACACTACAATATGACTGTTCTACGTTATGGTGTATACCGGTACTTTAATATTTATACAACAATAACTAGTTATTTATTTCAAAAGTAAAATTATCCAATGTGCTCACTAAGCTTCTTGTTGTTGTGTTGTAATCTGATCTTTGTGATTCAGAGCCTTTGTAATATTTTCACTTGTTGACCTATGTTTGTGTATGTGAGTTGATAGCCACACCTTAAGACATGTTTGTTCTCTGTCAAGAGTGAGCATCTTGAAGATTAGAGGCTCACTACTAGAGCTCATTTTAAAGATGTAGTGTGTTCCTAGCATCCATGTAAGCCTTTTGAAATCTATCTGCTAAAACGAATTGTGATTTATTTTGATATTTATTTGTTTTTTTCTGTTATTTTTGTCCTATTTTCTGAAGTGTTAACCATTGTGCACCATTGTGATACTGGGATTGATGGAGTTACCATGGTATAATGGAGATGAATTAGCATGCATAGTTCAAATGACATGAGATTGAAGCATCCTGCACTAATGACTATATCTGCTAATGCTAATTCGTCTCTTACATTGACAAATTCAATAACTATGGTAAGTAAAATTCTCCCAATAGTGTCATCACACACAAATATACTTTAGAAGTTTTATTATTAAAAAAAGCTGTGTTTATAGTTGCTCAGAAGAAGCACCGCAAGTATAAGTGAAACAACACTGTTACCTCCAGGGGCACGTTCACAGCAACAGCTGCCAGACAGCAAGAAAAAGGGGCTCTGCCCCCACTGACCCTGGATGTGAAGACTGCAACTTTTTCTAGTCACTTTCTTTGTTCAGCCACGTGTCTGACACTCTTGACACATGTGAAAATCCATTACCATATCTAACAAATTACAGTACTGAGAATTCCACCTGCAACAACAACAAGAAGTTGGGACTTTGATTTATATAGCGCCCTCCACGCTGGGTGGCGTCTCAGAGCGCTACCTAGAGTATGTATGATTTGTGTTTGTTTGGTACGGAGTGTGCCCTCTCTCCCCAGAGTGTTGAACACTGCTAACATAATCCTGGTGAGTTTGGGTGCAGGTTGGCAAGAGCCAAGGATTGGGGATTCATCCTTCATGTGAAATTACAGATCAATATTTGAAAAGACAGATTCATTTGTCAATGTTCTGGACAATTATCCTCCAGATTAATCAGATTAAACCTGATGACTGTTTGTGCTGCCTTGCTGTGCAAAATGGCTGCATTGTTTCTCTATAAAAACATTCTTAACACAAATTACTATAAGAAGTTTTAAGACATTTACAGTGTGTAAGGACCATAAAAAGTAAGTTCCTCTTTAACATTTGTTTCTTAAATGTTGTTCGCTTCCATCTCTTTACGTTTGTTTTGGAAGGTGGATGAATTTAGTTTTTACAAAGAAGCATTTTGAAATGCTGGTTTTGGAGCCAATGAAAAACTGAAAATTCAATGATTGACAAGGTCACATCTATTTATCAATCCTTAATGTCATTTTCATGTCCTCAGTATAAAGTGGAATAAGCATATTGTTTGCCCTCGAGAGATTTTTTCTCCTCTTTGCAAATTCATGAATTGTTCTCCAAAGCTAAAGACAATATCAAAAGTAAATTCAAAATAATAAATTGCATTTGCAGCTCTAGCTATAATGCACAATTTAGTACTCTCTTGCCTGTTAATTTATTGCTAGTTGTAGGTTCAGTTATTCAATGGAGCATTTGCTGGGAAACAAATGAAATGGGTGAAGAAACAGGATGTAAGTAATTTGTCATGTGACAGCCAATTTGCATTTAGCATTGTCCCACAGACACCAATGAGGCGAATTAATTTTATCTGGGATTGTTGGCCAGCTCACCAAGAGAAACTCTTCACTTTTTAAGTGTCATGTTAATGTTCACCTGAACAGATAGATGGGACTTTGGTTTAAAGTCTTATCCATAGGATGGCATCCAACATTGCAGCACTGCCCCAGCATTATATTGGAGTGTCAGCTTAGACAATGAGTTTCATGGGACTTGAACCCACAATCTTCTGACTCAAAGCTAGAGTGCTATAAATGAGAGCTAGGCTGACATCCAAATCCTGTGAACAAACACTCCACTCCATGACCTGTGAGTAGTATGTCAAATGCATCATCGTTTATCTCAGTGGTTGGAGCACTCACCGAGCAAGCAAGAGATTTTGGTTTGATTCCCGGCAGAGTGAAAAGTTTCCTACTCTACACTCCTCTGTTTGCCTACCAGTAAATAAGAACCCGGTTGTTATTCGATTAGTGGATCACTTTCCCGGGGGTAATAATCATTTTTTAAAAAAAAGTTGGTTGCTCAATCCAAGGCTGCTTGCGGGACATTACTGTGGGCAATTGGCTGCTACATTTCACCCACAAAATATAGTCAATTCACTTTACAGTATATTCTATAAAGTGCTTTGTGGCATCTTAAATACATGGTTAGGTGCTATATCAAATGCATGGATTATTATTATTATAATCTTTCAGAAGCATTGAACAAGCCATTGTTTGATCACCTCAATACAAAGACTCACATGCCTGGAGCAATGTCAGGCCCAAAATTATAATGGAGTCATGGAAAGGAAGGCAGGTCAAACTCATTAATTAGCTGGCTTCAGTTATTGACCTACTGGGTAGACTGTACCTATTAAGAGTTAGCACCAATGAAAATTGACGCATCACAAGTTGCATGTGTCACATATCATGTTTCATCCACAAATCATAGTCAATTCACTTTACAGCATATTCCTGCTGTATTAAGGATTATTATTAATATTATCATTAGAGGCATCAACTGATGTCTTCCCTGAACTGTAATGTTAGAAGTTCTTATTGACCCAGTGCACCAATACTGTTTTCTCTATGAACTCTGTTTCCTATTCTCTGAACATGGAATTAGATATTTTTGCTTCTTTCACAAGCGGTGTCCTGACTGGTGATACAAACTGATCAGCTGTACGCTAAGCAAGAATATTCATATCAGGTCTTAATATCAGTTCATATGAAGTGTACTTGAAGCAGCACTAATTGAAAAGCATCATCACCCACACTTATACAAATGGGGACATTTCAAGGCAGTCGTCCAAAGTCATGTTGGTTACATAACATCTTTGTTTTTGTTACTGGTCCAAGCCAATGGACAACAGTCATTTTCTTCACGAAAATTAGATTCCTTTTTGTGTTTATACTTCCCAATAATCTGTCCAAAAAAAAAGCTAGAATAAAAATTGGTAATTTCAATCCACGACTGTTTGTGGGACACTGCTGTGTGCAATTGGCTACCGCATTTCACCCACAAATATACAGTCAATTCACTTTACAGTATATTCTGTGAAGCTCTTTGAGATATCTAGAAGACATGAAAAGTGCTATATCAAAATGCAAGGATTATTATTATTATATATTATTGCATGTGTCTCCACCCTTTCCTTTATTCCCTCTTATACCTTTCTTATACATTTTCTTATACATTCTTATACCTCTTATACATTCACGTGTTCCTCACGTGAATGTCCAGCTTTCTTTTGAATGCCGCTATAATACATATCTTTCGACCAAGGATAGAAACTGTTTCATATCAAGACTTACGAACACAGGAGCAGATTTATTTTAAAGTTGAAAAACTCAGTAATCAGATCGTCTTGTTGCCCTGAGCAGTACCAGGAACTCCCTCTTCTCCACAGTTGCTGCAATCCAAGGTCATTGTCAGCAATCAGATTCTTCTTTCACGTACTGTATATTACAATGGATGCCTCTGTGGAGTGCCTGTTTGTGGAGCATGCAACACCATAAAACATTGTGAGCAAACCCTTGACTCTGCAATGCCCAGGACATCCTCCTGATATGAAACGTGCTATGTAAATGCAATTTGTTGTTGCCATTTGTTCTTGGTGGGGGGGGTACTGGAGGATTATTTCCAACTGGCCTGAAGAACATTATTTCCAACTGGCCCTTGCTTTAGTTTGTCGTAATGTCCCCTTAAACGTGTTCTGTGTTGCTGGATGTACCTCATTATTATTGCCAGCTAGGGTCTGGGGGTTCTGTTGAGGTGTCTTCAGACCATAACCATTGTCCCCAAGGAACCATCTATTCATCCTATCATCTTGTTTAAATGCCCTTGGTAGTGGAGACTGACTCAGAATGAATGAATCTTGAGTTGAGTGAGGGAAATTGGCAGTTACTTGCATGATTTCATGCTTGGCATTGGAGGCAACTCGTGTATTCATGGAGAACTATCCCTTGTGATTTATGTATGCAAGAGAATTTGCCTTGGGGGCTCTCATTTTCGCTTGCATGCAGTCCGCCATTCTAAGCACACAGGGGAACTCAGCAACAGTATAGAATGATTCTGGTTTGCAATGGTTTTCTCTTGATCTTGAGAAGTATATGTATCTTCCTCTTCTCAGGAGAAGCCCTTTGCCACCTTGTCAATATAGTGCTACAACAATCTCCTCTTGGAGATTGGAAGGAACCAGTGGCAGAGAAATTGATTCCAGCAGCTACTTTGACTGCTACAGGTTGGGCTGTAGTGCAAGATTGTGGATTAAGATACTCATCAGGTTTGTAGATTGCGAGTGATGGCTTCTTGCTGACACAAGCTCACTCTGCCTACTGCTGTTCTGTTAGAACCAGGTAGATGTTCCTTGGCCTAGAGATCCTCTCCAGCGGGATACATTGTAATATTACAGCATAATCTATCAGACTGTCGAATTCTGCTGTGAACTTGGCATTTTGACTGTGGGCATAATTTAGCTCCCTCGCACAGTTGGAATCAGTAAATGTCCCTAGGCAATCTTTCCAATATTGGCGTTAGCACTCGCTATTTGAACAACAATATTTTATTAATAAAATGTACCGAAACCAAAAGGATGTTAAAGTAATTCATGACTTTATGTGTTTTTTAACCCCAGACTACCAGCAATCAAATTCCCTAAGACAGTCTGAATTCTTTCAGTGGTAGCACCGAAGGAAACATTAATATTGTAAATGTGTGTCAGCCTGGCTCAGTTGGTAACACTCTTCCCCTCTGAGTCAGAAGGTTGTGGGATCAATCCCAATATTGGAACTTGTTGTCTATGTTGGCACTCCAATGCAGTTCTCGGGGTCTGCTTACCTTTAGGTGACACCTTAAATCAAGTTCCTACCTGCCTGTTCAGGAAGATATTAAACATCACGTGGTACTGTTGTTCTAACTAATAATAGTCCCCCAAATTAAATTAGGCGTTCATTTCATGGCTGCTTGTGGGACATGGCTTTATGCAAATTAGCTATCACATTCGTCTACAAAAGGATTATGGCAATTTTAAAGATTATTATACTAACAAATAACAAAGTTGCCTAGACGATAAGGAATAGTTTTATTTTTGTAATATTAGTAAGAAAACATTCAGAAAACCCCCACAAATAAATATTTGGCTTATTGTCATTGTTCTTCTTTTTATTCAATTGTTCACTTCTTCCTCATTTTCTGGATCTTAATTGCTGAAAGTAAAAAGCAGAATCTTCAAGATGGTTTTGTTTTGCGATAGAGCCAAAGTGAGAATGTTCATTGTTCAATACAGCTAGACGGAGGTGGGGGAGCGAGGAAGAAAATGAGGAAGAAGAGAAAATGGAGTAAAAGGAAAATGCTTATGCTCATGAGTATCCAACCAGACTGAAGGCTCCAGATATTTGTGCCATCTATAGACATAAATGTCCCTGTGTCTGGAATGAAATACGTACTCTCTCCCGCACTCTCTCCCCGGAGGGATGCATTCCTGCCTATCTAATTCCAGTGAATACTCACAATACTCAAGAGATTTGAATCCCTCCTGATCCTTCCTGATTACACTTTAGGCGTCCAATGCATCTGCTAAATATGTTGTGATCACCCTCAGCTCTATATTAAGTGCCCCTGGAAACAATGAGATTCCTTGGTAGTTCTGTTTCTTTAGGGTTACCCTTCTTGTGGACAGTCGAGCCTTTATGATGAAGGCATAAGTGAGAGTTTCATTGGCCTGAGGGGTGAGGTAATGGCGGAGTCAAGCAATATTGCAAAGGTGAGGGAAGGCAGAGGGGGTCATGGCTTGTATGTGGAGGAGAAAAGACAGTTGAGGATTGAATAAGACAACTAGGTTTCTGACTGGCTTGGTGAGGTGAAGTGTGCAACCACGTAGGTTGATGTTGCCAGTGCCTGAGGTGCAGAGGTGCTGGCGCGAGCTAATCGGTAGGACCTTGTCTTATTGACATTCACCTGTAGAAAGTTAGCTCTCGTCTAGGACTTGACAATTGGGATTTGGCTTTTATGGATTCATGGAAGAGCAAACACCAACAAAAAAAATGGTCTGAATGGCAATCTACTGTGACATACATCTCTGTGATCTTATGAGTCAATGTTCTTTGAATTTGGCTCTGTGAGCTCCACTTTGTGAAGATTGCACTTTACCTTGAATGTTTCTTCTGAAACTGTTCAAAAATAATTTGCATATTATTTTATCAGAAGATCATTTCAAACAAGCAGTAAAATCAGAACTAGTTGGATCATTTAAGGGAAATTGTCTTGTAAGTAGAAAAGGACACACCTTAAGATCTTCAAATTTTCACATGTAAGAACACACATAATCTGCACTTTCTGTCATTGCTAACTAGGTTCAGCTATGCAAGACAAAAGGTGTTGATCTTTATCAGATGACAAACCTTAAATTAGGTGAAGTAGCACTCCTTTAACATCAGTCTGGTTGCAGGGTGTCTGATATAAGTGTCAATGTTAAGGTCAGTAAAGAGGGATCAAATTACAGTAAACAGCCCATTTATCCGGCACCAGATCAACCATACTTCCATATAACCAGCATCGCAAAAAAAAATCCGCATTCGATTAACTGGAATTTATCCAGAAAAATGCATTATTTAGAAAACAAATTGTGTGTTTTTGGCCGAATACTGTATCTTGTTGTCTTGCTAACATTGACGTCAATTTATCCAATCTGGGACGACTTAAAAAAGTTTATTATGTACTTTTTATTTATATTGCTTATATTGCACCAGGTTCTGTTTGTTCATGTTAGCAAACATTGTTTTCCATTACAGGTGCAGAACAAAGAGTTTGTTTCCATTCATGAACTGTGTGTATTTGGACACTGGTGCAAAATGGACATTTTAAATGAAAATGAAAGTTTAATAAGGTCTCAAGCGATCCACTGGAGCTTGAGACCTTGATATTTTAATGTAAGTGGCAAGCTAACATTTAAATTGTCACCAGCATTCTCATACTGGTTAGCAGTGCTCTAAGGACACATTTCTCTTAAGTGCAGATCTCTACTTTTCTCTAAGTGGCTCCATTCATAATCCTGCTTCATCTTTTCTTCACTATTTGGATTGATTTTAAATGACATTCTCACATTGCTAAAATGACCTCTGAGAAGCCCAGTTTCCTGTTTTGTGCCAAACATTTCCTTTTGCTTCAGTAACTCTGAATACTCCATAAAAGTTATTGTTTTGTCCCTTAGCATAGCGATTAGTGAACTTGCTTTGCAAGCGAGAGGACCTATTTTCAATTCCAGGGCGGGGTGAATGCAAATAATAGTAAATAGAACTGTTTGGAGAAAGGCAAATTTCTTTTTTCAAAACGGCTCTATTTATCAAGCATTAAGTAGGAACCCGGATGTTAGTCGATTGAGGATCAGTTTCCTGGGTAATAATCCCCTCCCAAAAAAAATTTGGTCACTCATTCCACAGCTAGTTTGTGGGACATTGCTGTGCACAATTGCCTACAGTGTTTTGACTACAAATACACAATCAATATTCTGTGAAACACTTTGAGATGTCTGAATGACTTGATAAGGCACTTTATTGTTATTATTATTGTTATATTAAATGCAAGGTTTATTATTATAAAGCTCAAATTCATCCAAGGTTTGAATACTGCTGCAATTTCTGGAAAGGATTCTCTGGCATCTCAGTTACATTCTTGGTCAGATTACATGAAAGGGTTGTTTCTAATAGGTAATCCTTTTCTCATCAATTGGTCTGTCTCCCCCTCACTCTCCATCACACTCTAAGATGTATTTCTCTGTTTTATCAGTACTGCTACAATAGTCCTCCAGACTTTTTTTGTTGTTTCTCCGAAGCTTCCTGATCAATCACCCTGCCTGATCATCCTCTCTCAATCTTTAGTATGGTGGTGTGGTGAAATCAATAATCACATCATTGTCTCTGATTCTTTCCTCTTGTGTCCTGGCCAACAATCTTGTAAACAAATTGGCCTTTCACCTAATGGCCTTTTAAGGGACCTCATTGTGCACAAGTAGCTGTTTTTTTTGCTTGCAAAAAACAGTCACTACACTTAACAGCAATTACTGAATAAGATTCTTTCAGATATTTTGACATAATAAAGCACTAAAAAATGCATTTTTTTTGCACCAATTCATTCTTTCTCAAGATCTCAAAATGTAACTTATCTTCTTCAGTATTTGCTTCTTACAATGACAGGCTTTTAAAATCCACGTTGGGTGTCAAAAACGACTTCTGCCTGTTTTATCTTATTTTCTCTTCTGATCGTTTCAAGTGCTATATGTCTTATCACCTTGGTACTCAGTAAAAAAAGAAAAGTATGTGTTGTTAAGTGGAGCACTAACCCAGTGCTGCCAGTTTGCACCAGGTTAAAAACAGACCTTTCCTGCAGTATAATTTCAGTATGTAACTGGAAGGAAGCCCTGTTCATTGGGACTTTTGATGTTTCTATTCTAACAGCAAGGGCCGAGCACGCAGCTGGCTTTTTGTTTTCATTTCATTTCCTTTTGTTTTCTGCTCATACTTTTAACAAGTGACAAGTGTAACTACCTTTCTCATTATAGTAGCACTATTTTCAGAAGTGTCTACAGAACTGCAGCACTTATAGCTTTTCACAGTACGTATTATGCAAGATTACTGCTTAAAAATTGCGCTATAACTGACATGGTAATTTCTTGGTGGGGCTAACAGCAGTGCTTTTGAAATGGTCTACAGATACTGGAGCTTTTTTTTATCGTTACTACACTAAATGTAATTTAATGTACTGCCGTCTCTCCTGAATGTTTTATTCTGAAAATATTTTTTTAGAAACCCGATTAAGACAGTGATCACTGAAATCAAGCAGTTCTAGCTACTGGTCAGGTAGATTGACAGACCCATAGTGAGCCTGGAGAGGTTGACACTTTATCACATACTTCCTGGGAAACTGAGGTCAGTCTGCTAGTGGATTGGAATAGACAATTGCATTTCCCCCAGCCTGATTCTTGTTCCTCCCAAGCTCCAAATATGTCATCCTGTATGATCTTCATTGCATTGCCCCCCACTTTAACTTAATTTATCAGGACCTCAAGACTTAACTCATTTTCCTCATTCTTTCCTTTTTCGCTACAGGCATTTAAAACCCCGACCTGGACAACGGCAAACCACTTCAGTTTGATATATCTCAATTTTCTCTGTCATTGGGTTAAAATTATGGTAGATGGTATCCTGTACCATGGTCCTTCACCTCAATTAATAAAAAAAACCTTGATTTGATATAGATCCTTATCCCATACTCAAGATGTCGCAAAGCATTTCACAGAAATGACAGTAAATTGTAGTGACTGTGTATTTTGTAGGTGAATGTGCCAGCCAATTTGCAATTAACAAACTCTTACAAACAACAACAAAATGACATTTGTATAGTGCCTGTCACATCGGGAAGACAACAACACAACAACAAAATTACATTTCTGGGACGTCCCAAGGCGCTGGACTGCCAGTGTTTCAGATCCGAGCTGGGATCGGAGAGGGTGGAGTGAGGGGATTTGGTGTGATTGATGCGACATACAAAGAGGAGGTTTTGATGCCGGACTTGAAGGAGCTAGGGAGGGAATGAGGAGAAGGGATTGCTGGATGGAATTCCAGAAGTTGGGGGCAGAGTGGCTGAAGCTTCGCCCGCCAATGGTGGGGAGGGTGGGGAGGGCACATAATGCCGGCCGGAGCCCACTAAGCGGAAGGAGTGAGCAGGTTGTTAGGGGATTAGGAGGTCGAAGAGGTAGGCCATTGAAGGCTTTAAGGGCCTTGGTTTGAATCCTCTGGGTGATGGGAAGCCAATGGAGTTGGGTGAGAATGGGGAGATGGGATCACAGAGATTGATGTGGGAGAGGACATGGGCTGCAGAGTTCCGGATGATCTGCAGGCTATGGGAGGTTTTGGGAAAGCAGACAAGTGGGGCATTGGTGTAATTGAGCCTGGAAACAAACAGTTGCAAAGTGAATAAAAAATTCTATTTGGAACAGAAACAGAAATCGCTGGAAACATTCAGCGGGTCTATTCTGGAGGATTGTGGGCCAGGAAAGCAGGAGAAATTACCTCTTTTCAATCAGTGCCATGGGATCTTTAACATCCACCTGAGCAGGCAGATGGGACTTTGGTTTAATATCTCATTCGAATGATGGAACATCTGACAATTCAATGCTTGCTCAGCATAACATCAGAGTTAGCCTAGATTGATCTTAAAATCCCAATGTGGGTCTTGGACCCATATTCTGCGTTCTCAGTTAAAAAAAGAATGGCATGTCTCCTCTTAAAGTCTGAACACATACATCGCTTAAAAGTTCCCAATATAATTTTTTTTTTAAACTTAAATGAATAGTTTGTTGCTAATGGAATAGTAAATTAATTCTTCAATAATGTTGCAGCTCCGATTGTGGTTCACTTCCTGACGCTGTCTATTTGGCCATAAGGTGGCGCCATGTATCTATAGCTATTCTGAAACACCCAACAAACTAAGAATGTGGCACAGGATACAGTTAGTTTTTTTTTGAAAAGCAACATGGATCGTGTAGCAGACAAAAAAAAATGAATTCTGGGTCTCGTCAGCCTCCGAACAGATTTACACATGTATTCATCACATTTAATATCCTTGATGAGAACTGAAGAGAGTCCTGGCTGGACAATGCACATTGTTATTTGACACTGTGTAAAATAACAATTCGCTTGACTCATGATTAGGCCCACGTTCTAATGGTGACATTTAAATTTTACAATAATCTGAGCACTGTACCCTCTGCAAATTAATGAGTCTGTGAATTTGTCATCTGAATTTATGTTAATGCAGTGAAGTCCCCTGGTGATGTTGATGGGCCTCAGCAGATGTTCGAACTACAAAATGTTCCGTCATCTTCCACAGCATCTTTTCACTGCCCCTTTCAGTGGACATTGTAGCCTGTCATCTGCTCACCGATCACAGTAGTGATTATTGATAGGTCTGGTAATTATCCCTGACTTGCTATTCATGTCTTGACCCCAAAACACTGAGCATAAGTAATGGATCGCTGTTCGGAGAATTACTTCATGACATTGTAACAGTCCTCAACCATGAGGTCAGCAGAAGTTCACTGAGAATGATTGACACTTACAAATCTTGTTGTCATGCTAAATGGTTGCGAATTTTCCCAGATAAAACTGCTGGATGCTGCCAACTGCTTAATCAGGGTCTCTGCTGTATGGGACTGTGGCTATCGTGGTATGGTATTCCTGACAAGTTAACCTAATGCATATAAATCTAGCCGCATGATACCCGCATTGTCAGCTTCTTTGTAAAATTATCAAACATGTTTGGCAAGTGTAATTGGATTATCTGGTGATCCAAGTAGGGAGAGTAAAGCCCAGAAGCTTCCCGTCTGTGGGTTTCACTGGAAGCTGTCACTGGTAGGTCATTCTCCCAATGAGCCAGACATTAAACATCTACTGGTGTCGTCGGCTGTGAGAGATGCAGGTAAAGAGACGGTCACTGCACAGAATAAAATACATTGCATACTGAGTAACTGGCAATAATTACAGGGAGGAAATCTAATCTGAAGATTCACAGCACACTTTGCGATCTGAACCTTGTGCTTAACGTCTCAAAATTACTCACGGCTTATTTTATATAAAGATATACTGCAAATGTTATTTATTAATTGTATTCAACACTGGCTAGTTTATATTAAAATGGTTTAATTAGTAGCTACATATTTGGAAGGGTTATGTATGTAAACAGGCTGCGTCACTGATATATCATTGTATCTTTTGAGTGAAATTACCCTCTGATACTGAATTTTTGGTGCTGTTTTGAATGCTGCAGTTGACTCTTTTGTTGCACAGATAGCTCAGTAGTTTTATTTTAATTGGTAGATTTCCTTCCCCAAAGAGCTCAGATGTTCCCCCTTGTCCTCTTGCTGCCTTCCTAAGGGCAGTCAGAAGAGGTGAGACAGCCACAGCCTCCCTGGCATTATCAGGAGCCAATCCCGTCTGAAAACTGCTTCTCAGCCACAAGAGCTGTCAAGATACTGCACCACAGCAAGATATCCTACTTTCATATCCCAGACAGCAACTGACAAAATGCATTATAAGAATGGCTGGTGGATTCATGTGTCGCACAACCTTGTGACCAGGCCTCCTGTTAACCAAAACCTTAACATAATATACATACATTTTAGGTACATTTTGGTACCTCTTGTATGCACAGCTTTGAGGATTGTCCAGACTAGGAATTACACTATTCACTGCTTAAGAGTTTATTTTAGTCTAAGATCACAGTTCCTAAGTCAATTTATTTAAAACAATATGACTCCACATGTCAATCCTTAAATGTTGTCTAGAATGGTCTAACAAAGAAAATTATATAGGATTATCTATAGAATGTCTCCGAAGTAAAAGGGCATTATCAGGGTGATCAGCAGAAGTGAATAGCAGGCTCAAGGCATCTGGTTGTTGTCACCATCAACGAGTGTACTTTTTATCAGTGAGACACCAAACTGAACGTAAAGCATGCCAACAAAAGGAATGATAAGAGTGGAAGAGTAAGAAATATAGGGAAGAGTAAAAAGGAAGGAAGGACTGAAGGACAGATGGATGACATGACAGAAATAAAAATAGTATTGCTTTTGATATTGTACTTAACCTTAAATCCCAACATGTAATATTTAAAAAGGTCTAAAGGGACTTTGCCTGTGAACTTAGTTTAAAAATACAGGGTTATCATATGAGTAAATGTGTGGGCCAGTAGATTTAAGAAAAATAAGTATGTGAACCTCAATTTTAACTAGATGTTTTCAATGTACTTTTACATTTACAGGACTTTCACAAATGTTCCCAGTATGAAATAATGATGGAGAGAATTCTTTCTGAGAATTCTCAGAAAACTGGCTGGAAACATTCTTCTTTTAACTAGTGATTGTGTGAAAAATTATTGTGTCTTGTGAATATTGTGCTCTGGTCCATGTCACACAACATCCATAGGACCGTTCACATGAGAAAAATTCCTGACAACTATTCCCTTGAAACATTTCTTGTTGCAGTCAGTCCCTGTGCATTCTGTTCCCACATTAAGGAGATCAATCAGTTGAAAGATTTTGGTGATGTTTCCAAACCTGCTATGTGAAAGAAAATAAAACTTAAGAGCAGCCTCTGTTCACAAAGGGTGGCACTGTATGCTGTATGTTGAGATTCTTGTGTATTGTCAAGGTTACACTTTTAATTTTGTCAAGGTACGCATTTCGGAATTAGTCATCTTAAAATATTAAAAGCCATATAGATTTTACTAAAAGTGAAAATGCAATATTCAACGTGATATTTATGACATTGAATGTCACATTTTTCATCCTAATAATAATATTTACTAAAACAACAAATTAGATATATTTGGATCCAAGTTTCAATACAGTTATTCTGAAATAGTAAAAGGGTTTTTAAGTTTTTTTTTTAATCCTTGCATTTGTTTAGTGCCTTTCACATCAGGAGGATGTCCCAAAGCGCTTCACATAATTTCCCAGAAATTATTGATGGGATTCGCGCTTTATTGGAGTGACTGTGTATTTGAGTTCAAGTCCTGATATGGGGTTTGAACCCATAATCCTCTGACTCAGAGGCGGGAGTGTTACTACTGAGCCAGGCTGGCAAATGTGGGAACGTTAACATCATCCATAAATAAAAATGCAATTTATTTTTATAAAAATTTGCAGATGTACTTTTTGTTAAAATATTATTTATTGGTTATTCTTAATGCCTTGTTCATATAAAAGTTTTTTAAAAAAATCTGGTACATATAAACATTCAATAAAGCGCAAATCATCACTACTATCACCCCCAACCAGGACATCTAATATGCCAGCACCTTGAAATCATAAATGCTATATATTCTGCAGATGCAAAAATACCTACACATCCCTCCCCAAAGCATTTTGTAATTCCTGAATGTTTGCCATTCATTACTCTGTTCTACAGTGGAGGGATTTTTGTTATACACAACCATATGTGTACATTACTGAAGTGTGTGGGGGAAATGTGTGAAAAATGCATAGAATTTTGGATGACCTCAGAAGCCCCATACTTCAGGTGAAATCCAAGTGAACTGGACCATAAATAAATTACAGTAACATCTTGGTATCTGAAATTCACCCCATCTCCAGCCCTTGCACACAGAATTTGGTATTTATTTGAACAAAATAAGTTTGAAAATGTCCTCCAAATTCTACTATTTTCAATTTATTTTGTTAATAAAGATTTGCACAGAACGTCTAGCCAATAGTGCCTCAAAGTGCTTCACCAAAAAGAGTTACTCTGAAGTACAGTGACTATTGTTATGCACACAAATGTGGCCATGATTGGCAACAGCAGCATCCCATAACAATAATGAAATAAATGATGAATATGTTTGTGATGAATTTGGATGAGGACACTGAGTAAACTCACTGCTCTTCATATAGTACCATAGGTCTTTGATGCCCACTTGAAAGGCATGGAATGTTACTGGTGTGTCTCATGGTAACCAGACATACCCTGCCATGCTTTTATGTATAAACCCAAAAGTTTTAAAGTACTAACAGATCCAAGAAAACTAAAACAAGTAATGTTCAAAAATACTGTTTTAAGCAGATTTCTGAAACAAATTTCTGTGCAAAAGCTGCTTTGTTTATTTAGCAATCCACAGTTAAAGATTATTGGCTCTTAACTAGAGAACAATAACAGAGATTTCCAATGAATGGAGAAAGCAATTTAAAGAGGCAATTTTATCAGTGATCAATTTAATGCTATGAACAGAGATGCTGAACTTGTTTTCACTATTTACAAACTATTTAAAGGGGACATGATCCAGGTGTTTTAAAGAAGAAGAGCGTGGATAATTCAGGTATTACATGCTTTTAACTGAGCATAGAACAAAGAAATCATGCAAAATACACAGCTTTAAATGAAACCAGCTTTGTGAAGAAATTATATTTTTCCTGTAGATATCGAGAACAGATTTGCAGGCAAAGCTGTTAGCTTTTTAGCCCTTCAAAACAGAGTTGGATGAAAACAGCATCTGGTTGAGAAACAACTGAAGAATAACAAATAGGTGTAGATGATCAAATAGTATAAAAAGACTGATTACTCCAGGTGCTCCTGAGACTATCGAAATGCCATAGGTTGAATGCGCCTCATCATTGTTGTATGCTGTAAATTGCTATGTCAGATTAATGCTCTGGAGTTTTCCTCAATTACCTTCCTGATCATTTTGTATGTGGTATTAAGTGACCTAAGAAAAGGTATTGTGATGCAAATGGTATGGTGAGGAAAATCCTGGATGGTCTGAATGACCTTTCCATCTTCCATATTTGCTTATGAATTTAAGTGGGAGAATGGAAAGGATAGATCACTCATATACCTCTCATTGACAGAGTCCTGTTTTGTAAGTTGGCATTTTGTAGAGCTGATGGTCCATAAGACATGTGAATACATTTGAATATGGAAGACTGGAAGATACTTTCTAGAGTGGAACGTCTCTTTGTAGGTGTTACACCTCAATCACCCTGCCAGACAACTGGTGAAACAAATGAACGATGAGCTGCAAAATGCCAACTTTTAATCACAGAAATGCACCAGCCTTTGAGTGAACCATTAGGTGACGATTTATTTTAATACATGATGTACAAAGCTTCCTCCAGAAATGTTTTCCCTTTCACAATCTACAGATCACATTTTAAAAGCAATCAGGAAATATGCTTTTTGTCAAAATAATGTATCTTGTATTCTTGATATTTCAGATAAAGAAATCAGATAATTCTGATTCCAGATATTTCAGCTACATCTTCTCTAAACTAATGAAGACTGTGTTTATTGTGTTTTACCACCAAGAACGCAATAACCAATTGATGTAGAGACACGATTTAAACCTCTTTGGAGTGTCACGGCACTTTTTTTTCAGGGATCTCCTCATCATGACCTAAACAAGCTCTTTACACATATATGAACTCCAACAAGGCTTCCTCCTAACACAAATTCTCCAAACAAGAGATCCTGCAACAGAAGTTCTCCCACTGTTCCCCCAACTAGGAGTCCTTTCAACCAGGAGTCCTCCCACTGAGGTCTCCCACTGAATCTTGAAGTATCCAAGGGAAGGGGTGAGGATAAAGGTGGGTGAGATCAGAAAGGTTGAAGGACCATCACTGACAGTGGAGCAGGCCAGTGCCTGCAGAGCAGAGGGAGCAGACAGGTTGGTGAAGTTTTAATAGGTCACAGAGGTCAGGAGGACCAAGAGTGGAGCTGAGGGTCAAAAAGGTGAGGACAAGGATCTTGAACTCAATCCTATGGGGGATGGGGAATCAGTGACGTCGGGCAAGGATGGGAGTGATCTGGCTCATGAAGCTTAGTGCGGGAAAGAACGTGAGCTGCAATGTTCTGACTAATCATAAAAAGTAATAATATTTTAAAGAACTCCACACAATGGATTATTTGCAATGGTGTGCTTGTCATCATTTAATCTTGTGGAACCCTATAGCTTAGTTGTTAGAGCACTCCCCTTGCAAGCGAGAGCATCTGGGTTCGATTCCTGGCTGGGCGAAATGTTTGGGCAAGTTTCCTTACTTGCCTCTGTTTACTTAGCAATAAGTAGGCACTGGGTCATTATTCAATTGGTGGATTGCTTTCCCGGGGTAATAATCCCTCCAAAAACAAATAAGTAATAATAATTGGTCATTCAATTCACCACAGTTTGTGGGACACTGCTGTGTGCAATTGGCTGCCACCTTATCACAATTTTGAGATGTCTCACAGCGCTTCACAGAATATGTTGTAAAGTGAATTGACTGTATATTTTGTGGGCAAAATGTGGCAACCAATAGCAGTGTCCCACAAACAGCGGGGATTGAATTGACCAAATTATTTTTATTTATTTTAAAGAAATTAGTTTCCCCAGAAAAATAATCCACCAATCGACTAACAACTGGGGTTCACACTTACTGCTAAGTTAACAGAGGTGTGTGGAGTACGGAAACCTGCCCATTGTTTCACCATGCCAGGAATCAAACCCAGGTCCTCTCGCTTGCAAGGCGGGTGCTCTAACCATGAAACTATAGGCCTAAAATGGAGGATGTATTTAAACATTTGCTAAATTTTGGACCACCCTATAACTCCTAGATTTATGGAGTAAATCTAGATCCAGGTAAAATTTCTCTTCAAGAATGATTGAATATCATGTGCTGGTAACGTATACCACAAGAACAAGAAACATTATGAACTGAAAAAAATTAAAAGAGTCTCGGGGTGAATTTGACTACAGTCCAAAAAGCGTGTTAATGAGGAATAATGTTCTCATAAGGCGAATAAAGTCTTTTCAAAACATGGAGAAACACTATGACTGAGTTGGCAAGCAAATCAGAACTGCTCGTTCTGCAAATGAAAGGCAAGTGCAGAATTGATAGTTAGCCTAGCTCTTATTAGGCAGGGAATAGGAGGATAGACACGTTTATAGAGCACAGAATGGTTTGGCAATATGACCTCTTTCTGTGCAGCATCATTTTGTGTAATTCTATGGAACTATGTCCTAAAACTCCCTCTTTGATGGTTACAAAATCTGCCTTGAACTTCAACTGTATATTGCATTCAGGAATTACCTAAACATCATCAAAATATTGGATCTCAAAATCACCTCCACAAAGAAGAGTTGGCAGTGTATTGTTTTTTAACTAAATCTCTAAACTGTTTTATTAGATATTGATGAGTAATGTGTCTCAGATCTCAAGGTAGAAGATGTCAACAATAATATGTGAACAATAGTCAGAGGAGTTCAGAATCACTGGCTACAGAAGAGAATCACTGATTGATGTTTTGCTCTCATAAATATATCATATTTGTTACAGCATCGAATATAGAATTCCCTGCAGGTTCCGGTGAGCAAAGGGTTAAGATCAACTTTTTGATCTGAAAGGTGGGTAATAATAATAATAATCCTTGCATTTGATATATCGCCTTATCATGTTGTTCAGATGTCTCAAAGCACTTCTCTGTAAAGTGGAATGACTGCATATTTTGTGGGTGAAATACGGCAGCTAATTGCGCATAGCAGTGTCGCACAATCAGTTGTGGGTTGAATGACCAAATTATTATTATTATTATTTAGTTTTGACGGGAATTAATACCCCTGGGAAAGTAATCTACCAATTAATTAACAAGCGGGTTCGTACTTACTGCTTGGAAAACAGAGGTGTGTGTGCATGGAATAAGGAAACTTACTTTGGGTTTCGACCTGACCCCCCCTGACCCACCCGGGAATCAAACCTGGGTCCTCTCGCTTACAAAACAAGCACTTAACCACTGAGCTACAATATACAGAATTGTGCACTCTTATGCAGTTCTGCTCACAGATTGGCCTGACAATGGCCTGAGAGAGAGCGATAGAAGCACAAGTATTTGTGTACTGTGTGTAAAGGTTTTATTGAGTAACTAGCAGAACGAGACTGATTCTTTCTCATTGCACTGTGATTTGTATTTACTTCAGTTGCTGGTAACACTTGTCTTTTATTGTACAGTACTAACTAAATGTAATACTGCTAAGGCCTCCCAGACACAGTGGTGAAGAAGAAATAGCTACTTTTATATTTTGTTGCACCCGAGGAACAATTGTTAATCTTTAAGGAAGTGGCTGTTGTTAAGCTTTACTACAAGTGTAGCAAAGTGTTGCACTGTAGTTCAGTGGTTAGAACACTCACCTCTCAAATGAGAGACTGGGTTCAATTCCCAGCAGGGCGAAATGTTGGGTAAGTTTCCTTACTCCACATACTTCTGTTTACCCAGCAGTAAGTAGGAACCAGTTGTTAGTTGATTGGTGGATCGCTTTTTCAATAATAAATTGGTCAATTCAATTTGCAGTTTCACTTTGCAATATACAGTACTGTAGTCCGAAATGCTTTGGGACATTTCAAAGTCATGATAAGTAGCTATATCAAATACAAGGGTTATTATTATTATTCAAGGGATCGAACAGCATGTTTGTGGTGTGCTCTTGTTATTCTACTAGTCAGTTTCTGATGTAAATAAATACGACACAGGGATTTGCAATGACCCAATAGATATTGATTTATTGTTTTGCTTTTCAAAATTTGTATTTCTGCTGATTTGTTTGTACTTAACATAATCCTTATATTTTGCCTTTCGGATCAGGAAGATGTGAATTCCATTCAATGCACTTACCAGGGTTTATTATAAAATGTAGTGACTGTGTGTGATTTTGTGACCAAACTTATGAAGATAAGGGATGTCAGAAATGAGATGGAACATACTTCCATTTTAGGCACCAGAGTCATCACCAGGTATTTTCAGATCACACAGAGGTGAGACGGAGAATAAGGGAGACTCAACCATGTTCCAAAAATGTGTCACCATAACCATGATCTCAAGGGGCCATCCCTTCTGTAACAATATGATTTTTGTTCCCATTTTACGAGCCAGCTACCCTCGCGACCTCACTGAACAAGAGTACCAATTGTGTGAGGACTTGTCCCAAGTCACCGTCATGATATGTGTCCACTAAGGACTGTGTTCAAATTGCCTCAAATGATTTCATGTAGGTCCCTCACAATCAAAATACAGAAAGAGAGTGAGAGAGGAAGAGAGAGAAAGACATAGAGGAAGTATTCCTTGCATCAAACTGAGATGCATTCAATATTATGTTTTCGATCAAAGTCCTGGACGAGAGACAACTTTCTCTGGTTGAATGTCCACAACAACAACAATTTTGATTTATATAGCGCCCTCCATGCTGGATGGCGTCTCAGAACGCTTCACAGCAACAGATCCCGGGACCGGGGCAGGGATAGAAAGGTGACCAAAGGCGCGGACGAAGAGAAAGGTCTTTAGCTGGGACCTGAAACTGGGAAACTGCAAGGCTGAGGCCCTCCTGATTGGCTCGCATCAGCGCCTCCGCACCTCAGGTGCTGACAGCATCAGCATCCAAGGCTGCAGTCTCTACCTCTCTAAGCCAGTTAGGAACCTGGGCGTATTGTTTGACCCTGAACTGTCCTTCCTCCCCCACATCTGTGCCATGGCCAATATTCCATCACCTTCGCAACATTGCCATACTCCGCCACTGTCTCACCACTCAGGCTGCTAAAACTCTTGTCCACACATTCGTCACATCAACGCTCGACTATGGAAACTCCGTCCTCATTGGACTTCCTGGCTCTTCCCTTCACAAGCTGAAGAACATCCAGAACTCTGCAGCTCATGTCCTCTCCTGCACCAAACTCCACATCATTCCCAGCCTTATTATCCTCCTCCGTTCAGCGGGCTCTGGTCTGCTCCATGTCCCCCACCCGATCCGCCCTACCATCGGCGGATGGGCTTTCAGCTTCTCTACCCCACACTCTGGAAATCCATCCTACAGGCCCTTCGCCTCGCTTCCTCCCTTGCCTCCTTCAAGGCTGGTCTCAAGACCCTCCTCTTCCCTAGTGCCTTCTGCTGCCCTCCCACCTCTCTACCTCCTAACTCTCTCCTACCCCTCCCCCGTACCCTGGTCCTCTCCCTTGCTTGGGTCCCGACCTGACACTTCAGCACCCTGGGAACGTCCTCCAGACGTGAAAGGCGCTCTATAAATGTAATTTTTATACTGTAAGAGGTGAAAGGTGATCGCTAACCCATTGCATCACCTCGTCCCCTCTCTAATTGCTTTCTTTGGGGCATTTCTTATATGACTATAATGGAATGCAATTTACCCTGCAATCATGCTCTTTCAGAAAGCATAGGATTTCCACAAGTCACTAATAATTATCATATGATAATGATCTGAAAATCGACAAATTAACTGGGCAGAAGGGCAACAGTGAACGTTTTTGGGTTTTGTACATTTCGATGTAAAGATCTACAACAATAACAAAATTACATTTCTAGAATGCTTTTCATGTCGGGAGGACGTCCCAAGGCGCTGAAAGATCCTGTTCAAACATTAGGCGTGAGAGACAAATGCTGTAACATTGTCCACAGTCTTGAATTTATAACTTGGTGCCTCATTTACTATGCAAAATCACATTGTGATTGACTTAATGCAAACTGAATGGCAATCTCCCCCAGCTACACACATCTTTGACCTGACCTACTTCAAGCACCAGATGGCATCAAATTATCAGTCCGACAGAGGTAGCTAGTGCTGTAGAGCTCAGATTCCCAACACAGACGATTGGCAGTTTGATTCTGTGCCATTGACTCAACTTTGAACCCGCTTGTTCCCATTGAGCCGCGAGCTGGACTGTAACATGGAGCATCAAGCTGCAGGAGACACTTTATCTCAAGGGTATGAAAGGAAGAACAGGCAGGAGTGTTCCTACTGTACAATGTTTAGCTGATGATTGATCACAGGGCAACATAAACAACAGAGTAGGAAACTGTGGCCCAAACCGTATGGCATTTCCACCTGGTGGAGGGAGCCTTGTAGTTGGAAACAAGAATAAGGGCAATAGCAGTATAAAGTTGAAAAATCACAAGATCACAAGAGAGGTTTTATTGAAGAAGGTGATGTGACCGATTTGATTTAAACTTTACAGAATATCAATAATGAAGGAGAATAGAATGGTCTACAGCGGCATTAAGAAGGATGGTAGCACAGGAAGCTCTAGTCACTGACAAATATTATTGTTGATGTGGAACAGATACAGCTGAATGCTGAGGTTGGAGATCATAAATAGATCAAGGAATAGAAGGGGAAGAAAGTAGTTGCGAGATGATGATACATTTCAACTGTTGGAGCAAAAGAATAAATTACTTATACAAAATCTGCAAAGATTGCTTTTCATATTTTATCCAAAGGCTCCAAGATTAATTGCTGACATACCTTTAATGATAAAAACAAACAAACATGGGTAAAGCCAGTGGAAAAGTACAAACTGAGATATCCGAGTCCGAATATTGCTTGAAATTTACATTTAGGAATCCCATCAAAAAGTGATTCAGCCAAGACGATCCAGTCCCAAGCCAACAACAAGAGAGGAGACTGATAGGGCACTGATCATGGCCTGCACTGCAGCTGCTGCTTGACAAGGAGAGAGCCTGCTCATAGAGCTAGCATCACATGACTCCGCTTGCATTTCCCGAAGCCCAGAATGTGCCATTTGGGAGGATCTGAAAGCAAAAAAAAAGGCTTAAAATTGCAAACAAAAATATGGAAAAGTATGGTAACATTGATAAGCAAGTTCCTGTCTCGTGTATTATGAATTTTTAACAGCGTTTGAAGGTTTACGTTAAGAGATGTTCTCTGCTGCAAAGGAACAGCACTGGCGTCTCATAGAAGTGATATCATGACCTGATAGAATGAAAGCTCAGTATGGCTTTTCCATAACAGTGAGGACCCTCTGGGAAATTACCTGTATTTCATTGGATAGCACCCTGCAGTTATCTATTTCTGCTACTGACAGCTCATTTAATCTGCCAGTGTTATTTTTTAATTAAAGGCCGTGTGTTGTTCTTTGGTTTATTTATTCATTATTTCTATCAATAAAAAAAATCCCCAAAACAAGCTCAAGATGATTTGAGCGAGAAAACAGCGGCAAAAATCTGTAGAAAGCAAAGCTTAAATGGATATGAAATAACACAGAAAACATGTATAAATGATGTGATGGAAAGGGTAGTGCGATGGATTATAATGCTACCCTTTTATTGATGCTACCCTTAGTCTGAATCCAGTCCAAAATATTGAAAGCACAGACTATTGCTCTGATGCCTGAGTCCTAAGTGAAATGAGTCTGGGGAGTCACAATCCAGCTTCATATGGGCGAGTTCACAGCACAGAGCTGTCACAGCTGGCACTAAACTTGGCAATCTAACTCTGAGAGACCCCAGGGATGGCTGCGTGGGAAATGGAAATATCTCACTCAGGTTTTAGAGCATATATTTCTGAAGCTGGGAGTTAAGGCACATTGGTGGGGCAAAGTAATGTAAGCGTTACCCAATCTAGCCTCTGACGTGAGAGTGCTTCACACTGATACTGGATGCAAAAAAAAGACAATTTTATATTGCACATTACTGATATCTTTTTGAATGATGGATATAAAATACTCTGCGCAACACACTTACACACACACACACACACACTCTAAATATATCTGGACAAATCTAGCCTTTACTGATGAGATTGCTGGTGTAACTGTATGAATAAATGTTCTTTGTTGCTGGATCAATTATATCATAAGACATTTTCTGTTGCTATGCTAATAATATCCTAACGGCTGCTTCTCTGAATGTGCTGTGGCTGTTGCACATGTGATATCAGATTGCTTATGAAATCAGTGAGAAGTTCTTTTGACACTGGGAATGTTTTCTTGTGCAGTGAAGCAGAGACATTAACCCTTCCCCACTGTATGCTGTTGAAATGATTTCCATTGAAAATACAAATTGGAAATAATGCAGTGAATGGTCTCTTACCTATATGAGACAGATGAAAAAAGGTAGGGAAACCTTGGACCATGAAGATCTGCTGCTGTGGAAAGAACCTTACATTTTGATATAATGTAAGGTTTTCAGGTCACAAGCGTTTCACAGGATATATTGTAAAGTTCGATGAGGTGTATTTTATTGACAAACATGGCAGCCAATTTGCACACAGCAGTATTCCACAAAAAACCACGAAGTGAATGACAAATTTTATTTGAAGGATTGTTGGAGACCAGGACACCAGGAGAAATGCCCGTCTTTTTTCAAATAGTGCTACTGGATTTTTAACATCCATTTGAACAGAAGGACAGGACTTTAGTTTATCATCTCATCTGAGATGGCACCTACAATAATGCGGCAAACCCTACCATTGCAATGCAGTATCGCCTAGACTCCACAAATATCCCAACGTAGGGCTTGATATTTTCCCCATGTTGGGATAAAACCTCCGCTTGGTGGTCTCTGGCCTGCTTCACGTCCCCCGCCTTACCCGTCCCACCATTGGCAGGCAGCCTCCAGCCATTTTGTACCCACCCTCTGGAACTGCATTCCGCAGTCCCTCCGCCTCGCCCCATCTCTCACCTCCATCAAGACCCACCTCAAGGCCCTCTTCCTCATTACCAGATTTTATATAGTACAGCAGTTGTCAGTCTTATTGTGCACCCATAGCCTTTTAATAACGAGCTCTTCCAGGCCTACTGCAAAGATTTACTTATTAAAAGAGGATAACAGTGCAGGGGACAATAGGTATTGATAGAATATTCTTAACAACAGGAACAAAATTACATTTATAGAGCGCCTTTCACGTCGGAGGACGTCCCAAGACGCTGAACAGTCAGGTCGGGACCCAAACAAAATGCCACTTAATAATCGTTACATTAGATGTAGAGCTTTTCACATCATGAAGCTCTTCAAAGGAATCACTGTAAAATGTAATGACTGTACATTTGTAGACAAACACAGCATATAATGCGTGCACAGCAATGTCCCAGGAACAGACCATAAAGGAAATGACCAATTTTATCTGAAGCAATGGTTGGCCAGGGCACTGGGAGAAACTACTTTCTAATGCAGGTTCACACCAGCGACCTTCGTGATCCAACAACAATTGTATTGTGCCCTTTTGTATTGTGCCCTTCACGCAGGGTAGTGGCTCAATGCACTTAACAGTGGTGGAGCCTGTCTCTGAACTGGGGCATTCCAGAGTTCTAATGGCTGAATCAAACTGCTCTTTTCAGATAAACAATTACATTTAAAGAAATGTATATATAAAAAACAATTGTTGCTCAAAACCCCACCTAGAAGAGCTGGCTTCCTGATAATGACTGCATTTAAGAAATTTTCATAATTCTGCACAATACAATAACAACAAAATTACATTTATAGAACGCCTTTCACATCGGGAGGATGTCCCAAGGCGCTGAACAGTCAGGGATCAGGATCCGTGCAAGGGGGAGGGGCGGGGTAGGGGTGAAGGGAGGCAGAGAGGTGGCAGGGCAATTGAAGGCATGGTCGAAAAGGAGGGTCTTGAGACCAGCCTTGAAGGAGGTAAGGGAGGAAGCGAGGCGGAGGGACTGTGGGATTGAGTACTATTGTGTGGGGGCAGAGAAACTGAAAGCATGGCCATTGATAGTTTGGCAGGTCAAGCGGATACATGGAGCAGACCAGAATCTACTGAACGGAGCTGGCAGGTTGGTAGGGAGTCAGCAGGTTGGAGAGTTAGGAGGGGCAAGGACATATGGCCTTGAAAGTGAGGATGAGGATCTTGAATTCTATCCTCTGGCGGATGGACAGCCAATGGAACCGGGCGAGGGTAGGAGTGATGGGGTCACAGAGCCTGGTGTGGGAGAGGATATGAGCTGCAGAGTTTTGGATGATCTGTAGCTTGTGAATGGAAGAGTTGGGAAAGCCAACGAGAAGAGAATTTCTGTAGTCAAGCCTAGATGTGACAAATGCATGGGTGATGGAAGGCAGTGCTGGTCATGGCATGGATGTGGAGGAGAATGGACAGTTCAGAGTCAAAAAAGACACCCAGGTTCCTGACTGGCTTGATGAGGTGGAGTATGCATCTGTGGATGTTGATGCTGCCAGCGCCTGAGTTACGGAGATACTGATGCAAGCCAATTAAGAGGGCCTCGGTCTTGCTGACATTGAGCTTGCGAAAGTTTGTTCCTCATCCAGGATTTGATGTTGGACAGGCAGTCTGTCAGGACACCAGTAGTCCTAGAGTTGAGGATGGAGGCAGAGAGGTAGAGCTGGATGTTATCCATGTACATGTGGAAATTTATCCCAGGTCTGCAGATGATGTCACCGAGGGGGAGCATATAGAGGGTGAAGAGGTGGGCACCAAGGACATAGCCCTGAGGAATGCTGCACAAGATGGTGTAGAGCAGGAAGAAAAGCCATTGGCAGAGATGCAATGGAGATGGTTTAAAAGTTAGGACCTGAACAAATCAAGGAGGGAAACTTGAGGTGGGAGAAGAGGTGGTGGAGAAGGATTGAATGGTCTATGATGTCAGGCTGCAGAGAGATCTAGGAGGAGGAGGAGGGGGCCGAGGGAGCTCTGTTCACAGATGGTCAGGTTGTCATTTGTGACCTTGACCAGAGTAGTTTCCATGCTGTGGGCAGATGGAAGCCCGATTGCAGGGACTCGTTGAGGGAGTGCGATGAGAGGTAGGAGTGAAGCTGCGAGGCAATGACTCTTTCAAGGACCTTGGACAGAAAAGGGAGGTTGGAGATGGGCCAATAGTTGGGAGAGTTGTGATGCATGAAGGGAAGGTTTCTTCAGGGTGGGGGTGATAGTGACTGTTTTGTGGAGGGTGGGAATAGTGCCGAATGATAAGGAGAGGTTGATGGGGTCAGCGAGTCGTGCAGCAAAGAGGTGGAACTGGGAGGTAAGGAGAGGGGTGGGGATGGGGTCCAGGAAGCAGGTGGTGAGCATCATGGTGGATATGGTGGTGATGACAGAGGACTGGGTGACAGGTTCGAAGCAGTGGAAGGATGGACAGAAGTTGGAATGTTGAGGGGAGGTCAGGAGTGGAAGTTGGATGAGCAACTTTGGTTTTTTTCACTCATTAATGGGTGGGTGTCCACTAACAGTACTCAACACTTCTGAATGGCAAATCTAATGATCTTTTGTGAGTTGTCCTTAAAACAAGTATTGTTGGCATGATTGGTGGTATTGCAGTCTGCTGGGTCACCATTCTCTACAGCTGGATAGAATCACGAAGAACAGCACTGCAGAACAAACAATACTATGATATAGGCTTGAACAGGGAAGGTAGCTATAACACTTATCAGACTTAAAAGCAGAGAAAGCAAATAAAAGCAGGGGCTTTTATTTGCTTTCACCATGTGTGAATGACATAAATCGAAACAAAACTAAAAAGTAGAAGTGGATGAGATCAGATCACAGAAAATGAAAGTTAATGAATGAAAAATGGACAGGATGGTGGGGAGTGAAGAATCTTGTTCTGATACACAAAGCAGTTTTGTAGTTTCCATGGTTGCCAGTTCTAACTGACGTCCGCATTCATTTAAATTTCCACTGCCATTATAAATGGAACACAGTATATAATACTAATAATAATCCTTGCATTTGATATGGCACTTTTCAAGTCATCGAGTCGTCTCAAAGTGCTTCACAGAATATACTGTACAGTACTGTAAAGTGAATTGACTGTATATTTGTGGGTGAAACGCAGCAGCCAATTGCGCACAGCAGTGTCCCCACAAACAGTCATAGATTGGAATGACCAATTTTGTTGGAGGGATTATTATTAGGTGTGTGTGTGTGTGGAGTAAGGAAAGTGGCCCAAGGTTTCGCCCTGACCTGATTCGAAACCTAGGTCTGATGCTTGTAAGGCGAGTGCTCTAACCACTGGGCTGCAGGACTCCACACCCTTTCAAGTCACCCTTTCCTCAGTAAGTCAACCTCTCACATTTGGCACATTGACGTCAGTTTAAAAAATAATTGTTGGCACATCAGTTGTTTATCCCCTTGGGAGTGGGAGACAGAACTGGGACCATTATGGACACACACTGTGACTCTGTCCTCCCCCAGGAAATGTTTCACACACATGCACACACACACAAGCACACATGCACATAAATTGTATTATAATTTCTAGGAAAGAGTCTCATTTACAGTAAATGCTAAATTAGATTGCCTCACGGGAGAAAATATGGATTTTGTAAATATGAAATATAATAAAAGCACCTAGTAGGACATATTTGCAACACTAAGCTCTATTTTGTAGAAAAATGTGTCATTGGTGTTCTTATGAGAACTGAGGCTCTATTCTTACACTTTGTTAACAAGTAATACACATAACAAACCTCCTTGTGAGAAAATAATCAGGTAACCAGGGATTTTCCTAGATGAGATAATTTAAGCTAAATTGCTCAGGAATAAGTTTTGTTGTTTTAATTTTCTTTAGAAATTACATTGAAATTGCTAAGTAATTGACTAATTATGACTCAAGGCTGGATGTATCTTAAACAGGAAAAAAAAATCTCTAAAACCCAGTGGAGATGATTGTTTTAAAATGACAATATTATAAACTGTTCATTTAATATAGTACTTTAGCATGTTGTCGAGACTTCTCAAAGTGCTTTACAGGATTTATTTGTGAATGTGTATTTGTGCGAGTATACAACAATCAATTTGTGCAATGTACTACAAACAGCCATAAAGTGAGTGAACAATTTTATTTGGAAGATTGTTAGCCAGGACACTGGGGGAATCTATTCTATTTTCAAATAATGCCAGGGATATTTAAAATCTAGTTGAACATGTTCAATGTCTTGTCTGAAGGATGGCACCTTCAATAATGCAATGCACCCCAGAACTATACTGGGGTGTTAGTCTGAATTCTGTTGTTCTGTTGGCCAGACACTGAAGAAACTCATTCTCTTTTTGAATAGTGCCATGGGATCTTATTGTCCATTTGCAGCCGTGCTTTGCCCACAAATATACATACGAACATAAGAATTAGAAGCAGAAGTAGACCATTCGGCCCCTTGAGCCTGCCCCATCATTTAATAATATCATGGCTGATCTTCTATCCTAATTTCATTTACCCTCCCTATCCCCGTATCCCTTATTCTCTTTAGCTTTTTTAAAAAAAACTGTTGATCTCAGTCTTGAATGCGTTCAAATGACTGAGCATCCACGGCCTTCTGGGATAGAGAATTCCATACATTCCATATGTCAATTCATTTTACAGTATATTATGTGAAGTGCTTTAAGACTTCTAGAAGATGTGAAACACGCTATGTCAAATGCAAGGATTATTATTATTATCTGAACAAGCAGACAGGATCTTGTCATTCAAAGGTTGGCACGTCTGACATTGCAACACACCCTCAGCACTGCATTGCAATGTCAGCTTTAAACTATTTGAGTCCAAGTCTCAATCTATGGCTTGAACCCTCAATTGTCTAACTCAGGGGAGAGACTGCTACCCTCAAATATATTAATGATCTGTATTTGCAGACCCAATGTTAGATAATTACGTTTGCAGTTGATATCAAGTTGGGGGAACTGTGTAATCAGAGGAAACAACAAAGATCTTTATGGTGTATGCTCATGGGCTGATAACTGGCAAATGAAGTTTAATGTAGATAAATGCATGCTACTACCAATAGGAAAAAATAAAAGGAAAAGGATGTACTCCACAGATGGCATAGAACTCGTCAAGCCGAATGCTGAAAGACATGATGGGTGTTAGTTGATTCGTCTCTCAATGTATCAAAACAACATGAGGCAGCAATAAATAAAACAAACTGGATAATAACAATAAGAATCCTTGCATTTGATATAACTTTTTTCACATCTTCTACACATTTCAAAGCGCTTCACAGCATATACTGTAAATTTAATTGACTGTATATTTGTGGATGAAACATGGCAGCCAATTGCGCACAGCAGTGTTCCATAAACAGTCATGGATTGAAATGACCAATTTTTTTTGAGGGATTATTATTAGGTATGTGGAGTAAGGAAACTTGCCCAAGGTTTTGCCCTGCCTGGAATTGAATTTAGGTCGCTCACTTGTAAGGCGAGTCCTCTCACCGCTGAGCTACAAGACTATGGGATGGTGAACTACTTCACTAAATTAGATGAGTTAGACCCGCAGACATCATCCTCAGACTGCATAGTTCTCTGATCAGGCTGCACGGGGTCAGGTTGAACAGGGAGTGAGGGGGTTCCAATGTTTTGGGGGGAAGAGGCTGAAAGCAAGGCTGCGTGAAGGATTCAGCGGACAAAGAGGAGGCTGGATCCAATAGATAGGAGGGAGCAGGTACTGCTGCGAGGAGAGAGAAGGTTGGAGAGGTAAGGGAGTGCCAAGGAGTGGGGGGATTCTGCTTTGGAACTCCATCCCGCAATTCCTTCACCTTGCTCACTCCTTTGCCTCTTTCAGGACTGTGCCTTTGGCCACAGTCCTTCCTCTCTGGCATCACTCATCCGAACTCTGCCAACGCCCCCATGTTTGGGTCCTGATCCCTGACTGTTCAGCGCCTTGGGATGTCCTCCCGATGTGAAAGGTGCTCTATGTCTTCCTGACTGTTTGTGAGACACTGCTGTGCGCAATTGGCTGCCACATTTCATCCACAAAACAACAGTTTACAGTGCATCCTGGGAAGTACTTTGAGTCGTCTCGAAGACGTGATAAAGCGCTATATCAAATGCAAGGATTATTCTTATTATTACTCTACATGGGTAAAATAAAGAACTGCAACTTGTGTCATACTTATGTGTCATGCTTATGATTGCATTGAAGTGCAACTTAATTACAGTGTCAGTTCCTGCCAGTCCGGGAGGCACAAATATACATCGCAACTTCTATATCGATGTCATTTATACACACTTATCATACACACCCACACATTACAGTTCTCAATCTCATTTTATTTGTCATAAATCCATTACTCAATCATGTACTATAAACCTAAATATGAGACTTTTATGGCACCCAGGGGCTCAGTCCTTCAGCATCCATCCATCCCATGAAGAAGTTAATGGTACAATGGGGAGAGCTTTCATTTGAAACCCAGTTGATTGTTTAGTCAGGTGACCTATATCCTACGTATGGTACATTAGCTATAAATGGGATCCTGTCTGCGTCAACTGAAACTTCTCAGTCACATTTCTGACTGCTTACAGACTTCATTTCTGTCAGATGGGGTCAGTTTTGAGTGACTATATTCCTGTGAAGTTACTTTTGAGGGAAACATTATAGTTGGAAATGACTACTTGCTAAGTACATTTTTTTGTTGAAGAGTTGATTTTGAAGGAGCACTGAGCCATTGGTGATTACCCGGGTAGATACTGTGATACCTTTCCAACTGAAAGCACACATTATGCCAACACTCAGGTTGTTAGCATTAGTGTCAGTCAACCATATAACACATCAAAGACTATATTCACCTAAATTACTTGAAACTTTGCAACTGAAGCTGCAATATGACAACCGTGCATATTAAACATATATAAACATAAATATTTCAAATATTTAATGTTTGTTAGACCCTGACTACTTCCTTTACTTACGTTTAACATGTTAACATTAAAGCAGCTTTCCAAAACATTTCCTTTACTAAACTACTCAATAAATCACCCATAAACCCCACTTGTTTGTCTACGCACACTGTAAATATTATAAAAGCTAAATTTGAAAATCCCCCAATAATTTTACAAAAAATACCATGAATTTTTATTAAAACATGCTTTTTGCGGGCCAATTGTTGTATAATTAGTGCGGTGAAAATTGTGGCAAGTGATGTGCTAATTATTATTGGCAATAACTGTGATCCAAACCTATCTTTACTTATCAACACAATTGAGAGTGGGAATAGACACACACTCCTGACTTCACTTCAAAGGTTTGGTCTGAAGCTGACCGAGGCTAGTTATGGGCTGCCATGTATGAGATACCCAAATTTGATTGTGTCTTTCAATCTCATGGCATGGATTACCGGTCTATAGAACTGTGCTGGGATGCTACTTTGGTGGGCAGGGGCACTAGATAAATGCAAGTTGTTGTTGTATCTCAATCAGGTTTGGATTGCACTTTTGGATGATGTGATCACCTGCTACATTTTCCATCCTAGCGTGTGTGGAGGTACAGTGATCTCCTTTGACCCTTCTATAACCTATTGAGATAAATGATACTGCTAATACCCACGGTAGTGTTCTCAAAGAGGATTATATTGTCACCAGCATCAACAAGTGTAAAAATTACTGTAAATCCACATTGATGTGTTAAATTGGTGTGCTGTTTGTTATGTTATTTGGAGTCTATATTAGCTAAACAGCTCTCTCACTCTCCATTGAGATACAACAACAACTTGCAACAACATGAAGTAGTAATACACAAGCAAACAGTAAAATAGATGTGTTGGTATCTGTGGTCAGAGTTCTAGCATGAATGTCACTGAAGATTCAAAATAAACAGAATATCTTCCGAGGTACTGTCAGTCTTTTCATCTGGATGAAAGAATGGTAAAGATCATCACATGCAAGTTACAAGTTTTGGAAATTTCCCAGGGTGTTTTACTCCCATTGTGTTAAGTCTAATTTCCTACGAGTTTATGTATAAGTACAGTAAAAAGAAAATACTTTTTTTTAGGTTCCAGAGGGAAATTTCTATTACAAAATAATTTTCAATGAATAAAATGTATTTCTTCACTGATTAAGTTTTGCTAATCCACATATCTTCTCTGATGGAACAGTTGGAGTCATGCTCTAAGGATTTAAATGACTCTACAACATCTAAAAACAACAAGAAGTTGTATTTAGAAAGCGCTGGACCTTCTAACCTTCAAGAAATGTACACCAAAAGTCTGTGACTGGCTAGTGACTTCCCTTTCCTTCATTGGGAAAACTCCCCATCTCTCCTCAGTGATGTAACATAAGGACATCCCCGAAATGGCCCCAAACTTTGGAACTCTATCCCCTAACCCCTCCACCTCACCTTCTCTTTCCCCATCTTAGGTCATGCCTAAAGAAACTTTCTCTTCGGTGGCACTTCCCATTCCTCCCGGCTTTGCCTCAGTCTCCGACATTGTTGCAAGCTCTGGGATTCCGCCCAACTTGGAGTGCGATATATAAATGCAAGTTGTTGTTATCATGAGGATGGAAATTCACACTATGGGGATCTCAGTTGTAAACCTGGCACATACCATGCCCAGCATGTTGAAACTCCAATAAATGGTTACATTCTCTCCCTCCATTAATAATGATAACAGCAATAATTTAAGTAGGGATTTTACTTAATCATAGCAGTGAATTAATTCCTAGAGGGCATACATTTATGATTCTTACCATGAAAACAAAGGGAGAGATTAGGAAAATGTTTCCTTCACAGAGGTTAGGACATGGAATGCCCTACCACAAACAATGGATGAAACAGAATAGTAGAAGGGAATTGGGCAAGTATTTGAGAAGGAAAAGCCAATGAGGAAAAGATTAAGAGAAAAGGCAGGGGGATGGGACTGAATAGATTACTTTTTTTTTAAGAGTCAGAAAAGGTATAATAAGTCAAATTACCTACGTACATTCTATAAAAATTCTGTGATTCTATTGATATCAGACCACTGAATTCAAATGTTATGTAGAAATGCAGCTTCAAAATGAAGACAACAAGAACAACAAAATTACAATTATAGAGCGCCTTTCATGCAAATAATGGATAAGGCTAAGACTAAGAGTCTTGTTGGGCTACTGGATCCAAAATCAGACTAGAACTAATTAAATATAAATAGTGACTTACATTCACTAAAAACCTGAAGAAGAGAAGAAACTTCTACAGTTACCTGAAGGGTTGGTCCAAACATTCTTCATACAGACTGAACACTTTCTCTGGACTTAGAGCTCATCAGAAAAATAAGTTAATAATTTCCCCTTCTTATACAAAATCTCCATATATAGTAGATATTCAACACCCAAATGTGTCCACATTGAGGAAGACAGAAGGTTTAGGAAGTGTTTGTCCTGACCACAATGCTCAATCAACTTGTTGGTACTGCAGTTGGTCAGTCAGTCAATCAGTCAGTCAGTGTAGCAGAAGAATGATCTTGACCTGCTATAATTAGCTCCCTGTTGATTTGCAAAGACTAACTGCCAAGCAGGACCAGAGTTACTCTTGGCCATATACATATTGATAGTAGTCTTGTCCACCACCTAACTCTGACAGTGAGAAGTATCCAAGTACCCATTAGCTTCCTCTAATTTGTTTTTTGGGTCTTGGCAAAGCTCCCTCAATGACAGCATACCAAAGATCACTAGTGGAGGTAGCCCACATAGAGATAATAATCTTTGCATTTGATATAGCACTTTTCATGTCTTCTAGACATTTCAAAGCACTTCACGTAATATACTGTAAAGTGAATTGACCGTATATTTATGGGCAAGATTATTTGGCTACAGTTAAAAGTACCTAGTATATTAACAGGAGTACTACATTAACGGGAGTGCACGACTCACTCAGGCATTATATTACTTCGGCAGTTCATGCATCACATTCTCAGTCTAGTTCAGCATGTTTTCTGAATACAATAAGTAACTTCACCTTGTAACATTCTTCTTATTAAAAAGTTACCAAGCTTTGTTTAAACTTTGTGATCAAGTAACACAGAGTTGGTAGAAACAGAATACTGTACAATATTATGCTTTTATTTTCATATGACTCTAGAACAGTTTTCAGAACCTGTTAGCAACCTTAAACATATAACAACAACAACATTACACTTACGCCTTTCACTTCAGGAGAACGTCCTAAGGCGCTGGATAGTCATTGCTTCAGATACAAGCTCAGGTTGGGGACAAAGAGGGTGGAGAGAAAGGGGGCATATGGGGTGACCGATGGGACCATCGAAGAGGAGGCTCTTGCAGGGGGATTTGAAGCAGGACTTGAAGGAGGCCAGGGAGGGGACGAGGAGGTGGGATTGTGGGATGGAGTTTTAGAGTTTAGGGGTAGAGTGGCTGAAGGCTTGCCCTCTTAACCTGCTGAGCGGAGGGTATGGGCAGGTTGGTAGTTGGTTAGGAGGTCGGAGAGATAGGGTGGGCTTGATGTCTGATGAGCAGTCTGTCAGGACAGTCGTGGCAGTAGTGACACAGTCACTAAACGTCATAGTAGAATCTTGTGTAGCGCTTTGTATATGACCTCTGTATATGAAAGGTGCTATTGCAAATAATAACAATCCTTGCATTTGATATACCACTTTTCACATCTTATTGACGTCTCAAAGCGCTTCACAGAATATACTGTAAAGTAAATTGACTGTACATTTGTGGGTAAAAGGCAGAAGCCAATTGTGCACAGCAGTATCTCACAAACAGTCGTGGAATGAAATGACCAGTTTTCATTTTTTTAAAAAAGTGTTTATTTTTGTTCCAGAGTCATATGAAAATAATTCAGTCTAGTTCATTTTATTTTTGAGAGATATTATTATTATTATTATTAGGCGTGTGGAGCAAGGAAACTTGCCTAAGTTTTCGCCCTGGCCTGCCTGGATTCCAACACAGGTCTCATGCTTGTAAGGAGAGTGCTTTAACCACTGAGCTACAGGACTTCACAGTCCTGTACAAGGATTACTACTATAAAAGAAAGATAGACAGATATTTAGAAGTATGAAGGGATAACAAAAGGATGGGGGTTGTGATTAGAAGATTTGATAAGAATTGTTAAACTGATAGTACAAGCTCAATTGACTGAATGGTTTCCTCCTATTATTTGACCCATCGTTTACATTTTGTTTCTTCCAATGGCTTTTCTTCAAACCCCCGCATAGTTTCCCACGGCGTCCCTCAGGGCTCTGTCCTCGGTCCCCTTCTTTTCACCCTTTACACGCTCCCTCTGGGCGACGTCATCCGCAGACATGGGGTAAATTTCCACATGTATGCGGATGACACCCAGTTGTACCTTTCTGCCTCATCCCTCAACCCCCAGACGATCGATGTTCTAACAGCATGTCTGTCCGACATCGAATCGTGGACGAGGGACAACTTTTTGCAATTGAACGTGAGTAAGACCAAGGCCCTCGTGATTGGCTCAAGTCAGCGCCTCCGCACATCGGGCGCTGCCAGCCTCAACATCCAAGGCTGTACTCTCCACCTCACAAAGCCAATCAGGAACCTCGGCATCATGTTCGATCAAAAACTTTCCTTCCTCCCCCACATCCGCGCCTTGACTGGCACCGCCTATTTCCATCTGCGCAACATTGCCAGGCTCCGCAACTATCTTACCCCCCGCGCTGCTGAAACACTTGTGCACGCGTACATCACCTCACAGCTGGATTACGGAAATTCTCTCCTAATCGGCCTCCCCAGTTCCTCCATTCATACGCTGCAGGCCATCCAAAACTCTGCAGCCCGTGTACTATCCCGCACCCGCCTCCGTGACCACATAACCCCAACCCTCGCCCGTCTCCACTGGCTCCCCATCCTCCAGAGGATCGAATTTAAGATCCTCGTCCTCACCTACAAGGCCTTGCACGGCCTTGCCCCATCCTACCTAGCCGATCTACTCTCCCCCTACACGCCCACCCGGACCCTCCGTTCAACAGGACTTGGCCTGCTCCAAGCCCCCCGCCCGAACCGCACCACCATCGGAGGCCGGGCCTTCAGTTTCTCTGCTCCCACCTTATGGAATGCCATCCCTCAATCCCTCCGTTTCGCCTCTTCCCTTTCCTCTTTCAAGGCCGATTTGAAGACTTTCCTCTTCGATCGTGCCTTTTGTTCCACCCCGAACTCTTTTACCTCCCCTTCGTGTTTCACCCCTTCCCAAACACTCCCCTCCCAGCTCGGGTCACACGCCTCTTGTTTAACGCCTTGGGATGTCCTCCCGACGTGAAAGGCGCTATATAAATGTAAATTGTTGTTGTTGTTGTTGTTATTCTTGTTTTCTCATGTTGCTAACTAACTAAACGCCTTCAGAAAAGACGGGTAGAAAACTTAAATAAATTCCAACATTTAAACCTGAAGTACTAAATGTGTGGCTTTTACCTTGTTTGAAGCTATTTAATTTTCCACTGATAAACTCAGATGTGGTATGGAGCTCATGAATTGCTTATAAATTGCATTCATGTGCTTTCTCTATCAATACAGTACGTAAATTGGTGAAGCATGCAGTGCATTCGCATTGGGTTAAATGGAAATGGACATCAAATTACACTTTAATTAAATATATGGTATACATTTCTATAGTTACATTTTGGTAAGCGCCTTTTTTAATATTGAACTTTAAAACCACGTACAGTGGTTTGCGGGACATTGAAGCCTTAATGGTCACCCACAGAGCTACTCCTTCAGTGGCCATTATAAACACATCAGCTCTATCTTTTAGCAGTTCTCTGCAGGCATGAAATAGAAGTCACAGCACTGCAGATAATGATCTTTACATGTAACCACTCTGCACCACATCCGATTGCAGCAGAGGGATAAGTGCTGCTTTGTGAGGCCATTAGATAGTGAACTAGGATAGTCAATGTGCAGAGCTGTTACAGTGATCATAGCCACCAGCAGCAAGTGTCATTAAAGCATGCATGGGAGTTCTCCACTTGTTATCGTGTTTAGAGCCCAGTGGTTATAATAACCATGCAAATGCTATACTTTGTCTGGTTGCCTTTGATAATTCTCAGTGAAATGCACGTCTTTCATATAAGATTGCATTTAAGATCACGTTTCTCTATGTCGTATTTGAGGCTCTAAGACCTAGAGTTCTAAAATGTCACAATTAATAACAAAATCACATGAATTGATATTTTCTTCTTTGAAAAAGGTACTTGGTATACAATGATAAATAATTAAGGATGGAAACAATATTATTTATTGTTTTTCACTAGTTTTTGCCCTAATTTCTACTTTGTGGAGTCCTGTAGCTCAGTGGCTAGAGTTCTCGCCTTGCAAGTGGAAGAAGACCTGCATTCAATTTCAGGCAGGGTGAAGCCTTGGGCAGGTTTCCTTACTCTACATGTGTTATAATAATCCCTCAAAATAAATTGGTCATTTCAATACACGACTGTTTGTGGGACACCACTGTGCTCAATTGGATGCCGCATTTCACCTACAAATATACAGTCAATTCACAGCATATTCTGTGAAGGACTTTGAGACACCTAGAAGAAATGCAAGGATTATTATTATTGGAAAATAAACTTTGAACTTGTTAAAAAATACTTTAAAGAAACCCTCTCCCTTCCTTATCCTCTTCTCCTTATAGCACAACCTTTAGAAATTGTGCAATAATCCCTGTTAGTCAGAAAGCATCAAACTGTATGTTGGTTCAAGCTGCATCAGGGTGCCCTCAAGACAATGAACTGTGTGGTACTTTTGAAAAATTACACATTTGGAAATTGACTAACAAATGTGTCGACCTGTATTTTTACATTGTGCATTCTCTAACCATGGACAATACGGTTGTCAATCTGCAGAGAAATTTGAATTGTACTGATCCAGAATATGAAGTGGTGGTTTTGTTGGGATGGAGCAATACTCTACATTTATCTCTGTGAAAAATAATAGACTTAGTTTTCATAGATACAGATATTGAGATAACAGAATGATCATCTCTAAAAGCTCAGTTTCAAGAACCTGAGAGGATACTCACACATACAATCATATACTATAGGTGGCAGTAGAAGTAACCTGTATGTCCCTCAGAATAAAAACAAACAGTATTAAGGCATCAGTCATATCATTCACTTCCACAGGTTGTAAATATGTTATCAGTTGCTCCCTGTCAATACACAACCAGCAGTTCATGTATTTTAAATTGAAGATTATTATGAAGTGACAACAGCTGTGCATTAAGTGACTAGAAATGCCAACTGAGGTACAGCTTTGACATGTGTTGTGTCCATTTTGCTTCCTGTGCTATTATTTAGCTGCCCCTGGGCATGAGGCAATTGTAGACAATATTTTTAACTTAACTGGGATATTGGAAATATAAATATCTTTCATTAATGAGGTAACCATTTGTGCACAGAAATATCCCCCAAACATGAAATCAATGACTAATTTTATCTGGAGTTTGTTGGTCACGATTAATATGATTATGCTAAGGTTATTGTTTCTCTGCATTAAAGCATAGGTCTATTCAATGGCTGCTGCAAATGGTTTTGGGTGATAATTATCATATGAAACGTCACATTGCATACCCCCCCACGCCCCCAGTCCACCTCACATAGTACATGTGCATTTAACATATTTTTAATGACATTTCTGCCTCTTTTTAAACATATTTGATCTTCTACCCCGTTCGGGTCTGACAGGGTGACACCTAATCCCTTGGATTTTAGATCAGTTGCCAACAATCATGTAAGCAGATTTGCACGCTGATTTATCCTATGCTCCCTCTGGGAAAGTCTCGGCCTTGAATCTATGCCTCCTCCTTGACAACAAGCTTGACATTGGAAAATCAAAGTGACGGAAATCACAGACAAGGATCCTTCTTCTGTGTGTGTGACTCAGTATAATGGAGATGTTTGAAAATTTTAATCTGCAGTTTATTTATTTCCCTGATGTGTTGGCTTGATACTCAAGCATATTTCAGTTTTAAAAAGAATCCCACCCTTGATTATAATCATGAGCTGTCTGAACCCATAACCGTGGTCACTTTTTGCTACAATGCTGTTGCTGTATGGAAAATTTACTCAGACTAGTTATTTTCTTCAAAAGGCGAGGGCAACACCCTATTGGTCTCTTCATCTGATGCACTGGTGTAATTGTGGTAGAGAATTTCCTCTCGCAACCACTTTCTATACTAGGGACACCTCACCATGAACAATGTAGCAAGTGTTGCAATAGCAAGTTCCTGCACGCAATTATATTGCCATATCTGAAAAGAAGCAAATGGGACTGCACCCTTGTCCTAATGAAAACCAGTTGGTCCTTCGGCAGATTTTGGTGGCAGCAGCAGTACTAGGCTAGACAGAAATGAGCACCGGCGACTACATGTAACGTTGGTTTTTCATTTTCACCAGTATAATTAGAGTTCAGTTCTGCTTTAAGCTTGAGCATAGATTGTCTGAGTTATTACTGTGTTTATGATAGGACGAAGTGATTTTAACCTTCAGATCATTGTACAGCAAAACCGGTTCATTCATACGGTACTCCCGTATTTCAGCTGATCCGATGAAATGTGTGTCCTTGTGGGTGACAGTGGAATGCCATGAAGCTAGGCTGCATGAATAACTGATCCAATCCATGCTTCAAGATCCTGATCCTCACTTTTAAAGCCCTTCATGTCTTTGCCTTACCCTGCCTCTGCGACCTCCTAATCTTCTTCCAACCTGTCCGCTCTATCTATTTAGAGGGATCTGGCCTGCTCCATGTCCCCCGATCCGCCCTATCATCGGTGGGCGAACCTTCAGCCACTCTGCCTCCAATCTCTGGAATTCCATCCCTCTGGGATTCCAGGTGGAATCCCTCCACCTCACCCCTCCCTAACCTGTAGCCTCCTTTAAGTCTCCCACAAGATCCTCCTCTTCGACGGTGCCATTGGTCACCGCAGCCTTCCCTCCACCCTCCCCAATCCCTACCCCAGCTCAGGTCTGAAACATTGATTGTCCAGCAACTTGCGATGCCCTCCCGACTTGAAACATGCTATACAATTGTAATTTTGTTGGGTTGTAATAAAGATGAAATGTCTGTGTGACTGTATGTACCGAAAAGCACTATCCCAGCGTAATTTTGTTGTTGTTGTTGTTGTACCCCAAGAACGCAATGACCAATTGACATAACACACAGTTTATACCTCATCGGAAAAATCTTGCATGGGGGAGTGTCATGGCCATATATTTGGGGGGGATCTCCTATCAAGACCTAAACAAGCTCATCACACATTTACAGACTCCAACAAAGCGTCCTCCAAACATAAATCCCCCCAACCAGGAGTCCTTCCATTGACTTCTTCCAATAGGAGTCCACCCATAGGAATCCTCCCAAAAGAATACTTGTGCAAATATGTGGACAATGGATGCTAATGTGTTCAATAGTACATTTTCTTAATCTTAAGGGATAAAGATACCTAAGAAGCAAAGATCAAGCCTTTCAAGGACAAATAAAAATGTGGATTATGGAAAGAAGGCCCATGCAATAATTGACAAAGTTGACAAAGTTAGAAAAACAAAAGCCTTTGAATACAATGCCAGCCATTTCCCACTGATAAGCGCTCACTTTTCCCAGGCTTGACCTATTGCCTGTATTAAATCTCGAGAGTGTGTGAGTGAAACCTTTCTTTCCAAATCAAGATGTCCATCCCTCCCAATCCTTTTGTTAAGGGCAGCCTTTAAAGTCGCATTTTAACCACTTTTTCTATTTCTTGTCCCGGAGATGGACACAACAACCACAAATCATATTTGCTTAGCACCTTTCAGGTCGGGAGGACGTCCCAAGGCACTGGACAGGACCCAAGCAAATACAAGCAAACAAGTTGAACTTTAAAGTCAAAGGTATATTTCAATTGGCATTTCTAGTCACTCAATGCACTACTGCTATCAATTCATAATAGAGATAATGGTTATCACCAAAGATATTTAAATATTTATCCCCTCCTCCGTATCTCTCATCTATCTTTTTTGCTGCTATTTTCCAGCTGGAGGAAACTATTGTCTTTGAAGGTATCATAATTAATTGTACAATTTAACACATGCAGATTTAAAGAACTGACATAAGCCTCTTCCATTACATAGATGGTTCAGGGAATTCTGATAGCTTTTTTCACCCTGTGAAGATCGAGAAAAGTCCATTCTAGTGTTCGCACTGAGCATTTTCGATTGGTTACACTCCACAAATAATGTGTACTTTCAATTTCCTTGGTCTGGCAAACAAATTCACTTTACAAAAGTATTGTCGATGTTCTTTGTTCAGATCCTTGAAAAGATTAGTCTCTTCCTTGTGCAATGGATCACTTTTTACAGATGGACATTGAATGAATTTGGATGAGACCCCACATTGTGATCAGGAGACTGATTCAACACAGCAGACTTCATCAATTACAAGTTTTGGAAAATCCTGATCCTGTGATCTCCTGTTTGTGCCACATGGCTCTCATTATCAATCATTTCCTGGTAGATAATGTGCTCACCATTTGGCATGTACAATAGCTGCAGAGGGGTGGAATTATTCCTGAACTTTTGTTCAAGATGTTTTTAATGCCTCAACTGGGCAATATTTTCAAAGCCCCAACTAAACAGTAGTTTCTAAGATATTATTATCTCTTTACAGCAAGCTATCCTTGTTCAAATACAAATTAAATTTGGGGCCAGGATAATAATACTTGTTTCTTTGGTTGCCCAGACTCTGCTACTGGCAGAAACCCACCTTCATACTTTAACAGTATCTAAAACAAACTATGAGGAGTTTCAGGTATCCAAGGACATTTCCACTTGTCTTGAAAGGAGAATATATTTTCTCACTAGAGGGATACATCTAGCAAGAATCAATTCTTACAGATCCTGGAATGTGCATTGTGGCAATGCTTACTTTTAAAAAACTGAATACAAAAATGCTGTGGTACCAAATAATGTTGTGGCATCTTAGAAGATAAATGAATTGAAGTATTCCTATATTCTAGGCTGACTTTATTGCAGAGTTAGGGGTGTGCTGCACTGGTTAGAGATACCATCATTCAGATGTGACATTAAAACAAGATCCCATCCATCTTCTGGGGTGATTGTTAAATATTCACGGCATTAATTGAAAAATGAAGGAAATTTCTTCCGCTGTCCTGGCCAACAATCCTCCAGATAAAGTTGTTCATTTGATCTAATGGCTATTTGTGGGCTGTTCCTGTGTACAATGTAGCTATCGGTTTCACCTACAAATACACAGTTATTACATATCCAATGTTGTGCTTAAATGTATTTCAATGATGTGGTAAAGCATTATATCAAATTTAAGGATTAGTACATTACTATAATATCCTGGCATATATCAGCTCATTTAAGAATGGAGATCGAACCTGGGTATTGGGTTCTCGTATCTTATCTGTCCAAGGTGATGAGAAAATCATTGCCTGGGCTCCATGCTTCCAGCTGATGTGATGATCTGTGGTAAGCTTATGTGTCTGTGGGAAGCACTTTGGTCAAATCCACCTGAAAGATCCCATGACAATATTTGGAAAGAGAAGGAAGATTGTTCTGGTGTCCTGACCAACAATTTCCCAGATAAAAATAATCATTCAATTCTTAGCTGTTTGTGGGAGATTCCCATGTGCAATTTGGCTGCTGAAACTCTCATTCATGCCTTCATCACATCCAGGCTCGACTATGCCAATGTCCTGCTTGTTGGCCATCCCATTCCTCTATCCATAGGCTGCACATAATCCAGAACTCTGCAGCCCGTGTCTTCTACCACTCCAAACTCTGTGACCCCATCTCCCCTATTCTCATCCAACTTCATTGGCTCCCCATCACCCAGAGGATTCAATTCAAGATCCTGGTCCTCACCTTCAAAGCCCTCCATGGCCTCACCAAACCCTACCTCTGTGACCTCCTAAACCCCTACCAATCTGCCCACCCCCTCCGCTCAGCATGCTCTGGCCTGCTCCATGTCCCCGGACCCACCCGCCCAACCATCAATGGCGAGCCTTCAGCCACTCTGCCCCTAATTTCTGGATGTTAGGCTTATAATATTTTAGTGATACAGTTTTTAGCCATAAGTAATCCTGAATTGAACCTATACATACAAATAAATACATTTTGTACTTTTTATTGGTCTATCAATAACCCCAATACAATGTGAATAGACCCGATTGTGTTTGGTCATTGAATGTCTGACCCATGATGAAACCAATTACCATAATTAAAAGTATCTAAACCTGACTGAGAGTCCTATATACATATGTCTCCTACACATGGACAATTTCCCTGTGTCAGGAATGGAATGTGCACTCTGCCCCATGGAAGGACTTAACCTCTTTACCTGAATCCCGGAGAGTATTTAAATTAATCTGCTAATCCTTTTGAAACAGTTTTACAACATATTAATGACTCCCTCTTTTCGTGCGATTTTCAAATTTACTTAATTTGAAATCCTGTTTTTATCCTTTTGCCATTGTATTTTTGAGCCTACTCAATGTCATACATTTGGCAGACGACCAGACCAAGATAATAAGAAAGCTTCAAACTGTAATATTTGTACTTCACACATTTTTAATTACAATATGTACAAATTGGTGTCATTTCAGTGTTCTAAACCCCAGCTGGTGGAGGCTGCTTATATCTAAGTTAACAATGAGTCAGTGAATAGTTATTACATTTGGCACAATCTATTTTTCACTCACAAATCTAAAAGACTGCATTTGTATTCATTCAGTCTGCAAGGTCAGATGCATGCAGGATGAAACATTACTTTTTAGTGTTAATGTCAGGTTGTATCCACCTTTACATGGCTCTCGGGGCCTGTACAAACATCAAAAGCCCTTTTCAATCGGAGTCTTTGGGCCTAATTTTATTCAGTGCTTGGTGTGCCATGTTCCATTTCAGTCTATTATGCCTAGGATACATTAAATAATTTTGAAGTCTTGTTTGGAAGAAGAAAAGTATTGAGTCTTGTTGGGTTTAATAACTCCCAAGCAATGCAGCCAAGAGTTGGTGATTGGTTCAAATCACATAGGATATTGTAGCATTGGAGGGCTTGCAGTCTAAATTTACTGGTGACCAGGATGAGTGGTTACAATGATGAGAAAAAATTGGACAGTTATACAGCTTTTTCCTCTGAAGTCGAAACACAATAGAAAGGGGACTTGGTAGTTATGTTTAAAACTATGAAATGATTTGATGAGGTGGACTTTAATAGTGTGGAGTCCCATAGTGTAGTGGTTGGAGGACTCATCTTGCAAGTGAGAGGACCTGGGTGGGGGGGTGTGGGGGGAAGTGACCATGAGCACGGTCGAAAAAGTTTTCAGGTGGTTTCAGGTCATGAAAAAGGGGTGAGAGGGGAAAAGGCAAAGTGATTCAGGGCGAGTGTTCCACAGTTTCTGGAGTAGTGGCGATATCCAATGTTGGAGCAGAAGGTGTGAGGCACAAGCAAGAGGCCGGTGCCAGTCAAACGGAGGTGTCAGGTGGTGGATTGGGGAGTGAGGAGGTCGGAGATGTAAGGAGGAGCCAGGGAGTGAATGGTTTTGTACATGGGTGTGAGGATCTTGAAATCAATTTATTCAGTGATGGGGAGCCAAAACTGGTGAGGTAGGGGTACAGAGTTTCATCCAGGTAATTATGTGGCAGAGTTCTGAATGAGCTAACATTTTAGAATAGTGGAGCTGGGGTGGATTACTCAAACACACTCCACAATAGTGGAATGTGTTTGAGTAATCCAGTGGAGAGGTACAAACGCATGCACAATGGCTTTGGTTGTATTTGGGGTCTGGTACGGTCAGAGGTGGGCAATGTGGTGGAAATGGAGGAAGGCAATCCTGGTTTGCGACCGGATGTGTGGAAGGAAAGATAGCTGGGGGTCGAACTGGATGTCTCGGGGTTCAAACTGGATTTTGCACAGTGAGTCTGAGGGAAAGCCCAAGGAGGTTGAGGAGATTAGATCTGCAAGAATGAAGAAGCACTCCCAGTAGTGGGAGCCAAAGCGTATGGTACAAAAAAAACAAACAGCAGGGGCTCGAGGAGGGAATGGAGGGAGAGGTGTGACCAAAGTTGACAAACAACAATGCATTCCAGGACTTTAGCAAGGAAGGGTAGTTTGGAAATAGGATGGTAGTGTGCACGATTAGAGGAATCGAGGGTGGGTGTTTTGAGGGTGGTGTGATAACAGTGTTTTTCATGGGCAGTAGAACAGAGCTTGAGGAGAGAGAGACCGGTTGACCATGTCAGTCAGCAGGGGATAGAAGAGGGGAAATTGAGTGACCAGCGGATGGGTGAGGAGGGGGTCGAGGCAGCATGTGGTGAACTTCATGCGAGTAATTGTGGTTGAGAATGATGAGGCAAAATTGGAGCTAATGGAGTGTAAGGAGGGCGGAGTGGCAGAAGCCATGGTGGAGGCAGAAGGTGGTTTGGATGGTCTAGCTGGGATGGAAGGGAACACGCTGAGGGCAGGACCATACAGCCAAGTGGATGTTTTCAATCTTGGAGGTACAGAAGTCTAGAATCTATTTGCCTCCCCTCCCAACTCTCTCCCTCCCCTCCTAACTCTCTCCCTCCCCTCCTAACTCTCTGTCCTCCTAACTATCTCCCGCCCCTCTCCCCCTACCCTGCTCCTCTCGCTTGCTCGGATCCCGGCCTTGTTTGGGTCTCGGATTGTTCAGCGCTTTGGGACATCCTCTCAATGTGAAAGGCGCTCTATAAATGTAATTTTGTTGTTGTTGATGTGATGATAGATGGGGCCTTGAGAGTGTGTATGGATGAGGTGATGAACAGTGGAGACCAGTGTCTTTGTTTTTTTTAAATGTAATTAAAAAATGTTTTTATGTATAAATGTAAGATAGCCAGTAGCTATCATCTAAAAATGAGGGCTTAGCAGGAACTATTTTATGCAGAGTGCTGAGAATGTGGGCCTCACTACCAGAAGCTGTGGTTGAAGCAGAAAAGCATCAGTGTATATTAGAGAAAATTTGATGGATATATGAGTGAGAAGGGAATAGAGGGATATGTTGAACAGCAATTTTTTTGTGTTAAGCACCTGTCATATTATTGTATAATTGTTTTATTTTTATTTATAATAATCATCCTTGCATTTGATATAGCGCTTTTCATGTCTTCTAGATGTCTCCAAGCCCTTCACAGAATATACTGCAAAGTGAATTGGCTATATATATGTGGGTGAAACAGGGCAGCCATTTGCACACAGCAGTGTCCTGCAAACAGTCATAGTTTGAAATGACCAATTTATGATTGTTCTTTTTTTGAGGGATTATTGTTAGGCATGTGGAGTAAGGAAACTTGCCCAAAGTTTTGAACATCTCTCGTTTGTAAGGCGCGTGCTCTAACCGCTGAGCTGCAGGATACAATACTACTTGTATTTATATAGTGCCTTTCACAACAAAGGGACACCTCAAAGCACTTTACACAACTGGCTGGGAACCCAAACTGGGGTCAGAGGGGAACTGAAGAGGGAGTGTGGGACGTGGGGAAGAAAGAAGAAAAGTGTGGTCAAAGAGGTAAGTCTTGAAAATAGCTATGAAAATAGGGAGGGGGTGCAGGGGCAAGTCTTCTGAATGTCTCAAAGCACTTCACAGAATATACTGTAAAGTGAATTGACTGTATAATTATGGGCAAAATGTGGCTGCCAATTGCGCACAGCATTGTCCCACAAACAGCCGTGGATTGATGTGACCAATTTATTATTCCTTTTTTCTCAAAGGATTATTAGCAGGCATGTGGAGTAAGGAAACTTGCCAAAGGTTTCACCCTGCCTGGAATCAGTCTGGTCAGTAGGGTTGGAAGAAGTTGCAGGTTTAGGGTGGGATGAGACTGCGGAGTGATTTGAATATGATTGAATTGTGATTTTCAGAATTATATTGTTTGACACAAACACACATTGCCACATTTGCTATCCAACAATGGCAGCAATTGCTTCAAGCCCAGGTACAGCCTGAAAAAATGCAAAATTACACTACCTTTTCTCTGTCCCCGACATGTACCTTGACCCTGGAACCTCAGAAGAGCTTTTGTTGCTACAATTTCAATTTCCCACACCATTCCCTCTGGTATCATGTGAGCAAAACTATGAATTTATAATAGGACTGTCTTTATGCAAAAAGGGCTTGGGAATTTGTTTTGGGTGGGAGGGGAGGGGGTTGTTTCCAAGCAGGTTAAGCAGTGATGCAGGTCATGTCAACGTAGGTCAGAACATCACTCGAGTGTGCTGTTGATATGACAAAAATGACATATAGCTCTTCTTCCCACTCACACTAAAAAGCTTTAACCAAACACAAGAGCGCAAGGGAGAAGCCAGGTCAAATAGAGTAACAGGACTACACAAGTGGGAAGAAAATAAAGGCATATAAGGGGAAGGCTGAAGGGTTGGTACAAGCAATGTTAAAGAGATTGGGCGGAGAGGCTGGAGCAGTGGGAGAGAGATGTTTGAAAGACAATGTTTATCTCTTGGCATTAAAGTCTGTGATTAATACTGGTGAACGACGAGAGTGGAATTTTCCCATGCCCAAGAAGTAAAAATGCAATAAGTTCACGTAAAGGACATTTTCGTGTCCCCCCCCCACCATGCAAAAACAACAAAGAAATAGAAAGTTAAAATAAGATTATGGCCATGCAGTGCTGCGGGGGTGGGTGTTACCCTCCTGGTCACTATGCAATGGTTCAACATTGTGTTCACAGTGAGTGAGAGGAGGATTGAGTTTGGCTGTTTTGCCTCTACCGTCATAAATCTGTTACCTCATAGCCATTTGTACTGGATGGCACTTGCAGAACAGTACCTCTGCAAGAAAATGTAATTTCAGTGACGGAGGGGATACAAATAGACAGAGGAAAGAAATAAAACAAAGAAAAAAAGACATCAGAGATATAATGGGATGAAAAATCTGGTGTTTCACAACAGATTCAAAACATGCATCAAATTGTTACGAAACTTCATTGTTGATCATCCCATCGTGGTAGCGAGTTTGATCAGCTACACTGCAGTATCTGTCCACTGTGGTACAATAACAGATCTGTTTCACTCCCAAGACAAGCACTCATGTTGGGAGAGAGTTGAGGCAAGATAGAAGTCGGATACATATGAACACTTGAACTATTAAAAGTGTCGTTGTTCAAGTGCTGGCTTATCAGAATGAAAAGTGCCTGGGTTGTTTGACGGAGACATGAAGAGGGACAGGCATCCAGGAACCAGTAATTACAACTATGCAGCAATTATCAGCAATTATAAACACATAGCAATTACATGTAGCAATTATCTTATCACCAAAAATGCTGTGGCATCCCTATTACTGATTTTTTTTTTGCATTTGTGTTTGCAGCTTGTACGGTTACAACACAGTTTAACCACGCACTATATTTAGCAGCTGTGTTTTAACACTATATTCACAGGCAGCCTCTGATGTGATTGGGGTTTTGTTTGTTGTCCTTGATATAGAGTGTGGCTTTAAGCTTACGTGTTTGACGTGTTTGACGTGTACACTGTCATTTTATTTTAAAATATGCCTGAGTGCATTTCAGTGTGCTTTCAAATAATGTCTCATTGAGTTAGACTTTGTATTATTCTTGTAGATGCAGAAGAGAAGATAGGTTAATGGTTGCAGCTTACCCAATGTTTTCTGGTCTGGAATCAGTGGAATAGTGCGCTGAAGATCTGATCACTTATTTAATCAATGAGATGGTAAATCAAGGTGGTCTGACTGTATAGGTGAATGCTAAACATCCCATGAGACCTTTTGAAAAGAGAAGGGAGTTTCGCCCGGTGTCCTGCCCAACAACCCTCCAGATAAAATTGTTTATTCACCTCATTGTGTGGGACCTTTCTGCAGCAAAAAAACTACTTGTCTGCCTACAAGTACACAGTTAACACTGAACAACTCACCTCAATTATGCCATATCAAAATAAAGGACAAAATAATAATTTGGTAACTCAATCCAGGACTGTTTGTGGTACACTGATGTGAACCGTTGGTCCCTGCGCTTTGTGCACAAAATATACAGTCAATTCACTTTACAGTATATTCTGTGTAAACACTTTAAGATGTCTTGAAGATTTGATATGGCACTATATCAAATGCAAGGATTATTTTAATATTATTATGGGATGTGTTGGATCCCCTTCAATTCCAGGAGCATTGAGTGTCTGACCTCAACGGGGCAAATAACAGAGAATATCCACCTGAGCAAAGCAGAATCAACCCAAGCTACTCGTTCTGCACCTTGTACATCAGCTGCTTCAAAACTATCGTATTTACCGCTTGCCCAACCATTAGGAAGCATGCAGGATCTGTAAGGGGGAGCTAAAAAAAAAGGTGGAATAATAAATACATTTGAATAGATTTTTCTGCCAGTTCAATAGTTAAGGTTCAGTGGGGGTGAAATATACAATAGATGGTGATAAATTTGTAACATTTAATTTCATAATTATCACATCAAATCTGTTATGAAATGACGGAATTTCAGTCTATAATTATCGACTAGTTTCATTTCATTTCAGGTTCATTTCAGGCCTGCAGCTTTGGAACAATGGTTCACTCTATAGGAGTTTATTTTTTTTAAATTGGCAACTATTTTTGATCATGGTGGATCAGTATAAAACTATTTTTATCAGCTCATAATAATCATCATTTTATTATAATTATCACATTGTATCTTATAAAATGTCCCACATTTACCAACAAATATCACGTGTCACATCTCTCACCCAAATATCTGCTTTCTCAATTGAACATTTGATTACATTCAATTTTTAAATAACTCATAATATAATGAGGAAATAAATCAGCCCCCATCAATTGTACTTTTTAAGTTCTTTGTACCACACAAGACTGCAACTGCTTCCCACGCTGCTATTATTTTCACAAGCAGAACTATCTAATATTAATTTCCATCACATTTGTTAAAGAATGTTGCCTTCATGATAGTGGTTCATTCATTGTTTTTGTCCAGTGAGGGTTAATTTTTCTTTCATTGCATACACGTGATAAATTTATGCATTTCACCAAATGTTCCACTGTGGAATGTGTGTTGGTAAACAAATAATGAATGCACACATATGTTTTGCAAAATATTTTACGTCAAAATAGTGCCACTTAAAACAAAAAAAGTTTTTTTATTCAATTTGGAACAGTGGGGTGAAAGTTGTGATATTTTATCACGGGTTCAAAACAATTGTTATTGAATGTATTATAGAATATGTTATGAAACTAGGCAATTTTCAATCTCTTTCTAAAGACTGATCGTTAGTAGTAAAACATCTTTGTATGAAGACAAAGGCTATGCCCATAACTAGTTTATATAAATCAGTTTTACATTCTTATTATGAAGACTGATAAAATATTATAACAGATTCTATATTCAGTGAATCTGTTCTGAAACATTGCAATTTTCACCCTTGTTGAATTTCTTCCCCATATAACTATATATATTTTTTAGCTTACCGGTATTTATTCAGTGAATCAAGACTAGAAACTTGCGCTTTATAGTGTGAAGTTAACTGCGGTAGACACAATGAAACTTCCAAATAGTCACTTATTTAACAGGCACGTATGTAAGACTGACTTGTATCGATTTAGTACGCTTTGTCTATTCTGCTAATCTTCAAACATTGATCTTTATCACTCAAGTCTATGTCTAAAAGCAGCAATACTCGAAAATAGCTTGCAAAACGAGGAGACTTATTTGAAACCAAATAAGACAAGACAATGTCCTCACAGTATTCCAGAAATAAACATGTATATCAGTTTGGCGCAGTTGCTAGCACTCTTGCTTCTCAGTCAACAAGTTGTGGGTTCAAAACCCACATTGGAACATGAGATCATAGTCTGCCTAGCTTAACACTCCATAGCAATTTACAGCACCAAAGAAGACCCATTTGTCTCTTTGTGTCTGTGCTGGCTCTTTAAAAGTGCAATAAATTAAATTGCATTTACTCGCCTTTTCCCCTGCTAATTATTCAAATTTCTATACCTGTCTAGTTCCCACTTGAAAGTTAATATGGATCTTGCCTCAACCACTCCACCTGGCAGAGGATCTTAACAACTCTGTGTAAAATAATTTATCCTAATGTCCCCATTTGCCCTTTTGCTAATTCTCTTGAATTGATTACATCTACTGGAGTGCTCCATTGTTAACAGAAGTTGTCTTTTAGATGAGACATTGAACCAAAGTTCTGTTGGCTTGGTAAGGTGAATGTCAAAGATCTTGGGATTTTACTTGAAAAAAGAATGGAGGTTCTCCTGGTCTCTAGACCAACAATTCTCTGTATTCATTGCTCCTTCATCTTATGGCTGTCTGTAGCAATTTGCAGGTGCAAATGGCTTCTCCATTTTCCAACAAAATCAGTCTCTGTATTTGCTTGTGATTGCTTCTGGATGTAATAACGTGCTATAAAATAACAAGTTCTTGAAATCTGTCAGTGCCAGTGTGGATCTATACTCTGGTGTAAAAATATGTGAATGACTGGTGTTTGAGTGTTACAAGACTTTCATTATTTTTCACACAGTTAAACACCAAAGAGGGTTTACATCTGCTTACTCAAAATCTAGGATCTGGACTTATAACTTCCTGTAATTCGAAGATATCTGAGAAAATTCCTTGCTTTGTATATGAAGTACGATTGAGCGAAGAACCAGTAGCAACAAAATCCAATAGGTCAATTGTATTTTAAGACAATGCTAATCATGCCTTTAAGTCAGCATTCACAACATTTGCCTTCACTGTCTATGTCTGACCAGACTCCCCTGGTTCCCCATCATTTAACTGATTAACTTCAAGATCCTCAAACTCGTGTTCAAATCTATTCACTCCCTGGCACCTCCCTAGTTCTCCAACCTCTTTATTACCCAATCCATTACCCGGAACCTCCACTTGACTGGCGCTGGCTTCCTGCTCATCCTTCAGACCCTCTTTCCACTGTGCCCCAAAACTCTGGAACAATCTCCTTAAATCCCTCTGCATTGCTCCCTCTCCCCCCTCTTTCAAAACCCACCTGAAAACTTTCCTCTTCAAATGTGATTACGGCCCCCTCCCCCAACTTGGAGTCAGGCTCCGAACCGGGAGGAGGTGGCTGAAGCACGCTAAGACACTAGCGCATTTAAGGCATTATATAAGTGCAAGCAGTTGTTGTTGTATTTCAGCTGCGTGGACACTTTAAAAAGACTAAATGCCTTCAGTACATTGTGGAAAACACATTAGTTTCTCATCACCTAACCCTGAGGACGTGCATGCGTATTTTTAGAAAGTGTTTCAAAGCGAGAAGCGGGAGGAAGCAGACACAAACAAGTCAAGAGACATGTGAGTTCACATCCTAAACCTTTGCTTAAAATAATGTTATTACACTATTTTGTCCCTGCACTGCTCTGCAGCTCCCACAGATGGGAGGACTGGCTGTTTACCTGCTGCAAGCCCAGTGCTCTGTAACTATTCACTAGGGGGTGTGACAGCTTTTTCAAGTCATCCTGTGAATTGTCTTATGTGACAATCTGGAAGAGCGTGGGGAGGTGGGTGGGGTGAAGAGAAGCAAAGGACAATTAGCTACCTGACTAAGGTACACTTTCCATTAGGGCATTAGTGTCTGATACATGTGGAAACCCATCACCAGGCTTAAGTGTATCTAAACCAAGTTGCTGAGTAGTCCTATAGTGTACTGGTTAGCACGCTTGGCTCTCAAGCAAGATGACCTGGTTTAATTCCTGGGTTGGGCGAAACCTTAGGCTTGATCCACGGTAGCTTGTGAGACATTGCGGTGCCCGATTGTCTGCTGCATTTCGCACTACACTACACATACCCTTAACAATATATTCTGTGAAATGTTTTGAGTTGTCTCAATGATATCACATGATAAGGTGATATAACAAATGCAAGGATTATTATTATATTAAATAGGTTATATTATTTCTGTACTGAGTTCCAGATATGCATGGAAATTGTTGTTTACTGGTATCGAGTGCACACTCTCTCTCCAGAGGGATAGACCTTGCTTACTTAAACGTGGACAATTTAGGATTTAAACAATGGCCCAATCTTACTCGTTTCACTGTGGGTCTTGTTGTGAAGAAAATATAACCTCTGGTTGTGAGTCTGACTCCAGACAGCTGAGCCGAGCTCTGTTCATTTCAGTGGGTTTGGAATCGATCTCACTGCTCGCCTTGACAGGAATCTCATGGTTTCTAGGGGTCTGACCTTGGCAACAGGGGGAACCACCGTGGAGACATGGTGAGAGGATAATAAAAATTGAGCTGTGTTTTAGATGAATAAAAACACATTTTACCTTGGAGGGCAATTTGTTATGCCAAGTTTACAGTGAAAGGGAGAGGAAAATGAGACAGCAGGAAGGGCGTGGAGTGTGTTCCACAATGTTCACCCCATACCAACTTTCCGTCAAAGCCATTAGACTATAAAGTACAACAGGAAAGGATTTTTATCAAGAATACGCTCTTTGCTTGCAAAAGAATGCTCTGTAACACTCATTTTTTAAAACATATAAATGAGGCCCAACCTTTATTAAATAAGATAAATCACGATAGCTATCTATGGTGTAAAATTAGGCTGTTCACTTTGTTATCATAAAATACAGAGGAAAATTATTTCTTTTGTCCATTAAACAGTGCTGAACATGCAGGAGGATTACTGTATGTCTTGTTGGAAATCCTGTGACAGTATGGCACTTCTAGGTCAGGTATTGTGCAGATTAACAATGAATGCAGCTGCAGCCTTGCAGGACCAAGTCTCCTGCTGCATCAGCATTGACACTTGCATTCTGCTCCCTCCCAATCCTAAGGCTGTCAAAGCCATGCCTGCTGGGTTATGTGTCGGATTCAAATGATTTAGCTCCGTGGGCTTGTGACCACCACTCCACTCTAAGTTGTGATTATCAGAACTCATCTTATTTGTGCCCCCTAACAGGAGCTAGCGAGGTAAGATCCTCATCTCTGATATTTGAAGCCAGCTGTTTGAAACATGAACACTGACCAATTCATGGTTTTAGCCAGCTGTTCAATGTGATTCCAGTTAACTCTTTGAACTCACCACCAAATGGCTTTCTGGTGAATGTCTCTTAATGAGGCCAAAGGGTTAATAACTGGAGCAGCACGATTGTTTGTTTGGTAATGAAGGTGTTCCAGATTTCTTTGTGCGGCCTGGCTCAAAAGTAAGTATGTTCCTGTTACATAATCTTCTAAGTTATCACAAAATAATAAATGCTCCTTACTTCTCAAATTAATCACATTTGAATATAGTCAAATTTATCCCATGAGACAAACATTAGGCTGAACAAATAAGCGAGCTGCAGTAATAACGGTCAACAGCAGTCTTAAGAAAGAAACTCACGTTCTGTTTGAAATTAATTGTTTTGGACTGACAAGTTGTGGCCTCAGGAGTGATCTGATTATTGAACAGGCTTCAGGAGGATTCATCTCCATTTTAAGAGAGAAGTGCTGAAAACTAGCCAGCTAGCACTTTCTTTTCTCTCGACTTGCAGGTCACACAGCATTGTTCTTCCACATCAAGCCAGGACATGTGGCCTAGATTGCAGCCTTCTTCCCAAACGCCATTAAACTCTCCACTGCATTAGCTCCACAGATGGTAAAATGTGGTCAGTGTACTTTCCCTGCTCCACCTTGAGGTGTAATGCTTCAATTCCACACAGTGCGCTATCAAGGGCCGATAATCAATGGACTATATTGTGCACATGGGTAGATTTCCCTGTAATTTATTGTAACAGAAGCCTGGTAGTATTTTAGATCCAATGTCAGAAACACAATATGCCTTCAGAACCTCCGTCATAAGTTATTATACCTTCAAATTGGGTGCTTAAAACATCTTAAGTGACAGCAGAAATGGAAACACAATCCAACAAGAGAATAAAAATAAACATAAAGTGAAAACCTAGTCCTATACCGTAACCTCCCAGTTTCCTGACTCTGGGTATCTGAAATTTGTACCTAGCCAGACCGGTCAGAAACAGAAACATTAAAAAAAATGTCCTTGATTGAGTGTAGACTCTCGCCGGCCACTCTCGTATCACCATTGTGCTCCACCATCAGTGTCTGAGACTTCAGCCACCCCATCCTTGTCCTTTGGAACCCTCTTCACTCTGCCTTGCTACCCCTTGTCCCGCTGTTCTCCAAAAGCATAACATTGTAGTTGATCAACACCTTAAATTTTCTGTTTTCCTTGATACCACAAGATGTGTCAAGAATTGAGAAATTATTTTATGTGAAAGGCACTATATAAATGCAACTTGTAGGTGTAATACAATTATCCCATCACATATTGCATTTTCACCCAATATTTAACAGTATCATGTACCTTGCTAATTTCAGACAGGAAGTTAATCTCAAGCATCAGGTGCTTACCGTAAAACAATGCAGTTCAGTCTGAAAGTTGAAATGTAAATTCCACCTCCCTTTTATCGCTGCTGGTTATCCATAATTCCCTGTTTATCCGTCAGAGGTAGGAAGATTTTGTTAATGGACATCTATGGGATTATTAGGCATTGCCTTTAAACCACTTGGCTGCGAGAATCTATTTTAATTTAATATCACCTGTTGTTCGGGAAATACTATTGACGTAGCTGATGGAAAATCAAAAGTGATTCTCATATGATGGCCTACTGGGGGTGCTGTTGTCAGTTTCATTGATAATACACAGAGAATTGTCCTGCAATTATTGCCAGGTTATGTAATTCACCTAGTAGGGCTGGAACATTGAATTGTTAACAGATCTTAACTAATGCAAATATTCAGGTGATGATGAATTAGTGAGAAACCAGGAGATATCTGGTGAATTTTGCCCACAAAATATAGAGTCAATTCACTTTAGAGTGTATTCTGTGAAGTGCTTTGGGATAACAGCAACAACAAATTACATTTGTATCGTACCCTTCATATCGGGAAGACATCCCAAGGTGCTGGAAATCTCAAAGAAGTGATAAGGAAATGCAGCATTATTATTATGAGCAAATTTTGAAAGGATTTAAAATGAGATAAAAAAGTGAACAAAGCCGAATAGATATATCCAATATTTAACATATTGGAACTAATAATAAGAACATTAATAATCCTTGCATTTGATACAGGACCTTATCATGTTGTTGAAGTGTCTCAAAGTGCTTCATAGAATATACTGCAATTTGTCTAAATAGCATAAGAATAAAAGAAAAACTAGAGGGGAGTCATAACTATCCCGAAGCAGTTAGCCAGCAGAAAGTAATAACAATTTTTAGCACATTTTCTATCTTCTTCCTCCTTTCCCGAAGATACTGGCTCTGGTAGCTGGTAGCTGGCCAACACCTTGTACAGAAGCCTTTCTTTATGTTTGGGCCTAGGCAGTGAATGTTGATAGCACATGCAACTGTGGAAGACTTCAAAGCTGATCCTGATCACAGAAGTTTAGATGTGCCCAGTTGAATAGCAGGCACTGATAGGAAGTTGTGGGAAAAGTTTCCCTGTTTGAGGTACTGAGAAACCTACACAGTTTACAAAAGAGGATACGAGCTTGGAAAGATACTGCCTCCTGGGCAAATGTCCTGTGGTTGATCAGGACACTCATTGAATTGAGGGAAAGGTAGAGCTGAGGTAAGTGTGGGTAACTTTGCAACACTGATATGATGCATTGAATATTCTGTAGCATTAACCTAATTCCATTGTGTTATACCTAGATGCCCTGAACAGCAATGGCTCTGTCCTCTCTTGGACTGTGGTGCACGCTATGTGGGTTAAGGCAACAATATCTGCATGGCATTTATGTTCCACCTATTTTTCTTCAAAGTACAAGATGTGGAACACCCCACTCTGCAAAGCGACAATAACATTTTGTGGGTGAAACACAGCAACCAGTTTTGCTCACAGCAAAGTCCCATGAACAACTATGGATTGTGTGTCCACATTTTTTTATCTGGAGGGTTGGGAATTTTGGTCAAAACACCAACCAGGAGAAATTCCCTTTTTTTTTCTTTCAATATTGCGATAGGATCCTCAACATCCACCTAAACAGGCAGACAGGGCCGCATCTTAACCTCTCACCTGACAGATGGCACTCCCCCATCCCCGTGCTCCCCGACCCGCACCACACGACATTGGAGTGTCACCTTGGACTATGTGATTCCAAATCCAGACATGGGGATTGAACCTACAATCTCTGACTCAGAGGCAAAAGTGCTCCTACTGATGCAGACTGACTCCTCTAACTGTAGATCCAAGTGGAATTTCTACCCATGTCATGGGCACCTTCTGTGCTGTTTTTTTTGCAATGTTAACTGGGTATGACTGGGCTGTAGCATCTTGTGTAGACTTGACACCTGATTTGTGAACCTCAACTAAATTTTAAGCTCATAATAAAACATAAATATCTGTTTTATTTATGAGCTCAAACTCTTCACAGTGTTACAAAGCTGAGTTAAAGAAGACCAGCAAGTCAATGTGAGCATGTCTCTTCATTAGTGAGCTTCGTGAGTGGCACTCCCTCTGGAAAATCTGTCTCTCACAAACAACACTGTCGTCAGGCTCTTCCAGTATTTTACTTGCTTCCTTCCCTTGAGACTCTTTCCAGGCCCTTGCAGTATTATTAACTGTTCTGCTGCAACCTGGGGCATGATTTTTCCCTTGGCAGCTAGCAGACAATTTACAGGTGATTTTGCCTCTTGTAAATCCACTTCCATCCAAACTCTAAATTTTTTAACAAACTAACATTTGCTAAAGGCATTCCGAGTAGACTTTACTGCCATTTTCTTTATCTGATGCAGAGAATCGTGGAGAGTAGTGGACAGTAATTACCACAGATTCAACCTTCCATTAGTTCAGTCAATCATAGACAACTGCTGCCCTAGAGAACTCTCGACCATGTAGAGGAGGCAATTTTTACTTATGTGGTAATGTTACCAACTCACCGATTGTCTTGTCGGCGGTGCAGCTTTGGTGCTATGGGTGGTTTCAGTGATATTAATGCCACATGTATTTGCTGACTGAAATTTACTGCCCTGAACTAAAACAATAATTGAGCCCACAGTGATCTCATTTATGTTAGTCCATAGTTGCGTTTATTGGCTATGAAATGATTTATTCCGCACTCTCCCAAGTCCAATTCGAAGTACGTTCCAACTTGCAATGTGCTAACGTCTAATTTACTTCTCAGAGCACTTGACTCTTCTAGGAGGCTCTGTGGGACCGTCCGCTCTAAAAGTCCTCTCCAGTTTGACATATTAATAATAATAATAGTAAATAATAATCCTTGCGTTTGATATAGCGCCGTATCACGTTGTCGAGATGTCTTAGATTGCTTCACACAATTTATAATAATATAATCCTTGCATTTGATATAGCGCTTTTCACATCTTATGGACGTCTCAAAGCGCTTCACAGAATATACTGTAAAGTGAATAGACTATACATTTTGTGGGCAAAATATTCAAAGTGAAAGTTAATTTTGTGATGAAACCAGCAGCCAGTTGCATACAGCAATGTCCCACTTACAGCCATGGAGCGAGCGACTCCAGAGAGTTTCTCCTGATGCCCTGCTAAATAATCCGCCAAATAAAACTGGTCGTTCATTTCATGCCTGTTTGTGGATGTTACTGTGCACAATTGTGCTGTCACATTTGCTTACAAATAAACAGTAACTTCATTTCACAGTGAAATCCTGTGAAGTGTTTTGAGATGTGATAAGGCGTTCTACCGAATGAAAGGATTATTATCTATTATTGGTTGGGTAGCAGAGCGGTAGGACAAAAGGACAGGGCATTGAAATTAAATGATCTGTCAAATTCTAATAAACTGCAGGAACAGGTTTTAAACCCGAATGGCCTCTTTTTGTGTTCCTGTTTTCCTAGGGACCTTAGATACGCACTGTTTAACTTTATCTGACCTTAGATACGCACTGTTTAACTTGCTGCAAAACTTGCTTTGGAATCTTCTTTGAGCTAATCAAATCGCCTCTTGTTTTAATGCTGTTCCAAGATCGAAAATTTTGGTGCAAGCAGAGAGGCTGAAAGAGCAGTGTAAATGAAAAAAGGCTAAAGCAGGTTAGATCAGTTATGAACAAATGAAAAAAATACAGTAATAAAAATGCTGAAGAAAAAGAGCGGATGGGGAGACTAGAAGAAAAAGGATTGTAATAAAGACAAGTTAAAGTCTTTAAATATTTTGAAATTGTATTTTAGTGTTTCGTTTTTGTAGTTGAGAGTTTATGTTATAGAATAAAGCTTGCTTGGTATACTAGTAGTTTTAACATCAGTGCAAGTGTGAATGAAAGAATATAAAACTGGTTGGCTTAGAGAAACAGGAATTTCTTGAGTTCTGATGGCAGTTTGCAGATTAACACATCTCAACAACTGACTACCTGTATAATATTTTCCCAAATGCTTTCATTTTTATTTTAAAAGGATCACAAAAGAACACAATAAATAATTCTGTTTACCTTTTAAGCAAATAATGGAGTGAGCGACTCCAGAGAGTTTTTCCTGATGACCTAGTGAACAATCCCCCAAATAAAATTGGTCGCTTGTTTCATGGCTGTTTGTGGGATGTTGCTGTGCACAATTGTCTGGTTGCACTTGCCTACAAACACACAGCACTTCATTTCACAGTAAAGTCCTGTGAAGGGTTTTGAGATGGTCTTCCGACGTGATAAGGCATTCTACCAAATGAAAGGATTATTATTGATTGTTACTCAATCCTAGTACAATACATGACTAACAGTTGTAAATAAAGGTTTTCATATTTTATAGGAAAACAGAGGCTCGAGTGCAAACATATATATATCACATAATTGCGAATGCAGTGTAAAAAAAAGTTAACCATACATATTAATGAAATTTGGCACCCAGGGGATAAACATTGGAACATGCGTCAGAGTGAAGGTGCTGCACCCTAAACAATTAAAGCATGTTTCAATGTATAAAATGCTTAGTGATATTAACTGCATCAATTTTTTTTAATGACTCGGAAAAGGATGAAACTGCCCATTTATTCATCAGATCATCAACATTCACAAGATAAACAGTTAGTGTTTCTCAGATAAATTAAGTCTGTAGCTGCTGCCAGTGGAAAATATGTACACACACAAAAAAAGATTGAGGCTATTGTTGAAGAAGCTTCAGGAGAGCATGCATTACTGGAATAATGATCCACAGAGACAGCCTCTGAATGAACTGACAAATCAACCACACTGGCACTCAAAGTGGCCTTCACATTGCTGCATTTCACAGGCGTCTTGCCAAAGCACTGAATGGCAACTCCTCTGAGATGCACAAAGGAGATGCTGTTTGTGGACTGAAGCAATCCAAGGGTGAGAGAGGCAACTTACTCATCTGAATAGACCCAGCCCATTGCTATCATGCACTGGAAAGTTGGTGGGAGCCACAAAATGAAGCTTTGGGAACAGAGCCAGTGCCATAAAGCTTTGTATCACGCCTCTTGTTCAGCGCCTTGGGACGTCCTCCCGACGTGAAAGGCGCTCTATAAATGTAAATTGTTGTTGTTGTATGCTGTCTGGCTCAAAGTGTAGGATGAAGACATTGATCCAATTCTTGTTGTCAGGTATCTAGCTTTATAGCTCAGTCTTTGTAGAGGTGACCCTCTGGAGGATGCTTATAAAGTTATGATAATATCCTCTGATTGGTGACGTGTCTTGACTTATATTTTCAACTGGCAAAGGCTATGTTGGCTGTTTGTGATCCTCTTCTTCACTACCTTTTTAACCTTATTACTGTTTTCCTTAAAAGCGAGAGAACAGGGTTCGACTTCAGGCAGGGCGAAACCTTGGGCAAGTTTCCTTACTCCATATGCTTGATAATAATCCCTTAAAAAAAATTGGTCATTTCAATCCACGACTGTTTGGGGGACCCTGCTGTGCACAATTGGCTGCCATGTTTCACCCACGTATATAGTCAATTCACAGGACATGCTGTGAAGCACTTTGAGACTTCTAGAAAATGTGAAAAGCGCGAAATCAAATTCAAGATTATTATTATTAGTGTATCAGGGACTGAATGTGATGAAGAGATGGATGTGGAAGAATCACACATGGTTATCCTGAGACCTGGCTGACTACTTCTGGCATTTGACAAAACAAATATATCCTGTGAAGCATTTTGAGACGTCTTCCCAACATGAAAGGTGCTAGCTAGATCAAATGTAAGGATTATTATTGTTAGAAATCAGCAGCTTGGCACAAGTCAAGTCTTGCTGTTACTGGCAGGTGTTAAATTTGATCCAAAGAAAGCATTGATTTCAATGTGTTATTGATAAAGGGCCAACTGCACTTGTGTTCTTAATTTGCACTTACAAATGACACAACTTGTTTTTAAATCTACACTTCAATAATGTTAGAATAATATTAAAAATGTGAAATAATGAAAGCAATGAAAGCACAGGCCATAAACCTACTGATATCTAAACACATTATTATGTCAGTCCCAACATTTACTTAATTCTCTCCTGTGGTTTTCGCGCTAATGGGGTAACAATTGTGAGGTGTAACGCCACGTCTTTTATGTTTGTGGTCATGCTTGGCAACTGGCTGTGGATATATCCCCCAGTTGGCACAATGGTTATGTCCAAATACACCATTGGAGATGACAGTTGTGTGACATGGCATGTGGATGTGGTGCTCGGGTACAGTGTCACCTCAATAAAACAATCTAAATCAGGTTGGTATCCTGAGAAGTAACACTTAAATACTGTGCTACACAGCTGGCAGCTCCAGTGAAGGTTTGGACACAACCACTGTCAGGCAGAGTCACACACCAAGGGTCATAATTATCACCTCGCATGATTGCAATTTTTGAAATGTCATAATTATCATCCGTGATAATTATCACATCACATGTCGTATATTTCAGCCTACCATTGTTAATACAAACATCTCTAACTGTACTGCTACACTGCTTTACTGCAGACTATTACAGTGGAGCTGTGGACTTCTGGGGAAGGGTGAGATTGCACAGAGGCAATTCTATTTTGACTTATTTAATATGGTTAGTGAATATAGGACACTAAAGAAAGGCCATTTTAATGAAGTATGCTATGATGGATTATTTCAAATTGATACGTATGTTAGAGAAAGCCCAACAGAAAGTGCATTTACGTTTTGCTTCAAAGGTCCAGGCACAAAGTAACTTATTTTTCAAAACTAGATTTAAGCAGCTAATTTATCAATATCTCACCATTAAGGGGAATACCATACCTGTGCATCACTGAGTTTAAAAGTGTTTCACATGAGTAAATAATTGTTTTGAAAACAGTGTAGATTAATTTTGATTTGATCATTTAAAATTTATGTGAAGTATCACCACAGCAGCCTCTATAGTAGAAGATAGATTTTGGTATGTGGAAGGAATGGAATTGATTAAGTCAATAGAACCATGCTTATGTTCTTGAAATGGCAAAGGATGAACTGAATTGTCAAATGTTTTGGGAATAAAAATTGAAGGAGAGACACAGGAGAGCAAAACGGACAGAAAGAAAATATCAATTAGTCTTCCAAAGACAAATCTCATGACAGATGTGAGTTAGACTATTCTTTGGGCTGTTAGATCATCTAAGGTCAGCTTCAGTGTTACTCACTGAGAACCAGTCATTTCTAAACTCCTTGTTTACAGCTTGGTTCAGTTGATAACTCTCTCACCTCTGGATCAGAAAGTTATAGGTTCACATTACATGTTGGGACTTGGAACTTAATGTCTCTGATGACATGCCAGTATAGTGCTGGGACTGTTGAGTGTCAGAGCTGTCTGCGTGCAAATGAAATGTTAAACCATGGTCCTGTTTGTTTGTTTAGGTGGACTTTTGAAGAACCCATGAAACTATAAATAAGTCCTTTCATTTGATATACAGTAGCACATTATCACATCTTCGAGATGTCTCAAAGTGCTTCCCAGAATATACTGTAAAATGAATTGACCATATATTTTGTGGGTGAAATGGGGCAGCCAATTGCACCCAGCAGTGTCCCACAAACAGTCGTGGATTGAAGTGACCAATTTATTATTGTTTTGTTTGTGAGGGCTTATTATTAAGCATGTGGAGTAAGGAAACTTGCCCACGGTTTCGCCCTGCCTGGAATCGCACCCAGGTCTCTTGTTTGCAGGAGAGCGACGGAACTCCATGGAAGGTATTAGTCATTCTTATATTTTTTATAAATGACAAGGAAGCACCAAATAATGCTTTATTTGTGAAACACATTTTCACTTTTGGAAACCGTCTGTTGCTGTACAACTTGTACTAAAGTCTAAAATATTTGGCTGTATCATTTGATGAACTTTCAGTGATCCGTAATTGCTAATCCTTCACTGCGTATATCACCATGCTTTTCACAGCATTCATAGTAAGCTGCTTCTGCCAGCGATAATGCATTCAAAATTGCTTAAACGGTATAGATCAGAAAAACAAGATAATTTAGACTGATTTTAAAGGCTGCAATATCATTTTGCAATTCAGATGACTTATACACTGCTCATTCTTTCTGCTGTGGTCATTTATCTAAGCCTTTCAGTGTGATTATTGGCAGGTATCTATTATGCTCCATATACCCTTGTTCTGACCCACCAATTCACTACATGACAAAAATCAATGCAAAGAAAATTTTGCTTATATATTCTCTTTTTCTTTCCATAAACCACTGAAATGTTGCATCTGGCATGTATATAGGTTTTGCATAAATTCTGGGTTTCATTGATTCAACTGATGCTATGTCTGTTGTTGATTTCAAATGATGATATATTTTTAATATGTTCCAGATACTAAATTTCCTTCCCCATTGCCTTTTTTATGTGTGGTGGCCTTAAAATAGGTTGCATTTCCCTTTAAAACAATAGCTTTCCTACAAAGGCGAAAGGGAGAATATCAAAATATTATACTCACCAGCATTTCTTAGTTCCACTCGTGTTATTTGCTGCAGTGTGCAAGAATCATAATTGTTCATATAGTGCCAGAAAATGTATCATTTTGCCATAGCTGCAGAAAAACCTGTCACAACTTCAGAGACCCAAATATTCTCAGGGTCTTAGCTTTAAATGCATTGCCTTAAATTGTAAGGTCATGCAGAAATCTAGAAAATAAAGTCATGTGTATATAATCAACGATTTTATACTTTATAGGGAACTGTGAAAATTCAAGACCCAATTTAAGTTTTTTTGAAAATCATAAATTTGATGGTCATAAACATTTTGGGGGTCTTATTGCTTTAGGAAACCAGGCATTAAAAAAAATTATCCCTTGTATAATTCTGACTTACTCTACTTAAAAAGGTTTAGTGGGGGAGAGAGAGAAGGTTCTGATGATATTTTCAACTCATGGCATCTAGAAGAACCAATAGGAAATACGATTTGACCTCCAATAAAGATAGGGGTCAGTAAATTTAGACCTAGATCTGTACCAACTATGCTCATGTACAACAGATACCTGCTAACGCAATGCTGCCCCAGATATACATCTTCATGGAATGATGCCGATAGATACACAGCTTTCAGGGATAAAATTGACACTAATGCAACACAATGTATTGAACGAGCATGTGTCTATGTGGAGCTTCTTTACAATTCAAAGAATTAATCCCATAATAGTCTGCAGAGTCTGAGTCACTGGATATATGCCAAGACAGATACAAATACTTATTAAGAAATGACTAGTATAAAATACACAGATGACGCAGGTGAAAAATGTTGAAATGAATTGCAATAAAAAGATTCCATGTGAAGTCAATAATAATAAACTGGGTAACTTCATTTTGATCAGTAGGAAGATGATCATGGAAAAGACCTTGGGGAGCTCAATGTGAAACCTTTAATTTAATTTGTGGTCCTAAATCTCCATCAGTGCTGCTGCTTGTTAATAAAGCAGTATGTTCGGAGCTCAGGGTTCACAGTCAGTATACAGTGAAAGGTAAGGTTAACTGCAGACAGAAACTGCTTCACTGATGAACTTATTTGTCTTTGGGGGTCTCAGTGGTATTGACTAGTTGCAGCCAAGAAATCATGTAGCCAAGATATGCCTGCACTCCTGTCTTCATTGTCCACGGCTAGTGAGAAGAAGCACTACTTTAGAGAATTCAGATTAAATGTCAATAAGATTGAATTGGCAAAACTACAGGCAGGAGAAACAAATTCATTGTTGAAATTTGAAATATTCATATTTTCCCAGGAAATTAAATTTGGGGGATAGTGTTAGAAAATAAGTATAAAAATAAAGAAAATTCTGGAAATTTACAGAATCATATAAAGAAAGAGTTAACAAATGAAGTGTTTTTTTTTAAAAAACTTAGTCAATTTGCAGTTCTGCAGGTCAAATGTAGCATTGTTAAACCTCCTCTTTTTGCCATTTCACCTCTTATTGGTTTCTTATTCTACTTTACTTCCATTGGAATTTCACACCTTCTCAGCCCCGTCTGCTCTACCTCTGTTCCACTTAGGAATAGCTAATTAAGAGCTAATTAGTTATCTCTTTTTGCATGTAAGAGAATGTTTTTTTTAATCAACGTCTTCACAACATCCTTTTTTCTTGCCCTTCATGTTTTAAAGGAGCTCACTGAGCCACAGATTGAGTTTTGATTAAGGGTTATAGCTCATTTGGTACCAGGCTATTGTCCTTTCTGCTGTGGTATTTTTGCTCCTATCGTCTAATATGTTCTGGTTTCATTACAGATTTCCAGCAAATTTCATTGTTTATTTTGGGGTTCTAATTTACAGTATTATTTTAATAAGGAATCTGAATCATATGAAGGAGGAGTCTTCCTGGTATCCCAAATTACGCTGTGCCCTCTCCAATGTGATCAGCTTCCAGAGTAGAGTAAAAGGCAATCAAATTCATACATTTAGATAGCTGATAGATATTTGGTAGGGTGGGATATTACGTGCTGAATGGCCTACTTCCTATGTTTCTATTTATCCTTTGAGACATCTACAAGACTTGAAAAGTGCTATATCAAATGCAACGATTATTAGTGGAGCCTTGAAAGTGAGATCTGGGTTCAATTTCTGGCAGGGCAAAAATCCTTGGGCATCCATGACTGTTTGTGGGACACTGCTGTACAGTATATTCTGTGAAGTGCTTCGAGATGTCTAGAAGACATGAAAAGTGCTCTATCAAATGCAAGGATTGTTATTATCATTATCCTGCAGAACTCCTTTCTACAATATCACTCAAATCACTCAATGCCACACAAAAATGAATTCATTGTATTTAATATTGAATATCTCCAATATTTAAATTTCTCTCATTCCACAGATTTCCTGGTTTTAGAGCCCATTACAGTGTAATTTGATTCATATCTGAATTCTACTGAATTAAAATATTAATCTGTCCCTTAAATTAATCCTGGGTCACCCCACCTGGAAATCTGTTGGTTGCCCTCTGTATAAAGAAATGCTTTAAACAATGCTTTCTGTTTTGCACTTCCACTCTGGAGGACTCTGACCTCTCCATCTATTGCCTCCTACACTGTTCCACTGAACCATGGTGCAAGCTTGAGGAACAGCGCCTCATCTATGGTTAAGGACGATACAGCCCTCTGGCCTCAATATTGATTTCAATAATTTCGGATCATAATAGTTCACCTCCCACTACCCCCCTCTTCTGTTATCATTACCACATCATCTGTTTCGCTCACAAACATACAGTCAATCCACTTTAGAGTATATTCTGTGAAGTGCTTTGAAACATCTAGAAGACATGTAAAAGCACCAAATCAAATGCAAGGATTATGATTATTATTATCTGATCCCAGATACACCATTTCTCTCTCTGGTCTATCTGTTTTATTGCAATTTCCTCCCCATTTGTTTTGCTTCATCAACACTTCCTTAACCCATTATCCTCTACACCGTTTTCACCTTTGTCTTTCTTGCCCTGCCCACCCACTTTCTGTTAGTCCTTAAAAGCCACTTCCTCCCAACATGACCCAGTTCTGATGAAGGGTCATGTACTCGAAACGTTGACTCACTTTCTTTTCTTCACAGAGGCTGCTGAGTGTTCAAGGGCAATTTCGGTTTTTGTTTCTGTTTCTCTTGTAGGTATTAAGTTTATTTTTCAATTCTTTTCATTATGCCACTATTAATTTTGGTTCCTCCATCTATGCATACCTGAAGCAAACAAAGACTGAGATTTCCCCAATTTGTCTCTTTCTTCCTCTCTTTTGCATAAGTTTAAATCTATTTGTAAGATGTCTTATTTTTACATTTTTACAGTAACCTTTAAAAGCAGTAGATGGAAGAATCTTGTAGTTATCATATAAAAAGTACAATATTGTAGCACTTAAATTATACCCTCTCTTGTTGTTGAGCATGAGTGGGGGATTTATTGTTAATTTCCATTTTGATAATTAATGAACATTTTGTCATTGGAGCATTCGGTAAAAGATAACTTTATGTATATACAGCTGCAAAATGTAACTATGATGTGTGGATTCCTTGAAAGATCACCTATCCTACAAGGCAGCTATTAGGAAGTTCTGAATTTATCTCCAGTGTCCATCATCCCCTACCCTTTGGAACTCTATCCCACATTCCCTTCGGCTTGCTCGCTCCCTCCCTTGCTTGCCACCTTCGAATCCTCAAGACACTCCTCTTTGACTGTGCTTTCAGTCACCCTCCTATCTTTCCTGTCCTCTACAGTCCTCAGGTACAAATCTATTAACTGTCCAGCACCTTGGGACATTCTCCTGACATGAAAGGTGTTATACAAATGTCATTTTGTGCTGTATTGTAATGTGGTATGTTTGAAGACATTCTTGTCAAACATAATTAATTTAAGACTGTCAAAGAATTCCACCTTCTCACAGAGTTCAGTGACAAATAATTCTTATCAGTTCTATTACAAATGCAGCAACCAATTTAATGCAATGTCTACAAGCAGTCATGAAATGAATGAACGATTTTATCTGGAGGATTATTGGCAAGGACACCAGAAGAAGCACTTTCTCTTTTTGTAAAATGCTAAGGGATCTTTACCATCTCTCTGAACTAATAATCAAGATCTTGATTTTAGAATCTCATCCACAGGACAGTGCTCTGACAATGCTGAGCTCACTCAGCTCAAAGTTCTGATGTGGAACGTCAGTCCACAACCTTCTCACCTAGAGGTGAGAGCGCTATTAACTGAGCCAGATTGATATCTGTACAATCAATGTAAAATCCCACTACCTTTCTTCCCCATTCAACCAACCACTTCATTAAATTAGGCCAATTAGATTGGACACATGGGAACCCTATCCTTCTACGTGTCTCAGATAACTACAGTTGGTGTCATGTTATTTAATCCAAAACACAATATAGATTCACTCAGTCCTTTAATTCCAACTTTTACAAATCAATCTCTTTCAAATCTTCCCCATCAGTTTCCCAGAATCCTTTGATCTTTGCATCATTCATGTTCAATTGCCACTTATATCCTGAAAACAATATGTTGTTTTTCAGGACTATTATCCCTTTTTCCGTTATTAGAAGCTCGATGGTCTTCCACAATGATGAGGATTTACGAGTATAAGAACAAAAATAATTTTTACATTTAATATAGCATCTTATCGTGTCATTGAGATACTCAAACCTCTTCACAGGATTTTATTTTGAAGTGTGCATTTGTAGGCAAACATGGCAGCCAATTTGAAAATAGCCATGAAGTGATTATACAATTCTATCTGGGGGATTATTAGCCATGAGAAACTTTCCTTCTCTTTTCACAGAGAAGGATATTTAACATGCACCTTAAGAGATAGATAGGAAACAAAAACAGAAGTGTCTGGGAAGTCAGAAGTTCTGACAAAGGGTCGTGGACCCGAAACGTTGACTCGCTTTCCTTTCTCCATGGATGCTGCCTGACCTGCTGAGTTTTCCCAGCAACTTCTGTTTTTGTTTCTGTGTCAGATTTCCAGCATCTGTAGTAGTTTGTGTTTTGGTTAAGAGAGAGAGAGAGAGAGAGAGAGAGAGAGAGAGATAGATAGATAGATAGATAGATAGATAGATAGATAGATAGATAGATAGATAGATAGATAGATAGATAGATAGATAGATAGATAGATAGATAGATAGATAGATAGATAGATAGATAGATAGATAGATAGATAGATAGATAGATAGATAGATAGATAGATAGATAGATAGGACCTTGGCTTAATGGCACCTCTGACGTGGCAAGGTGGATAATCAAGCCTATGTCCCACTATTCCCTTTGTTAGCATTCCAAGCTGCTGTCCTGTCATACACCCAGTCAAACAAAACCACCAGGAAGTAAGAACAGGAAATACATTATTTTGCACTGCTCTTCCTCACCTACCAACAACTGTTTATGGAGTGAAACCTTCAGGCAGGTTTTCAGTGTCAGGGGTTGTTGTGTAGATATCAAGGAAAGACTGAATCACTAAAATATTTGTGGCTGAAAAGCATATAACTTCCTTTGGGGAAAATATTGAATCCAACCCAGTTAACTCTGCTCTTTCTAGAAACTATTCCAGCATAGTATTCTGTAACACCGCTTCTATACTTCACTTTGAATATTAACATTTATAAAGAGCTGCGGCAGGTAATTGTTCATTCCTCACTGATGCAAATTCAAGATCCAGTGCTGTACTCAGATCAGAATAAAATTGTACAGAATTGTCCTAGACTTTGACAGCTAATCAAAGTCACCTCATTCTTTCTCCCTTCTTTACCTTGTCCAAGGTCCATTTCTTGAACCTACCTCTTTGACCTAACTCTTTTGCTCATCTTTTTCATTCCCAACCCCTTTGTTGGCTACCACCCTCAGCTCGGGTGATATGAAAGGTGCTATACCGATATAAATTGATATTGTACTATAATTTGGGAACCGACAATGACTGTACTAAGAGTATGGATAATGCAAAGCCATGTAATGAAGAAGAACAACAACAAAATTACATTCATGTAGCGCCTTTCACATCGGGAGGATGTCCCAAGGTGCTGGACAGTTAATGTTTCAGACCTGAGCTGGGGTCGGGATCGGGGAGGGTGGAGGGAAAGGAAGAGATTTGAGATGACCGATGGGACCATTGGAGAGGAGGGTCTTGTCTTGAAGGAGGCTAGGGAGAGTGCAAGGTTGAGGGACTGTGGGATGGAATTCCAGAGGTTAGGGGCAGAGTGGTTGGAGGCTCACCCGATGATGGGGCGGGTGGGTTGGGGCATATGGAGCAGGCTAGACCCTGCTGAGTACAGGGAGCAGGCGGGTTAGTAGGGGTTAGGAGCTCGCAGAAATAGGGTGGGGAAAGGCAATGAAAGGCTTTGAAGGTGAGGACCAGGATCTTCAATTGAATCCTCTGGGTCATTGGCAGCCAATGGAGTCAGGTGAGAATGGGCGAAATGGGGTTACAGAACTTGGAGTGGTAGAGGACACAGGCCGCAGAGTTCCGTATCATCTGCTGCCTATGGAGGGAGGAGTTTGGGAAGGCTGACAGGAAGGGTGTTGGCGCAGTCGAGCTTGGATGTGATGAGGCATGAATGAGAGAAGAAGTATAGTTTAGCACTCTTGTTGAAACCTATTGCACTGTAAAAGCTGGTACAATGCTATTTTTATACATGAGACACATAACATTTGCTCAGATCTGCAGGTAATTTCTCTGGCTGCTATCCAGTTTGTACTGAGACGCAAAACAAATTAATCCTGGCTGCTTATTAACAATGCAGCTTGTCCTGTTCTCAGATATCAGCTGCTCTGCCATCATAGGCATACCATTTACACAGTTTACCGCACACTTGCACAGAAGCTGACGAGATGTACAGGAGCCATATGTGAGTGAGTTGACAGCTTTTTTCTTCGTGTATACCTCACTTAGAATGGGAAAATCATTGAATGTGAAATAAGAAGTGCTTAGACTTTTAGAACTGTCATCTCCTGCTTTAACCATATGAGGACTGGAGTGGTTTCTTGGTTTCTAAGAATGACCTTGATTTCTTTTGGGCTTCCTTCATATAATAATTTACACTGATATAAATTTTCTTTTATATTGGACTGCCTTAAATATTTCACCCATGTTTGGAATTTGGTTCACAAAAAATATCATATTAATTCTGTTGAACAAATTGTGTTGTACACACCCATATTTAGCAACAGGTATGTTAAATCACACAAACTAAAATTGTGGTGAAAAATCAATTATCAAACTGAACAACTGCCCCATCCCCGTCCAGACCCGCACCAATCCCACTCCTACACAGCTCCCCTTCCCTTCCCTCTCCCTAAAGCGAGTGATAACTGCTGCCTGCATTTCGGTTTATTATAAGAATTATCACCAGTCATCCCAATTCAATATCAAGTTATAGCTTCTTGGTTCAAACCCCATGCTGGGATGTTAAGATTACAGGCCATTCCAGTGAAGTTTGGGAGGAATGTTGCATTGTCAGAATAGCCATTGTTTGAATGAGGTAAGATCCTATCTTTCTAATCAGATGGATGTCAAAGATCCATTCCTGGGGGTTTGTCTTGACATCCTGACCAATAGTCCTCAAGTTAAATTGAACTAGTTGTTTGTGGGACCCCACTGTCCATAAATTGGCTGCCACATTTATTTATAAATACACAGTCACTAACAACCTGTGACAAAAACTATCTATGACTTTGCTATGAGATGTTTTGTCTTTATAAGCAGTAACTGTCCAGCGCCTTGGAACGTCCTCCTGACGTGAAAGGCGCTATACAAATGTAATTTTGTTGTTGTTGTTGTTATATCAAATTAATGATTATTATTATTGTTATTAAATAATCACATTGTACAGACTAATTGATTAAAATGGTTGTGTTTAGATCCTGATAAGGTTATACAATACAGTGAAGGGTACAGCTGAATTTCTTGGTCACTACCTCAGTCTGGTGGCAGCTTCAAAAGATGTTTAGTGTTTTAAAAATCAGAAGTGAATTTAGCCTCGAGGTGGAACTAAAAGGAAAGGTATCTTTTTTTTTAACTGTCATATTTGATTTGTTTTTCTTACACGACAACATGGAGTCCTGTAGTTCAGTGCCTCGAAAGCGAGAGACCTGGGTTCCATTCAGGGCAAAACCTTGGGCAAGTTTTCTTACTCCACATGCCTAATAATAATCCCTCAAGAAAAAAAATCACAATAATAAGTTGGGCAAACTTCTAGAGTCCATAATCAGGGACAAGGTAGATCTTCACTTAGAAAGATATAGGCTAATAAAGGACAGTCAACATGGATTTGTTAAAGGCAAATCTTGCCTTACAAATCTGATAGAATTTTTTGATGAGGTAACGGAATGGGTGGATAATGGTAGCGCAGTTGATGTAGTTTACATGGACTTTCAAAAGGCATTTGACAAAGTGCCACATGAGAGACTTATTATGAAATTAAAGGCCCATGGCGTAAAAGGGACAGTGGCAGCGTGGATCCACAACTGGCTGCGAGACAGAAAGCAGAGAGTTGTAGTGAGCGGCTGTTTTTCAGATTGGAGGGAAGTGAGCAGTGGTGTGCCACAGGGATCGGTTTTGGGACCATTGCTGTTTGTAATCTACATCAATGATCTGGACTTGGGTGTACGGAGTACAGTTTCCAAGTTTGCAGATGACACTAAGTTAGGGAGAATAGTAAACAGTGAGGAGGATAGTAGCCATCTGCAAGAGGATATAGACAAATTGGTAAAGTGGGCAGACACATGGCAGATGAAGTTTAATGCAGAGAAGTGTGAGGTGATGCATTTTGGGAGAAGAAATGAAGGGAGGCAATATAAGCTAGATAGTACAATTTTAAATGGTGTAAAGGAACAGAGAGACCTGGGGATTTGTGTTAGTGACTCGTTGAAGGTGGCAGGACAGGTAGACAAGGCTGTTAAGAAGGCATATGGGATACTAGGCTTTATAAATAGGGGTATAGAGTACAAAAGTCAGGAAGTGCTGACTAACCTCTATAGGACTTTGGTGAGGCCTCAGCTGGAATACTGTGTTCAATTCTGGTCACCACACTACAGAAAGGATGTGAAGGCATTGGAAAGGGTACAACGAAGATTTACTAGGATGGTGCCAGGATTGAGGGACTTCAGCTATGAGGAGAGGCTAGATAGGCTAGGGTTATTCTCTCTGGAGCAGAGAAGATTGAGGGGAGACCTAATAGAGGTTTATAAGATCATGAGGGGTTTCGACAGGGCAAATAGAGAAAAACTATTTCCACTCGTGGGTGAATCTGTGACTCGTGGTCACAGATTTAAAATAGTTTCAAGGCGAAGTAGAGGGGAGCTGAGGAGAAATTTTTTCACTCAGCGAGTTGTTCGAATCTGGAATGCATTGCCTGAAAAGGTGGTGGAGGCTGATTCGATAACAACTTTTAAAAGGGAATTAGATCTTTATTTAGGGAGAACGGGTCTATTAGGCTATGGGGAGCGGGCAGGGCAGTGGGATTGAATCGCTCTTTTCAAAGAGCCGGCACAGACTAGATGGGCCGAATGGCCTCCTTTTGTGCCGTAAAATTCTATGATTCTATGATTTCAATGACCAATTGGCTGTTTGTGGGACCCTGTTGTGCACAATTGGCTGCCGCGTCTCACCCACAAATGTGGAGTCAATTAACTTTACAGTATATATTTACTTACTTATTAAGAACATAACAAGTACAACAAACAACAAAATTACATTTATAGAGCACCCTTCACGTCGGGAGGATGTCCCAAGGCGCTGCAGGAGCAGCAGTAAGCCATTCGGCCCCTGGAGCCTTCCCCAACATTTAATAAGATCATGGATGATCTTCTAACCTAATTCCATTTACCTGCCCTATCGCCATATCCCTTAATTCCTTTAGTTTTTCTAAAAAAAAGTTAGTATTTATTATTACTGGTACAATATTTTAGCACACCCAAATACTGTACTATATTTCAAACCCCATATAATTGTTATTAATAAATTCTGGCAATCAATGCCCAGCTTTCACACTTATAGAAAATATAACTTATTTGGTTAGATAACATAAACCTCATGAAGAATTCAGAAAATGCACTTATAAAGGCTCTACCCTTTTTCCCTATTACCCACAACAAGAATAATAACAATTTACATTCATTTCACATCTTTCATGCCACAACAACTCAGATCCATGGTGGGGATGGCGAGGGTCCTATCGGGATAGAGTTCACCAAGCAGAGGGTGAGCAGAAAAATGGGCTGGACATTACAGAGAAAGAGGTGCATTAAAGTGAATCTTTTTTTAACCTGCTTCAAACCAGAGACTGCTGCAGTTCTTTTCTTCCCCATGTGTATAATTGGCCACAGTGCTTTCAGCTGATATGTTTATGATATCCTTGTCAGGCTCCACTAGTTATCACATAGCCCTTGCCAGGCTCCATTGGCTCCCAATCATTGAACGGATCAACTTCAAGATCCTCTCACTCATTTTCAAATTACTTCATTCCCATGCACTTCCCTACCTATCTGACCTGCTTACCCTCCACTCCATCACCCGCTGCCTCTGCTGGGCTGGCTCCGGCCTCCTAATTGTCCTTTGTGCTCTCCAACATCAGTGGGTGTGCCTTCAGCCACTACGCCCCGAATCTCTGGAACTCTGGTCTTCCTCGATGCTGCCACCTTTCCCTGCTCCCTCCCAAGCTTCAAATCCCACCTAAAGACCTTCCTTTTTCATCATGCTTATGATCATTACTCCGTTCCCTCTCCCATTCGCTTGTTGTCAGACTCCACCATAGTGAAGTGCTCTGGGATGCTACTGTGAGTGAAGGGCGCAATATAAATGCAAGTTATTGTTGTTCTGGGCGTCTTGTTCGACCCCGAATTATCCTTCCTCCGCCACATCCACTCCATCACCGACACAACCCCAATATTGCCAGACTCCGCCAGTACCTCACCCCCCACGTTGCTGAAACTCTCATCAACGCCTTTATCACTTCCAGGTTCGACTACGGGAACTCTCGCCTCGTCGGCCTCCCCAGCTCCTCCCTTCACAGGCTGCAGGTCATGCAGAAATCTGCAGCTTGTGCACTCTTCCGCACCAGGCTTCACGACCATCTCACTCCCACCCTTTCTCATCTCCACTGGCTCCCCGTTACCCAGAGGATTGAATTCAAGATCCTTGTTCTCACTTTCAAGGCCATTCACGGCCTTGCCCCCGCCTATCTCTCTGATCTAGTATCCCCCTATCACCCTCTGTTCAGCAGACGCAGGCCTGCTCCACGTCCACTGCCCTAACCTCCCATCCATCGGCGGGTGGGTTTTCAGCCTTTCTGTTCCCACACTGTGGAACTCCATCCCGCAGCCCCTCCGCCTTGCTTCCTCCCTTTCCTCCTTCAAGATTGGTCTCAAGATCTTCCTCTTCAACCGCGCCTTTGGCTGCCCCACTAACTCTTCCCCCTCTCCCACTCTCCTTCCCCTTCCTCCTACCCTGACCCTCCCGTTCCTCCCCTCAACCCCCCGCTTGGGTCCCAGCCTGACTGTTCAGTGCTTTGGGACTTCCTCCCGACGTGAAAGGCGCTATATAAGTGCAATTTTGTTGTTGTTGTTATTATAGAGATGTTTCTTGAAGACACTCAAGTGGATGCTTATTGAACATTATGGTGATTTGTATCATACGCTTTGTTGGATTTCAATTTAAAGCATTATGTATGCACTTATGCTGTTTTGCTGTCCATCAACACAGTTCTTGCCAGGTTTCAATGTCTGCCTGTCGCTCAGTGGACCAATTTCAAGGTCCTCACCCTCATTTCCAAATCTCTTCACGTCCTAGCACCTATCTGTCTCTCTGATCTCCTCTTCATACCCCACTCTTCTACTTGCTCGCTCTGCTAAGCTAATTGGGGTTTGCTGCACTTTCCCTGCCTGTCCAAGCCGATCGATAGATGACTTTTCAGATTCCACATCTCTAACCTCTAGAAATCCCTTCTTCTACTCCTCCACCTCATCCCCTTTATTTGTCTTCAATTCTTATCTCAAAGCCTACTTTTCCTACCTGTGCTTACTGCCATTTCCCCTTTCCCCCCTGCTCAGTGTCTGTGACTATGTCACTGTAAAGTGTTCTGGGCTGTTATGCTGTGTGAAGGGCTGTAGAAACACAATTTATGGTACAGAGTGGTGCATGTTCGGAAACAACAATCAGGGAAATGTAGGGTAATTAAGCACATCTGTTCCATCTTTTGTGATTGATCATTCCATGTTTTGTGACAGATACAGTTACCTAAGTGACTAAGATGGGAAGTGTTTAAGGAGATGTAGTTTGGAGCACATGGCTGAGGAAGATGGTGTAATGAACAGCAGACACAAAACATCTGAGTTGTTTGAAACAAAAGCATGCGCTGTGTCCTCTATTCAAGGCACTAAGGACACGCGGTCATCCTAATGTAATTATATATGTATTAGAACATCTCGGCTGCCCCATTGGCACTGTTTCATTCGGAGTCTTGGTTGAAACTGCGTTGCTGAGTTGGGAGAGCATAGACTGCCAGTGTTGCAGATCGAAAGTACTTAGGAACAGATGCGAAAGCAACGGATTGATTCTCAAAAAAGCCACTGTTCCAAGCAGAAGAGTATCAGCATCTAATGTACTGTGGTTGTTAGAACACTGTATCATGCAATATTAATCACACCACAAGGCTTTTTACTACATGCATATTAACCCAAATTAAGAACTCTAACATAAATTATCACCTTGAGCCACAGCAGTATCGAAAAAGCACAGCTTCCCCCATAGGCGTAGAATGCAACACTTTAACTATTAAAACACTTGCATCGTTAATAAAAACAGCAAACGAGCTAGCTTGCTTTAGGAATAAACTTGATTAATGCAGGGAAGATATATGAGTGCCTATGATGTATAAAGCACCATTGAATTGTGTTCCATGCACTAGGCTGGGAGTCTAACTGCTCGTGCATAAAAGATTCCTAAAAAATGTTATGCCATTTCTCACTATGTTGCAAGCAATATTAGGATGTAGAAATAATTTGGGTATCTTGAGAATATTGCTAGGAATTTACTTATATCAGGATTGCCCACCTATGTTTTCTATCAAGCTGTTTTTGTTGAAAAATAGTTCAGAAATGTATGTAGTTTCTCAAAAGAACAAAGAGCAATTTCTAGTTCATTGCCAACATAATTATTTCAGTCTTGCACACTTTGTAATGAATAATACATAAGCATTCAAGCTCCACTTCTTCCCAAAAGGAAGTGCCTTTTCTCAGCAGTGTCACAGGATATGAGTGACTAATTCATTATTTAAACATGTCAGTAGTTGGAGCTCTTAAAGCCTTTGATTTCCTTTACACTCCTTGAACTGTATAATAAAATATGTACTAATTTTGAGTCAGACATTTCACAACTTATTGCACTTTTTATGTGAATGATTCTTCAACACCATTGTTATAACCACAAAAGCAGCATATACAATTGCATCCATATCAATTATATACTGATTGTTTTACAACATTTCATGATCATCTATTCTTATTATCATTATTCTTATCATCTATATATCTGTGCATAACTGTCAATAAACATGGCCAATATCTTCCAGCTCTGTATAAAACCTGTGTGTTTTATACATATGTTAAGTTTATTCTCTTGCAGTGTCTGACAGCAAACAAAAAAATACCACATATGCTGGTAGTTAGAAATCACGAACAGATTAACAGTGTATTTCAAATGACATTGGCCAGTGGAAAGATATGCAAAATTACTTGGTGGAATGATTAATACGTAGTGATAAATAATAATCCCTGGATTTTTATATAGCTTTTTTCACGTCTTCCGGACTTCTCAAAGCGCTTCACAGAATAGACTGTAAAGTGAGTTGACTATATTTGTGGGCAAAACGCAGCAGCCAATTGCTCACAGTAGTGCCCCACGAACAGACGTGGATTGAAGTGCCCAAAATATTATTGTTATTTTTCTTGTGGTATTATTATCAGGCATGTGGAATAGGGAAACTTGCCCAAGGTTTCGCCCTGCTGGGAAATGCTCACATGATACACAATAAATAATAATGAAAATAAAACAATAATTAAAATAATATTTTTTCATAAAATTAACTAACTCAAAGGACTTTACAGAGTATAATTGATCAGAAACAAAAATAATATAATTTAGGCAGATGTGGCAAATAAACTGTGTTGCATTCTCCCATAAACAACAACAGAATGAAATGCAGAGAATATAATGATATTCTTTATTACCCAGTGGGATTGTTGTGATATAACTGTAGATATAACTGAAAGGATATAGACAAGCTACCTTGTTCAGAGGTCCACAACATTTTGTTGTGATCTCAGACTTAGAAGGTTGAGGGGGAAGACACTATTAGATTTTTAGTGAGAGTGGTTAATGTGGGTTTGTCCAGGCTGGTGGTGGATGCAGATTTGTTCAGCAGTTTCAAGAGGGACCATTTTTATTTCTGGTAAAGGAAATGCGAATCAATGTTAATCAAACTAATAATCCTTACATTTGATATAGCGTTTTTCACGTCTTCTAGACGCGTCAAAGCGCTTCACAGAATATACTGTAATATGAATTTTCTGTATATTTGCGGGCAAAACACCTACCTGAAGAACATATATGGTCCTTCAAAAGATTCACTGTGTAGCGACTGCGCATTTTTTTCTGTGTGATCATGCGGCCAATTTGGACACACCAATATCTCATAAAAGCACAAAATGAAAGTCCAATTTTATCTGGAGGATTTTTCTCAAAGACACTTGGAGAAACTCCCTTTTCTGAATCCTACCATGGGTTATTTGATGGCCTGAACTGGCTGTCAGGACTTCAGCATGTGAGTACTCAATTGAAGTGTCAGCCTGAACCTTGAGCTCCAAAACGCGACGTACAACTTTCTGACTAAAAGGCGAGAGTTTTTCTAACTGAGCATCTAACACTGACAGTGTTAGTCTTTAAAGATTAGAATGGTTTAGAACCAGGGACTTGGCACCATACAATCCACACAAGATTGGCCAGGCTGTTTGATTGACAGCAGTTCTTTTTTGTCTTTCTCTTCAAATTTATAGGATAGAATTTGTTTAAATGGTTTAAATTCTTCAAAATAGGCTTTAGGTTATGGAATTTCTAAGTGTTGACCCAATGTTTGCTTGACAGAAATCTGAGAAGTAGGTGTCAACCTCTACTAAAATTATATATAGAGACGGTTTTTATTTATTTTGTGTTTTGAATTGAATCATTGGAGTTCTTTGCTGATTTCTTCAACAATGCAATGTAGCTACTGTTAACCCATTGCCAATGGATTCTAATAATTTTGGTGGGGGGCTTTATGAGTAAAGAGGGTGAAGTAATAATTCTTAAATTCAAAGATACAGTCTGAACTGATCATTTTGTAAGTGCAGTGTGTGTGAGCAATAAATGGAGACTCTTTTTCAGGCTCTTAGTTGGCAGTCAGTTTGAGTTTCCAGGCCAGAGGTATGTCAGAAAGAAAACAATACCAGTAGGGTGTGTGGTATATTGGGCACAACTTGAATTGGCTCAGGAAATAAATTCAGAGCACAAGGTATTATACTGTACTGTATGTCAGGAATTTTAGCTTGCTTGATGTCCCCTTCCTCCCAGTCCTATTTATACACAGTGCCTAGTGATACTGATACTTTTTTGTACCGTTAATCCACTTCAGTTTGGATCACATTGATTTGAATTGAATTCAATCTCTCCAATGTTTACTCTGTGTCTCAGTACTGAATCAGGGCAGGAGTCTAGTGCACTCGAATTACTGTCCAATGCAAGCACTGGCCGCCAGTCTTGTGTGGCTGAAGCAACATTGGGATTTGAATCAACCTCCAAATCAATGCCCTTTAAACTGTTGTCTGAACACAAGAGTTTTTACTCTGTTAGGAGGCTAAAAAAGTAACTTTTGTGTCAATACCCTGCAATTTATGTAGCGATTATAAATTTACTGCTGTACAACAACAACCAAATTACATTTACGTTTCACGATGGGAGGAAGTTCCAAGGTGCTAGACAGATGGTGTTTTGGATCTGAGCTGAGGTTGAGGAGAATGGAGGTAAGGGAGGGGAAGTGAGGTGACCGATGACACAGTTGAAGATTAGGGTCTTCAGGCGAGACTTGAAGGAAGCTAGGGTGAGGATGAGGTGCAGGGATTGTGGAATGGAATTCCAAGATGGGAGTAGAGTGGCTGAAGGCTCGCCCACCGATGGTATGGTGGGTGGATCGGGGGACATGGAGCAGGCTGCAGTCCTCTGAGTGGAGGGAGTGGACAGGTTGGTAGGGATGTCCCAAAGGTAGGGTGGGGAAAGACCATGGAGGGCTTTAAAGGTGAGGACTAGGATCTTGAATTGAATCCTCTAAGTAATGGGAAGCCAGTGGATTCGGATGAGAATAGGGGTGCTAGATTTATGGAGCTTGGTGCGGGAGAGTACATGGGATGCAGAGTTCTGGATTATCTGCAGCCTGTGGAGGAAGGTGTTGGGGAGGCCGACAAGCAGAGTGTTGGTGTAGTCAAGCCTGAAGGTGATGAAGACATGAATGAGAGTTTTAGCAGCCTGAGGTGTGAGGTAGTGGCGGAATTGGGCAATGTTGCGGAGGTGAGGGAAGGTAGAGTAGGTAATGGCATGAATGTGGGGAAGAAAAGATAGTTGAGGATCGAAAAAGGCACCCAGGGTCCTGACTGGCTTGATGAGTGGAGTGTGCATCCATGGAGGTTGATGCTTCCAGTGCCTGAGGTGCCTGTAGTGTTTAACTCTGAACTCCTAATATAAGAATTGACAGTCAGAGCCAAAACATTGATATTTCACAGCATGAGTAACAAGACAAATTTAATAGTAGATTTACTGCAATGCAAGCAAACCAAATAAATCTAGTATGGGAACATACAATTTATTTTTCAGTTAGCCAATCAAATCTTGGACTGCAAATGTAAGAGGGCTTTTAATTCCACCTCATTCTTTTGAAACATATTTTTAAGTGTTCTTTATTTGCATTCTTTTTAATTGTACACGAAAAGTGGCTCTTTATTGCTTCACATCGATGTTTACCTAATGCTGTGTCAATTGTCATGCTAATCAATGATGCTTGAACAGAAGAGGCAAAATGGAAGAATTACAAATTCTATTCAAATCAGATTAGCTGCAAAGAAAATTGCATTACAGTGCAAAAAAACTACAATCAGGAGATGTTCTTCAGTCCTCTTCGGTAGTCTAGTTTCTATTAATCTAATCAATTATAGAGCGTCATTGTATAAGAGTGTACAGGATGCCCCAGATTACTCAATACATATGCCCTACGATAAAAATGTGGAATAAATGAGAAAGAAAGCATGCAGCATAGTGGCTGAATTTGTGTAGTTGGTTTTCCTGGATGCTAATGGTGGGGAATTCTGACCTCGCATTATTATTTGGGATTACCATCATAATGTAAAGATCTACCCAGCTGGCATAATGTCTTGGTCCAGCCATGTGTTACCGTCTAGAGAAGTAGATGTAGATATAGCTATATCCGCACTCTTGTATTTAAATCCCTCCACTCCTCTGCACCCCTCTACCTCTCTAACCTCCTCTCTCCTCACAACAGTACCCACTGCCTCCACTCCACTGGATCTGGCCTCCTCATTGTCTCCCGAATCCACCACTCCACCATCTGAGGACGTCCCTTCAGCCACTATGCCCCGAAACTCTGGAGCTCCCTCCCTCAATTCCTTTGCCTCAACCCCTCCTTTTCCATTTTCAGGTCGCGCCTGAAGACCTTTCTGTTGGACTGCGTCTATGGTCACCTTTTCCCTCCCCCTGGCTCTGCTATTGTGAAGCGCTCTGAGACATCGTCTGGCATGCAGGGTGCTATATAAATGCAAGTTGTTGTTGTTGTATTGGTTGATAGTTCTCAAACATAAATTCTAAAGTCCTTGTCAAGTTATCTGATAAATTCATGGTTGTGAAGTAACACTATGAATTTCATTTCAATGGGCGTGAGGTGAAAAACAGAAATATCCTAACAAAAAGCATTTGAAAAGGCAGCCTATTTATTTCAAGGGTATGTTTGCAAGCTGATGATATGAATAAGACAGCTTGCTATTTTGAGTGTTAAGTGGGAGATAGAGATGGATTTCTGTTTCATTCAGCCAGTGATGTCTTAAATGCTAAATGTTGAAATCCACAAAAAGCATGCTTTCAGCAAGCAGTAAACCATATATTCTTATTAAAATGGGTGCATTTGAATGGGGAATACTGCTGGACTTTTATTTTGAACTGCAGATAGCAGACAATTACAGATAAACACTCTCATGTACTTTTTAGGTTCTTTTGGACTTTCCCTCTACCTTGCTTTTTTGTGGTTAAACCATTGAATTAAGTCACGCAGGAGTCTGTGGTTTATTCTTTAGAACATATGCCATGTTGAGTGCAGAATTATAGTGACGTGGTGTATATTTCAAGAGAGTCCAGGATATATAAGTAAAAATACAGTATGAAGATAAATATACCCTCCAGTAGACCTTATATCTGCATTCCCTTGCATTACCATAAAGACAGAGAAAATGGATAATCAATCAGTAGTCATGTTATTAATGTCTGATTGTCAATGTTTAAAATACTAGAAAGTGGATTCAAATTAAAATTGAATAATAATAATCCTTGCGTTTGATATAGCGCTTGATTAGGTCTTCGAAATGTCTCAAAGCACTTCACAGAATATACTGTAAAGTGAATTGACTGCATATTGTGTAGGCGAAACGCGGCAGCCAATTGAGCAGTGTCCCACAAACAGTTGTGGATTGAGTGACCAATTTATTATTTTTCTTAAGGAATTATTACCCCAGGAAAAGTGATCTGCTAATTGACTAACAACTGGGTTCCTATTTACTGTTAGGTAAATAGAAACATGTGGAGTAAGGAAAATTGTCCAACATTTCACCCTGCCGGGAATTGAACCCAGTCTCTCACTTGCAAAGCGAGTGCTCTAACCCTGAGCAACAGGACTGTTGGGAGATCATTTATACAATTTGTGCAGACAGTAAAATATCATCAGTTATGGACAGAAGAACTACTCATCTCAGTACTCTTATAATATGATATTTTTGTTGGTACTCAGTTAGTAGCACTGTAGCCTTTAGATGTGGGATAAGCCTCACATTTGACACAACTCAAAATGTACTTTTTGCATTATACTTTTGGTCAGTTTTCCACATTCCACCTCAGCCTAGGTGTCCATGTAGATTTGTTAAGCAATCTGAGATGTCTTCCTGTCCTTAAAGGTACTATATAAATTTAAAATATATTTTATTGTATTGAGCTTTCAGTGGATGTGCGCAAGCAGTGCATTATTTGTGTAGCATTTAAATAAGATGTTAAATTGCAGTCCTGTCTGCCTGTTGAAGTAGACATTAAAGATTGCATTATATGATTCAAAATAAGAAGAGTTTCTCCTGGTGTTCTGGCCAACAATCCCTAGGATTAATGAATTATTAATCTGGTGGTTGTTTGTAGAAACCTATTGGCTGCCTTGCTTGCTTATAAAAATGTCACTATAGCTATTAGGACTAATTACAGGTGAAACACTGCTAAGACATTTTGACATGATAAGGTATTATACAAATTTTAAATGAAAGTCAGTCTACAGCGCAAACTATTGGTGCAAAATACACAGTCACTACCGTTTGCAGTATATTATGCGATGCACTTTGAGATGTCCTCCCAAAAGACTCTGTAATATATGCAAAATTTAAAATTCTAATTAATAGTATTATTAATACGATTCCTATCATTCAGCACTGTTGTAGTTAATTGGGCAAATTGGACTGTAACACATTTGGCAGTTGTTATTTATTAAGGTGTTGTCACATTTTAAGAAAGCATTAAATAGAATCTGATGTATGGATACCTGACTAGGGAAATGCTTAATGGAAAGGTAGAAAACAAAAATAGTATTCTGCACTGTAATCTTTCACTTTCATGATCAAGAATATGCAAAACTTTACAGATAAAAGATATGCAATTTGCAACTTTAGTGAGCAGATGGATAGGACACCAATTCGGTCGGATTTTTGCCCACAAATATACAGTCAATTCACTTTACAGAATATTCTGTGAAGCGCTTTGAGACATCGAGATGACGTGGAAAGAGCTATATCAAATGCAAGGATTATCATTATTATTTTCAAAGATTCAATGTCCCCGAAGTGGAAACAATTCAATCAAATTGAAAACGTGCGATTCACAAACCAGACGTAATAGCCATTGAAATTGCAGACTTCAAGTTGAGTTTGAATGACAAGTGATAGAAATCATATCCAATCTCAATAGCCTGCAGAGACCATTTTTTGGATGTTGTTCTTGCTTCCCAACATTTTTGTTTTTATTTTTAAAACACACCTTGGCCAAGGAATGACTCAAGAACAAAAGGCCAGTTTCGACCGCGAACTAGAAGTTTATTTTTTAAATTTTTTTATCTTCCAATCATAATCTGCTATGAGTCACAAGTCATTCATTTGTGATACTGAGATGATGATAATGATAATCTTTGCATTATTATAATGAGATACCTTGAGCACACACCTTGCATAATCATTGTTAATATTGTGGTAATCTGGCCAACAAGAATGTACACACCCTTTAAAGGTGGGCTAAACCTTCGGATATAATAATCCTTACATTTGATACAACAACATCAAAATTACACTTGTATAGCGTCATTCACATCTTGAGGAAGTCCCAATGAGCTGGACTATCAATGTTTCAAACCCGAGCAGGGGTTGGGACAGGGGAGGGTGGAGGGAAAGGAGGGGATTTGGGTTGACAAATGGGACCGCTGAAGAGGAGGGTCTTGAGGCGGGATCTGAAGGAGGCGAGGGAGGGGGCGAGGTGGAGTGACTGTGGGATGGAATTCCAGAGGATAGGGGCTGAAGGCTCACCCTCCAATGGTGATACAGGGGGGTCGAATGACGTGGAGCAGGCCTGCTGAGAGGAGGGGGTGGACAGGTTGGTAGGGGATTGCGGAGATGAAGGATGGCAGAGCAGGTCATGGCTTGGATGTTGGGGAGAAAAGTTGAGGATCGAACAAAATAAGTAGGTTCCTGACTGGCTTAATGAGGTGGAGTGTGCAACTATAGAGGTTGATGCTACCAGTGTCTGATATATGAAGGCACTGTTGCGAGCCAATCAGGATCAGAAGAGGTGGAGAGCAGGGATGGTAGCGGTAGGATGGTGACCAGTGCCATGGTTTCATTGGAATTTTAGTCCGGTTAGACCATGAGCTCAAAGAGGTGGGGTGTGGTGTGAGGGGTTGGGGGGTAGGGTTCGAAACTTGAGCTTCCACCAACTGAGACCTGATGAGCAGATATGATTGAGCTAAACTGCGGTAACAATATGAGCCCATCACACCCCAGCAAACCACATTTAGTTTCACCACAGGGTTATTTCCAATCTTTCAAGTAAATTATTTTTGGATATACTTTGTTCAACATACTTTATACCTATTTAGTAATGGTGACTATTATGTAGTTAGTATTGTTCCAAGTGAAATGCTAGTTCTGTCATCTCTGTCCAGAGTTCCCAGTTGCTATGTTGAAAAATGATCTATTCAGGTGAGCACATCCTAAATAAAAATCTATTTTTTTAAATGAAACTAGTGCATCAATGCAGTGCTGAAGGTGTGCTGAATTGTTGAAGGTCCTGACCCCTAACTGTTCAGTGCATTGGGACATCCTCCAAACATGAAATACATTTTTGTTGTTGTGTCTTTTGGGTGACATGTTAAATTGAGATCCCATCTGCCTGTCCAGCTGGATGTTAAAGATCCCTTGGCACTAATCGAAAATAGAAGGGAGTTTTCCCTTTTTTCCAGGCCAAGAATCATCCAAATAAAATTCACTCACTCACTCACTCACTCACTCACTCACTCACTCACTCACTCACTCACTCACTCACTCACTCACTCACTCACTCACTCACTCACTCACTCACTCACTCACTCACTCACTCACTCACTCACTCACTCACTCACTCACTCACTCACTCACTCACTCACTCACTCACTCACTCACTCACTCACTCACTCACTCACTCACTCACTCACTCACTCACTCACTCACTCACTCACTCACTCACTCACTCACTCACTCACTCACTCACTCACTCACTCACTCACTCACTCACTCACTCACTCACTCACTCACTCACTCACTCACTCACTCACTCACTCACTCACTCACTCACTCACTCACTCACTCACTCACTCACTCACTCACTCACTCACTCACTCACTCACTCACTCACTCACTCACTCACTCACTCACTCACTCACTCACTCACTCACTCACCCACTCACTCACTCAATTGTTGTTTGTAGGATGTTATGCAAATTGGCTGCATTGTTTCACTCACAAAATACATAAAGTCACACCGCTATCCAATCCCCATGGACCTGCCCTCGCCTGGTTCGACTCCTACCTTTCTCATCACTTCCACTTTGTCGCCACCAAAGGTTTCTCTTCCAACCCCTGCAATGTTACCAGTGGTGTCCCCCAGGGCTCTATCCTTGGCCCCCTACTTTTTAACATCTACGTGCTCCTCCTTGGTGATGTCATCTGCAAACATGGGGTTAACTTCCACATGTATGTGGATTACACCCAACTCTATCTTTCTGCCTCTACTCTCATCTTCAGGACTGTCCTGACAGATTGCCTGGATGAGAGCTAACTTTCTACAGTTGAATGTCAACAAAGCAGAAGCCCTCCTGATTGGCTTCCACCAGTGCCTCCACACATCAGGTGCTGGCAGGATCAACCTCCATGGTTGTACACTCAACCTCACCAAGCTAATCAGGAATCTAGGTGTCACCAAGCCAGTCAGGAACCTAGGTGTCTTGTTCGATTCTCAACTATCTTTCCTGCCCCACATCCAAGCAATGACTCATTCTGCCTTCTCTCACCTCTGCAATATTGCCCAACTCTGCCATTATCTTACCCCCTAGGTCACTGAAACCCTCATTCATGCCTTCATTACAACCTAGCTCGATTATGCAAATGCACTGCTTGTCAGCCTTCCCAATTCTGCCCTCCACAGGTTGCAGATAATCCAGAACTCTGTGGCCTGTGTCCTCTACCACTCCAAACTCCATGACTATCATCTCCCCCATCCTCACCCGCCTCCATTGGCTCCCCATTACCCAGAGGATCCAATTCAAGATCCTGGTCCTCACATTTAAAGCCCTCCATGGGCCTCACCCCACCCTACATCTGCGACCTCCTAATCCTCTACCAACCTGCCGCCCCCTCTGCTCAGCAGGCTCCAGCCTTCTCCACTACCCCGCCCCACTATTGGCAGGTGAGCCTTTAGCCACTCCATCCCGCAGTACCGCTGCCTCGCCCCCTCACTGGCCTCCTTCAAGTCCCGCCTGCTTGGCCTGCTTTAATCCTCTGCACTGTCAGATCCAACGTCAGTGTCAGGTTTTCAGCCTATCTGCCCCCATTCACGTACTCCATTCCAGAATTCCTCACCTCGCCCTTTCCCTTTTCTTGAAGTTCCATCTCTTTGACGGTTACAGCTCGATAGTCCGAAGGTTCATTAGTCCGAAAGGTTCATTAATCCGAAGGTTCGTTAGTCAAAGCTTCCCCTAACCCTTTAAACTACATCTGTGAGAAATACACACTTATGGAAACACAAGTAGCCCCTTCAGCTGGTCTAGCCTGCACTGACATTTTAATAATAATAATAATTTTAATAGTTTTATACTTGTAATTGTACAAAACATTTCTGATTTGACTTCTAACCAATGTTTGCTCTAACATTTAAGATTATTAATGTATATGGAGAAGGAGAATATTAGGTTCCTAGAGCAAAGGACAAGTAAGAAAGCAAACCCAGTCATTGCGATCAATGATGCCAAGCCTAGAAAATATGGAAACTATTTCCATGGGCTACCTGTGGTATAAATAAAATTCTATCCAGGTTTCCTTTTGAAACTCAACACTGGAATATCCTCCCATTTCATTTGGCTCATACCAAATTTGATTATCTGCCGTTCTGCATGAGTCACTGTCCAAACATCAGCTGCAATCATGGCAAGAGAGATGAAGCAGGAATGCATCTCTTTTCACCTGAAGCCTATTGCCCCAGGTAGAGTATCCTATTCCCAACTTTTCTGCTCGGGTTAAGCTTCCCCTTATATAAACGATTCTGTAGTGCAAACATTAAAGTCGGTAGAAGGTATCCATATAGCTTCATAATACTTCCCTAAAGTAACTATGTTTATTAAAACCACATGCACATAAACTTCAACTATCAACTGATTCATTGTATGCACTTGACGCCAGTTAATGGGAATGTGGTTAATGAGGATGTATCTTTATAGAGGAACGTTTCTCGATTGATTCCCAGTGTGTTAAAATATAATAGGGTTTGGTTCCTGGGTATAACATGATAATCAGGGCAATCTCATTTCCATTATGGTATTTGATGCCTTATAACGGGATTGAACAGTTGTGGTGCAGTCGTGGCCAACCTTTTTGGCTGTTCATCATGAAAATTTACTGTGTTGGCCCACTTTTACTGTCGACCAACAAAATCAGTTTTCTTGATTGAATTTTTTAAATTTATGTCATGAATCAAGACATATTAAAACAAGAAAAAATGAAAACACACTTAAAATTGAACACGGGTTTGCTTAGATTTGTATGAATATTCAGGGGCTGGGCATGGAGGGCTTCTTGACTGCCGCGTGGGCCACTTCTGGCCAAGAGGGCCACAGTTTGGTTACCACTGTTGTGTATCAGACAGGACTTCCAGAGAGAGTAAGTGCAGGGTTTGAGGTCTGACAAGAGCTTGACTGGATATAATTCCACCTTGAAGTCCAGTCCAAAATCTAACCCATAATAACTGCAATCTCGAAATAGAAATCCCATTCATATGGGAGCACTCACAATTTGAATTGAAACCAAATTGACAGCTGAGTTGAATTAAAACACTTCATACAAGCAGTACAAAGTAGCATAGTTTGGCTTAACTCCAATGTTTGTGGAGTTAGATTTTATATTAATTTGAACAAAGTTTTCCATAGTGGAACATAGTGTATAACCCTTGATTCTCTGTATTAACTTCTATCCACACAGTGAGTAGCTGTATAACATGTTGCTTAACTTTGATACGCAAGAATGCTCTTATGAGATTAACCCTATCACCTGTAAAAAATGGGTCAGACACTATTTTTAATGCTGATATTAACTATTTAGCTGTCTCCTCATCCTCTTTGACCTCTCTCTGTTGACCTGTTGACACTATTGACCATTCTATCCTCCTCCACTGCCTCTCTGCTTAACTCAACCTTCATGGTCCTGTCTTTGATTTGTGCAGATAATACCTTTTGCACCATCTCCGCTCTACCTCCACAAATGCCTTTACCTCCAAATCCCTACTCCCTCTTGGTGACATCATCCTCAGATATAGAGTCAACGTCCCCATGTACGCTGATGATACTCAACTATCTCTCTGCCTCCAACCTAGAGTTCAAAATCCTTATCCTCGCCTTCAAAGCCCTTCCTGTCTCTGTTACCCACTAACACCATATCAGCCTGTCTGCTCCCTTCCCAGCCCACCCCACCATCGGCAGTTGTACCTTCAATCTCTCTGCTCCCACTCGTTGCAACTCCATCCCACAGTCCCATCGCCTTGCTCCCTCCCTTGCCTCCTTCAAGACAAGTCTCAAGACCTTCTTCTTCAACCGCACCTTCGGCCAACCTTCCTACCCTCCCTGCCCTCTTCCTGTCCATATCCCAACCCTCTGCTTGAATCCAAATCTTTGAATGTCCAGTGCCATGAGATGTCCTCCCGACATGAAAAGTGCGATACAAATGTAATTTAATGTTGTTGTACAGGAATTTTAGTTCCATATGTTTTCAGTGACAATTGATGCCACATTTATTGTAGTTTTCTGTTGTGAATTTATGCTCAGTAGACACTGAGATGAATCTGTCCAGACACCAAGTTTCTTGTCTGCAGTGTTACCATTTGGTAACCACACTTGTATTGATATTCATCTTTTCATTGGATATAGCATCTTCTCTGAAGTCTCAAAGGATTTCACGGAATGTACTGTAAATAAAAATAATAATCTTTGCATTTGATACAGCTCCTTATCACGTCTTCTAGATGCCTCAGAGAGCTTCACAGAATATACTGTAAAGTGAATTGGCTGTGTATTTTGTGTAGGACAAAAGCTGTTTTGACAGTAACAACAATTTACATTTCTATAAGCATATTTCATATTAGGAGGATATTACAAGCATTTCACACAATTGACTAGGACCCTGAACAATATAATAATAATAATCCTTGCATGTGATATAGCATTTTTCACGTCTTCTAGATCAGTGGTTCTCAACCAGGCATGCATGTACCCCAGGGGTGCAAAATTACTTCCAGGCGGTACAAGTGGCGGTATAATGATTTATTTAGCTCTCCTATTTAGCATTTTATAGCCTTCTAAATTGTATATTTAATTATTGTTCCCCTCATTTTGTATGTGCTAGTTATTTTGTTATATAAGAAAAGCTTGGTCATAAAATGCAAGTGGAATGAGGGGGTAGTGTATGTGTTATGTGGTTGGGTGGGGATACACGATAATGTTGAAAATTAACCAGGGGTACATTACTGAAAAAGGTTGAGAACCACTGTTCGAGATGTCTCAAAACGCTTTACAGAATATACTGTAAAGTGAATTGACTGCATATTTTTGGACAAAACGTGAGAGCGAACATCAGTGTCCCATAAACAGACGTGGACTGAGTAATCAATTTTTTTTAAAGGAATTATTACCCCTGGAAAAGTGCTCTGCCAATTGAGCAACACCTGCATTCTTATTCATTACTTGGCAAACAGAAGCATGTGGAGTAAAGAAACTTGCCTAACGTTTCACCCTGCCGGGAATCAAACCTAGGTCACTTGCTTGCAAAGCAAGTTCTCTAACCACTGAGTTACAGGACAACAATGTTTTCTATTTAACAACTAAATACCAGCCTCACTCTAGAAGAGGTCAGCAGGATTGTTTGTAGATTGAATAAATATCATAGTAGTGCTATTGCTTCTAAGCCAAACAATGTACAAAATTGCAAGTGCTTATGCCAGCATTGGCCAGTTTATACATGTTTATTTTCCCACACTTACCATTATTTGTCTTGAAAAGTACAACCTTCACAATAAAGTTTAACATTTTTAATATGATATTACATCAACAAGGTCAGGGAACTGAGAAGGGGGAAGGAAAGGTAACACTGCATTCAATCAGACTTTAGAACATTTGGACATTAGGCATAGTGTTACTGGAGGTTGGTTTAATGGTCTGCCAGGCTGACCCTTAAAGAAGGTTGAATTGATATTAAATTTTACATGAGTAGCTAGTGGTGGACAAGTCAATTCAGAAGATTGATGAAAAACTCAATCTGCTCAGTCAACCTTGCTAACTTACATAGTGTGAGGCAAAGATATAGTGCTCAGTCAGAATTAGGAATAGCATGAAATCTTTCCATTCCCCCGAATCCAGCTAATGTTCAGCTAGTTGTCACCACTCTTGATGGTGTGTGCTATATGGGTTCCAGATGCAATGCAAGACTTCCTGATCTCTTGAGCATTGATCTATCTTGTATCATTGTGTTATGTACAGTATGTTGGCTGCTGCCTGGCCTTGTGTTTTTGCACATCATTAGTATTAGCTACTATTCCTTAACGTCTCCACGTGACAATGGCTTGGGATGTGGATTAATTGTTTGTCCATCATGTGATATGAAGGAAAGTATAATAGATGAGTAAGTTTTTTGCTGAGGGTTTTGTTTCTGTTTAGGGACCATTAGATAGAATGCTTAACGATACTGTAGTATTTACTTTTAGATTTACTCAGTGAATAAAGATGTTTAAAATAATGGGAGTCTGGAATGCATTGTCTGAAAGGGTGGTGGAAAGAGATTTGATAATAGCTTTCAAAGGGAATTGGATAGGTACTTAAAAAGGACAAACTGTACAAGCCTATGGGGTAAGAGAGGGGGAGTGGGTCTCGCACTTCCTAGGATTTAACTCTGAAGTACAGTGACTGTGTATTTTGTACATTAGTGCAGCAGCCAATTTACACACAGCAATGTCCCATAAACAACTATGAATAAAATGGAACATTCTTTTGTTACATCTGGTATGCAACATGTTATGTCTTTAGCGTCCTCCCAACATGAAATGCGTTATATATTGTTATTCTTGTCTTAATACAGTAATATAATGTTAATATTTTCATACAGAGATAACCTGTCATATTAAAAGCCAAGGGACACAATTGTTCCGGATCACAATGGCTTCATAAGGTGGCAAACTATGGTCACTCATTTTCCTGAAGAGGTGAGTGATTTTATTTTATTGTCACGCTTACTCTAATTTGTGAGATATGCAACAGGATTTGAAAATAGCAAATTGCAGCCCACTCTCTGGAACTTTGCTGGGACACTGAGTTTCGACTTCTATTCTAATGAAGGGTCGTGGACCCCAAACGTTGCCTCATTTTCCTTTCTTCATAGATGCTGCCTGACATGTTGAGTGTTCCCAGTGACTTCTGTTTTTGTTTCAAATAAAATTGGACATGTGTTTCATGGCTGTTTGTGGGACATTACTGTGTGCAATTGTGCTGCTGTGTTTTCCTGCAAGGATAGAGTCACCCCATTTCACAGTAAATCCTGTGAAGTGTTTTGAGATTTCCTTCCGACATGATGAAGTACATAGTATATGAAATACAAGGATTATTATTATAGGACAGTCGTGATCTGCTATTTACAAATCATTTAATGAATATAACAAATTTGTATCAGTCGTTATTATGAGCTGTCTTTACTCTTCGCACTTGGATGTTTCTCAGCTGCTTTCTGTGAAGCCGTGCATCCTTTTTTAAAATGTTTTATTAATTTTGTCAACATATTTAGGCTAGGTATTCTGATACTCACTGGTTCTGGCAAATAGTTTTTACAGCTTGCAAGATCCATTTTCTTTTCAATGAATTCTTTCAGTAAAATATAAAATTAAGGCTGCTTGGAACTTGACTTGGATCTCACTGTGGTTTGGCTAACCATTTAGCTTCACTTCTGGCTGTACAAAATAAATCACATTCAATTACACAGGTTAAGGTGGAGTGGGGGGTGGCTCTGCTTATTTGGGGATTTTATTTGTGGATTGTCTCCCTTTCTCTGTTCTGTTAACCCTCAAACTGTTGATTTCTGCTCGGGTTTCGGCACTTGCAAGCCTCTATTATTTTGTCCAAGTAGTTTTCATATTGTGAAGAAAGCGAATGTCGGCAGGCTATTCAAGCATTTGAGCATGTTACAGCCAACTCCAACCTTTTCCCACTGATGTCCACTTTGGCTAATCTATAGCACTAACAACAACAACACAACTTGCATTTATATAGCGCCCTCCACACGAGGTGAGGATTCACAGTGCTGAGATACCAAGCATCTCAGCAGTCAGGTGTAAACACCCTGACAAGTATCCTTCCCTCTAATCCAGAGGCACTAAAGTCAATTGTAACTCTCCATCTATTGCCTCAGTTGAGATTAGTTAATTCAACATAGACAAGAAATCAGAATTTTATATTTCTATTCTGTATGGTACAACGCTCCTTTGGGCATTCCCGTCACACATTATGCCATCGGAGCTCTGCATGTTAAATATATTTTTCAATAAAAGTCCTGAAGTCTATCTTAAAACCTCAACCTTTTTGGAACATAGAAAAACTGAAGGAAGCCATTTGCAACAAACTGCATTCAACAACAACCTGCCCTCCATGCCAGACAGCATCTCAGAGCACTTCATGTGGAGGAAGAGAGCTCCGCTCTTTCCTTTCAAATCACTCACTTCTTGAACCCCTCCAATCAGGTTTCCGCCCTATCCACAGCACAGAAACTGCCCTGGTTAAGGTCACAAATGACATCCTAACCGCTTGTGACCAGGGCTCCCTCTGCCTCCTCGTCCTCCTTGACCTGTCTGCTGCGTTCGACACAGTCGATCACACCATCCTCCTTCAACGTCTTTCCTCCCACCTCAACCTTCAAGGCACAGTCCTTGACTGGTTCCACTCTTATTTGACCCACCGTTTACATTTTGTTTCTTCCAATGGCTTTTCCTCAAACCCCCGCATAGTTTCCCACGGCGTCCCTCAGGGCTCTGTCCTCGGTCCCCTTCTTTTCACCCTTTACACGCTCCCCCTGGGCGACGTCATCCGCAGACATGAGGTAAATTTCCACATGTATGCGGATGACACCCAGTTGTACCTTTCTGCCTCATCCCTCAACCCCCAGACAATCGATGTTCTGACAGCATGTCTGTCCGACATCGAATCGTGGACGAGGGACAACTTTTTGCAATTGAACGTGAATAAGACCGAGGCCCTCCTGATTGGCTCAAGCCAGCGCCTCCGCACATCGGGCGCTGCCAGTCTCAACATCCAAGGCTGTACTCTCCACCTCACAAAGCCAATCAGGAACCTCGGCATCATGTTCGATCAAAAACTTTCCTTCCTCCCCCACATCCGCGCCTTGACTGGCACCGCTTATTTCCATCTGCGCAACATTGCCAGGCTCCGCAACTATCTTACCCCCCGCGCTGCCGAAACACTCATGCGCGCGTACATCACCTCAAGGCTGGATTACGGAAATTCTCTCCTAATCGGCCTCCCCAGTTCCTCCATTCATAGGCTGCAGGCCATCCAAAACTCTGCAGCCCGTGTACTATCCCACACCCGCCTCCGAGACCACATAACCCCCACCCTCGCCCGTCTCCACTGGCTCCCCATCCTGCAGAGGATCGAGTTCAAGATCCTCGTCCTCACCTACAAGGCCTTACACGGCCTTGCCCCATCCTACCTAGCCGATCTACTTTCCCCCTACACGCCCACCCGGACCCTCCGTTCAACAGGACTTGGCCTGCTCCAAGCCCCCCGCCCGAACCGCCGCACCATCGGAGGCCGGGCCTTCAGTTTCTCTGCTCCCACCCTATGGAATGCCATCCCTCAATCCCTCCGTTTCGCCTCTTCCCTTTCCTCTTTCAAGGCCGATTTGAAAACTTTCCTCTTCGATCGTGCCTTTTGTTCCACCCCAAACTCTTTTACCTCCCCTTCGTGTTTCACCCCTTCCCAAACACTCCCCTCCCAGCTCGGGTCACACGCCTCTTGTTTAGCGCCTTGGGACGTCCTCCTGACGTGAAAGGCGCTATATAAATGTAAATTGTTGTTGTTGTTGTTATGGAATGCCATCCCTCAATCCCTCCGTTTCGCCTCTTCCCTTTCCTCTTTCAAGGCCGATTTGAAGACTTTCCTCTTCGATCGTGCCTTTTTTTCCACCCCGAACTCTTCTACCTCCCCTTCGTGTTTCACCCCTTCCCAAACACTCCCCTCCCAGCTCGGGTCACACGCCTCTTGTTCAGCGCCTTGGGACGTCCTCCCGACATGGAAGGCGCTCTATAAATGTAAATTGTTGTTGTTGTTGTTGGTGATTGTAAAGGACTGAATGTGGGGGAGGAAGAATGATTGGAAATCCAATCTGACACCTCGGTTGCAAATGGATTTGGAGAGTTTTAGGGGCAGATTGGGAAGGTGGAGGAGGTAAGATCCGTGGGACCAGAGATGTCGACGATAGCCAAAGAGTATGGTTTCTGTCTTGTCAATGTTTAATTGCAGAAAGTTTCTGCTCATCAGTATTGTGTCCAGTATTGTAATCATTCCACTTTAGGAATAATACCAGATATTATGTGATTTGAACTATAGAACTGTGATTTTTTCTGCTGGAACAAAAAAGGTTAGTGATGACCTGATAGATGTCTTTAAAATTATGAAGGATTTTTGATATTTAGGAGTAAATCAGGAGAAATTATTTCCACTGGTTAGTGAGTCTATAACTAGTGGGTATCAATTTAAGATAGTTAATAAATGAGCAAATGGAGAGGTAAGGAGAAAACATTTTCATACTCAGAATAGTTAGAATATAAAATACTCTGCCGGGAGTGTTGGTAAAGGCAGAATCCATATTGGCTTTCAAGAGGGAATTAGATAAATAACTTTTTTTAAAAAATAAGTTAGCTATAGGGTTTGGGACTGAAAGATTGTTTTTTAGCGATGTGTCAAATGGCCTAAATTTCTATGGTTCTATGGTTGATTGTGGCATCTTGTTTTGTGAAATTGCCTGCCATATTTATCTACAAATACACAGTTACTATACTTGACAGTGATTATCTTTGGAACACTTTGCGGTGTTTCAATATTCTCGACAAAATATCAAATGGAAAGATAATTATCATTGCTAATAAGTGAATTTATAATGGTTAGAATTTAAACTGGCAGTGGTGTTGAAAGGTGAGCCCGAATAAACAATTAAACCACTTAAACCCCTTAAAAACACATGAAAAGGGTGTTCAGTCCTAAATGAGATTGTTTCAAAGTATGATTCAAATCATGACTTCATTACAATGATGTTACTGTTTGTACTTAGTGTTTAGGACTGAAATCAAGAAAAAGCTTCTCTGAAACTATCACACCTTCGCAGTGCAAATATATTCAGCTTGGTATGTGAACGAAAATAAAATGCTTTGTCTTGTTTTTATTCTGGCAGACTCAGTCCTTTTCTTCATTGCTATGTTTATGTTAATCTGGCGACTCTAGAGAGGTGTGGAGTAGGATGATTAATGTAAGTGTTTTTAAAGAACAGCACATTGAATTATTGTAGTATTGGTGCTGCAACTGAAGTTGACTTGCTTAGTATTTGTTCGTGCCTCGTGGGAATGTTAGTAATGTAAAGGACCTGAAAATAAACTAATTCTAACATGAAGCTCCTATATACTTAGGTCTCTGAGGCCTGTAGTAGCATTCTTCACATTGGCATTCCAACACAACCATTTTTATTTAATTTGTAATACAACCCACATGCTTAAAATATGTTTTGTGTGCAAAGAGTAACAAAGTCTATTCTGGTCCACCGAGTAAGCATTTTAATGTCACTGTATCTTCTTTTGCAAATCCAAAGAGAAAACAGTAACAAGGTGAATAATCCTTCAGTGATACCAGTATCTAAGAACAACATTATTGCCTGTTGTATAGTTTTTAAATACAGTTCCTGCATGTTCTGCAAACTTAAACCATCAGAAGGTACAAATCAAATAATCGAAATGCAAGTTTGACATCTAGACCCATTTACTTTTCCTCCCGTGGTTTGTTGGAGGGTGCAAGACCTTTCTTTAAATCCCGATGATACTGCCTGAAGTGATGCAGCAGCACTGGCAGAGGAAAGCAACAACAACAACGTGCATTACTGTAGTGTCTGAGAGTGAACTATAAACAAGTTAAAACAAAGTAAAACTAGCCACTTAGACACTTTGAATTTGTCACAAATTGAACAATTCCCTTGCATGGATAGATTCTGAAATTGGAATCAAGACACCAGTGTATTGGAAGCATAGACGTCTAGCGTTATTAAACTTTCTGGCCACTCTTTCCATTTGGCAGGTATTGGCCTGCTCCATGTGCCCCGCTCTGCATTGGCGGTTAGGTTTTTAGCTTTTCTGCCCCCAGCCTTTGGAACTTCATCCCATAATCCCTTTGTCTCGCCCCCTTTCTTGCCCCCATTCAAGGCTAGTCTCAAGAGCCTCCTCCTTGACTGTGCCTTCAGCCAAATTCCTACCATCATTCCCCCTCCTCCAACTATCTTAACGTGAACCTAGCTCCGGTGTAAACCGTTAGCTGCCAGCACTTAGGGATGTCCTTCTGACCTGAAAGAAATATGAATGTAAATGTAATTTGTTGTTCTGCAAGTCATCCAGGCAGATCAGGGTGAAACCTTGAGCAAAAATAATCCCTCCAAAAAAAACACAATATTAAAATTGGTAATTTCAATTCATGATTGTTTGTTCTGTTCAGTTCAGTTCTGATGAAGGGTTGTGGACCCGAAACGTTGACTCACTTTTCCTTTCTCCATAGATGCTGCCTGACCTGCTGAGTGTTCCCAGCGATTTCTGTTTTACTTTTTCCATGCCTCTTCTGTTCTTATGCTCAGCCTCCTTTTACTGCTAGAACAAAATTGTACAGTGATGTCTCAATGTATATGGTGCTTTTCATTGTCACACACACAGTTTTTGTGCCTGTTCTTAAAACCTTGAGCTTGATTTCTATATGCTTGAAGGGCAAACTGATACTGATGTTGGTTCTGCAACATCTCAATGAAACAAATCTGGAACGCCAAATATACAAAGAAGATAAATATTACTAGGTCCAAACTGTCCCATTGGTATTTATCCATACTACTCAGCGCCCTGGGACACCCTCCCGACATGAAAGGCGCTCTGTAAATATAATTTTATTGTTGTTATTGTTGTTCTCAGTTTAACAAATAGCTGTCGCACTTTACTGCAGCAATTTTGTAAAAATACTTTAGCTCCTCCCCAATTTCCCCAGGGATGAGATTCATTCTGTATTCTTGGCTGAGAATGGAGGAAGATAACTTGCTCCCAAATACAGTACTGTATTTGCAAACTTTATCATTAGAAAGTGCACGATAATGGCTCAGAATTACTTGCCCTTTGTTTTGTCTTCCTTTTCTGTGAACATGCCCAGCCAATGTTTGCCACATTTCATTGATAAATTGATAGTTCAACGTGGGCATGCTCTGTGTTGCGGGTCACGGATCAAAGCCAAACCTTTGCATGGGTGCTTGGTCCCATGTTTCACATTGCACCATTTCCATGTGGCATACGAGAAGCTCACAAGTCCTTTTATTCATGGTATCCTGGGAACTCATTGATAAAAGGTAGTTCATATTTATTAGGTGGTGAGTAGGGTCTGGCGATATATCGATATATCGCTAAAACCCAATATAATTTTCATATCGATACGCCGATATAGGCATTTCAAAAATATCGATATATCGAAAAGTCGATATATTGAGGTAAAAAATCGGAATGCGTGCACACTGAACTACAAGACCCAGAATGCTCATCTCTATACACAATGCACAGACCGAGGTGCAAAGCCGCCATATTGTATTCATAGTCCTCGAATACAATATACAGGTATGCAAGGGGTGGGGTGGGGGTAGGGGGAGAGAGACGGCTGGGGGGTGGGGATGGGGAGAGAGACGGTCTGGGGGGTGGGGAGGGGGAGAGAGATGGCTGCGGGCGGGGAGGGAGAGAAAGACGGCAGGGGGGGAGGGGGAGAGAGACGGGTGGGGGGTGTGTGTGGGGGGGAGAGAGGAATGGCGGCAAGGGGGGTGGGTGGGAGAGAGGGACGACGGCGGGGAGGGGAGGAAAGAGGAATGGCGGTGGGGGGGGGGGGGGGTGGGGGGGGGAGAGACAGGGTGGATATGATAACATACAGAGATAGATAGAGATGGGGGATGTGAGAGAGGGGAGAGACACAGACAGAGAAACACAGAGATGGAGAGACTGAGTGTGAGAGACACAGAGAAAGATATTTACCTCCTGAGGAGATAGGCCCAGAATGCGCGCGCACCCCGAATGCGTGCGCCGTGTGCGCATGTGCAGTACGAAAACCCCGGAAATATGGATATTTCAGTATATCTCGATATGAGCCCATCGATATATCTAAATCGAAAAATTTCCATATCGACGGACCCTAGTGGTGAGGTATAGTTACTATGAGACATCAAATACAGTTGCACTTTGAACCTTCAATGGAAACAGGAAAATTAACATTTAGCCTACAGAGACTGAAGGCAAACATTTTTTTTCGATTAAAATATCTGAAGCAAATTATTGCATTTGGTTACATACTAATAATAATAATCCTTGCATTTGATATTTGATATAGCACTTTTTATGTCTTCTAGATGTCTCCAAGAGCTTCACAATATACTGTACCATAAAGTGAATTGACTATATTTGTGGGCAAAACACAGCAGCCAATTGCACACATCAGAGTCTCATAAACATTTGTGATTGAAGTGACCAAATTGTTTTTTTTTCTCTCTTGAGGGATATTAACAGGTGTGTGGAGTAAGGAAACTTGCCCAAGGTTTTGCCCTGCCAGAAATCGAACCCAAGTCTCTTGGTTATGATGCGAGTGCTATACAATTGAGCTACAGGACTGCACACACCTGCATACTCTGTCCCCAACTCCAGTGTAATATTTGAATGTTGGGATAGTATAGCCATAATTAAATCCTACGGAGTATTTGGCAGTATCGGTTAAGGTATAATTATCCAATTACTGTGCATTATGCTTTACCGTCTGATTAATGAAGGGTAAAATATTCCAATAAATATACTCTCATTACTCTGACCATACAAGTCAAGCTGATCCAACAGGCAATGAATAAACACAAATGTTGCCATAGAAACTACAATACTGCTTGACCCAGCATCTGCTTCACTCATATTATTTTATGAAATTCCTGTAGAGAATTAAATATTATTTTAATATTTTTCCTCCATATGTGCTGCTAAACTATTTTTGAGAACTAGACTCCATATGAGAGTAAAAGTTGATGGGTTTGGGGATGGACACTTCTTTGATCTCAGAAGCAGCCAGGACTTAACTCTTTAACTCTTTGAGTTAAGTCCATCCGATTTCCCGCACCTTTGCCCTCACGCCTTCCCCCCTATTGCGGAATCGTGATAGGGTCCCCTTGGTCCTCACTTACCACTCTACCAGCCTCACTATTCAACACATCATCCGTAGAAACTTCCGTCACCTGCAACGTGACCCATCCATCAAGTATATATTTCCCTCCCCTCCCCTCTCCGCATTCTGAAGGGACTGTTACCTCCGGGATTCTTTGGTCCACTCTGCTGTAAGGAACACCAGCTGCTCTCCTTCCTCTGGCACCTTCCCGTGCCAACCCAGGAGATGTAATACCTGCACTTTTACCTCCACCCAAACCACTCTCCGGGGACCAAAACACAGCTTCCATGTGGGACACCAATGTAGTATACTGCATCTGCTGCTCATGGTGTGGTCTGCTCTACATTGGGGAGACTAAGCACAGATTGGGAGACCAATTTGCAGAGCATCTTCGCTCTGTACAGAAGGTCAATCCTGATCTTCCAGTCTCCCTCCATTTCAACTTCAGAGGCTGATCCATGGTCTCCTGCGCTGTTCCAGTGACCCACAGGGAAAGCTTGAGGAACTGCAACTCATCTATCTGCTGGGGACACTACAGCTGTCTGGCCTCAACATTGATTTCAGCCATTTCAGGCCATAGGAGTTTCCCCCCACCCCCTCCCCCAACCTCCCACCAATACAATCATAACTCCAGACACCCCTTGCCTCTCTGGTGCTTTGTTTGTTCTATCACCACTAAACACCTCTTCTCCCCAGTTTCATTTAAACCCACCCCCTGCTGTTTCTCCCCCTGAAGTCGTTAACACATATTCAACCATCAGTTTTTTTTTCCTTTTCATTTGTCTTCTTTGTCTCCTTTGTCTTCCATGTCCTGCCTTTCCCCCTTTAATGTCCTTAAGAAACCTCTCCCTCCAAACAAGCCCCAGTTCTGATGAAGGGTTGTAGACCCGAAACATTGACTTTTTTTCCTTTCTCCATGGATGCTGCCTGACCTACTGAGTTTCCCCAGCAACTTTTGATTTTGTTTCAGATTCCCAGCATCTGTAGTATTTTGTGTTTTGCTTAACTCTTTCACTGCCACCTGGTCCATGGAGCCTGTGGCGTCCACCAGCCCATCAGAGCTATACATTTTCACCTGATACAGGTCAGCAAGAGACAAGGCTTGAAGACCGCAGAATGTATGTTGGATTACTGATGAAATTTTAAAAGACATAGTTTGCATTGAAAGCATCATCTAGCAAGCTGTTCATTGCCTGTCCAGTGAAAAGGAACACCTTATCCATTGAGGCTTCCGCTCACATGGTTAACAGGAGTAGAGTGGCAAGAATTTCTGTTCCCAGTAATTGGTCTGGCCCTTATATCCTGCCAATAAGGTGAGTTTATATCAGTAGTTAGGAACCACAAAAGATGTTTAGCACACTCTTTACATAAATCTGGCCAAATAAGGAAACTTTTACTAAAAAATAGGATCTATGTGTGGTGAACTCATATTAAATTGAAAAGACTGAACATCATCTCAAAAAAGCTGATCTAAACATGCAGGCAAGGATTCCATTAAAATTCACTTGATGGCTGTTTGCTGGAAATTGCTGTGTGCAATTTGGCTGCAAATATGCCTACATATACACAATCACTGCACCTGACAGTAAAGGTAAAATCCTGTGAAGTGCTTTGAGACGTCTTGATGGTGTGATAAGGTACTATATCAAATGCAAGGATTATTCTACTAACTGTAAAACTGGTCAAGTACTTACAAGTCTGTAAGATATTAAGAAATACAGAACAAATAGCAATTCTACTTCATATGAACATTATTTTCTTTGCTGGATAAATGCCCACAATCCAATACTTTTTTGGAAAAAAAGGTTGAATTTCATTTGTCACGTGCTGACACTGAATCACACCATACAAATAATTTGCAATGTTTTACTGCTTTTCTACACAGGGAAAAGCAGTCAACTAGCGTGTGCATAAATTCTGAAATGTATTTAAGAAATTGTAAGTTGCCAAGTGTCCTTTCCACGCTCTTCAGGCAAGTCACACAAGTTCAGCTGTGAATTACTGAGCTTCCTTAAGCCTGCTTGGTGCTCCGATAATAATACTCCTTACACTTGATGTAAGGTAGGACATAATAATAATCCTTGGATTTGATATAGCATCTTATCATGTCTTTGAGACATCTCAAAGTGCTTCACAGAATATCCATAGTGTAAAGTGAGTTGACTGTATATTTTGTGAGCAAAACACCATCTCAAATACTTCACAGTGGGTTGGAGTGACTGTGTATATTTTGTGGGTGATTGAGGTAGCTAATTTGCTCACAGTAATGCCTGTAAACATCTATGAAAGAAATTACCAACTGTATTTACATTAGAATGATACAATAGAACAGAATTGGAACACATTTTTCTACAATTCCTTTCCTTAATAGAAAAAAATCTTACCTTTGTATCCAATTTCTTCGAGCAACTTTTTTTCAGACTGAATTTAAGTTTTTTATATTAAAAAAGAGTCCCGGATCACCATGTAAGTGTCTTATCTAACTGCTAATTATGTAACTGAAATTGACACATGGGAGGGATTCATGCTTCTGCTTGTGTTGGGGATTCTGTTAGGAGGTTGTTGTTCAGCAAAGGCATTTAGTTAAATAGAATTCATGGATTCAGACAGACTATCCTGAGGTACTTTGCCTCTGTAGATTGATAAGAGCTTGATATGTGTGAATTAACACAGAACGACTTTTCCCACTAAAAAAGGAAACATTTGTAGGGCTATGGTGTAAGAGCAGGGCAATGGGATTATTAATTGGTAGCTCTTTGAAAGAGCTGGCACAGACATGATGGGCCAAATGGCCTCCTTCTGTGCTGTAAAGTTCTAAGATTGTATACGTCTTGACAATTTACACTGATTTTTAGATCTGGCCAGAATTAACACAGTCTCTCAATAAAACTCTGAGATGTTCATGGACTGCTTCATTTTCTTTCACAGCAATATAGCCCTCACAATTCTAACACCCAAACTCTTTTAGACAGTTTTTTGAAAACAAACTTTGATCTTTATAAATTCCTCTACATCTTTTGGAAACTGTGAAAGAAAAGTAACTGCTTTTCTTAAAGAATAAAAATATTGTTGGATTGGCAAACCTCCTGTCATTTGAGATTATTTTAAAAATATTTTGGGAGAAGAGATTAATTTCAGTTTTATTAACCAAACAGCAAAATATATCATTCATGTACAGTAATGTCGTACAGTGCTTTATAGAGGCAGTCCTCGGCTCTGCGGGGGAGTGGTAGAGAGCGAGACGGGGAAGAGGGAGTTGACGATTGACAGATAGTCAGGGGGCAAGATGAATGGAGAGAGTTCCAGAGTGTAGGGACATATTCCCTGAATGTTCGTCTGCCGATGATAGAGTGTAAGGAGCAGGAACTGTTCAGCTGCAAGAGTGAGCAGAAGAGTGACACTGGAGAACATTACAGAGGCAGAGTGCATGTGAGGGCATAAAATGACATGTATCTGAAGGTGCACATCTTGAAGTTGGTTGCCAGTGTAGCCCACTGAGGATGAGAATGATAGGCATGGGAAGTTCTATGTGTGTGAAGATTTGAGTTTTGGATGAGCTGGAACTTGTGGATGCTGGGATTTGAGAATGCTAGCAAGGAGGGCATTTAAGAAGGTGAGGAAGAGGATTTGAATTAGGATTTTGACATTCGGCTAATGATAGGGACAGAGGCAGGGAATGTGGAAAAGCTGCACTAAGGCAATCGTGGTCAGGGAGCTGGGTGTATTGCCAGAAAGGAGGCTGAGAGTTTGGGTTGTGCATTAGATTAGTGAGTTGGTGAGAGAAGCCAGGTAGTTTGTGAAATCACTTTAATAGGCACCTTAGGATGAATTGCCTGTGGTATTTTAAATCTAAAAAAATCACATTGTGCTTTCCGAATACATATATTATGTAATGATCTGAACAGTTGCAAATTTGAACGATGGAATGCATTGCCTGAAAAGGTGGTGAAGCTGATAACAACTTTTGAGAGAAAGCTAGATAATATATTGGCAGTTCAGGGCTATGGGGAAAGAGTGGGATTGATTCAGATAGCTCTTTTTAAAGAGCCAGTACAGACATGATGGGCTGAATGGCCTCCTTCTGTGCTATATAATTCTATGATTCTATGATTCAGGTTTAGATAGGTATCAGCACAATTGCCACAGAATATTTAGCAGATTTTGTTCAACCCAACACAAAATTCATCATATTGTCAGCAACAGCAACATATCCAGTGGGTATATATAATGCCTATCTCTTACAGGGACAGATACCACAAACACTGTGCTCATTGTTCATTTGCATTATTGTAAAGGCAGTGAAGTCTGTGCCTGTCAATTTCTGTTTTTGGCAGCCTTACATTGCTGTGTGTCTAAGTACATGGCAGGCAAGAATGACAACTTTCTCTAACTTCAGTTTTCTCTGAATATGAATCCAAATCAAACGCCCAAATTCATCCCAAGAATTATCCCCAAGGCAGTGTGCAGTTGTGTATTTTCAAGAAAATGAAGAGGGGCAACAGAAGCAGCAAACACATAGAAATAGAACCTAATAAATAAGAGTGTCTAGACTTGGGTCAGAGGGCACACAATCAGACACACATAGTTCTGGATTCAGTTTCACAGAAACAGAATTATGTTTTTTTCACCAAAACATTCTGTAACTTGAAGCAATTAAAGCAACACCTGAGCATCTCAAAGATTACCTTGACCACTACCAGCCTTCACCAATAACAATTTTAAATGAGGTCCAATCGGATGATCTACGCCCCAGGAATAAGGAGCGAACGAATGCCCCCCTCTGCCATAGCCATTACTGTATATTTCAATTAAAGTCCCATCAAGAAGTGTTCACTATGAAGCTATCAATTTAATAGGGGAAATTCAATATTTCTGAACCGTTGCCCTTTGATTACAAGCAGGGGAGAGATAACTAACTGCAAGGACTAACAAGGGACGTTTAATGCTCCTGAGTATTGGTTCCTTGATCAAGAGCAAGCGAGCGACTAAGAAAAAGTAGAGAGTTTTACATTCCCTCTGGAGTTCTTCCTGACTACAAGCAGCCACTATTTACTGCACCAGCAACTAATGAATGCGCAAGCACAGAGGAAGTCAATGCAGTATTGAGATGCAAATCGAAATGCACACTAATTATACTGGATTGTTAAAACAATTCTTGGAAAGGAAGGGTGCCCCGAGTCCTGCTAGTGAGAAGCCTTGGTATGTTAAAAATCCCTCAACAGCTGCTCCTGCACTGCAAGAGGCTGTAGACAAGAAGATCTGCATGTACAAATATATCGACCCAAGGGACACTAAGCAAGCTGAGGAGATTGTGATTTAAAAGGGAGATGCAACTCATTCAGAGGCTGGTTCCTGAGAGGGGATGAAACTCCATTGTTTCAATTTCAGTAGTGAACTAAATGCTGCAGGTGAAAAATGTAATGTGTCTTAACAGATTAAATGCTTTTGCAAACACGTTAAGAAGCAGAGGATTTTCACCTGAATGTTTCATATATAGTGTAGAGTGCTGAGGAGGTAGTAAATATAAAGGCCATTGGTACAATAACAAAAATCAATCTGACATAAAAATAAGTGGACATTCAAATGCTAAAAACATGAGGTCCTAAGGTAATTTTCTCGTTCAATGATTACAGTATATTGAGCACAACGATACGTTTAAAGTGCATTTCATGCCCAATTACCTCTTTAATTAAGTATGATGGTGTGAACTGAAACTTGCTCTGTAAGGGAAGCATAATTCTTGCCGTAAGATGGCTATTGAAGGTTAAGCAGCAAGACGTCTGCTACATTGCCATTTAGATTAATTTTCAGTTAGTTTATATTAAGCAGTGAAACAATTCGTAAGTCAAATTAAGCATGGTCAATTTGCAGAATTAGGCATGGTTCCAGTACAAATATATTGATCTGGAATCTGTACCTATAATTGTAAGGGAAGTATGTTGTGTATTACTGATGTTCAATTTCCTTATGCTGTAAAGGTGTCGACAGTTTTATTAAGTTGACGTCTGAAGCAACATTTCAAATCCATGTTTGGTCAGGCTGTAAGAGAAGTCCCTCGTTGCAATGCCCTTGTCTGTCTTTGGGCCTCTGTGTGTTTGCAGACAAGACTGTTAATAGCTGAAATAATTCACCATAGCCAGATATTAGATAACATGCATAGAAATGTTTACCTTTAATTTTTGCAGCACAGGCCCATATTTGAATGGTTAATGATATGAAAAAGTAATATTAGACAGCCTGCTGAGGTTGCATGTTGGTGAGTCATTGCACGGAGCCGTGGAATAGCAGAGCTTGGGTTCACCCTTTCTATTCCACCAGTATTTAATTTCCAAATCTCGGTTGACTATCAGTAGCCATCAGCCAAAGTGATTTTCCTGAAAGTGAAGAAATGGATATAACAGTTAATGAAGAGACCTTGTGAATGTCCTTGTGTTGAAATGAATGCCCAATTTTATCTGGGGATTGTTGGCTGAGATAGCAGGAGAAACTCCATTCTCTTTCAAACAGTGCCATGAGATCTTTAATGTCCAATTGAGTAGGCAGATGAGATCTCGGTATAACTTCTCATCCAAAGGCCAACATCTTCTACAATGCAGCCCTACCCCACCCTGCACCCTCCAGTACTACATTGGTGTATTAGCCTAGACAAAATGGGTTCAAAGTCCTGACTTATCTCCACAACTTTGTGACTCAGAGAAAACTGAGCCAGTTAACATCTTTCACCTTCGTTAATAATAATAATCCTTCCATTTCACATAGTTCCTTTCACATCAGGAGGATGAGCTCAAAGGTATAACTTCAACTGTGTGAGCCAAAGTTCTAACTTGCAGAGGTTCCACCTGGATAAATACTGGGCTGAGCAGTTACTAATCTCTCCCTTGAAGAAAATGTGTTAGATGCGTTAGGTAGCTAATAATCATCAGAAAAATAAGAATTTGCTTGTTTATACTGTCTTATAATGTTATAATATTTTGATGTGTTTTACGGTACTTACTGACATGTGTACCAACGTTTTGTTAGGCAAATTGGCAGCCATTTTATGTGCAGCTTGTTGTTTGGTTAGCTTGGTGTCTGACACATCTGGAAAGCATCAATATGCTTAAAACCAGACTGAGAGCTTCACATATGCATGTCACCTATGCATGGAATTTCCCTGTGTCAGGAATGGAACACACTCTCTCCCCGAGGTACAAACCCTAATTCTGGAGAATATTGAAACAACAACATGCATTGCTCTTCACACTGGGTAGCGTCCCAGAATGCTTGACAGTGGCAGAGTCTGACCCGGAGTCAGGCGAGAGGAAGGAGGTAGGTGACTGTGAGCACCATCAAAATGGAAGGGCTTTAGGTGGGATTTTTAAAGGAAGATGGGAGGGGGCCAGGGTAGGGATTGATGCAGAGAGTTCCAGAGTTCCGGGGTAGAGTGATGGAAGGAATGGCCACCGATGATGGATTGGAGAGCACGAGGGACTAACAGGAGGCCGGCATCTGTGAGGGCATGAAGGGATTTGAAAATGAATGAGAGGAGCTTAAAATCATCTGTTCAGTAATTGGGAGCCAGTAGAGCATGGCAAAGACTAGTGTGATAGGGGTATGGAAATTTGTGTGGGTGAGAATCTGGGTGGTGAGGTCTGAATTAGTTGAATTCAGAATATTAGGCATAGGTTGACAAGAGCCAAGGCTTGGGAACTGCAAGATGTGAGCTGGGGTGCTACCAGAGTTTAACCAGCTAAAACAGCATAGTTTTCCATCAGAGTACTATCTGACAAGCTTCCTGTTACATGTCCAGTGAGGGGATTTGATAGGTTGAACCGGGAAAAACTGTTTCCACTGGCGTGTTGGTCAGTAACCTGAGTACACCATTTAAGATAGTTGTTAAAAGAAACAGAGTGAAGGTCGGAAAACAAAATTCACCCAGCGAGTTGTTCGGATCTGGAATGCATTACCTGAAAGTGTAATGGAAGCCAATTCAATAACAACTTTTAAGAGAGAAGTAGATAGATATTTGAGGAGGACAATATTGCAGGGCTATGGAGAGAAAGTCGGCCTGCTGGATTGAGTTGGACAGCTGTTTTCCGAGCCGGCACAGACACGATGGGCTGAATGAACAACTTCTGTGCTGTATGATTCTATGAACCCCTGCCCCTAATGTCTGCTCTCCCATGTCCTAACGATGAACCAGGCTGGCCAGTCTGTCATCAGCAGTGCCCTGGAGTTCTGCAGATCCATTTGGCTCAGTAACTGAACCACTGAAAGGATGGTCTCACAAAGGAGCAACTCAATTCCAATATTCCTTTGCTGGGCACATCACCTTGGTGTCCCATATTCATCTATGAGGTTATTGACCAATTAAAGGATTGTTGACTAAGAAGTCAGTAAGCCCAGCCGAAGACGTACTTGAGGTGAACCTTGAAGGATTGGAGGGAGCAAATGTGTTAGAGGGAGTTACAGAGAGCCTGAATGGATGCAAGCTTGCTTGCCGATGGTGGGGCGGATAGGGTGGGGCTCATGGAGCTGGCAGTGTTACCTGGGTGAAGGGGGAAACAGTGTCGGTAAGGTTGAGGGAGGTCTCAGATAATAATAAATAATAACAATATCCTTGCATTTGATGTAGCCATTTTCATCTTCGAACTGTCTCAAACTGCTTCTCAGAATATACTGCAAAAGGAATTGACTGTATATTTGTGGGGAAAATGCGGTAGCCAATTGCACGCAGCATTGTCCAGCAAACAGCTGAGGACTGAAGTGACCAATATTCTTTTTTTCTTGAGGGAGGGATTATTATCAAGCGTGTGGTGTAAGGAAATTTGCCCAAGGGAATCGAACCCAGGTCTCTCGCGTGTGAGGCTAGTGCTCGAAACCATTGAGCTATAGGACTCCTAATAATAATAAGCTACAATTCCTCCCATGGCCAAATAAAGAAATGTTTGCTAAGAGACCATTATGCACCTTCGGGCCCTTTGACCTTCATTTACAGAATGATTTAGTTTCTTCACTGTGCAAGACAGAAAATTATATACAGTCTTACTACTTGGTGTGCCAATCACATTGCGATGAATGGGGTGGGGGTTATTTTACCCTAGACCTAAGGTTTCACTTTTGCGAAGCAGATGACTCCCACCATCCACTAGCTTCAACAATCTAAACCAATGTGACAATTCATATTGAAACCTATTTGCCAAAAACAACTTTGGAAAATATTTTACTAAACAACCAAACAACTAATTGGGCTTCTTTAGTACTTTAAAATTGCAATTCTAATCTAGTTCAGATGGTACTTTGATGACGTGAATTAGGGCTGACCTTCAATAAAACCAACAACAATAAATAAGCAATACAAATTCTTTGGCTCGAATTCTTAGTGCCTTTGGTACTGAATTCACTCATAATGTTAAGCCTGCAAAATTGTATCAACTCAATGTATAGATTCGCAACCTTTGTAAAATTGTTTTTTCTGATGCTTCTTCTATTGAATTTGCCAAATATTTATTGTTTCCTCCCTGGTGGAGCAGGTCCGTAAATTAGATTTTCTGTTAGAAAAATGCGCAAAACCTAATTTACAGTACTTCATGAAATCTAGCTTCAGGTAATAATGCACACAAACAAATGGAGAGCAATATAATGAGAGCAATGTTAAAAGAAAGCTTTTCCACAGAAATATTCACTTAATTCTGTAAGGTTGCCCAAGTTCTTCCTTAGCTGATAACTTTGTGCTTGTTGTGATGAGTGGTACTACAATGTGTCAGTAACGTATCAGTTTCAACAGCTGTTTATCTTTGTTCTGTTTCTTCCTCTGGATGGAGTCTGGCATTGCTTCTGCTGCTACCGATAGTATGTTCCTGCTGTATAAGTAGTCACATTATAGGAGTGATTACAAATGCAAAGCTATAATTAGAACAGATCAGTCTAGTTCTTACACTCCCAAGGCTTTGTGTTATATCATGCACAAAGGGACTCAAATACTATGTGCAGCCTGACTCATAACCATTTGGTGGCAATAATATAACAATCCCTGCTTTTGATATAATGCTTACCATGTCACCAAGACCTCTGAAACAGCTTCACAGGAATTATTGTAAAGTGTACTAACTGTTTATTTGTAGGTGTATAAAATTGTAGTCAATTTGAGCATAACAATGTCCTACAAAGAGCCATAAAGTGAATGGCCAATTTTTATTTGAGGGATTGCTGCTCAGAACACCAGGAGAAACTCCCATTTTTTTTGAATAGTGCCATGGGATCTTTAACATCCAACTAAACAGACAAATTGAAGCTTTGATTCTAATGTAATGACTACATCAGCACCTTATATTCAAATCCCTCCCACATCAGGGATGAGGAAGTTGACGTTAACAACAACAAAATTACATTTGTACAGTGCCCTTCACGTCAGGAGGACATCCCAAGGCGCTGGATAGTTACTGCTTCAGACCCGAGCTGAGGATAGGAGTGGGGTGGGGTGGGGGGGTGGTGGGGAAGGAGTTGCCGAGGGGTCCATCGAAGAGGAGAGTCTTGAGGTGAAACTTGAAGGAGGCCAGGGAGCGGGGTGAGGCGGAGGGACTTCAGGATGGACAGGGGGATCTTGAATTAGAGTTAATGGAGTTAGCAGCCTGAAATATTACCCTGCCTGAAGGGTGCTATATAACTGCCAGTTATTGTTGTTAATGTGAAACAACCAGACCAGGCTCAAATGGACAAAGCACAATATCGAATACCTCTCATTTTCCCCAAATCAATAATAATAATCCTTGCATTTGATATGGTGCTCTTCATGACTTCTGGATATCTCAAAGCATTTCGTAAGTGCTTGATTCTGGAATGAATGGATCCTATAAACACACAATGGCAATTGTGTACTTCAAAAAGGATTGAAAGTTTTTTCCTCTATGGTCATGGACCTAGAAAATAATAGTGTTAGCTCTGCCACTCTGATAATTAAGCTGTATTGGGGTGACATAGCTATGGCTATATTTTAACTGCGAGCTTATTGAGGATGGGAGATATCAGACATTAGATTGTACAGTAGGGTCCGGCGATATATCGATATATCGATATATCGCTAAAACCCAATATAATTTTCATATTGATACGCCGATATAGGCATTTCAAAAATATCGATATATCGCTGTAAAAAATCGGAATGCACGCACACTGAACTAAAAGACCCAGAATGCTCATCTCTATACACAATGCAGACCGAGGTGCAAAGCCGCCATATTGTATTCATAGTTCTAGAATACAATATACAGGTATGCAAGGGGAGAGGGGAGAGAAGGCTGGGTGGGGTGGGGGTGAGGGGGAGAGAGACGGCTGGGTGGGGTGGGGATGAGAGGGAGAGAGACGGCTGGGGGGTGGGGGGGAGAGAGACGGGTGGGGTGGGGGGGGGAGAGAGACGGCTGGGGGGGGTGGGGGGGAGAGAGACGGCTGGGGGGGGGTTGCGGGGGAGAGAGATGGTTGGGTGGGTGAGGGGGGGGAGAGAGATGGCTGGGGGGGTGGGGGGGGGAGAGAGACGGCTGGGGGGTGGGGGGGGAGAGAGATGGCTGGGGGGGTGAGTGGGGGGAGAGAGACGGCTGTGGGAGGGGGGAGAGATGGCTGGGGGGTGGGGGTGGGGGTGGAGAGAGACGGCTGGGGAGGGTGGGGGGGGAGAGAGATGGCTGGGAGGAGGTGGGGGGCAGAGACAGACGGCGGGGGGGTGGGGGGGGGAGAGGGACGGCAGGGGGTGGGGATGGAGGGAGAGTGACGGCAGGGTGGGGGGGAGGGAGAGGGACGGCGGCGGGGGTTGGGGAGAGACGGGGTGGATGTGATAATATGCAGATAGATAGAGATGGGGGGAATGTGAGAGAGACATAGAGACACAGACAGAAAAACACAGAGATGGAGAGAGTGAGAGACACAGAGAGAGAAAGGTATTTACCTCCTGAGGAGATAGGCTCCGAATGCGCATGCACTCCGAATGCGCGCGCCATGCGCGCATGCGCAGTACGAAAGCCCCGAAAATATCGATATTTCGTTATATCTCGATATGAGCCCATCGATATATCTAAATCGGAAAATGTCCATATCGACGGACCCTATTGTACAGTAAACTGTCAGTTCTCTGCTGAGAAGCATAATGTGCAGTACCACAAGGGTTGCAAATGCTTAAACCAGATCTCCATGTTTACACTGGGAATCCAAAACTGATGCAGCTGCATATCACTCCATATATCCATATCACTCCATATATCCATATCACTTCATATATCCATATCACTCCACAGATGATATTGCACACTACACTTTTACAGCCCATGCAACTCTCACTACTTTTTGCCAACAAAATATACAGTCAATTCACTTTACAGTATATTCAATGAAGCACTTTGAAACTTCTAAAAGATATGATAACACGTTATATCAAGGGATTATTGTTATTACATATTGACCATAGTGTTACCTAGGACTCTGCCCTTCATAAAATGAGGTTGAAATACACTTATCTATTACTCACTGAAGATGGACTGCTGCATATCTACTACAGTTGGTGCCAACCTGTCTATATTTACAGACAGGGCTGGTTTCTGCAATTCTGCGGCCTTCTTAGTTGAAACAGAATTTCTAATGTTATACAACTTATTATACGCATTAATTTATTTATTAAACATAAAATAAACTTAATGATTCGACTAAATCTAACATTCGTCTCTGGGGAGTCTGTTGCTTGTTAGTAGCCCTAGGTATGATTTCTCAAGCTCCTTCTGTATGCCCTGGTGTTTACCAGGGCCAAATGTGGTAAAATCTGGTCATGTTATAACTTACCTTGCGTCCACCAGTTGTTATACCAACTAATATGAATCTGCAGTTACTGAAAGCATGTTCCTTCTGCAAAAGCAATAACATGCAGAAGGAACATACTTTCAGTAACTGCAGATTCATGACTGAAAATCCAAAGATAGAATTGGAGCAACCCTTTTCAGTCCTTTACATCTCCAGGGCTTAATTTCTCACAAGACAACAACAGCAACAGCATTGCAAACATGTAACTTGACTTCCACATTGGATAATATCTTGAATACTATGGGAAGATAAACACCAGAATCATGGGAAGAATAAATAATTTTAGGGATGTTTGCCGATCAAATGCTATTTGCAACAACAACAACAACAACAACTTGCATTTATATAGCGCCTTCTACACCACCTCAGAGTGCTTTATTTTCGCAGGCTTACTTGACAGACAATTGGGGACACACTTGGACCAAGATATAACATTTCCAAACAACCTCATTACTGTTACTCCAGTTGTGGTTTACGTAGCTTAATTTATCAATAGGTACATTATGCAGTGAAAAGCTAGCTTTCCCCATTATTTGGTCATTCACCTCGCTGTTTGTGGGATCTTGCTGGCACCAGTGGTTGCAGGCTGTCCTTGAAAAACTGTCACTTCACTTAATTGTAATTACTCTTGTCATGCTTTGAAACGTGGCAAACATGATAAAAATTGCAATTTCTTTCTAAGTTTCCTTCCTTCATCAACTGCAACGGACAGACAACTTATTGGCGATAGATAAATAATCATGAGGGTCACTAAATGAAACACTGATATATTAACAGGAAGGTAACTGATGCACATTCCTAGATATGCTCACAGTCTTGGAAAGTTGAATGTCTAAATTCTCTAATGTTAGTTTCCTTCAATCAAGAGTGAGGTGCTCTGCCTCACAGCTAAACTCAGACAGCTATGTTCTGAAAATATCGTCTGCAGAAAGACACGTTACGCGTGCTCTGAGGTGAGTCACATCAATTGTTCAGATCTGTCTGCCTTTGCCAGTATATCTGTCTTCAAGCAGCCACTTGATAACATCGGCAGTGACGGCAAAGCATTTTTTGTAAAGTAGTAACAAGGTTGTCTGACAAGATCTGCTTAAATCAGTCAACTCAGGATCAGGCTCGTCTGTGATGTCCCCCATGGTCTCATAAGTTACTGACTCACATATAAAGTGCTGCTGATGTACTGGACTTTACACAGAGCCTGCACAGTAATTTTACAACAATTACAACAGCAAGTTACAATTGTGTAGCTCCTGCCACGTCTGGCGGAAGTCCCAAGGTGCTGGACAGTCAGGGATTTTGACCTATGCAGTGGGTTGGGATTGGGGGTGGGTGGGTGAAGGGCTTGTAGGGTAGGGGACAAGGGTAACTGAAGGCGCGTTCAAAGAGGAGGGTCTTGAGATGGATTACGAAGGGTGGGGACAGAGAATCTGAAGGCCCGGCTGCCAATGGTGGGGTGGTTGGGCAGGGATGTGGCTGGAACCTACTGAGCAGTGGCAGCAGACAGGTTGATATGAGGTTAGCAGATCACAGGGGTAGGAAGGAGCTGTTCTCTGCCCGAGCATAGCTCACTGAGATGCTACCCTGCGTGAAGGATGCTATGTACATTATATAGTTAGCATAATAAAGTGTCTTTCACTTCAGAAGGACTCCCAAAACTCTTAACAGTATTGGCTGATTACCCCAACGGGTGGTGGGGGGTGGAGGTGGTGAGAGCTAAGGAGGACTGAAGAGGGGAAAGGTGACTGATAAGTACAAGTTATTGTTTCTCCTGAAAGTGCTGGCTGCTGCAGTGTGGGAACCAACCTTTCTTCAAACCCTATAGGGAATTCTTTAGGTTTGGGCCAGTGAAGTATGGGGAAACCAAGTTTAATCTTGTTCTCACTGAACATCAACATGTGCAGGTATTCTATTAGAAGTTTATGAAGGTGACCTGTGTATTTTATATGCAAAACGTCTAGCCTGATTGTGGTTTTCTTCAGGGTAGATGTTTATTTCAAGAATGCACCTCTGGTCAGAGCCAGAGTACATGATTAAGAGCATAATTGTGACGCAAAGAATAAAAAGTTGCGCTTATATAGCACCTTTCGTGCTTTATGATGCCTCAACAGCATTTTCTAGAGATGGTGTGGAGCACTGAGCAGGAGGGTTGAGGATCTGTGGAGTCCTGTAGTTCAGTGGTTAGAGCACTTGCCTTACAAGTGGGGACAGAGAATCTGAATCTGAAGGTGAGAGTTGAGTTCGAATCCAGGCAGGTCAGGTCGAATCCTTAGGCAAGTTTCCTTACTCCACATGCCTAACAATAAACCCTCAAAAAAACAATAATAAAATTGGTCATTTCAATCCATGACTGTTTGTGGGACACTGCTGTAACCAATTGGCTGTCGCATTTTGTCCAAAAATAAAGTCAATTTACTTTACAGTATATTCTGTGAAGCACTTTGAGACGTGTAGAAGACGGGAAAAGCGCTAAATGAAACGCAAGGATAATTAGTGTTTCATTATTTATCTGGGTGGAAGGCAGTAACTGAAGGCACAGTTGGATTTAGAAGACATTTTAAGACAGAACAGGGGGATGCAAAATAGAGGGATTATAGTAGAGATGTGTTTTCCCAAAATAGATATTCATTAACTTCTAAAATGCACTTTAATGCATTAATTGTTGCATTGCCATTGGCAATAACTCCCGAGATGTAAACAGCATGGAATCCATGTATGGTAGACAGAATTATACTCCTTCAACTCCAACACTGATACTCAATATTGTGTGATATAATTTATTTTAAAACCCCTTCAAACCCTCTTTCTCGTATGTTGTGTGTTTTATGTTGCAACAACTTTGAAATGTTTGAGCTTGAAAAGTAGAAAACATAATTTTCCCTTGAAGGATATCCATAGGGGTATAATGTATGGAAATAACTTTATATTTGTTAATTAAGGGTCAACAGTTTCATTTATAGATTCATCTATAGATTCATATAGATCACACTGATTTCCTATCAATAGAATATTGAGGTAATCTCAGGTAGACTGAGAGGTCTGTGTGATAGCCAGCGGCTTGCTATGGTGCGCAATATGTCCTATGTATCGCTGGCATCGTATTGAAAACAGTACATTACAAGCTTTTCTGGAGCATGGATGTCTCTGTAGCGATGCTCACTCATTTGGACCCATTATGGGATTACTGCAGAAAGAGAAATAATTGGATATTAATCAATTGCCTTTGAGTGATAGGAAAGAGTAATATTAAGTTAATGGAGAGCACACTCTCATAGACAAGCCAGTGGGGCTAAATTAGCCTTGTTTGATTGCATTGCTGCTCAGATACATATATGCAAGAATAACACTACACTCTCAAGTGAGTGGAAAATCTACCAATTAAATGTTGCATTTATGTTTAGTGATGATTTTTCCACAGAGCTAATTTTGATTTCTCTTATCCAGGCTTCAGAAGTGATTCTTCCTCTGCTGGAGGACAAACAGCTTCACAATCAACACTAAGATGATTTTGGCTGCTTTTGGAAAAGCCTTTGGGCTCTTGAGATTTTGCTTTGATGTGCGTTCCAGTTATAATCATAGGAATACAGGAATAAGACGCCATTCAGTCCATCAAGCCTGTTGTACCAGTTTATTGAATCTACCCAGAGTCCCACCAAAACACTCCCTCCCTCACCTCATTTGAGGTCCATATCATGGTTCCTCTTTAACTGCTCATTTGGTCAACATTCCTCTCCCCATTCACTTCTGCTCCCTGGAATCTTGCTAAGCTCCATGACCATACCATCACCACCATTGTCTGAATCCACTGGGTTCCCATCACACAGAGGATACAGTTCAAGATCCTGCTTCTTACCTTCAAAGCCCTCGCTCCACCTTACCTCTGTGACCTCCTAACCCCCTACCAACCTGCCTGCTCCCTCCACTGAGTGGGCTCCGGCCTGCTTCACATCTTCCGTTTCACCCGGCCCCACCATTGATGGGCGAGCCCTCAGCCACTCTGCCCCAACCCTCTGGGACTCCATCCACAGTCCCTCCACCTCACTCCATCCCATGCATTCTTCAAGACCCAACTCAAAGCCTTCCTCTTTGACCGTGCTTTCAATCAACCTTTTATATCAAACATAAGGATTATTATTCTTATTGATTCTAACAGTCTTTGATTCGGCAATACAAAGTTCTTGCAAATCGGCACAAATAATGGTAGACATAAAAATTAATGCAAATCAGGAATCACTTCTCTCCTTAACTGATTGTACTGCAATGTTTATCTTACAGTTTCTCAGAATTTGGCGTTGAACACAATGTTTCTGATGAGGCTGTGCTTACAGCTCCACGTCGCTGCAGTCATACTTTCTCAAGGGAGCCGACTGAAATTGTCCAGTGTTTATTTTTAAATAAATTCTCACAGTACTTTAACTTTTCTTTGACTTGCTGGGATGTTTTTAGTTCAGCAGAGGGCACTGAGGCATTCTCAGAAGTAAAATCAGCAATGCATTCCCAAAAATGGCAATTTCCCACATCATTAATAGCTCACAAGGAAATTGTCGTAGGAGGATTGACTGGCTCATTCATAAAAAAAAGGACAAAAAAAGGACAAATGGTTCTAATTAATCTCAAGCTTGACTTCTTAAATGGGGAACTTTATCGAGTCCCAAATCTCACACTAGCCAAAAAAATATTTGTTGTTTTATTTTAAACTCTGGCTTTGTTTTGTTCCAGTGACTCTCTCTTGATTTAGCTTCACATTCTCACTCCTACTGGAACTTCAGATGTGGGGACAGACCAACCCTAACTGGAAATGTTTCGAAAATGTGGTGTTTCCACATCCCAACTAGGAGGAGGCCAAACTTCATGAAATCAGCTACTAGAGAGGAATACTGATAAAATATTCCATAGGAATCATAGTCCCATAGAAACATAGGAATCAACAGAACTGGAAAAGACTCTTGCAGTCCATCTGGCTACTCCCAAAGTAAAATACAATTGGTATTTATTTTACCAGCCGCTGTCAGCCTGACTCTGCTGGTAGCACTATCGCCTCTGAGTCAGAAGGTTTTGCTGCAAGCCCCGTGTCCAGACATTGATTCACATAATCTAGGCTGACATTTGAATGCGGTGATGGGGATGTGCGTCATTCTTTGGATGAAATGTCATTCATTGGATGAAATGAGAAACCAGAGTCCTATCTACCAGTTCAAGTGGACAACAAAAATCCCGTGACACCATTTGAAAAGGGAAGGAAATTTCTTCTGGTATCTTGACCAACAATCCTCCAAGTATAATTAACTTCACAGCTGTTGCAGCATACTGATGTGTGTAAAGTAGCTATTGAGTTCACCTACTAAATACAGTCACTACATTTTGCAGTATATACTTTAAGATGTACTCTTAATATGAAATGAGCTATATCAAATGTTCTATTGATTGCAAAGATGATTATTATAATAAGTACTAATATTAATATTACCTCCCATACACCGCCAAAAATTTGTTTGCCAAATGATTCTCTCTTGAATTTGTTGACACAACCGAACTTCACCACCTCCCTGGATAATAGAACGCACATATTGATCCCTGGGTATACCACACCCCAATAAGTGCAGCAGTAAACCCACTTGGTTTGTACAGTGCAGTTTTAAAGCCAGTCAGTTAAGCTTTCAGGGACACTGCCCTGCATGAGGGGTGCTATATAAATGCAAATTGTTGTTGTAGAAGTTGTAAGATATTTTAGTGGGAAAAGTAATTGTATGCATATGGAGGTTTGCACTTGTGCAGTAAAAAAAAGTATGTGAATTAGTGAATAGTTTTCTCATTTATGGTGTAATTTTGTGGGGTTGCTGGGTGTCACATACGGAAATCCATCTGCATGCTTAAAAAGCAACCAAACCAGACAGAGAATTCCACACGTGAATGCTTACAACATTTATAATAATGATCCTTGCATTGGATACAGTGCCTGATTACATCGTTGAGAGCCTCAAAGTGCATTACAGGATACACTGTAGGCGGTGTGACTGTGGGCGAAATTTCCCTTTACCTAGAATGGAAGGCACAAGTGTATAATGGACGGATTGAAGTATGGGAACAACTAGAAAAACAATCCAAATCACTCATGTGTCAGATATTGTATTTACTTTATCAAATGCAAGGATTATTAAAACAGCCTCTGCCCCAAAGAGAGCGCAGAGTACAATTTCACCCCAAACTGGGCTCTGCTGCAAAGTAACAGTTATTTGAGGCACTGGATACTATAGTGAGAGACCAAAAAGGTCATTTTTGGAGTTCCTGTAGCTCAGTGGTTAGAGCACTCGTCTTACAAGCATGAGACCTATGTTCGAATCCAGGCAGATCAGGGCGAAACGTTGGGCAAGTTTCCTTATTCCACACGCCTAATAATAATCCGTCCCAAAAAAACACAATAATAAAAATTGTTCATTTCAATCCATGACTGTTAGTGGGACACTGCTGTGCGCAATTGACTGCTGTGTTTCACCCACAAAGTATACAGTCAATTCACTTTACTGTATACTCTGTGAAGTGCTTTGAGATGTCGATAAGAAATGAAAAGCACTATATCAAATGCAAGGATTATTATTCAGTAAAGAGTCACAGAGAGTAAAATAATAATAATAATCCTTGCATTTGATAAAGGGCTTTTTACATCTTCTAGACATCTCAAACCACTTCATAGAATATACAGTCAAGTGAATTGACTGTATATTTGTGGGTAAAACGTGGCAGCCAATTGCACATAGCAGTGTCCCACAAACAGTCATGGATTAAAACTGACCGATTTATTATCGTTTTTTGCGAGGGCGAATTATTAGACAGGCGGAGTAAGGAAACTTGTCCACGATTTTAGCCTGCCTGGAATTGAACCCAGGTCTCTCGCTTGCAAGGCGAGTGATCTAACCACTGAGCTACAGGACTCTATACAAGATATGGCAGGACTGTGACTGAGCTTTGAAACCCCAGTTTTGCGAGAATCATTGTCCCTGCTCACCAATCTACATAATGTAACCCTAAACTGTCTATTCACTTTCCTTCTTCTGAAGTCGAGATTATATTTTATAAAGTACAACATGGTTTGGATGGCAAATACAAACTAAATGCTGAATAAAGCCTTCACCCAAACTGAACTATTGTTACAAAGCTATGTGTTTTGTTCACATAGTAGGTTTAGAAAGTAACATGAACAGTTTGGTAATATTAAACAGCCAATATTCAGAAACTTTGGTTTGTAACTTGGGTTTTCACTGACTCTTGCTGATGCAATGCATTTGCTTTTGCAATAGGGTTTTAGTCTTCTGAGTGCGTAATGTTTCAAGCTGTACAAGGGACACACATGCATATGGTATTTACAAACCTCTGGGGGATGTTTCTGGTCGATCTCTACGTAGCCTGCCAATTTCTCATCAAACTTTTCTTGCAGTTCTCAGAGGCAGCAACAAATGAATCGCACAAACTTCAAGTGAACCAATGTTGTTGAAAGTGTAAATAAATGGTGGAGCTGCAAAGGTCACTGACATTCACAGGGATAGGCCCCACCCTTATAGGGAAAGTCGCTCCCACAATGTAACTTTCTTAGAATTGATGACGTTCTTCTGACTTGATAAATCGCTATACCAAATGCAAGGATTATTATCATTTATTGTTATTATTATTTACTATGTTGTTACTGTTCCTGACCATCGAGAATCTTTGGGAGGTCCTCCTGTCATGAACAACAACAACAACAACAAAATTACACTTGTGTAGAGACTTTCACGTCAGGAGGATGTCCAACAACAACTTCGATTTATATAGTGTCCTCCATGCCAGACGGCATCTCAGAGCACTCGCATCCCAAGGTGCAGAACATTCACTGTTTCAGACCCAAACTTGGGTCGGGGATGGAGACAGTAGAGGGAAAGGGGGGGATTTGCGGTGACCGATGGGACCGTCAAAGAGGAGGGTCTTGAGGTGGGAATTGAAGGAAGCCAGGGAGGAGAGTAAGGTGAAGGATTTGCGGGATGGAGTTCCAGAGGTTAGGGGTAGAATGGCTGAAGGCTCACCTGCCAATGGTGGGGCGGGTGGGTCAAGGGACATGGAGCAGGCCGGAGCCTGCTGAGCGGTGGGGGTGAGCAGGTTGCTAGGGGTATAGGAGGTCATAGAGGTGTGGTGGGGCGAGACCATGGAGGACTTTGAAGGTGAGGACCAGGATCTTGAATTGAATCCTTTGCATGATGGGGAGCCAATGGAGTCGGGTGAGGATAGGGGAGATGGGGTTAAGAAGCTTGGAGCGGTAGAGGACATGAGCCACAGAGTTCTAGATTCTCTACAGTCTATAGAGGGAGGAATTGGGAAGGCTGACAAGCAGGGCATTGGCATAGTTGAGCCGGGATGTGAAGAAGGCATGGATGAGGGTCTCAGCGGCCTGAGGGGTAAGGTAGTGGTGGAGTTGGGCAACAATGCAGAGGTCAGGAAAAGCAGAGTGGGTTATGGCTTGGATATGGGGGTGGAAAGACAGTTGAGGATCGAACAACCATGTAGGTTCCTGACTGGCTTGGTTAGGTGGAGTGCACAACCATGGAGGTTAATGCTGCCAGTATCTGATGTGTGAAGGCGCTGGTGCAAGGCAACCAGAAGGGTCTCAGTCATGTTGACGTTCAACTGTAGAAAGTTAGCTCTCCCATTGGGGATTGATGTCTGACAGGCAGTCTGCCAGTACAGCAATGGTTGTGAAGTCGAGGGTAGAGGCAAAAGGATAGTTGTTTTTCATCCGCATACATGTGGAAGTTGATCCCATGTCTGTGGATGATTCACCAAATGGGAGCACGTAGATGTTAAAATGTAGGGAGCCAAGGATGGAGACCTGGGGGATGTCACAGGTAACAGTGCAGGGGCTGGAAGAGAAGCCGTAGGTGACGACAAAGTGGAGATGGTGAGAAAGGTAGGAGTCAAACCAGGCAAGGGTAGGTCTATGAAGATTGAGCTTGGAAGAGAGATAGTGTAGGACAGGAAAGGCGCAATACAAATATAATCTGTTGTTGTTGTTGTTGTCATTATTGTGATGGAGGTTGATGACTTGTCTGTTGATATGTAGTGACAATGAGATTCAATGTCAGGCTTACCGTTCCTATTAGTACTATTTGTTGTACTACTCAGGTGTGATGAAACACCAAGAGTATATGCATTGAAGAGGACTACAATAATAATTATGGAAATGTACAATATTAAAATACCTTTTTTTATAGCTATATTCTTAACTGTCTAGTTACTCATGGATTCTGCTGGATGTTACTGACACATCAATATTTTATCTGAATCTGTAATTTCTGCATCTGTAATATTTTATGAATATGATAATAATTTTTGCTCTTGATATAATAGGTAGATTATTGCAAAGCGTTTCACTGAAAATTACTGTGAAGTGCAGTAACTGTGTAAAGTAGAACTCTATTATAAGCTGTAGTTCGCCCACTAATACAGTTACTTTTCCTACTATGCTTTATCCTTCCCTGATCCTTCCCACCCTGCTCTTGTCCTACCTGACTGTACAGCGCCTTGGGATGTCCTCTCGACGTGAAAGGCGCTATATAAATGTAAGTTTTGTTTGTTTGTTTGTTTGTAGTTGGGGTGGGAGTCCATAAAATCTCAGCTGCCTTATAATAGGACATGATCGCCATTTTGTGCAGTCAGATTGTGATGTTATTGATTACATGACCAATTCAGTCACTCCACTGTGTGCAGAAAGCTGGCCAGCTTTATTGAATTGACAACAACAACAACTTGCACTTATATATACAAGATCACAATGTGAATCAAGCCTTCACTTTTCTGCCAGATTTTAAATTATTTTGTAAGTAGTGTCACTGTAAATGTCGGAGCTCCACTCACTCTATAAGTGAACATGGGTTTTTACAAAACACATTAGAATTACACTTTTAGGCAAATGCAGCACACAATGTGCATACAACTATTCATCACTAATAATAATAATAATAATAATAATAATAATCTCTGCATTTAATATAACGTCTTTTCATGTCTTCTAGATGTCTCAAAGCACTTCACAGAATATACTGTAAAGTGAATTTACTGTATATTTGTGGGCGAAACGCCACAGTCAATTGCACACAGCAGTGTCCTTCAAACAGTTGTGGATTGAAATGACCAATACTGTACACAGGGAAACCTCTATTTAGGATGGGGTTGCATTCCTGAAAAACTGTATCTAGATCGAAACGTCCTAAATCGAAATGCGATTTCCCATGCGGTCCCATTATATAACCAGAGATGCGTTCTTTTCACAACATTTTCTGACCTTAAACCCACTAAATAACATACAAAACTACACAACATAACACACATAGGCAAGAAAGGGTACTTAGGGGTAACTGTATAGTATTGTACTTTAACACTGGCAAACTTTAATACAGTACACTACTGGCAAACTTTAATACTGGCAGTGTGACAGTGGCACTTGCAGCTTCCCCACTCATCTTGATGTTGTGGAGCCCATAGCATTTTTTAATTCTTTGAAACCACCCTCTGCGAGCACTGAAAGATGGTGCCATTGAATCTTCTCCTTCCTTTTCATTTAACTCCCTAAACAATGATTTTGCCTTCTCTTGGATAACCAGGGTGTTGAGTGGTATATTACGCTGGTTCTGATCCTCAATCCAGACACTCAGCATTCTTTCTATGGTTTCCATCACATCACTCTTATGTTTTGCTAATCTGCTTGCACCTGTCACTGTAACACAACTTGAACTTGCCAATATATTGTCCTTATTCTGTTTTATAGTAGCCACCGTTGATCTAGCTAGCCCTAAAGCCCTCTTGACGTCCGTACCTTTTTCACCAGAATTAACGCACTTTATCACCTCCAATTTAATATTTAAAGTGATGACTTTGCGGGGTCTCTGGCCGCTAGTGGTATTACTGCTGCTCATTTCACTTACCGTTCTGCTCTTTTCCCGACATGGTAGAAACGCAGTAGAGACTGTAAATTGCTCGAAGTTGCTCGGGACTGTTTGGAAATTACTGTAATACTGACGTGGCGTGGTGTCACGTCAAAATCAGCTGGCTTTTAAACAATAATGTAGCGACATGCTATTGGCCAGTTCAAATGCTTGGATATCAGGTATGAGCGCGATTTACCTGCAAATACACTATGGACTGTGCGTATGGACAAAAAGGACACGCGAAATGCGACTGCGATATTCAAAATATGTACTGCACATGCACAAAAAAAATTGTTCTTTAAAACAAATCCAAGTGTCCTATATTGATCAAAAGGTGTTAAAAAATGATGGTCCTTCAATCAAAATATCCTAAATAGAAGTGTCCTAAATAGAGGCTTATCTGTATATGTTTTTCAATGTCCCACACTCAGGGTTTCACTCATAACTGATGTGAAGTTAATAACTGTGTAAAGTAGAACTCTATTCTGATAAGCAGTGGATGTCATGATCACTTTTAATTTCTGCATCTGTAAAAGTGTTCCTTTCATTTTTATAAATAATAATATAGTCCTTACATTTGATACAGTGTTTTTCATGTCTGGAGGCTTCTCAAAGCACTTCACAAGATTTACTGTAGAGTGCAGTAACTGTATTTTACAGATGCACGTAACAAGCAATTTACAAGCAGCAATGTCCCATAAGCAGCTGTGAAGTGAAATGATCAATGGTGTTGTTGGCCAGGGCACTGGGAGAAACCCACTTCTCTTTCCCTCTTATTTTGCCAATGTGGTTGTACTTTTTTCATTTCTTTCTCTTTTCTAACGGATTAAGCTTGCTTTATAGAGCCCATTTTGTTTTTATTTTGTTCATGTTCTTGTTCCACTTTCCTTTCTTCTCTAGAACTCTCCTCATAACTCGGTACAGTAATTGCTCTTCTGAAGTCATGTACACTTTGAGTTCAAAATGCTGATGTGGGGCTTCAACTCGCAACCTTCTGACTCAGAGGTGAGAGTGTTATTAACTGAACCTGGCTGACACCAAAATGACACTCTTCCACATAGCTGTAAATGTAATCTTTGTAGGGTTTCAATGATGCCAATATTTTCACTAGCGTTGTGCACCTACAATCTCATTTGTTTTCTACCTTATACTTGCGGGAGTTCAATATATCCTTCAAAATGTTCTTATTTCCATTTGAAACCACTTGCCTACAAGTTACTGTCCTTTACAGAACACTCTATATTTGTAGGCAAATGGTTTCAAATATATTTTGATATGATAAGGCACTAGATCAAATGCAAGGATAATTCTTATCATTTTTGCCTTTTCCCTTTATCCTGAGCAACATTATTTGCTCCTGTATCATAGTCAGCACAAAATGCTACCTTTATCTGCATATGACAAATGGGTTATTTCTTCTACCTCCAAATCCATTTCCAATTAATTGTATTAATAATTTGTGCTCCGCCCTGTTCATGCACCATCTTATTCAATTTCTCTATTATTGTTATAAGCCTTGCCGCTATATCAAGGCATTCACTGCATTGCCTGGATAGAATAAGACAACTCAGAGTTAAATGTTTTTTTCATTCCAAATTAAATTTTAAATTCTATAATTGTACTGTAAATGGTTGAAAGTAAGCTGAAGCCAGCAATTGAATCTCTTGGCTCTCTCAACATTTACAATTGTGGTTTCGGAGATAATCAGATCAGAACTGCATGATTGAATTACTGCCTTTTGATATATTATGGCCAGATTATTTCTGATGATCAACCATTTGATTGCTCCTATAAAAAAAATTGCGATAATTATGACAAACCATTAATCTTCTGGTTCTTACCTTCACACACACACACACACACACAGTTCAGAGTGTGCTGTCCAGCTGTCCATCACTATCTTAATTCAGAGCCACTGCCAGCTGATAAAGGCCTTCATGCCACGTGGCGTCCCAGAGTGCTTGAAGCGGAATCTGACAATGAGCCTGGGGGAGAGGGAGGTGATCTTACGCACAATCAAAAAATCTATTTAGTCTGTATGTGAAGATGGGGAGGTAGGGGGCAAGGTGCAGGGATTAAGGGAGAGAGATCCAGACGGAGTTGCTGAAGGCACAGCCACCGATGGTGGAGCGGAGGCGATTTAGGACAATTAGGAGGCTGGAGTGGGCCGAGTGGAGGCAGTGGATGGTGGAGTGGGGGGATAAGCAAGTTGTAAGGTGTGAGGGCATGAAGTGATTTGAAAATGAGCGGAAGGATCTTGAAATCAATCTGTTAGATAATTGGGAACCATGGGCAGTGACATTTTGAATTCATTGGATTTTATGTATGGTGGAGCTGGGGAGACCAAAGAGAATGTTATTGGAAATAGTACTGCCGTGAAGCGATGAAGGCATGGATGAGGGAACTTAATTGCTCAGGAAGATAGCAAGACAAGGGCTGTTTAGCTGGGAAAATATACTTTTCAGGGAGGTCCTTCCTGAGTTGTATAAGATGCTAAATGGAATTGGCAAAGTAAAAAAAGAAGTATGTATTTTTCATATAGTCTGAAACGGGTTTCACAGATAATTACTGCAGTGACTGTACATTTGTATGCAAAAATGGCCCACAACCAGCCATGAGGTAAATGATAAATTATTCTAGAGAATTGTTGTCTATGGTATCACGAGAAACTCCCATCTCTTGTTGGAAACTGTCCTGAATGTTTTAACGTCCACCTGAATAGGCAGATGGGATGACTCAACGTCTCATTCAAAAGATGACATCAGTGGTAATAGAACATTCCCCAGCATAGCATGGGAAATATCACCTTTACAATATGCCATGGTGACAATATAAAGGTTCAATCTTACAACCCTCTGATCCACAACAATGCTTTCACATACACCAGGGAAGCAAGTCAAGAGAGCATAATTTGTATTGGGTTGTGAAGGACAAGAGTCCCTGTAAGTATTTCTTTACACACAGAGGTTAATCAACAACTGGAGTGAGTTACTGTGAGAGATGGTTGAGGTCAGGACATTCATTTACGAAATGGCTTGTAATAGGAAAATTATAGGATTAGTATGCTGGAGATCAAATGGACCAGAAAAGACTGTCTTCATTTGAACCTTGTGATCTTATGATCTTGTGATGTGTTGTAATATAAGGTTGCAATCTCATTTTGGTTGAGGCTTCATTCTGTAATTTGTCAACTAACCTGACCCCCTTCTCCCTGTCTTCCTAATCAAATTACTGCCGTTTAAAAGTTTTGTAAACGGCAGTAATTTGTATATTTACTATTTTCTTACTCACTGAATACTTTGGGGATGAAATTGGTGAAATTTCTTAATTTATTCCTCGTGATAATTAACACAAGGTATATGTTATGAAACATTGCAATTTTCAGCCTTAAATGCACATTTTATTTCATAGAATAAAGAAATTTGTGTTTCTTGAGATGTGTAATTTCAGAGGATGTGAAAGGCACTATACAAGTGTAATGGTGTTGTTGATGATTTTGTTGTACAGATTCCGAACTCTATAAAACTCCATAGAATAAACAATAATAAAACAAAACCTCTTTTTAATATTGGAATGATGCCATGTTCTATGCATTTTTTAGGTTAATGTTACCCTGCTTCTTGATTTTTAAATTTGCCTACCAACACAAAAGTCAGTATACTTGATTGCTATTAGCTTTGAGATGTTTTGACATTATAGTGGCTAGATCAAATGCAAAATTATTATTATTTACTATTATTATCCTTCCCTGCCACCTTTACTCCACTGGACTTCCTCATTTCACTATGGTGATCTGAACTGCTTGTGTTCCCAAAATGTTATCAGAGCTGCTGTGGTCAAAGTCTGCTTCCGAATGCATTACCTTTTCTTCCACTCCCATTCAGTGACCTGTTCTCATGCAATGTTTGATGCAACGCCCAAGCCTGTACGTGGGGGATGATAAATGTCAGTTAACTGGAATCTGAACTTACAGACCTTGGGGATGTGAATCTCTGTTAACAATAACTTGCAATTATATAGAACCCTCCAAGTCAGGCAGCATCTCAAAGAGCTTCACAATAGCGGAACCCGAGGCCGAGCTAGGGGTAGGGCAAGGTGACCATAAGCACAGTCGAAGAGAAAGGTCTTCAGGCGTGACTTGAAAATGGGAAAGGATGGCTGAGGTGAAGGTATTGAGGCAGGGAGTTTCAATGTTTTGGGGCATAGTGACTGAAAGCACGGGCACTGATGGGGGAGTAGAGGATTGGGGGGACAAGGAACAGGCTGGATCCAGTAGAGCAGAGGTTTCGGGTACCGCTGTGAGGAGAAAGGAGGTTAGAGAGGGAGGGGGTTCCGAGGAGTGAACCAATTTAAAGTCGAGAGTGAGGATCTTAAAGTCAATCTGCTCTGTGACAGAGAGCCAGGGAGTTTGGCAAAGACTGGAGTGATCCAGGTATGGAGTTTGGTGCAGGTGAGAATGCGGGTGGAGGAGTTTTGAATGAGCTGAATGGTGGGTAGGGGAGACCTGCGAGGAGGGCATTGGAGTAGTCCAGCCGAGAGGTGACAAAAGCATGGACCAGAGTTTCAGTCACAAATCTCCTAGGTCATCTAGTGTTAAGATGTTGTTCATTGTTAAAGAATATTGTCAAAGCAGTGCCTGCTTTTAGATAGCCAGTATAACTGAAAGTCCAATACTGTACAGAGCAATTTCTAAAGGAATTTCTTAATAGGCAAATTGAGTGGGAAGTACTTCTGGTAACAAGAAATAAATTATTTCAACCCGTGGGAATTCCACTCTGAAAGTAGAGCGAGTATAGCTGAGTTCCCATGGGTTGGCATTCTTATTTCCTTGGTAAAGAATCAGGTTAAAAATCGCTGCATTTTAGAACCCAATGTTATACAATTTATGCAGCAATCAGTGATCCAATGCTGAGTTAGAAAGCATTGGATCAATATACATGAGCGAAACAGCTGCTGATCTGTGTCAGGTCAATAATGCCATTTACTAACCCGTCTCATAGCTGATGCCCAGCTGAGTTTTACCCTGTCACCTTCCCAACCTGAATGGTCAGTTTCCTCAAGGGTTGGGGACAGCATTTGAATCAGAATTTCTGTTAATGGACAAGAAATGTATAAAAGGTTAATGAAGGAAGCTTAGAAAGAGCTAATTTTGTTTTCGAACAATTTGTACTTCAATATGTGCTTTAATTGCTTTATTTTTTTGAATTCCACTGTCTCTTTAAATCATACCATGGTTCAAATTCTGTTTACAGCTGAAATATAACAGGAACCCACATTTTCTGTTGTAAGTATCACAGGAAATGTTACGTGTTAATTCTTTTTTCTCTCGAATTGCAGGGTTTGTAGATAAATCACTTTAGTAGCTGGAAATTGCAGCATTCTGCTATACTCTTGTTCATTAATAGAATCGCAAATTATAGCATCAGCTCACTGCTAATTTAATGAAACTCACTGATAGTTCTTTCTCACATGGACTATTGCAAAAAAAATTATAGACCTTGCGTTTTTTATGGCTGTTTTGTAATATCCTGTTTTAAAAAAATTGTTGAAGTTATTATTGGAGCCTGAGTTAGCAGATGGAAGACTGTGGATGTGGTGGGTTAGAGTACTGTCACTCTACTTGGGATTATGGTTTCAATCCAACCACAGTGAGATAAAAGTCTATTCTTCCAACCCCAATGAGAGATTATGGCGTGGGAAGGACACAATAGCTATTCAATTTTGTTAAATTGATCAGTCTGGTGTCTAACACATGTGGAAACTGATCATCATTAAGAGTATTGAAACCAAACTGAGATTTTCATGCATCCCACCTGTATATGGAGAATCCAGCGATAGATTGATGGAATGGAATGCACACTCTCCCTTAAGGATGTATCTTGGTAAGAGTCAAGGCTTTGGGCCCCTAGAGTGCACGTTGGAGTACCGCTGGACTTTAATCAGCTAAAACCACATAGCTCGCTATTGCTATCGGTGTCTGGCAAGCTTTCCTGCTGCTTTTCCAGCTAAGACCACCTAAAGTCTACCTAAAATATGATTATCAGATTATTTTGTCCTCAATGTTAATGTTACGTAGAATAATAATGAATTAAACATTTTTTGTTTTAAATGGCATACCGATTTTTTTTAACAAATTTCGGAAAAGGGAGTTTCAAAATTAAGACTGAATTGAAGACATTTTCACAAATTTTAAGTTTTAACACAAAATAGTGTTATAGGCTAAGACTACATGAAATATGGGGCCTATGAGTTAATGAGTAGTTTCAGCAAGTGTTCAGGTAAGATTGCTACATTAAGATATTCAGTAAGATGGTGCTAATGCTTTATTGCTGTTTGTTTATGTGTTTGAAAATATTTTCACAACAACTTGGCTGTATTTACACAATACTTTTATACTGGGGAGCATCTCAGAGCACACGACATGCACATACGTTTTTTATGCATAACATGCATCTTTGTACAGTACTATTATAATCTGTCATAGTTCAAAAATAATAACAGGGTTTTTTAGAATGTGACATGGTTTACCACACAGCCTTGCAGAAGTCCAGTCCACAACATCATTTAAAAGGGAATTGAATAAATATTTGAGAAAAAGTTCCAACTCCAGTTTTCCTCACTGGAGTTATCTGGAACTATCTACACTAATCCCATTCCCATGTTCTTTCCCCGTGAATTAAATTAGAGGAATTAGAAAAGCAAATGCTTTTGGATGAACCTCGATAGCAGAACAAGAGGAATGCAAATTTAGAGTTGCAAAGGACAATTTTGAACAATTATCCCTATGATAAACCATATGGACAACAACATGGGAGGTGATGGGAGGATGATAGGGTGGGTTTTCTGGAATAATTAGATCAAATTAACCAAAGGGGCTTCTTTATCTGAACCTCTCTTATGATCTAGAAAACTCCAGTGGGAGAGCTTTCACCAGAGCAGACCTGGTGAATCAAATGGTCCCTCCTGTGTTAAGCCATTCAGTGATTCTGGTAGAAATATTGAGGTTAAATTGTTGTGTTTCATCACAGATTTGATCAAATAGAAACTGCAATGAAACATTATTCACCCCATGAAGTGCTACTTGAATCTCACAGTTGGAGTCTGAGATGTGTTTTATTACCTGCTGCTGCTGACCTGATAACTTTGAAACGTGTCTGTGCTAAGTGCTAAAACTTGTGAACAATCACTTGTTCTTTTTTTGAAGGGAGAAAGAAAGTTGCCCAAATCTCAATTTGTTCCGAACAGGTTAAAATTCAAGCTTTTCTAAATTGATGAAATCGCCTAATTTTGGAAGGAATTTGTCTTTATTTTAATTCACTTTAGTACTCATTACCAACCTACATGATCCACTCCAGTTACTCTGTGTCACAGCATTACGGGGATGATATGATCTGGCAACTGAGAGAAAAGAGCAAAAGTATTCCATTCCTGCCTCTGGAGCGTCTCACCTTGAAAAACATAAATTCTTCTTTGAAACGTAAAGAGTTTTCCTGTTTTTCTTTCATAAGTCTCAATAATTTCAGAAAAATAAGCATCTGTAAAGCTTATGATTTGACTTCATGTAAAGAAACCAACTCAAAAATATTTTATTGGTTCAGTTGCTTTCTCATAAGAATAGGGCTCATACATGAGAAAATCGTGCAGATAATATCAACAGGAAATCTCATCAGTGGCAGCCTGTTTCTAGTCCCAGTAGTTCTTGTTTTCTTATGCCATCTCTGAGCTCTAGGGGCTGGACTGCTCTGACGGGCAACGCATGCATCTTTCCATTCCCTGCCTCGGTGATGAATGCCCTGGGCCAGTGTGGAACTCTGCAGAGGAAGTGCCATAAATTTACTGCTGAATCAGCTCGAAAATGAGAGCAGGGTTACAGGATCACAGCTGTCACTCGGCTGTGGGAAACAGTTCAGGGAGCGTTAGTACTGGCCATTCCCATGAACTTGAGGCTTTAACTGTGTTACTATGGGCACAAAGTGAGGTGACACTGATCTAAGTGCACAGCATTAACCCCACAAGCACATAATTTAATTTAGTTGTTTTTACACAGTGTATTGAACAACCTCCTAGAAGCTGATTCCTGAAAAATCTGTGTAAAGTGGGACAAAAATAATTCAAGTATACGGTAATGGTGTCTTACAGCTGTAGCAAAAAAAAAGTGGTATTTAGAGTTTTTTTGCACAATCTGTACACAAGCGGTTAATGAATAATGAGATTCTGGATGCGACTCTCATGCTACTTAGAACAATGCACAGATTCGTACTTGTAAGGGTGAAAATTGAGGCATTTAACCCAGTGCAAAAGTATATAGCCTGTATGTCCAGGCTACAAAATTCAGCCACTTTACTATCATTTCACTTTAAGGACCATTATTTGGTGGGAAATAAAGTCAGTTCATACACCACTCAATGACCTGAATTCACAATTCATTTTTATGGTTTTGTTGCAGGAGACAGTGTCTGGTAATAAGAAACGTAGAATAATAATCCGTGCATTTGTTATAGTGTTTATAATGTTGATAATGTATCAGAAAGTATAGTGACTGTTCATTCCCTTAATCATAATAATCCTTGAATTTGATGCAGTATTTTATCACGTCAGCAAAATGTCTCATTGGTCTTAACCAGATTTACTGGAAAGTGTAGTGATTGTGTAATTTGTAGATAAACACAGAAGGCAATTTGCACAATGTCCCACAAACAGCCATAAAGTGAATAACTTACTTTTATCTGGAAGATTTTTGGTAGGATCAGGAGAAAGTCCCTTCACTTTTCAAAGAATGCATGGTTGTCTAACATCCACTTGAATAGACAGACAGGACCTCAGTTTAACATCTCATTTAAAGGACAACAGCTCCAACAATGCAATGGACCCACAGCATGTCACTGGAGTGTCAGCCAAGGCAAGGACCTCAAAGGTCTAACTCTGTCACAATGGTCAGGCCCAAAGTCAGCTCACTGATCACAGCATTGTATTAACGGTTAGTGGGATAGTATGATTTTTTGTGTTGAGTTAAGTAAGTATTCACTATCTCGCTCTTCTTTACCATGAAGCATAAGATAACGAAGCCAGTGATTAATGTGCTTGAGTGGTTGTTTCAGAATTCACTAGCGCTCTCTTTGAGCAATTTTTATCCCATCAATGAAAAGCGATAATGGAGATATGACTTTTTGCCAACCTCATCAGATATGATCATTGAGTAAACTGCTGACTTGCTCTTCACTTAATTCCCACTCTTTGCTTTGCACAGCTTCACCTCTTTTCTGTGGTTGTTCAGCCTCTCTGCCCCAACTTTTTGGAACTCCATCCCACAATAATGATAATAATAATATTCCTTGCATTTGATATAGCACTTTTCATGTCTTCCAGATGTCTCAAAGCGCTTCACAGAATATACTGTTAAGTGAATTCACTGTACATTTGAGGCCAAAACGCGACAGCCAATTATGCACAGTAGTGTCGCACAAATAGTCATGGATTGAGTGACCAAATTTTTTTTTAAAGTATTATTATCCCCGGAAAACTGATCCACCAATCAACTAATAGCCAGGTTTGTATTTACAGCAAGTGAGGAAATTTGCCCAACATCTGCTGTGAATCTAACCCAGGTTTCTCGCTTGCGAGGTGAGTGCTCCAACCACTGAGCTATAGGACTCCATTTTAATGCAAGTATTAAAAATAACTCAAGCAGAAGGACCCTCATTTTATTACAAAATGTAATACAGTAAAATCCCGATAATCCAGCAAGGTTGGGGCTACTCAACTCCCGGATTTCTGAGTTTGCCGATATTTAGAACCTACCCTAGAAATAGAGACAATCCCTTTGCCTCCTTCAAGGCCTGTCTCAAGATCCTTCTTTTCAACTGTGCCTTCAGCTGCCCCCCCTACCTCCCTGCTCTCCCTCACCCCAATCCTGTCCTTGCACCTTCCCCAGGTCCTGCTTAGGTCCTGACTCCTGCCTGTTCAGAGCCTTGGGACATCCTCCAGACGTGAAAGGCGCTCTACCAATGTAATTATGCTGTTGTTGCATTAAACTGATAAATAGTGTGAGAACATTTTATCTTGTACCAAAAAGTGAGAGATTCACAAAGTGAAATTTGCACCTCTTATTTCAAGACCTAGAATTAATTTACATTCACACCCCTGTTTTTACAAGATCACAAGATTGTTTGGATGAAGAAAGCCCTTTGGACCATCTGACTCCCATCCTACCACCCTCCCATCACAGCATCAAGCGGCTGTTTAAATGAGTCCAGTATCCTGGCCCCTACCTCCCTACTGGCAACCAGTTCCAGTTGTTAATTACCTTCCGCGTAAAGACAAACTTCCTCGTGTCTGAAATTCCATTTGTAACACTAAATATATGTCCTCTTGTTCTACTGTCTTGTTACATCCTGAAGTATTGTTCTGGATTTACTTTTTCAGCTCCCTCTAAAATTTCATACACCTTAATGAGGTTTCCTGTTGAGAGAAAACATCTATTGCTGCTGCTTTGGCTAGTTTATAGAAGGCTCACTCTTTATTCATTGAATTCCGCAATCTGTACTCCGAGGCTTCCATATGCTTATGGACAAGCAAATGAATATTTAAATCACATTCTAATCATGTTCAAGATTGTTAGCCTGTTACAGTTAGTAGCACTTGTGCCTCTGGGTCAGAAGGTTTTTTCTTCAAACCCCACAACTTACCCTCTAGCAAAAACAAAAAAATGACTCTGACTCAAGACGGATGTTCCATTACAGTGCTTTGGAAGGGTTACATCGTAGGAGATGCCATCATTCAGATGAGAGGTCAAACCGGTTTCTCATTTGGCTTTTCAGATGGAAGTCAAAGATCCCAAGGCATCTTTTGAAAACAAAAGTTTCTCCCCATGTCCTGACCAACATTACTCCAAATACAATTGGTTACTCATGGCTGTTCAAGACCAGCACAGAGCAGTGACTGACGCCAACATTCCATTGCTGAGCACATCACCTTGGAACCAACTCAGTTCCAAGGAGATAACACTCCCGTACCCTCTGAGGAGAATATAGGAGCGAAATTTGTTCAAGGTTCAAATTTATGTTATTTCTTCAATTGGATTCCTTAATAAAGCTTCCTTGAGAATGCCTTTGGTAACTCCACTCAAGAATTATATCCTACTGGTTTAGAGCAAGGCTAGTATGATATACTTCTTATAGTCCCCATTTACTGGACTTGAATTACAGTACTAAGAATCACTATAGATTAGACTCCGATTTATATGCTTGTTTCAAAAAATTCAGTTTAACGTGTTTTAATTTTTTTTCCTTTTCTGTTAATACTTACATTTTACTCATAACCTTCTTTTACTGTCAGGAAACTGTTCGCTAATCCCAGCTGGGTAGCTGGACAGATCTTATAATAATCCTTGGATTTTGATATAGCATGTCCTGGTAATTTAGGATATACAACACAGAGATTGGCTGATGATCAATCTACATCCATCCATTCTAATTGCAGTGCCAAAACTGTGAGGTAAATATTTCAAAATAGCTGGCTTTGAAGTGTAATTGGACGCTATTGACCTTATCTGTGTTACAAAATGTACATTCTCTTCCAGTATTGTTGATGAAACATTGAGGCACATGATAGGCTGAAATGAGGCCACATGAAGTTGATTGAGCAGTACAGCAGAGTGTAAACACCATTTATTCATTCAATGTTTCAGCTGCTACCACCCTATCCGGGTTCTGTTATATACTTGTTATCTATTTTCAAACTGTATTGCTTGACAATTTCTGCTGATCCATAATAAATTTATTCACATATTTGGGAAGGATAGGTTTTGGGAAGAGAGCCGGGGAGTAGGATTAACTTTGAATTGCTCTTTTCAAAGAGCCGGCAGACTTGGTGGGCCGAATGGCCTCCTTTTGTGCTGTAAAATTGGATGATTCTATGATATTTAATTCTAAATCTCAGCTGTCAAACCGTGTGAAGGCAAAGAGAGAATCTAAGCCATTCTCATAGGGACTGAGAAAATACTGGAGCGAAAGTTAAAGATTACAGCGTAGGTAAGATCCCGATAGCATAAATCATAGGGGCTGTGTAAGGAATAGGCTGCTTGGGTTTCTTTCACTTATTCAATGCTTTCCTAGTTTAAGAGTATTAAGAGCTGTTCTCAAGCATCTTCCATTTCATAGCTGCTAAATGAATTCTATAAGATGTCTCATTTGCTGTCATCTTTTACTAATACAGCAGTATTGCTGAGAATTGTTATTCTTTCAACTCCACTAAGCGGAATTTTGATACTGTGTCATGACTGATCAAAGGCTGAGGTCAAATGGTGAAGAATAAGTCCAAATTCCTGAAGGTATTTACTTTGGTTATGTATTGCTCTGTCAGTCTCTCTGCCTCATGATAAAGTGTGATATGTTTTACTGCAACTTCATCCTTCTAAGTGCTTGTATTTCCTTTTGAATCTGGAAGCTTAGCAACAAGCCTTGCACAATATGTTCAGTTCAATCCTTTCAAATGTCTTTTTGCAACTTGTACCATAGTAACAGATTTTTTAACACTTAATAAGTTAATCCGTCGAGAAGTGATCTTGCAGCCTAGCAACATGCTGCTGCTTCATTTAAAACATTCATTTTGTAAAATCTCGATACGATCATGATGAGAGAGGAGGAGACATAGAATAGGAAATAAATTTCTAGGGTTCTATGGCCACATCCTTCAGTATGATCAGGATATACATTTATGTTAATTGTCAGATCTTGAAAGCTGTCTCAAGTCCCTTCTAATTCAGGAATAACACTTTGAGGACTGTGTTCCTGTACAAATGAGTAAATATAACATGTGGTGTAGTGCAGCCTATTTATTACAATAATAATGATCCTTGCATTTCACACAGTGCCTTGTCACTTCACTGAGACATCTCTGCTTTGCAGATTACACTGTAAAGCGTAGATTACACTGACTGTATATTTTGTAGGTGAAATTAAAAAAACTAGTGTGCAAGCTTGTTCATAACATGAAATCATTTCAGAGGTTCCTATTCACGAATCCTCAATATGATTCCTTAGAGTGATTCTGCCACCAAAAAGGAGGCATACAGTTGAGGCTACATATTTGCTGGCAGACAATCATTGAAATGTTAGTTCAGAAACCCTAGCTGCAGGTATTTGGCTGCAGAGTGCCATTGGCAGATACTAGGATTTTCCTCTTTTCCTATCACTCAGGTCAGTGCATGATATGGGGGCAGATAAACGAATACATAAAACAATTAAAAATTGTTTTGTCATTTCTTGCATTCTTCTCTTGTAAATTAGTGAGCATCAGAGGTACTCAGAAATGAGTTTTAAAGATTCTTCAGGACTGATCATGTCACGGTTTTAGAAACTCCACAAGAAAGTGCAGGTTAAATGTTAATAAGTTTATATTTTATTTCTGGTTGGGAGTAGAGATTTTCGGAGCAGCTTAAAAATAAATGTTTGGGGGGCACTCAGCAGCAAAGGCAAGTGTTTGCCTCTCAGCCAGATGGCTATGGGCCTAGAGTTCTATTCTCACCCCATCACTCAGATTCAGTGACCTGCACTTGGAATACATTCCAGAAGCTCTTGGCCAGACCACTAAATGGTGAGTGTCATAACAGATCAGGCTTTCGGGCAGGGGAGAGGAGAAAATGGAAATTTGCTCAGTCAGGTCTAAATGCACAAACTGGTCACTGAGAAGCATTGTTGAGGATTGTGAAAGTATCAACAGCTATTCCTCCTTCAATGGCGAGCAGGAGGCTGCACGGTGTTTGGGGGCCAAAATTAGTTTTGATCACAAAATAAAAAATGTCCACACTCCTACAATTACTACTGCCTGACCTGCTGCCTGATCTCCTGCTACTATTATCACTTTCTGACCTGCTGCCACTATTGCTGATGCTTGACCTCCTGCCACTTACTATTGCCTGACCTGCTGCCATGATTACTATTACCTGACCTCCTGCCACTGCCTGATTAGTTGCTACTGTTAATATTGCCTGACACACTTCAGCATTACTTCCTCCACCCGCTCCCAGAAACAACAACATCAGTACTCTATTGTAATCAGGATCTGAGGATCATTTGGTTACTGGGAGCATTTTGCTGGCTCAGCGGCTTTCTGATTAGGATCAAGTATTGAAGGGTGACTAATAGTATGAAAACGTGTTGCTTGCTGCTGGGAGCCTGCAGCTGATGTTTTCTCTTGGTATTTTCCTTTTAAGTATGCACATATGGTGCAGATGCTTGTAAAACCTCATATGGTCGTACTTTTGTGAAAGTGCTCTATAAACAAGTCACTGGTTGGGATTGTAGTTTTCACTAAAGGTTAGTAAGCGCTCCTGCTTACTATTATATATTAGCCTGCATTATGTCACTTCATAATTGTTCCTGAGACATTGCTGTGTGCAAATTGGCTGCATTCATGTACACAATACAGTCACTACACTTTACAGTAAATCCTGTGAAGTGCTTTGAGATGTCCTCCAACTTGAGACATTTCATCAAATGCAAGGATTATTATTATTCAGACTTCATAGCTTCATCATCCTTGTCATATAAAATCGTCTTTGCTTCTCAATGTCTTGTGGAGTTCTGTAGCTCAGTGGTAGAGCACTTGCCTTGCGAGAGACCTGATTCAATTCAAGGCAGAACAAAACCTTGGGCAATTTTCCTTACTCCACAAGCTTGATAATAATCCATTAACATTGTTTTGTAATTTCAATGTTTGTTGGACACTGCAGTGCACAATTAGTTACCGCGTTTCGCCCACAAATATACAGTCAATTCACTTTACAGTATATTCTGTGAAGCGCTTTGAGACGTTTACAAGACATGAATAGCACTACATCAGATGCAAGGATTTATTATTATTGTTGTGCATTCCTGTAAATACAAATCCAAAGAACTCTAATATTGTGACAACAAACACATCACATACTGTATTTTCACCCCAATACTTCTGTGTTCTGATAGAAAGTACAATGTTGGTCGTAAATGTACATTTAAAATCACATCTTATGCATTTAATAATTACAGCTCTTTTCACCTTTATTATGCCATTCCAGTTTTCAAATTAAAAAAACAGTTAATATAGGATGCCAGCTAGGCTACGGTGCGCAGAAACGCATCAAAGAGTTGAGATGACATCTTAAAATGCTAGAGAAGTTGTCCTTCAACATATACCCAAGCAGGATATTTCTTTTTTTTATCATTTACATTTTTGTTCAACATGACTGACAGTGATGGACAGCTGACTCTTGCAATCAACATGTGTGATTTGACAAGAATTGGTACAAGGATTTACTATACTGACTAATGCATGGAAATACCATTGGTCTACAACACATTACATGACAGGATAGTCAATCCTTCAGAAGATGTAAATCTGATGTGCTTTTTAGATTTAAATGGAATCGAGGTGAAGCTTTGAACACATCCAGAAATGTCTTAGGAAAAGAGGCGTATTGTTTTCAAGTTCGTCTCGCCATTAAGAATCCTGCATCTTAGCGCTTTAAAAATATCCTAATGTTAATAAACCAAAAATAATATTATAATTCTTCATTGTGTACCAGACAACAGATAGCCGTAAAGAGTCTCATTTAGATAGCTTTTTGGGATATCATAATAAAAATAATCAGTGAAAATTTATATTAGTGGACGACGGACAAGTAAAAACAACTATTATTATTATTATTGAATTGCAACTGGGTTCAAAGCAAAGAATAACCTACCTCTGAGTTAAAGCTTTATGTTGCCATAGTATTTCCCTTTGGTTATATGGAGAAAATGAATGAGAAAGAGCACATATACCAATACTTTTCTTATGTTGGTGATCAGTTTGGCAAACTTTTAAGTTAATGATACTAATACATGCATTTGATTGAGATGTTTCAAAATGTTTCACAGAATATATTGTAAAGTAGGTTGACTGTGTACTTTGTAGACAAAGCTGACAGATAACTTGTTTTTTTATAGATGCTACATTATTCATTTGTGTTTTTGATATCACCCCCTCAGAATATCTCATCTTTCAAAACCAATCTAAAAACCTATCTGTTCGGCTGTGCTTTTAGCCACCTGCCCCTATCCCTTCTGTCTGTATGTCTGTCAGAAAAGTCAGCGCCTTGGGATGTCCTCCCGACGTGAAAAGCGCCCTACAAATGTCATTTTGTTGTTTGTTGTTGTTGCTATATGTCATTAAATTTGGATTTCATCCAGCTTGTGACTTTCTCTGCTATTGCTATTTGAGAGATATGTGACAACCTTTCACGGTAAACTTTGTTTATATTCGCCTCCGATCAAAGTTTAACCCAAAATTTTCAAACAACTTACCTACTGATCTCGTTGTTATTTAAGGGACGTTACTTGCTCAAACAAAACCTTGTATTTTGAAGGAGCTACACATGATAGTCTGCTTTTCAGAGTCACTTCCACCCAAATTTTCACACGCGCTGTATGAATATAAATGTCTTCCAATTGCTAAACCCTTTTGAAGCATAGTAAACATAAACCTATACCCTCCTGATTATGCTATCAGGGCCCTAGTCAAATAGTTTGCTTGCATGTAAACCATGTCTCATTATTTAAAGAGCATGACTCTTTCAGTTAATTTCTAATGAGAATAAATGTAAGTCTGTAAACCTCTCACAGCTTCAAGCTCTATTGGGGAAAGATTCTAGTGAGGATTACACACATTGCCTTTGATGATGTAGGCCCCAATAGGATGTCCCATTGTAAAGGTACAGTGCTCTTGGGTGCTGCTGCTGGTGCAGCATAATATAATGGAACATCTTATTGATGGCTAACATTGGCAAAAGTGAGTAACTCATTTAAAAAGTAGCTTGATGGTGTGATGGTGAGGAGATTATGATGAGACTAAATGGATGCAGATGTTCAATGTGGAGAAGATTGAGCAGGATTAGACATCAACTCAGTTGAAATCCTTGCTGGCCTCGCCAATGAAGAGTGGCAAGTGATGAAGATACCAGAAGGTTGGCAAAAACCATGTCATTGAACCCCACAAGAATCATTGGCTCCAGGGCAGAAAGAGGGAAATAAATGGTTAACAAGAGATTTAAAAATCCTGAGTTAGACAAATGACCTTTTGATGAAGTGAAGATCTGTGACCTAGGCATCAGGTTCGACCACCAACTGTCCTTCCTCCCCCACATCCGGTCTGTTACCAGCACTGCCGGCGTGGAGGGCACTATGTAAATCAAAGTTGTTGTTGTTGTTGTGACTAAGAATTAACATGTTCATATATGACTGTGTAATTTTCAGTGACTTGAATAGTGAACTAAACAATATCAGAACAATATTTTATGACATTAGCAAATAGTCTTGAGTTGAAATATACAACAACAACAACAACAACTTCGATTTATATAGTGCCCTCCATGCCAGACGGCGTCTCAGAGCGCTTCACAGTAGCGGATCCCGGGACCGAGCCAGGGGCAGGGGCAGGAAGGTGACCAAAAGCTCGGTCGAAGAGAAAGGTCTTCAACTGTGACCTGAAACTGGGAAGAGAGGGGGCGAGGCGAAGTGAGTGAGGAAGGGAGTTCCAGAGCCTTGGGGCATAGTGGCTAAAGGCACGGCCGCTGAGGGTGGAGCGGAGGACTCGGCGGACATGGAGGAGACCAGACCCAGAGGAGCGAAGGCAGCGGGTGCTGGGTTAGGTGGAAAGGAGATCAGAAGATAGGGGGGTGCAGAGGAGTGGAGGGATTTGAAAACAAGGGTGAGGATCTTGAAGTCGATCCTCTACGGGATAGGGAGCCAGTGAAGTCTGGCAAGGACTGGGGTGATGGGGGAGCGAAGCTTAGAGCTGGTGAGTATGCAGGCGGCAGAGTTTTGGATAAGCTGGATTTTGTGGATTGTGGTGGAGGGGAGACCGTCGAGGAGGGCGTTGCAATAGTATTATATAATATTACATCAGCTTTGATGTCAAATGTATTTATTTTTGTCGTTGTCAATTCTAAAATATATTTTTTTCAGTTCAAGAAGCAATACTAACTGATGATAGAAGAGGATACACATAAACTTTACTGTGTGCATGAGTGCAGAAACCATTATTTAACCATCATCACTGCAAAAAAATGAAGGAACTGACATTCAAATATTACTGTTCAGATTCATATCACATGTATTTCAGCTTCTGAACTTTTTAAAATTAAGCTGTGGATTTAACAACACATACTCACTCGTGTTTTTGCAAGGTGAATTGTAAAAGTCAGAAAATGGTTTATTGCTGAGTCCATTTCCTTTCCATTGTGACATATGCATTACTACAGTGAATTTTGTGCTTTGTGGCTTGGGATATGGTGCTTGTGGTGTACTGGCTTCAATGTGTGAAAACAATGTGTGCCAATATGTGAATTGGATTGTATACATCATGGATTACTTGTGTGTCTGTACAATACAATACAAATTTACATTTATATAGCACTTTTCACATCAGGAGCATGTGTTAAGCTGCATGAGAGTCCTGGTTTGGCACTTTCAGATAGTCAGTACTGTATAGGGATAAACAATTCGAAAGGGCCCCTTCTGTGCTATCAATGTCTATGGTACTGAGGTCCAAATATTTGACAGCCCAGCGCCTTGGGTTATCTACCCGACATTAAGTATGCTATACAAATGTAATTTGTAATGTTTTTGTACATGCCCAACATTAAAAAAAAATCTTCTTTCTCCTTCTAAATTCATTGTCCATTGGCATTGTTCTGCTCAGTCAGGATGGCTCAGTATAAAAAACATTTTCATGGACTGACCAGTAATAAAAACATTTTAATGGACCCTGTCAATGTTGTTGGTATAAATTGAGTTCCCACTCAGAACAATTTTTGTCTTTTCTCTTTCTTTCTCAGATGAGCCACCAGATATCGATGAAAAATAGGGAAGTTATGCTAAACATATAGCGAACCTTGGTTAAATCACACTTGGGGTACTGTGTACAGTTCTGGTCTCCATTTTATAGAAAGAATATACAGAGGCTCTACAGAAAGTCCAAATGAGATTTACAAGGATGATACCGAAACTGCGAGATTTATACCTATCAGGAAAGGCTGAACAAGCTTGGACTCTACTCTCCAAAAGTGATGCGTCTTGGGGTGACCTAATAGTCTTTAAAATTATGAAAGGTTTTGATAGGGTAGACACAGAGAAGATGTTTCCACTTAAGGGAGAGACCAAAACCAGGGGCCATCAATATAAAATAGTCATCAATAAATCATATAGGGAAGTTAGAGGAAACTTCTTCACCCAGAGAGTGATGGGAATGGGAAGCTTGCTACTACAAGGTGTAGTTAAGGCAAATAGCATATATGTATATAAGGGGAAGATAGCTAACTACAGAAAGGAAGGAGATAAAGGAATAGCACGTTATACTGATAGGTTTAATCAAGGAAGGGTAGGAGGAGGCAGATATGGAGCATAAACACTGGCATAGACCAATTGGGCCAAATGGCCTGTTTTATTGCTGTATATTCTATGTAATACTACAGATCCCCTAAAACAAGCCTTGAGTCAAAACACCAGTTAAAATGTGAGATTGTAACATAGGTCAATTGGCAGCACTTCATTTGAATTCACAGCTGTTGGTTTCCAATATATAGTAACATGGCAGGAAGGCACTCAAGGTCTGAAATTCCACATAGTCTTCGCCTGTGGGATGACTCTGCCTTAAAATTCATGAAGGCGCAGAATTGTGGTAAATTCTTCAATTAGTCTAATCTTGGAAACTAGTCGTCTTCATTAAGTAGAAAGCTAGCTTCCTAATTGAGACCAAATTTAAGAATTTTGCCTCAATTCTGCACAATATTAAATGTAAAATGGTCTCGCAGGCTAAGATTAGGTGAAATATTGGAATTTAGGTTGCTCATAAAATTCTCTTTGATATTAAAATGAATTGCTGACAATAGTGCTGATAAGGGATGAGATCCTTCTTCAGAGAAAAGAAGGGCAAGTTTAAATGTCACATCAGTCTGAATAGACTGTCACCAACCTCTGGTTACAGGCAGTATAGGTCTGGACTAGTATTGTTTTCTATTTGCTCCACTGGGAGATGATATGAAGGGTAGGAAAGTTTAAAGAGTGAGAGAAAAAATGAACATCTCTAGAGATTGAGAGATTCATTGACAACTGCGGGGATAGAATACAATAATAAATGCGAAGAAGTGTACAATTTTACAAATAGACGCCTGACTGACTGAAGCCACATGTGTCATGAATGCCATGAGCAACAATATATCACTGTGTAATAGAGTTGTTCCTCAACAACTATCTATCCAAATGTATACAGTATATTTACTAGACACTGCATTTTCTGATGTTTTGTGCTGTGCAGCTTGTAGATATTTACGAGTATAGAAATTTAGTTGTTTGAGGCTACTAATATATGAACTCTAAGATGTTACTATTACTGGGAGATCAATATGTGATTAATTCTTATTGGGGGAGCCCTATAACAAACAAAATGCTAAGCAAGGTGGAGACCCAGCTGAGAAACAACAATAACAAAATTACATTTGTAGAACGCCTTTCACGTCGGGAGGACATCCTAAGACACTGAATAGTTAGGGGTCAGGACCCGAGCATGTGGGGTTGGGATCAGAGTGGGCAGAGAGGTAGGCCAGTGACTGAAGGCAAGGTCGAAGAGGGGGGGTCTTAAGACCGGATGTGAAGGAGGCAAGGGAAGAAGCAAGGCAAAGGGATTGTGGGATGCAGTTCTAAAGCTTAGCGGGAGAGAGGCTGAAAGCTCGGCCACCGATAGTAGGGCGGTTTGGGCGGAGACATGCAGCAGGCTGAAGCCTGCTGAGCGGAGGAAATGACAGGTTGATAGGAGGTCAGCAGGTTAAAGAGGTTGGAGGGGGCAAGGCCATGTAGAGCCTTGAAAGCGAGGACAAGGATTTTTAATTTGATCCTCCGAGGAATGGGGAGCCAGGCGAGTGTAGGGGTGATGGGGTCGTGGAGCCCTGGTGCGGGAAAGGAAGAGAAAGTAACATATAAATTATATGAGTACCTAATATTGAGTTGTATGTGCTCTTCACATTATTTGAACAATAAAAGACTCACAAGGTTAACATAAACATTACCGATCGTCTTTTTAAATGGTAATTCCTTTCCATTATTTGAGGAAAAGCTTAAATCCACTTCTGTAAAGAATAATGTGTCTGTTTTTCTAGTTATATGGATTATTGATCTCAGCAAGTGGTGGATTACAGAAATAAATATTGGACAGCACCTCATCTTCATTGTATTTGATATAAAGTCAAGTCTTTCATGTTGGGAGTATATCTTAAAGCATTTTACAAGATTTGTTCTGTTTCTTGTAGGCAAATGCAGCAGCCCATTTGCACAAAGCAATATCATACCATATATTTGGCCATGAACAGCACAAGTCATGCTATGTCTTTGTATTCCACTGTTATATCAAAGATTTTCGTGGTTACCTATGTTGTGCAGAGATGGGATAGTCAGTCTTTTAGTGACACTTAGAGTTTGCAGTCCATCAGGGAGCAGTGCCAACGAGGATTCTGCAAAATGGATCTGGAATGGAGAATAGTGTAGATGAAGGAATCTGGAAAGATCAACATATAAATTAGAAAAGGTTATAGCTGTGGAAAGGCAGATTTGTGGAGAAGAGAAACCAGCTGGGATAAAAGACAACGAATATGTGGGGGCGGGGTTGGGGAGGGAGGTGGCCATTTAGGTAAAGAAGTGAGATACTGTGAGCCTAGAATGAGAGGCAAACCTACAGTAACTAATAAGGCAGTGAAGTTGTAATGACTCTATCATACTTTGTCTGAAACTGGTCTGGCCCATAAATTGAATGAACTCCTCTGTGCCACTGGAGTAAACATCCTGTACTTGCCAGACAATGCTAAACGATTGTAACATTTTAAGAACTACTTTTCGAAATTTAGAAATCACATTTGGGAAAAATAATGTTTCTGGGATGGTCAAAAAGATGAGGTAAGCCAACCACATTTCCAGACAGCAGCAAGATGGAAATATAACCTGAAAATAATTGGACTAAAATAGCAACAAGTAATAGGAGATTACATGATAATAATGATAATAATCTTTGAATTTGGTACAATGCCTTATAAGTCTAGAATTGCTTTGCAGGATATGCTATAATGTGTAATGACTGTGTATCTGTAGGTGAATATGGTAGGCAATTTGCGAATAATAATATCCCGCAAACAGCCAAAGGCGACAAAATAAAAGAGGAAACAGGATTAACCTAAAGAGAAAATAAAGAAGAAGAATTGTGTGAGGACTAGAAACATTCACTGGAAAGCTATAGAATGATTGAGAGCTGGTGGAGTTGAGAATGGGAATAACAAACAGGATATTAAGAACATATAAGAACATAAGAAGTAGGAGCAGGAGCAGGGCATTCAGCCCATCAAGCCTGCCCCGCCATTCAATCATGGCTGATATTCCATTCTAACTCCAGTTACCTGCCTTATCCCCATCCCTCTTAATCCATTTATGAATGAAAAATCTATCTATCTCAGTCTTGAATATGTTCAAGGACTGAGTATCAACAGCCCTTTGGGGTAAAGAATTCCATACATTCACTAACCACTGAGTGAAGAGGTTTTTTCTCAACTCAGTGCAAAAGGGCTGGTTGTGACACCTGGTTTTAGTTTCTCCAACCAGGGGAAACAATCTCCCACTATTTACTTTGTCGTGCCCCTTAATAATCTTATAGGTTTCTATAAGATCTCCTCTAATTCTTCTATATTCCAGAGAATATAGGCTCAAATTAATCAACCTATCATCATAATGGAGCTCCTGTGGCTCAGTGGTTAGAGCACTTGTCTTGCAAGCTGGGGAGACCTGTGTTCGAATCCAGGCAGGTCAGGGCGAAACCTTGGGCAAGTTTCCTTACTCCACATGCCTAATAATAATCCCTCCAAAACAAACACAATAATAAAATTGGTCATTTCAATCCACGACTGTGTGTGGGACACTGCTGTGCGCAATTGGCTGCCGCGATTCGCCCACAAATATATACAGTCAATTCACTTTACAGTATATTCTGTGAAGCGCTTTGGGACGTTGATAAGATGTGGAAAGCGCTATAGAGAGTTGTAGTGAGCGGCTGTTTTTCAGACTGGAGGGAAGTGAGCAGTGGTGTGCCACAAGGATCAGTTTTGGGACCATTGCTGTTTGTAATCTACATCAATGATCTGGACTTGGGTGTACGGAGTACAGTTTAGTTTGCAGATGACACTAAGTTAGGGAGAATAGTAAATAGTGAGGAGGATAGTAGCCATCTGCAAGAGGATATAGACAAATTGGTAAAGTGGGCAGACACATGGCAGATGAAGTTTAATGCAGAGAAGTGTGAGGTGATGCATTTTGGGAGAAGAAATGAAGGGAGGCAATATAGGCTAGATAGTACAATTTTAAATGGTGTGAAGGAACAGAGAGACCTGGGGATTTGTGTTAGTGACTCGTTGAAGGTGGCAGGACAGGTAGACAAGGCTGTTAAGAAGGCATATGGGATACTAGGCTTTATAAATAGGGGTATAGAGTACAAAAGTCAGGAAGTGCTGACTGACCTCTATAAGACTTTGGTGAGGCCTCAGCTGGAATACTGTGTTCAATTCTGGTCACCACACTACAGAAAGGATGTGAAGACATTGGAAAGTGTACAAAGAAGATTTACTAGGATGGTGCCAGGATTGAGGGACTTCAGCTATGAGGAGAGGCTAGATAGGCTAGGGTTATTCTCTCTGGAGCAGAGAAGATTGAGGGAAGACCTAATAGAGGTTTATAAGATCATGAGGGGTTTCGACAGGGCAAATAGAGAAAAACTATTTCCACTCGTGGGCGAATCTGTGACTCGTGGTCACAGATTTAAAATAGTTTCAAGGCGAAGTAGAGGGGAGCTGAGGAGAATTTTTTTCACTCAGCGAGTTGTTCGAATCTGGAATGCATTGCCTGAAAAGGTGGTGGAGGCTGATTCGATAACAACTTTTAAAAGGGAATTAGATCTTTATTTAGGGAGAACAGGTCTATTAGGCTATGGGGAGCGGGCAGGGCAGTGGGATTGAATCGTTCTTTTCAAAGAGCCGGCACAGACTAGATGGGCCGAATGGCCTCCTTTTGTGCCGTAAAATTGTATGAATCTATGAATCTATGAATCAAATGCAAGGATTATTATTATCATTATTATAACTCATCCCCCTCATTCCAGGTACTAACCGACATTGCACTCCCTCCAAGGCAAGTACATCCTTCCTTAAATATTCTGTGAGAAAGCCATATTACTTCCAAAATAGCCAAGCCATCCTATTTTGGAGGGGTTGAGGGATCACAAATGAGCTGCAAAATAATTCCTACAATGTCATATAAGTCTCCCAAAACCACAAAAATGACGACTGCTTTAAGCTGGGTTGTTCCCTTTTAAAAGCAGTATAGAATATGTTTGTAAAAAGCATTGTCCTTGAAAGTACCAAGAAGTGCAGTGTGTGACTAGACACTGGCCACAGCTTGTGCTAACAAATCTTATGTGGTTAATATTGTCTTGTCAGATTCTGTTTCCAAATTTTTATTACAAAGCACACTTCTATTGCCAAGATACCACTGCAGACAGAAGCAAGCTGCTGATAATAGTCACAGAAATCGCTGGGAACACTCAGCAGGTCAGGCAGCATCTATGGAGAAAGGAAAATTTGTCAACGTTTCAGGTCCACGACCCTTCATCAGAACCCTTTGAGTGTCCAACATATCCAGTAAGTGATAACTGGATAGATTTTTGCTCTTATGAACAGGCTTCCAAATGTTTCACCAGTTATCTGCAATTCATAATTAGTTTAGGATCAGATCATTTATATTCCATTTGTTGTAACTGTAGAACTGGAACTTGTTGGAATGCATAATATGCATTCAGACTGGAACTGCAATAAATAGAGCATACAATTCCCTTGCAGTGTATAAGTCACTGATTTTCACTGCTATAAACAGAGAAGAGACTTATTGCACTGATGCAAAAGTTGTCTTGACAATAATAATAACTGGTACGCAACCTGTACGCAACTGGTACACAACCTGTACGCAAGTAGCATGTAGTCCATGGATTTTACAATAAATGGCAATATTTGTAAGAACCATAATGTGAAAATAAATTTAAATTGATAATTATATAATAAGTTAAATACTTGGGGAACTTTTTAATTTATTATGATTTTTATTTTTTTTAAAAAGAGTTTTCTCCCCAGCCATTGGTTTATAAGGGAAGGATCAGAAATGCTGTTTAATCTAAAATAAATTAGACTTGTCCAAGTTGTCCCTGATTGTATTTCATTGTACCTAAGGTACACAGCAGATGCACCTAAAATAGAAAGCAATAGTGACGCCAACATATTTACAAAATTCAAGCCAGTGTTATGACATAAACATGTGTTTATATCATAACATTCTGCTTGAAATATTGATCTTAAGTAGCAAAAATAACACATTCAAATTGGGGTATATATAGCACTCCAGTGGTCTATAGATTAATTTGTTTCTTGCAGTGGTGTACATTTATTTACTGTATTATGAAGATTAATTGCAATATAGCTCAGTGTTGTGGTAAAATAGTCACTTCGCACCACTGAGGCTGCAGCTCTGGAATTTTGCAGTGACCCGGTTCAGTCGGAAGAAGACTGACACTGCTGGCCATTATCACAACTCCAGTTTCAGGAATAAAAAGATGATCGTTCTTCTGGTTGAAAAAGTCTGTAGTTTTTGTGTTCGTATTTTTCGCAGTCTCGAGCATCAAAATTCAGTAATTTGGAAAGTAAACGACTAGACACATCAATAATTAACATCAGAAATTCCTGTGGAGAGTCAGCGCAGGTTTTTTGGGGAGAATAAGTATCTTCTTCCAATCAATACAAATTTTGCATGCCTTTTCTGTATTTTTCTGACACATCCAAAATTATGTTGATCATCAACAGCATCTGTTTACAGAACCTCGGAACAGCATCAATTCTATGCTGTGATATTAGTAATAAATGGGAGAGATGCCAAAATATTTCAGACCTTTATCACCTTTCTTGGAAGGAGGATGGGGGAATAAGTCATTTAGAATGAAATTTCAACACATTTCTCCTGATTTTTTCCATTCACAAGATTATTCTTATCTTCTCATTCCAACCCTCTGTCCTCGTAAACCAAATATTGTATATTGTTTCTATATTAGTTTTGGCAACAGCAACTGTGTTTATATTGGGCCAGAGTAGACCATACCCCAAGAATAGGCTATAGAAGAAAAGGCACATGTTTGAGACATGATGGGGGAGGAGTGTGTCAGGTATTTTTACCTGTCCAAAAAACAAGGCTTTGAGAAACACTAAGATCCACAGTGCTGCACTATGGCTCTGAAAGTGACGTGTGCTCTCAACATCTAAATGACTTCCTACTTCCAAGGTCCAGGTGTGGATCTGGAAGGCGTCAATCGATTTGCTGTGCTTTAGTCCATTGAAGAGGTGATCAAGCATTTGCATCTGAAAATTATATTTGTGCATTACATGGTAGGCAAAGGGGTGAGAGATGGTATCAGAGAAAACCAGCCATGCATGTTGTCACTTCAACATAGCTCTTGGTCATTCTTGTTGTGAGCATTGAGGAAGAAGGAGATTGAGTGGGAGGCAAGTTCTGGCAATCTTGCTGTATTACTTCGGTTTTGATTTTGTTTGAGATATAAAGTGTAACAACTGTAGCTCAGTGGTTAGCACACTGGCCTCGCAAGTGAGAGATCTGGGTTCAATTCCAGGCAGGGCAGAACCTTGGGAAAGTATTCCCCTTACTCCATATGCCTGATAATAATCCCTCAAAAATCAATAATAATTCGGTCATCTCAATCCACATCCATTTGTGGGACATAGCTGTGCATAATTGGCTGCCACATTTCTCCCACAAAATATACAGTCAATCCACTTTACAGGACACTCTGTGAAGTGTTGTGGGATGTTTAAAAGATGTGAAAAGATACTATAGCAAATGCAACGATTATTATTGTCTTATTATTAAATAGGAACCCAATTGTTAGTTGATTGGTGGATGTTTTTTCTGGGGGTAATAATTCCTTCCAAAAATAATTGGTTACTTCAATCCACAGTTGTTTATGGGACACTGCCATGTGCAATTTGCTGCCATATTTCGCCCACAAAATATACAGTCAAATCACTTTACAGATATTCTGTGAAACGCTTTGAGTTGTCTCGAAGACTTGGTAAAGTGCTATACCAAATCCAAAGATTTATTATTGTTGCTTGCCTCATAAGTGGTATCTCCTCCATCACCATGAGAATGGGTTGAAAATAATTTAATTACTCTTCATAGTTCTTCAACCTTCAAGAAATTAACACTCACAAACCACAATTTAGCTACATTAAGGTTTTGGTACTAATCCATCGAAATCCCTTTATAACAGCTGTTTGTAATGGAATTTCGACCCCTCAGAAAGGAAAAGATTTAACGTTAAATGAACTCAAATTTCAAGTATTTTTGATCATTTTTCTGTCTCTAGTTTTGCTAAACCAGCTGCAAATCTTTACACTGACAAGAATTGACAGAAAGGTGTTTGATGTAAGCCTCATTTGTTCAAGCAAATCTTTCCAATGTAGTTTTTCATCTTTGATTTGTTCATGTGCGGAAATGTGACTATGTTCTGAGCACACATCTGATGATAGGGTTGTGCAAAACCAATAGTGATGGGTAAACAGACAATTGGTCTGAAATTCACAAAGCCTATAACATTAGTTTGCTCTAAAATTTAAGATGGTACAGATCTGTAGACAATTCTTTGTTAAGTCCTATTATGAAGAATGGCCTTCCATATAAAACTTTAAGAATTTTTGCAATTCTGTAACGTCTTAAATTCTGATGGTGTTACAGCTAAGATTTCAGGTGTTAAGAATGAGGTGCGCCACTCTCAAAGGCCACTTAAGCACTTTCCTCGTTGACTGCACGTTCGGTCAACGCTTCCCCCATACTCTCATCTAGCTCATCCATGGTAGGAGTTAAACTCAAAGCAATATATGTGTTGTGTTGTATAGTGACAGCTTGTCTCTAAGCCAGCTGAGGTTTTTCTTTTGTTTCTTAATTTGTAATTTTCGTATGAAAAAAATGAAAGCAAAAGTCTACATAGAGGAAGTCTTAGTTTATAATCAGTCTGGTTTTGCTGGCCAAGTTTCTGTGTATGTGTGCGCGCATTTGTATGGGGAGTGAAAGCACAGAGGAATGGGATGAAGATCATATTTTCATTTTGGCGCTCCACATAATCAGAACTTAGATAATTTACAAGGTTGGCTCTGGAGTATTATCCAGTCCTCAAAATAATTACTGGAGTTCAGCAGCCTTCTGACAAACAAAACATCAAAGTTCAGCTGTGTAATTGTTTGGGAGCAAAAATTCCCACATAGCGGAGCAATAATCCATTAGTGTTGGCAAAGGTACAGACAACCGATGATAAAAGAAATTACAGTTTAGCTTGTAATTGTGCATTTAGCTTTTCTTCATTTCCTCCTCTCAGAGGTGAATGTTTACAACAGCTCGTGATTCAAATGCTGACCAGATATCTCATTTAGTAAGAATTATTAGCACTGTATTCTGAGTCAGTTATCAGTATTCGGTGTGTTAAATTCTGTGTGTAAAAGAAATATATTTCAAGGTTGATGCACAGCAGTAGATAATGGTATAGGACCTATGAAATAAACAGCTTTCCAGACAGTGTTGGGAATAATTGTCTTTAGCAGAGAACATGTATCAAAACTCTCCATAGAGATAATGGACAAAATAAAATACCAGGGGATCAAAATTGTGGCATTCCTAAATATTTCCATCCCTTATGTCATTCAAATTAATTTTAAGATCCTCCTCTACCCATCTCAACTGAACAATGATAGTGCATAAAGCAGCCTAAAACAACAACAACAAATTGCACTTATGGAGCACCTTTCACGTTGGGAGGATGTCCCAAGGCGCTGAACAGTCAGGTTGGGACCCGAGCAAGGGCAGGGTAATGAGCAGCGAAAGAGTTAGGAGAGGAAGAGAAGGCATGATCGAAGAGGAGGGTCTTGAGACTGGCCTTGAAGGAGGCAAGGGAAGAAGCAAGGCAAAAGGATTGTGGGATGGAGTACCAGAATGTGGGGGCAGAGAGGGGTGCAGAGAGACTGAAAGCCCATTTACCGATGGTAGGGCAGGTCGAGCAGGGAACTTGGAGCCCGCTGAACGGAGGCAGGCAGGTTCATAGAGAGACAGCAGGTCAGAGAGCCAGGAGGGGCAAGGCCATGAATTGAATTCAATCCTCTGGGGGATGGGGAACCAATGCAGTCTGGCAAGGTTGGGAGTGATGTGGTCGCGGAGCTTGGTGCGGGAGAGGATACGAGATGCAGAGTTCTGGATGATCCGCAACCTGTGAAGGGAACAGCTGGGAAGGCCGATGAGGAGGGAGATTCCATAGTCGAGCCTTGAAGTGATGAATACGTGGACACGTGTTTTCGGCAGCCTGAGGGTTGAGGCAGTGACAATGTTTGGCAATGTGTGACATATAAACACCATATAAAAGTGTGTTAGATTAATGGGCTGAATGGCTTGTTTCTGTGCTGTAACATTGTATATAATTGTATGAAATGCTTGAAACTGCCATTTTGTATTCCACTTCAGGGGTTAGCATTTTCATTCCCGAGAGTAGACTTTCAACTGGTACTTATATCCCATACAGCAGGTTTGAAAAGTCCTTATCTGGAATTCAGCCCAGATCAAACACGTCAAGCATTCAGATAGTCGGCTTTGTTGGCTACACCTGACTGAGTAGTTGCTTTATTAGGATTTGTTGCACAAAATACAGGTGGCTGGTCTGAAAATTGAGCTGGTGAAGCAGTGTTGAGTTACTTATCCAGCAGTTTTGAATAATGTCAGCCCCTGCTCCTCACTAGCTAAAGTACACCATGATGCTGATCTTGAATTTTCAGGAGATTGAGAGAAAAGTTTGGCGGAAGCAGTCTCTTTGCTCTCTCCAAACTTGTGATAATATTCCACATTCACTTCTCCCCCTACCCCCCTATTATTTCTAAATTCACTGACTCTCGGCTTCTTTCTTATTAAATATTGGATCAGAGGCTACAGACCTTACATTAGTGCAAGTCCATCAATTTAGTTCATTGCAGTGAAATTATTTTCAATCTGATTGATGAGTAGTTCAAGGTTTAGGTTAGTAACACGTGCATTAAAGGATTAAACACTTCAAAGGTCGGTTTAGTTGCAGTCTAGGCTTTGAGAAGTTTTCTCATACTCATCTACGAAAAGTCTAATGAGAAGTTTTCTTTTACAAAATAGTAATAAGATTGCACTTGAAATATTAAACTGAGGTCTCATCTTCTTGTTCAGATGGACATTTAAGATCCCATGATATTACACAAAAGAGAAGTGAGTATGTTGCTATGACCTGACCAACAATCATCCAAATAAATTTGGTTATTCAGTTATATCAAATACAAGGATTAATATTGTATTTGAATAATAATTTTTATATTTTCACTTGACAGAATAGACAGTGTGAGTCTATTGTGAGTCTATTCTCCTGGTTGGAGAATCTATAACCAGGGGTCACAGTCTCAAGATTAAGTGTCAGCCTTTTTGAACAGAGTTGAAGGAAACATTTGTTCACTCAGAGATTAGTGAATTTATGGAACTCTCTACCCTAGAAGATTGTGGATGCTCAGATTGAGAAGACTGAGATTGATAGATTTCTAAAGAATAGAGGGATTAAGGGATATGGGGATAGCGCGGGTAAATAAAATTAATTTAGAAGATCAGCCATGATCTTATTAAACGGTGGTACAGGCTCATGGGGCTGAATGACCTATTACTGCTCCTATTTCTTATGTTCTTAATACATTTGACATGATCAAACTCATTTATATTTTGCTGAAATAATGCTATAACATACTTCTCCAACCTCCTTCTCTCCCATTTTTCGGCCAGTTCACATTTTTACAACCAAAAGATCTTGGAAGAATGAAAATATGAGAGCTGATATGTTTAGCACTTCATTCATGTGGGTTCGTGAGATTTGTGGGATGGAATTTCATTGTCAAAGTGCCTTAAAAATACATGAACATCAAACATCCTTAGATAGCTAAACTAATTTACAATATATGATTGAATAACATCTATTGTCATCAAATTATTGTTTTGGTTTCCGTGCTAGATAATAATAATAATAATAATCCTCACATTTGGTATGTTTGGTATAGCGCAAGTCTTCTAGACATCTCAAAGCGCTTCATAGAATATCCTGGAATTTACTGTATATTTGTAGGCAAAACTAAACCTGTATATTTAGATCTCAAAGGAAAACATTTTGGTGTAGTTTCCCCAAGGAAATGCATTTTCTATATCTATGGAAACCATTGACATTGCTTTTTGTTGGTCAGCCAGGTGTCTGAAACATAAGGAAATCCATTGCCATGCTTCAGAGTATCCAAACCAGACTGAGAGTTTCATATATGCATGACTCCTTTGCTTGGAATTTTCTGTTCATATGGAATGAGTGCATTCTCTCCCCAGAGGGATGAGCTTACCTAACTCTGGAAAGTATTAGATGCAGTTTGTCGAGAGCCAAAGGCTGGCACATGCTGAAATGTGTGCTGGGGATACTGCTCAAGTTCAACCAGCTAAAACTGCATAGTTTACCATTAAGACGATAATAAAAATAATCCTTACATTTGATATACTGCAGCACTTTTCATGTCTTCTAGAAATATCAAAATGCTTCACTGAACATACTGTAAAGTGAATTGACTTTACAATTACAAAGACCACTGTCTTCTAGCTACTTGTCTGGCTAGCACCATCCTGCCCCACAAGCCTTTCTCTTGCAGATTTCAAAGCAGCCAAGTGGAACACCAGTCACTACTCCAACCCTCCAAATCCTGATTGATGTGCCAGGTTGACTGAAGTACTTAACTCCGTCTCAAAGATATTTTGGTTACAGTTTTTAAAAGCTTTCATTTCAGTTTGGCTGTAAAACTCAAGATCAGAATTTTGGGGGGTGCAGGAGTGGGAAGAGAAGTGTATGATCAGTTTCCAACCTCAAATGGATAGGGAGTCAGCAAGGCGGAGAGATAGGAAGGGGCAAGGCCATGAATGGCCTTGAAAGTGAGGACAAAGATCTTGAATTCGATCCTCTGGGAGATGGGGAGCCAATGGAGCCGAGCTATGGTAGGAGTGATGTGGTCCCGGAGCTTACTGCGGGAGAGGACATGGGCTGCAAAGTTCTGGATGATCGGCAGCTTGTGAAGGAAAGAGCCAGGAAAGCTAACAAAGAGGGAGTTTCCATAGTCAAGCCTTGATGTGACGAATGCATGGACGAGGGTTTCAGCAGCCTGAGGGATGAGGCAGTGGAGGAGTTTGGCAATGTTACAGAGGTGGTGGAAGGTCATGGTGTGGATGTAGGGTAGGAAGGACCATTCAGGGTCAAACAAGACACCCAGGTTCTTGACTGGCTTTGTGAGATGGAGAGTGCAGCAGTGGCTGCTGATGCTGTCAGCGCCTGAGGTGCGGAGGCGCTGACGAGATCCAATCAGGTGGGCCTCAGTCTTGCTGACGTTGGGCTGAAGAAAGTTGTCCCTCATCCAGGACTTGATGTCGGATGGGCAGGAAGTCAGGTCTCAGGTTGTCCTGGAGTTGAGGGTGGAAGCGGAGAGATAGAGTTGGGCATCATCCGTGTACATGTGGAAATTTACCCCATGTCTGTAGATTATGTCACCGAGGTGGGGCATGTAGAGGGTGAAGAGGAAGGGACCAAGGACAGAGCATTATATGACTGCACGTTACATAGTTGGGCAAAGGATTATAAATTCTTTGTGAAGTTGTACACTACAGTTCATTACATAGATTCTGGTTTGCAGTTTTTTGTGACTTCATGGTATGTAGTCAGTTTCAATGTCAAAAGCTTTTCTGAATGTGTATGTTACTGTCTATTTCTCGACAGATTCACCAAATTGCTGCTTTTTCCAGTTCATCAAAGTGTCAGTCAATAGAATGCAATCAGCTGGCTCCTGACAGTGAAACTGGGGCTCCTGATACAGTTAAATATTGTCATGTTGGAAAAGGTTCCACTGAAATCAGATTTGGAAATCATTAATGCATGGTGTCAGACTAGATTATCCTATGATGAATATCATAATCGGAAGAAATAAATATGATAAAGCTTAGGAAACCAAACATGTACACAGTACCATAGTTTATTTGTAGTCTGCAATGTCAGCACTATAATTCGAACATGCACTTTCATAATCTATATTGCAATATAACAATGCCTGAAATTTGTGGTGGTTTATTGATGTCAGCACCATGTGACATTGCATTTGCCCTAATTTTGTGACATGTAAAATTAAGAACTTCTTTCATTCATCAAACTCTAACCTCCTGCTGTATTCCTTTCTGCAAGAGGCACTCTATAAAAATGACTAATGGTTAAGATGTGTAAGAGTAAAGGAGTTGTAACCTAGTTAGGGTTTCACTGAATGGCTATATAGTAGAGTAAGCATTCTATTGCCTTTTATCTGTTGTAGAATCAGATCATTCGGTTAAGCGTGAGAATAAGTGCCATAGTAAAATGGCATTTCAATACTTCATGGTAATTACATAGCGAGTTTGGAAGAAGAATGTTGCTGTTTTGCATTTATGTTTTATTTTAAAAATGTGCATACTATAGACAATATATGGATAAAAGTTTCAATCAGGGTGATGCACAGTGCTTTTGGTGATTTGTGATTACATGGTAAACCTCTTAATGGTTGACATTGTGTACCTCTGTATAATAAAAATAATTCTTGCATTTGATATAGCACTTTTCACATCTTCTAGATGTCTCAAAGCGCTTCACAGAATATACTGTAAAGTGAATTGACCGTATATTTGTGGGAAAAACGCAGCAGCCAATTGCACACAGCAGTGTCCCATAAACAGTTGTGGATTGAAATGACCACTTTTTGGGGGATGTGGTATAATTATAAGGTGAGTTAATTAAGGAAACTTGCCTCAGGTTTAACCCTAACTGGAATTGAACCGAGGTCTCTCTATAGAATATTTACCCCATGGTATGTGTTTGATTTATTTTGAAAGAGGTCTTGTTTTTGTATTTCAGGCAAAGGATTTAATGAAAATCGGAGTTTTCAAATTAAGCCCATTTTTGTAAACCGGAAATATGTCTTGTTGACCTGTGGGAAGTCTCTCTGACAGAATAAGTCAATGAGAATTCTAGCAGGATTCCTTTTTAAGAAATTAGATCCCTTAGTACTTAAGATATACAATGATTGAAATATTCCTGGTTGCAGATGCAATGTTCAAATAATTGTCTGGCATTGTTTTACACTTTTATAATTGTGTTTCTAGACATAGAAAAACAGAGCATTTGCATATACAGTAATGGAGCACCATTGCAACAAAGGCAATTAAACACTATAAATGCTAGGTTGAATTTATAACAAACTTTGAGTTATGTTCTATTATTACGTGTTGCTCTCTTCATTTTTTTTGTTTTATGAGTTGTTGAGAACAGCTGATCTGAGCAAGCCAAGTTGGACTGGATACACTCTCAAGACAGCAAACCAAGATCTTGAACAGAGAATTGCCTGGTTGAGCTACATGCTGTACAACATTAGTCATTTATTTTTCTAAGAACTGTAACGGCATTACAATAAGTGCAGGGACTTTCTAAGAAATTGGCAACAATTGTTAAGAGCATTGAGACTCAAAATCAAGTTCAAAGTAGATTTTGCACAATTCTGAGACCATAAAGAAATAGTATTGACATCAGTAGTGATTGATAACTACTAAATCTGACCTTGGTTCTCCTTTTGTTATTACTTCACGTCAACGCTTCAGTAGAGAGCTCGAGGAGCACATTATAAGATTCAGGAGTTATTGCATAGTTCAATGTTCGGGGAACAAAGATCCATCACAGATCTGAGATCACATTAATAGCGTCCTAATATAGTCCCTTAATGAAACATAAGATGGTGACATCCTTAATACTAATATAAAAAAAACTTCACGGTCCATGCCTTCTAACACCAAATGTGTCAGTAAAATCTGTTCTGCAGGTTACTTATTACAGAGAAGTAATTGTAACAAAATTAAGAATATTGAAATATGGACTATCTACTCATCATTGAACAGCAGTCTATAAATTACTTAGTTCTGTCACTTAGTTCTAAAGTTCTTTATGAATATGATTTTTTTTACATTGTTGAATGATGAGTCAGATGAGAATATTTCCGTTAATGGCTGTGACAAATTCCTGTCGGGGTGACTATGCCCATCATTACCCTCTTAATGTTATTACTCAGTCAGTTGACACCCAGATCATTAGTTTGTTCCCATGACATAGCCCACAGTTTTACTAGCCAAAAGCACAGTTGGCGTAAGCAAATCAGAATTCAGTCACTAATGCCTTTGCCATCCAATCAGCAACGCCATTTATCTTCTATGTGCAGGAAGTCAGAAAAATCAATACCATATGCAGAAGAATCATAAAAATTCAAATGAGACAAACAGATCGCTTTATGGTATGTCAATATAATTAGTCAAAAAATGGGTAATTCAGTAAGACATGATTTGCTATTTCAAAGGGAACTGATGAGAAGCATCGGTCTTCGCTTGCGACTTGAGGGCAGAGACACTTCTAAGTTTTCTTGTGATGAACTGCCATACTGCTGATGCAACATCTGTTTAAATACCATAGAAACGAGTTGTCAAACAAAATCCAAACAGTACTGTAATACAACATTGTGGACAATCGTTCTCCCGGTCTTTGGCTAAAGTTGGATTGCTTGACAATGAATATTCACACCAATGGTGATATTAAAAGTAAAACAATAAATAAAGTATATTCGGTGAGGAACTTTGAGACATCTACAACAACAAAACAACATTACATTTGTATAGCGCCTTTCACGTCGGGAGGATGTCCCACATCTACAAGATGTGAAAAGCATTACTTCAAATTCAAGGATTATTATTAAAGGACTGATATGACTGGCTTGCCTGGTGATGTAATTGGATGAATTCGTTTTGAAGATGTTTATAGCACATCCACATAGGTGTTTGGGTATGTGACAATTCATCAGATCAGGGCATAAATTCTTATTACTGTACATCAATAGTTTTAATTTTTTTTGATGATTGATGTAGAATGTAACCAATGTAACCAAACTGTCTGAAATAATTCACTTCAGCTCAACATTTGTATAAAAAAATCAAAAATCAAATACCAGGAGTTTTCATTTCCTATCAAACACAGAATCAGGAACAGTTATGGCTTTCAATCCATTAAATTTTATATTAAGATATTTAGTAGTATATTCTAATAGATATATTAGAAATGATGTGAGAGTCTTAAATTAAGGTCTCCAAAGGGTTAATGTGATGTAACATGGATGTTGGGACAGTGATGCCTTCCTTATTTGTTCTAAGTTTCGCAGCAGGAGACTGGTCTGAGCAGAATGTCTGAAGTCAAATCAGCCAAATTCAATGGAAACATCTATTAGCACTGGCTCTCCAGGGGACAAAAACATTACCTTTGGCAGGTAAAGTGCCTTTGCTCTCCTTATTATACTGCAGGAATATGTTTTATTCCTTTCAGTATGTTAGTAAGAAATATGATCTTCAATGGTTAAGAAGATTTTTTCTAACAGTGAATCTTATTCATGAAGCACAGACACACCAGAGTACAAACAGATTAAATGAGAATAGATTATCTTGTCATGACACAACATTTTCTTTAACAGAAATCCATAGAAATTCAAGATCTGCCATATACAGTACTGTACATATATTTCCAGCTCATTCATTTATTACTGGGTGTACAGGCTAGATTTGTTTTGGTCAAATTAAGGATTGGCTGCCCATTATCCTTCGATGATGCTAGCAGCATTCAGATGCTCAAGAAAAATAAATGTGAGCGTCTCAAGAGAACATGTAATTAAACCAGAGAGCTTAACTGTGAAGTGTTAAATTGTAAAGGGACTCTTTGAAGTATGAGTGTGTCACTTTGTATTCTTTAGAAATACAAACTAACATATTCTTGTCAGGAAAGTTTTCGTTGCAAAAATCGAAAAAGAGTGCAAAATAAAATGACTACAATCTAAATTTGTATGATTTCTTGGTATAGGACATACTCGACATTGGACTAGCAAAGCATTTTAACATTTCACAAGCCTTTTGGGTGGGATGGCTTTCAAAGAATGTCACCCTGTTAATAATAGAGAATAAAATGAGAGGTGATTTACCACAAAAAATATTTTTTGTTGGTTTCAAAATAAATTGCACATATTGCAATTCAGCCACAGAGATGCACTCCTTTGCACTCTGCATTATGCTGTTACCCTTTTGCAATAGACATGTGCTATTGCATTCATTTTATGTTGCATAGCAGACTTCATACATGCAAAAAACACAAAATGCAGATGTTCACAAAACAGCAAGCAGTGCAGGAAGAGGGGAAAAAGAATTATAATTATGCCTCCCTAGTCTCCAAAGACATATTTTAGCTACCTGCAGTTTCTGACACTGGCAGCTTTGCTCTGCTGCACATAAGCCTCTTGTCACCATTTGAGGACTAATTTATGCCATTTCTTATAGAAACAGAAGTAGGCCATTCAGCCCCTCAAGCCTGTTCTGCCATTCAATAAGATAATGACTGGATCTGAGTCAGTTTCCCTGTATCCCTTAATACTCTGACCTAACAAATATCTATCCACCCCAGTCTTTAAAATGTGAATGGATTCACATCCACGGCCTTTTAGGAGTAGAGTTCCAGATTTTCACTATTTTTACCAAATTTCGTATTAAGAAATATGTAACTAACATTTTGTAAACATTGACTGCTAAAGGATGCAGTCAATAATGATTTAAAAATTAAATTATATATTTTTCCATACATTTGATGCTCTAGAAAATCGATAATTCCACATTTGTTATTAAGAAATCAGTTGGGTTGAGAAATTGTGCAAATTAGACCTATATATTTGAAAAGAGATGGGAGATTCCCCCAGTTTCCTGGCCAGTAATCCCCCAGATAAGATTGCTCATTCGTTTCATGACTATTTGAGGAACATTGGCTGCAATGTTTGCATACAAAATGTACAATCTCTATACATTACAGTAAATGTTGTAAAGTGCTTTGAGATATCCCCCCAATGTGCAAGATGCACACCAAATGTAAGGATTATTAAGATTATTATTATAAAGGAAATTGGGGCATTTAATATAATTATAATTGTTTTTGCTTTCCTTTCCCAATTTTCTCCTCCCTTTAAGACTGACTGATGATTAGGCATGGCACCATGATTGCCCCAGGATTTTTGTCTAAGTGTCTATTCTTCAAGTGAGTCTAGACAGTGAGTGGTGGCAGGTATCAGAACAGATCTTGATCCTGTCTTCATCTAGCATTTTCGCCCACCAGATTGCAAATTAGAGTAGGAACCAAGGCAGAATTGTTTCCCCTACGAGCTATGGAGTCAGGAGACTAACTTAAAGTGCATCACACTTGATCGGATGAGGCAGATGGATTACAGGGCAGGATTTTTAGATAGCAGAGGCAAGTTGGAACGTTTGCTCACCAATGATGGTGCAGATCAAGTAGGAGACATGATTAAAAGGAAGGAGCAGCAAAACAGTAGCACTGCAAGAGGTCACAGAGGTAGAGTGCATCGCTATATGTAGAGGTAATGAGAGTGGTGTGGGGCGAATTGTTTGAATTTCATCCCAAGGAAGAATAGGAACCAGGGGCACTGAGCGAGAATGGGGGTGATTTCATGTAATTCGAGACATCCTCCTATGCAAAGAGAGCTATATAAATGAAAGTTATAATTGTGTGACATTGTCTGAGCTTGCAGATCCTGTTCCAGGAGTAGGACTCTGGCTGCTGATCATGTATCACAGGCAAAACATCAAGTTGTGCACTAATAAAATCATGTTAGTGTAGTTTTCGAAAATTTTATTCAACCAATTTTCATAATCTTATTAGGAGTTGTCATGGTATCTAAGCTATTTTGCCACATGGAGCATTAATAATAATAATAATAATAATAATCCTTGCATTTGATATAGCGCTTTCCACATCTTATCAACGTCCCAAAGCGCTTCACAGAATATATTGTAAAGTGAATTGACTGTATATATTTGTGGGTGAATTGCGGCAGCCAATTGCGCACAGCAGTGTCCCACACACAGTCGTGGATTGAAATGACCAATTTTATTATTGTGTTTTTTTTTGGAGGGATTATTATTAGGCGTGTGGAGTAAGGAAACTTGCCCAAGGTTTCGCCCTGACCTGCCTGGATTCGAACACAGGTCTCCCCAGCTTGGTTTCCCCAGCTTGCAAGACAAGTGCTCTAACATTAAATGCCAACATAATTTTTTAAAAATGGAAAATCCCTTTGTAAATTTGTAAAATAAGTTCTTGAGTTTATTGCTCACCATATTCACAGATTCATACATCTGTAATTTAATTCAGAATGATGTTTATTGGTTTTGAGCATAATTTGTCATTTTAAAATTAATTTCTAATTAGGCGCATTTATTTGTAGATTGATTTCTAATTTAAAAACATCAAATTATGAATTTGTTCATATATTTAAACATTATGTTATGAATAAATGTAAGATCTGTGACAGAAATCATGCTAATTCAACACACATGCATAAGGTAATAGAACGTGTGTTTGAGATTATACAGTAAGATTGTGTGCACACTACTGTACGTACATACATAACATGACCGGACCAGTATCTTGAATTGGATCAAGGTCCCACAAAGATCAGATGCAAAAATAAGACAAACAATGACAAGAGTAGGATCCCACCTGAGGCATTTTTGAGGTTCACTAAGGTATAACTGCTTATTCACGCAAGTAAGCCTATTTATGGTGTGTCCAGTTTTTCAGGGCTAATCGAAAATCCTCTGGAGAAACAAAAGTTTTAATATAGTTCAAACTCCGCAAGCCATTACATGAGAGTGCTGCCAAGACATGTTCAAAGAAGTTATGTCCCATTTGTTTGAGAACATTCAGAGCAAAGACTGGCAACTGTCCGGTTCTCAGTCAAGTACACAAATATTCTCTTCCAAACATTCCCACAGAATTTATTGCCAGCAGTTAAAATGATGTACATTCACCAGAAGGATCAGAGGACTAAGCTTTTTTAGCCATCATCTTAAAAATCAAATTATACATAATTCTGAAAAAGTCATAAATGCGGTCTTAATTTGGTTGCTGGTTTTAAGAAGAACTACGGAATACAGTACTGGATTCCAAATTAAGACTGGATTTCAATATTTTCCCAAATCTGCACAATACTGTATTTAAAGACAATGCCATTATTGCTAAGGCTAAGAGATATTTCAGGCCTCAATTTAATACAGGTACCCCTCCCCAACCACAGGGGATACCTGCTCTCCTGTGCTAAGTGATTAGAGCACATGTCTTGCAAGCTGGGGAGACCAAGCTGGGGAGACCTGTGTTCGAATCCAGGCAGGTCAGGGCGAAACCTTGAGCAAGTTTCCTTACTCCACAAGCCTAATAATAATCCCTCCAAAAAAAACACAATAATAAAATCGGTCATTTCAATCCACAACTGTTTGTGGGGACACTGCTGTGAGCAATTGGCTGCCGCGATTTGCCTACAAATATATACACAGTCAATTCACTTTACAGTATATTCTGTGAAGCGCTTTGGGACGTCGATAACATGTGAAAAGCACTATATCAAATGCAAGGATTATTATTATTATATGTTCCTGAATACCCCTGTGGTTAGTAAAACCGCGGTTGGGAAATACAAGGCCCTATGGGAAACATGGGGATAGGGGAGTAAGTTGCTTGTTCTTTCACTAAACACAAAAAAAACACAATAACCTAACAAAAACAATAAATGTTCAAATAACACAATAATAAAGAATATAAAAAACAATAAATTCATGTTATCTACCTTAATCCTAAGAGAGAAGCGACATCGTAACTGGGTCCTAGCGCCAAACGCTAGAGGGAAGCGACATCGTGGCTGGTTGATGCAACTGGGTCCTAGTGCCAAACGCTTGTGTTAGTGTTAATACCTGTGGATACACAAAATTCACTGCCGTGTTTGGCAAAGGTTGTCGCAGAGAGGCAACTGTGGACACGTGAAATTCGTGATAGAAAAAACCGCGGTTGAGGCGGGGTGACTGTATTGTTAAAACAGTATTTGAGGATCTCAGTTTGTTAACAGGGGACAGTGAGGTTAGGATGTAGAAAAGGTAACAGTCTTGTAGAACTTGACAGAAAACCAATTAGAATTGCTTAGTATATTCTAAGAGGAAAACAGACAGATACAAAGTACTCATCGTTTAGTTGAGACCTTAAAACGAGGTCTGAACCACCTGTCAGGTTGATGATAACTATTTAAAGAAACTGGGGAATTTCTTCATGAGTAATGGTCAATAATTCTCCAGATAAAATTGGTCATTCACTTCATGGTTGTTTGAGCAACATTACTCTGCACAAATACGCTGCCAAGTTTGCCTACAAATACTGTATAGTATAGTCACCACCCGTTCACAGTAACAATCCTGTAAAACACTCATATTTTGAAACATGATAAGGCATTGTATCAAATGCAAAGATTATTATAAAAACTAACATATGGAGTCCTGTAGCTCTGTGGTTAGAGCACTCGCTTTACAAGCGAGAGACCTGGGTTCAATTCCAGGCAGGACAAAACCTCGGACAAGTTTCTTTACTCCATATGTCTGATAGTAAATCCTCAAAATAAAAAATAAATAAATTGGTTATTCAATCCATGACTGTTTTGTTGTGCATTGCTGTGCACAATTCACTTTATAGTATATTCTATGAAGCGCTTTGAGATAGCTAGAAGCCGTGAAAAGCGCTATATCAAATTCACGAATTATGAATATTATTATATCATATATTTCTTCACGAGAGGCAAAAATAGGTAAGCGTTTGTTTCAGGGGGATGGCTGAAAGCTGGATAATAGTAGCCTGGTAACTTTGTTTCCGGATGTTTTCTGGGAAGGTGATCAGGAAAAGAGATAATATGTGTAAAATTCCTGGTGTAACAGATAATACCGAAACCACAGGACCAGTTCCAGAATAGCCATTTTTCTTGTTGATTTGTTAAAAAGTGATAAGGCTGCAAATGACACTCGGTGTTTTGGAAACGGAGTGCTAATTGCTGTTACAATAGCTTCAAATCTCACATTTCATTTGCCCTTAACACAAAACACTGAAACCTTTAAAATAGAAAATTGGTCCAGCTGACTACTTTTTTCTTGTTTCCCTACCTTTGGCGTCAATTGATTCCTGTAGGCTTTTACATGTGAGTCATATTTTGCTGGTCTTGGTGTCACTGCTTGGAGCCACATGCCTCACTGTGGATATAATGATGGAGCTGCCCACAGAAGACAGACTAACTGCAAATATCTGACTACTAGGCAACTGTCGTTTTCTTTTCCATTTCCTTGACATGAAGTGGTTTACCATAAACCTCCAGCACTCCTGCAGCCTCTGCCCACTTCCACCCATGTGTGAGTCACCTTCTGGTGGCTACTTCTTGGCTATCATTATACACACAAAGCAACAAATCTAGAGAGGTGGGTAACTACTGTCATTTTTCATCTCTTGAGTCTAACTTACAAACGGTTTTGTAACCAGCATGCATGCCGCTTGTTTTTCAGACCAACTTGGGGGGAATTCTGCTTAAACTCTTATCTCCTACAGAGCACAAGGAATCTCCTTTATCTAAAATACAGCTACAATGAACTCATTGCTGTCAGTATCCAGAGGGTCAGTCTGAGAAATATTTGGGCATCTTCAGGTTTTGCTATTTTCAAATCCTTTTCGAAATCTTACAAATCAGATTTTGCAATCTTTATCTTCACTGTCTTTTTATGTGAGCAACGTAAAAGGATGTAATATCATAGAAATGACAGCAAATTAGAGCCTTCATTGATGCCAGTTTTTTTAAATGGAATTGTATACCTAATCATGTGTACCTGCTTTTTTTTCTTCTAATACCCTTTTATATGCTGCTGGAGTGTCTTTTTAAATGTTGTTATTGAAATTTGGTCCAAATTATGTGATACGCTACTTACCCCTGAAAGTGAAACTATCTTTTCTAGCTTTTCCCTTAACATTTCCAGAGATAATCCTAAATTTATTTCACCTTGTTACAAAATACTAGTTGGGCCAACCGGTAGAGAACAATAACACTTCAGTAAGTGATGGAAGTGCTGCCGGATAGGTTAGCTACTTGAACCCAAGCCATACAATTACTCATTGTCATCCATTTCATCCTTGTTGCCCTGTGGGTGCATTAGATTTCAGTGATATATGTCTTCCGAGCTCCAGTCTCACAGAATCTGCACAGAACTGTACCTCCTTGCATCTTTCCATACAGCTAATCCCATAGAAAATACTTTCCACATTGTTATGTCAACTGACTGTTAGCCAAACATCTGTAAAAGATGGGTTTGGGGATTTCTGAACATCATGACCATTGTGGTCACTCACCAGATAGTGGTTTGTGCTAAAAACTAAGGATGATTGTAGGAACCATTCCTACTATAAACCAGCCACAAAGAAAAACAACTACTTTTACATACAGTTTATATAGCCTGCATTGGCTAATTTTGTGTCCCTCTCTAATGTATGGTTTTGTTATATGCTTTTAATATTAACATATTCAGATGCTTCTGCAATTTATCAGAAAGAGGTGAAATTTGGCTGTTCAAAGCACAATGTGAAGTTGAAAGCTGATGAAAATTTAATTCTCACTGCTAATTAGAAGAGCCTTTTAAGACTACGTTCCAAAGTTGTAAATGTTTACCTTGGGGCAAGATGAATATGAACCTTGTCACAATCTGGATAGTGTTTGCTTTTAATCATCATTATAAACACGTGTCACAATGATCCTTTCATTCTTGAGATAACACTTACAAACCTTCAAGCATGATAATAACCATTTCATGATTGAATTCCCTCTGCAGCTCACAGTGTGCTGACTTATGTTCAGCATATTTTAGATAGTTGATAAATTGCTTTGTGTTGATTATCCCACTGGAAATGTTGAATATAATAATAGACTAGATAGGAATCTCAATTGTCTTCAAATATTAGAAACATGCAAGAACAAAAGTTGCGAATTAGTTTAGTGTGACCCAAAAAACTTTGCTTTTTGTACCTCCTGTAATAACATTTTGCCTATTATTACATACAAAATACATAGTCACTACGCTCTGCAATAAATCACGCAAAACTCTTTGAGATGGCCTCCTCATTTGAAAGGCACTACATTGAATGCCAAGACACCTGAGGAAGGTGGTGGTGGGGGGTGGGAGGGAACAAATGTCAATTCTCACAATTTCCTAGTGTACTACATTAACCTTACCTTGCCTGGTCAATGGTTCATTTATAAACAGGATTTCATTCCAACACTGTCTTAAGTCAATGTGTAAACTGCATTCCTTATAAACAGTTATTGTTCATATTTGACTAACGCATTATGACTTTGTATTACTGTCATCAACAATATTGCTAAAATGACTTGTATTGTTTCAGGGTGTGCCAAAATGCATGTGTCAAGTATGGACAGGAACTGTACATGCAGAATCCCAAAATACTCAAAATTTTACAAATTTATTCGAACTCTGTGATGGTCCTAAAAGCTGTCAGTGCTGTCAGTAGCTGAATGTTTTGTGTGAGTATCATCAGCATTTGTAACATCTAAAACTCGAGGTCTTTAAACTGATTAGATTAAGTGGCTAAATTGGTGCTTTTGGTCCATCAGCACAACCCATCTAATACTGTACTACAGGCAGATTTGAAATAACAATTAGACACTAATAAATATACATCTTTACATCCAAAATCTGCTATTTTTCCAAATGGTGATAAATTAGGAATAAATTGTGATTATATTTTTTAAATTCTTCCATCATGGAAATATTAACTTTATGAAACTGGTAAATAGATATTATGTATGGCATTACTTTTTTATGGCAAGAGAAGTGATTAGCAATTATAAAATAGCCGAATCCAGATTAGTGAGGCAATGGGCAGCTTTGAAAATGGCTTGGTGTCAATCTGAGATGCTGCTGGCAAATGATCAAAGTGGCCTCTGATAGGGAGAGGGACGACAATCTTTATTTTAATGTTATTGAATAACACAATGAATGTCATCCAAAGGCAACAGGACATCGATTTGTCAATCTCCTGGTATGATTCGCAATGGGAAGCAGAGATCATACAGGATAAAATTACACTTTGCGTCGCCAAATCTTCCAGTGGGTTTGACTTCTGGTCTAAGAGGAAGAACAGTCATCAACATAAATGTAATTTTAGGCAACAGATGTTACTTTTAACACTCTCACTACTTGGTCAGAAGATTCAGGTTCAAACCCCACAAATCGGACTTGAGTTCACTCCCCCACCCAATAATGGGGCAGTGTTGTGTTAATAGAGTGTTATTCTTTGAATGAGATAAAAACTGAGGACCCATTTGCTTGTTTAGATCCCATGAATCTATTTGAAAAGGCAAATCTCTGTTGATGCTTTTTCCTTGGTGTTAATCCTCCAGATTAATTGGTCATTTACCTCAGGCTGTTTTGGGGATCTTGTTGTGTGCTAACTGTTACCCCTTTTGGCTAGTGGTAATTATGTGTAATTATCTTGATGTCTGACAGAATATCTGTCCTGGAAGAGAGCTCACTTTCTTCCATTGAATGTCAACAAGAACAAGGGCCTCCTGATTGACTCCCATCAGTATCTCCACACCTCAGGTGCTGACAGCTTCACCATCCATGAGTGCACACTCCATCTCACTAAACCGGCCCAGAACCTTGGCGTCTTGTTCGACCCTCAACCATCCTTTCTACTCCACATCCATGGCATGACCAGCTGCTCTGTCATCCCCAATCTCCGCAACATTGCACAGGTCTGCCACTGTCTCACAATGCAGGCCGCCAAAAATCTCATACATGCCTTCATAACAGGCTTGACTATGCAAACTCCTTGCTTGTTGGCCTCCCTAAATTCTCCCTCCACAGGCTGCATATTATCCCGACATTGCAGACTGTTTCTTCTTTCGCACTGGGCTCTGTGAAGCTTTCAACCCTAACCTCATTCGACAGCAACGGCTTCCCATCACATAGAGGATACATCTCAAGATTCTAGTCCTCACCTTCAAAGCTCTTCATGGCCTATTCCCCCTTACCTCTGCAACCTCTTAACCCTCCACCAATCTGCCTTTATCCTGCCACTCATCCTTCTTTACCCTGCCCTCCACCCTCCCCAATCTCTAGCCCCACCTTGGGTCTAAAATATTGTCTGTCCGGTGCTTTGGTATGTTTTCCTGATGTGAAAGGCGCGATTCAAATGTAATTTTGTTGTTGTTATCTGTGAAGTGTTTTGGAGATTTTCAACATGCGGCATTAATGTTAATGTATTAACATTATGCCAATTATGTGCTGCATGTTTGGCATGGAGAACAGCAACAACAGCAACTTATATTTATAGAGCACCCTTCAAGCAGGGTAGCGTCCAGGAACATGAGAAATTAAGTGAAAATAAGGGAGGTAAGCATGAAAAGCAAGCTATGATGGGTGAAAATGAAAATAAAGTATATTGAGTATATTATGTATGGCAAGCAGTTGATAAATAGTTAAGGAACATAAATATAGTTTGATGATTTCTTCAAAAGTAACAGCGTGTAGTGATTCTCACAATTCAACTCTGAACATCTGTTGATTCTCAAAGGAAAATACATTAATCCCTGCACAGAATACAATTTCCCTGTGATAAATATTCTACATTCAATTATTACTGTATCATTATTGTGATGCTAATGAGAAGGAAATGAGAGATGATAATAATAAAAATATGCTGGAGTGCAGATTTGGCTTCAGACATGAAGGCATGTCTGTTGCCAAGATCTGTCAGCCAGCCACCTTCCTCACAGCTATTCAGAATGGTAGGCTACACTGGCAATACAAAGCATGTTCTCATGCTGCCAATACAATAACCTGACTTCCTGGCACATGCAGAAATGTTTTTTAAAACAAAAACCTGCGTCCACGTTATCAATTCTTAAACTTCCCAGGCAACTAGCTTCAGCAGTCAGCAGAGGTTTCACAGCAGACATCATACAATCGACAGCCACTCTTCATTGCGACTGTTGCAAGCCTGCTGACATTTTATATTCTTCAAGGATTAGTCAATTACACTGCACAGTGTCTCTTACAATTTTCATAATTATCTTGCAGAAGAAAGGAAAGTAGTTTACACGATTGTCATTCATTAGTTCCAAGGGAGTTGAAAGGCATAGAAAGATCTCATCAGCAATGAATGAAACCAGAAAATGCTGGAAACGTGATGTGGGTCAATCAGCTTCTGCAAGAGAAAGACAGGTTAATGCTTCGGGTGTGATCCTTCATTCAGTTTTGATGAAATGTCACACACACAACGTGAACCTTTTTCTCTGTTTCACATGTTGATTGACTGGCTGTGCATTTTAGTACATATTTCAGATTTCTAACATTCACCGCTTTTCCTTTTTTCCCCCCAACCTCGTATCACTTCAGGTTGCAGGGAGTCTTCTGATAAATACATTATAATCATAACGCAAAGCTTCAGAAGACTTGACGTCTTCATTCAGTTGATAATTCCAGAGGATGACTTGCAGATGACATTAACAAACAAACAACTTGGATTTATATAGCGCCCTCCATCTTAGAGTGCTTCACAATAGCAGAGCCCGAGGCCAAGCCAGTGGGAGGGGGAAGGTGACTGTAGATGCAGTCAAACAGAAAGGTCTTCAGGTGCGACTGAAAATGGAAAAGGAGGGGGTGTATTGCAGGGATTGAGGGAGAGAGTACCAGAGTTTCGGGGCGTAGTGACTGAAAGCACAGCTGCTGATGGTGGAGCGGAGTATTTGGGGGACTTGAAGGATGCCAGACTCAGTAGAGAGAGGCAGCGGGTACTGCTGTGAGGAGAGAGGAGGTTAGAGAGGTAGGGGGGTGCAGAGGAGTGGAGGGATCTAAACAGAAGAGTGAGGATCTTTAAGTCAATCCACTCTGTGACAGGGAGTCAGTGAGGACTGGGGTAATTGGGAAGCGAAGTTTAGTTCAGGTGAGAATGCGGGTGGCAGAGTTCTGTAGGAGCTGGATCTTGTGAAACACGGTGGAGGGGAGACCGGTGAGGAGGGCATTCGAATAGTCTAGCTGAGAGGTGACAAAGGCATGGACCAGCAGGGCCGTACGCAGGATTTTTAATGGGGGGGTGTGAATTGCTAGTGATGGGACCAACAATGGCCGGGGGCTTGCGGGCTGCCCCCGAAGCCCCCTCGAGGCTCCGACGTTTTACACAGTTTGAGGTCTTATTTAATCGGTTCAGAAGATCAGGAGATTAGGTGACTCATGAGGTATATACCAGGCTTCTAAGAGCCGCCCTGAACGTTTACTAGCGACAGCATCTGACAAATAGTGAGCTATATGGTACACCACCACACTGGTATCACAGACATTACTGCAGAGGCGTCTTAGGTTTAGCGGACATAGCTGGAGAAGCCGGGAGGAAACTGTCCATAGTGCTACTATCCTATGGGAACCATTGCACGGTCACAGAACACGAGGTAGACCGACCCTAACCTACATCGTTACTCTGGAGCGTGATTCGGGTATTGGCAGGCGGGAGTTTTCAGGCTGCATGGAGAGAAGGGATCAGTGGAGAAGTGTGGTTGTCAATGCCCGAGTTCGCTCGATCAGATGACGGTGAAACTATTTTTATGCCAAATTCATGCGACATTGATGTTTTTTCACTCTGGGTACAAAATTGAATGTGAAATAAAGTAGCACTGTTTATCTTTGCGGTCATATTTTTTTTGCATACCAGTGGACATCTCTAAAAGCAATTTTTAATTACAGGAATACATTTTTAATAATATAAATCAAATGTGATAATCAAGTCAAAACAAGAAACATTATATTTCAGAAACACGCCTATCAAAACTTAAGTCATTTTTACTTACATTTATCAGATTAAAATATGATTTCAGCTTCCACAAAGTGGTGCTACCTTTTTATGTAATGACTGTATACGGGATGATTTCCGATTGACACAACACGTAGACATAGGCGCTAAAGCATAGTTCTACGTCCATGAGTATTTCTTTTAAAGATAGGCATTCCCGTCCAGACACATATAACTTTTTTGTTGGGTTCTCAAAAGCTTTAATTTCTCAGAAGCTTGTAAATAAGTTGTCATTGTTTGCTAGCATTACAGTCACACCTCTCAAAACTTGAGCAATTTTTACTTACGGTGGTCAGATTAAAAGATGATTTAACTTCCAGAAGTGGTGCTGTCCTTTGTGGCTGTATACGGGATGATTTCCAACGAGGATTTGAGTCTTGGCGCGCGCCTATGTTTATCCAGTCACGAGTCACAGACTCGCCGCGTTGACTCGTCTATCGACGAGGTATGTTTTGGATAGACGCCGATTCTGTTGTGCGACTCGATAATTTTATATTAATACTAAAACATTCAAAGATGTGTGTTTATAATTTATACATAGTTTTGAAGAACTGATTGTTACACAAATGCTCAATAAATTTACTTTACTTGGTATTTAAATTTGATAAAAAATACAATTCTCTACCCCGGAAAATGTGGACCTTTTATAATTTGGGGGGGGTGCGTACGCACCCGTCGCACCCCCCCTGCGTACGGGCCTGACCAGGGTTTCAGCAGCTTTTGGGGTGAGATATTGACGGAGACGGGCAATTTGGCAGAGATGGAAGAAAGGGGTGCTGATGAGAATGTGTGGGGGAAAGGATAATTTGTGGTCAAACCTGATGCCTAGATTGCATATGGGTTTGGAGAGTTTTAGGGACAGGTCGGATAGGTGGAGGAAGTGGCAACCGTGGGACCGAAGACGTCAACGCGAGCCAAAAAGTACAGCTTCTGTCTTGTCAATGTTTAATTGCAGGAAGTTTGAGTTCATCCAGCTCTTCATGTCTATCAGACAGATGTCTGACAGACATTACTCAGGGACAAGTCAATTAATCAGATTGTCATTCAGGACTTGTTGCTTAGAAGATATATGTCATTGCTTGGATATTGCTGCACTGCACAAGGTTTCCAATTGAGCTGTTTCCATTGTGATTCCCAACTTAATGGCACCATTATACAGTGACTGAACAAAACTCTCACTCACCATTGTACAGACACACAGAGCAAAAAAGATGGAACGTGATATCAGCTGTTCAAATGGAAACCTTTCAGCTTCTTGTCACATGTCAGTTCAATCATTGTTCAAATAAAGGGGAGAAATTGTACTGAGTGATCTGTTAATTATCTTATATTTTGAAACGTGAGGCCAGTCAGGCATCATGTGTGCCACCCATCCCACCCCTTGAACTAAGTAGAAATTGTAGGGCCCAGCCTCAAAGTAATAGTTGAGTCCTGGAATCATGGATTAAAGGGATATCGTGTTAAATTAACATAAAATTGAAAGTAAACCAATATCCAGCTAATCGACACTCCAATAGCTGGCAGTTAGTTAGTAAAAGGTTGACAATTTTCACTCACAAAATGTTTCTTTTGATGTTTCAAATTGTAATAATACTGTTTATCGGTTTAAATTCCATGGTAATTTATAATAACTGCTGATCATTCTTACGCCATGGAAATCAATAAGTAAATCTTTTTCAAATGACATTGATGCATTGAACAGTTCTTGGATTAAAAAAGATTGAGAGGAGATACTACCCGCATGTTTAAAATGATGAGAGGCTTGGCTAATGCTGTTTTAACTTGAATTGTAATTATGAACTGGATTGCATGATGAAGCTAATGTGGAGACACGTTGGGGATGAACATGAATTGGCTAATTTTGTAACAGTAACGTGCTGTGAAGACCTGGCAGAGAGCTGCAGAGACACTTGGATAACTCTTCTAAAGGCTCTGAAGTAATGCAGCCTGCAGACATTGGAAACCACGAGCAAAACTGGGAAGGATGTGCTTCATGAATTGCCCAAGATTCCTGGATCACTGAACATGTCCATCTGATGAATGGGGGAATCTATCCAGGATTCAATTATACAAAACAAGGAGAAGTGCTGGCTCACCAATTCCGTGAAACCATTAGGGAAGGGATGGATTAAATGGTGAAAACAAATTGCAGATTCAAGGGGATTCATAATGTTTAAAGATAATGTTTCAATAAGTAGTAGCAGTCAGGACCCTGAACTCATTCAAAAATAGGTTGATGCTGTAATTGGAAGATGATAGGGGGGTATAATTGGATGCCTGGCTGGGTATCAACAATTCTTCAGCAGCACTAAGCTTTCTGAGTACACACTGTAGTTAGACTGGTGGTGGATATTCTGGAAGGAGGAGATTGAATAAAACAAAGGCTTTCTGCATGCAAAGGTCTCATGTGGTCTTGTCATCTTGAAGTGGTAGCAATGTACAGCCAGTCACAAAAGAGTAGAAATCATCATCAGCTGAAACATTGTGTATGCCAACAATATACTGTAGATACATTATTCACAAGTAAGATCACAGAGGAGGTTCAGATCAACAATTTGCATTTATATAGTTCCCTTCACATAAATAAGTCACTCCATTTCACAGTAAATCTTATGAAGCACTTTGAGACTTTCTTCCAACCTGATAAGATGCTATACCAAATGCAAAGATTATTATTACAATGTCTCAGACTGCTGGAGAAGTCTTTCATCGTATTTAATTACCTCATTCCAGAGTACACATCCTACAATCACAATACCAAATTGTTTTTAAATGAATCCAGGTTCCTGGCCTCAACCAACCTTCCTGGTAATTGGTTACATTGGTTAATAAACTTGAATAAAGGAATACTTCCCGTTATCTGTCTTGAAATTGTCCTTTTCTGAATATCTGCAATGATGGCTCTTTCTGCTTCCCTGTCCTCCTCAACCTCTCTGCTGCCTTTGGCACTGTCGACCTGACCTCTCCATCCTCCTACACTGCCTCTCCTCTCAGCTCAATCTTGTCTTGGTGTTGAATGACAAATTAGTGGAGATGAAGGAGAATGGTAGGATTTGATAAGGTCCAGTCAGATCTGCCAATGAATGATTAATTTCGATTTAAGCCATGTGAGTTCAGAGGCATGCACCTTTGCTTTAAGGGAGCAGTGGTGGCTCATGTACCTTGGTAACTTACGTGAGTAGGAAACAGTTTGGAAAGTGTGGGGTGCAAGGGCATTGAGAGTTCAGGAAAGCGAGTTGTGGAGTAGAGTGACCGAGGAGGATAGGTCATTGTGGGAGGAAGCCCAGGAGGACGAGTTTGGATGACTCCCAAGGCAGCGGAGAGGCAGTTGGGGGAGATTTTTTTCCAGGGGTGGTAGGAAATTAAGGCGGGTTGTGTGGCTGGGGAGAAAGGGTTTGAGGGGTCAAGAGGGTGAAGTGATGAAGATCGGAGATAGCTTTGACAGTGAGAGCAGGTGGGTTCCAAAATGGTGAGGCCCCGCAAGATCACTGGGTCAAAGGTGTGACCATATACGTGGGTGGTGGAGTGAATATGGAGGGAGAGGTTGGGGGAGGAGATGAGGGAGGAGAAGTTGGCAGAGGTAGAACAGAGGGTGAAATTAAATTGCTTAGGGTGAGGAGGCATTCGGAGCAGAGGGAGAAGCAAGATAGGAAGGTGGAGATATTGGGGAGGAAGATGGGGAAGGCTTGGGGGCGTGGGGGTTGATAGATAAGAATTTTTTTGAAGGCAAGGTGGAGCATTGATGAAGGAGGAGGAGAAGGTTACAGAAATGTAAGAGGATAACCTGAGTGGGAACCAGGAGATGCGAGCCACACCATCACCACGACAGTTAGGATAGCACATGGAGTATGATGGAAAGTATAGCTGGGTGGTATGGCCTCTGTCAGGGGGAAATTATCATCTAAAATGACCCAGGTTTTAGCGAGGGCGAGAATGTCAATGTTTTCATAGATGATGAGGTTTCGGATGGTGAGTGTTTTATTGGAGTGGGAGCAGACATTTTGTTAGCCAATATGGAGGGGACAGTTGGGTATGGAATGTGTGGAACAAGTGGGATAGTGGAGGGTGGAGGATTGACAGGGGAAGTGGTATTAGGGAAGAGAGGTAGGCCCCTGAGGTCAGAGACCGATAGGCCTTACGGTAAAAATGGGGGATAGGGCTGTCAGAGTGGCTGTTGTCAGACAGCCAGTGACATCAGCCACAGTGGAATATTTGTAGGCTGGAGCAGAGGGAGGGTGTAGGATGGTCAAGCAGGGATAGGAGATGGGCAGTATGGTGGTAGTGGAGGACTGAACCGGAGTAGTGAAGTGAGGAGCCCTAGCTTGTCTAATCTTTGTTCATAGCTCATTCCTCCAATTTTGGGGATGATTATGTTGCTTTTCTCTGCACTGCCTCTAAGGCCTCTGCAGCCCTTTTATGTCATGGCAACTAGAACTATGTACAGTGCTCTAGTAATTATAATAATCCTTGCATATGTTGGACTGACTTATCACAGTCTAACATCTCAAAGAGCTTCACAGGATTTACAGCAAAACACAATGGCTGTGGTTTGTAGATGAATAGCCATTAGGCAATTGACCAATTTTATCTGGATGATCGTTAGCAAGGACACCAGGAGAAACTCCCTTCTCATTCTAACCCATTAACAAATGAGTTAGTCTGTTCCAATGCACACTTACAGAAATGATTTGTCACAGTCTCTTGTCGTTTCTGTTATTTGTCAATTACACAGGCAGTAATTATATTATGTCAATCCATGCTCAATCCATCGTGTGCACACTCTGCTTATTCACTGTTTATTAACTTGCAGTGCCATGATAAGCTTCAAATATATCTATTGAATATGTAACCTCCTGCCCATATTCCAGAATAAATGTGAGTTTGAATTCATATCACAAATATGCACACATACATATCTCAGTTTATGGTTAAAGTATCCAATTATTTTACTGTATTGCGTAGTCCACATTTGTCCATGCTGTTTTTTTTCTTTCCAAACCTTGTGTTTCGTCGGGCTTGCGAGCCAAACTAATTGCAAGTCAGGGTAGACTTGATTTGTGAAACACAGTGTGGTCTATCAAATGACGATTGCTAAAAATAAGAATGTTGTTATATCTTTGTAATAAGATTTAGCGTTTAAAAAAACGTAATGAAAAATTGCTATTTTTAACCATCAGCTTATGATCGAACCCAGCGAGTTGTTTCATGTAAATAAGTGCAGAGGAGTTCATTCAGGCCACCCCATGATGCATGTCATGTGCTTTATGGTGAAATATTTTACATGTTTATTTCCCTCCTGAAAATATTAATGAAGGTCCCCATCAAGCATGGCTGCACAAGATCTCACGCCTGAGCTAAATGCTCATACTTATTCCTGTGTGTAAGATAATTGTGTGCCAAGATTTTTAAATGATTCAACATTTCAACACCAGACAGCTTTTGTGTTTTAGAAAAATGTTTCCTTATAATTTGAAACTTTTTTTATGCTTTAAAGGAAACAGAAAGATGATCTATTAAAAGTGACTTATATAAAATCACTGGCAGCTTTTTAGCTGTTGTGCTCTTCAAGCATGTGAGCACCGAATTTATGATTCAGTGCACTTGTGATTTGAAGGTCATGTGAATTCAGCATCAAAATAATGTTGTTGCATTATCAGAGGTGTCAAAGTATCTTTTAATCACTCAACTACCTCTGTAAGGTATGTTTGCAATTGAAGGTTAGTTCTATTTGCTCCCTCAACATTTTAAATGCTTCTCCTGCTCCTGGAGATGCAGAAATGCATCATCGTCATTTCAAAATTGTCAATTTTTCAATGTGATTGTGATAGACAGTGTACTGGGTGGGTTTGAACCTTGTGTTTGGTCAGCATTAAAATTTGAAAGACTTTCAGGAACTTTTTTTTTACTTCATGGCATCTTTGCAGTTCACTTAAGCCCTCTACAAATACATAGCTGCTGCACTTGAAAGCAACTATTACTTGTGCAACATCTTTTGGTTAACTACCATAAGGAGTCTTACTTATTAACATGGGTGACAGATGGCTAATGCAAGAGGGGGCCTCCAAATCTATCTACAGTTAATCTCATTAAGGGGAGCTGGGAGGGCGAAGCTCTGAGGACGACCACTACCTGTCCTTCGAGCCGCCCCAACCTGTGCCACCCCAAGGACCACTCTTGCCCCTCTGCCAACTTGTCATCAGTGCCCATCCACTTCTTATCTGGTAAGCTGTTCCTCAGGACATCCTTATTTCTGATTGGCAAATGGATCTGTTAGTCAAATCAACAGCTAGCCTATCCTATCATAAAGGGGCAGAGTTTTGTTTAGCCCTCTCTTACCCATCCCAAGAATATTTTCACCTGCTGCCTAAGTTTACAAAGGAATCCAATAGAAATTGCCATGTATTAGATCCATCTGTCTGTAGCTTATGTGACAGCTGATGCTAGGCTTTTGAAGTCTTAAAGGAATCAGACTATCTGACCACTGAAACTGGAAGCTCTGATTAACCATCTGGATCTAAAGTTATTTTACATTTGTGACCATCTCCATATACTACAACAACACTATCTATGTGCAAATTGCATTTATAGTATTCGTATAGTGATAACATCTCAAAACACTAACAACAACACCAATTTGCATTCAAATAATGCCTTTCACATAGGTTAGGGTCTTGGAGTGCTACTAATTGGAGCACTTAATCTATAACTTGTGTTGTACCTGGCCTAAAAGGTTTTGTTGCTCGTGTTGGGTACCTGAAACAAGAAAGTATTCCAAACACTGAATAAAATCGCTCACCATAGTGAGCATTGATGTATAACAACCTGTGATGTATACAATTTAAATTTGGACTTTACTCACCTCTGTAAAGAGAACAGAACTTACTGCAGTTGAAAGCTAATTAAATTGATAATTAGTTTAGTTCCGTTGTCATTACTGAAAGTAATTTCTATTGTATTACAGGCTATTGAATGCACAACCAAAACAGTTCACTGAGCTCAGATTTCAAACAGTAAATTCCCAAAGTAAATGGACATATTAACTCAAATTCAAATCTTTGTATTATTCCAAAAATATAAACAAAATCATAGAAAAATACAGTGCAGAAACAAACTATTTGGTACAACGGATCTCTGCACTGGTGTTTCTCTCCACACAAACACATTTAAATTACTTGCTGTGTTGTTCTCTACACCATGTAGTATTATCCCTGTTTAAGCATGTATCAAAGTCCCCTTTAAAGTAATTTATGGATTCTCCTTCAAATGTGGTCTGAGGCAAAGAATTCTACATCCAACCACTATCTGTGCAAACATATTTTCTAATCTCCCTTTTAATTCTGATTGTGATTATCTTAAATTGTTGCCCTCTGGTTGCTCACTTATCGACCAGTGAAAATAATCTGTTACTATTTACCCTATCATTACGTTTCATCATTCCTTTCAGTTCCAGTGGAGAGAAAAACTAACTTATTAAATTGGTCTTCTGTAATTGAAATATGTAGATATTTGATAAATGTAATAAAACAGTCTATCCTTGGAGTGGTGGAATGTAAAGAAATATATTCCCATAGGTATATCGGCTTTAGACAATACTCACTGAACTCTAATCATTATTGAATCTTTCTTTTAAAAAAGGACACAGTGTATGTGCTTCTGTATGCCTAGACCGTGATATATGATCATTAGAAAACTAAAGTCAGTCGTAGTCATTTAAATTGTGATACTGTTTAAATTTATTTTGTGATGGATTCTGAATTATCCATGACATGTCGTCATTGCTAAGCCACCAGGGTCAGTGTAAAATACCACAGTTTACTTTCAGGGTTGTGAAGGGTAATTTTAGGACAAATATCAGGAAATATTTATTTACACAGTGGGAGGGGTGTGTGGAACTAAGACACTGTATTCATTTAAGAAACAGATTGATAGTGTAATGGGAGGAAGATGGTGAGGTAGGTATTCTGTAAGGTTGGAAACTGATGGTCTGAACAACCATCTTCATTCAATCTCCTCTATGATCCAGTGAATAGAGCAAGGCACAGATTTTATATACACCCAGTACTTATTTTATTCAGTTGATGGTGGTCTTCTGACATAGCAATGAACATATTCTTGCGATAGATCAGCTGGGTGTTGTAGTTGACATGTGAATGCTTAATGTTGGCACTTCATGCATAAAATGCAAATGTTCCGTTTCCCGACATTAACATCCCTTACCTTGAGGAGCACAAGTTTCACTGAAGATCTACCCTCAAGTATTACAATGCTTGAAGAAAGTCAATTTATAGATACCAATGCAGTAATAGCTCTATCATGTACATGTTTTAACAAAAATTTTTTGAAACAGTGACACTGAAAAATGCAAGCAAGAACAATATGGAGTAAATACACAACAACACAATATAACGAAATTACATTTATAGAGCGCCCTTCATGTCAGGAGAACGTCCCGCCATCTCAGGGATCATCCAGTCGGGCGGCGAGGACAAGGAGTGGTTGCTGGACGATTGTTGGTTGTTGTTTGTTGCTGTTTTTGTTGTTAATATTATTGCTTTTGTTGTTAATTATTGTTGTTTGATTCCCCCACACCTGCCCCCATCTTCTTCTTCCCTCACTCCCTTTCCCCACTTTCTCTCCTCCCTTTTCCCCTTCCCTCCCTCTTCCCTCTTCCTGATCTTGCCCCCACCCATCTTTCCCTCCCTCTCTTCCTTACCCCCCTTTCTCCCCTCTTTTCCTCCCTAACCCTATCCCATCCCACCTTTCCCTCCCTCTCCCCCCTTACCCTCTTTTCCCCCTTTCTCCCCTGGCCCCATTTTCGCGATTGTTTGTGGGGACACTGCTGTGCGCAATTTGGCTGCCGCGTTTCGCCCACAGTTGACTTTCCTGCTTTACTTCCCCCTGCCTCGACCCCTCCCCTTTTGCTTCTTTACCCCCTTTTGCCCCTAGTCCCACTTCCATGACTGATTGTGGGACACTGCTGTGCGCAATTTGGCTGCCGCATTTCGCCCACTAATATACAGTTACTTTTCCTACTATTCTTCATCCTGCCCTGATCCTTCCCTCCCTGCTCTTGTCCTATCTAACTGTACAGAGCCTTGGGATGTCCTCTCGACGTGAAAGGCGCTATATAAATGTAAGTTTTGTTTGTTGTTGTCCCAAGGCGCTGAGTACAGGAATATGTTTGCTGTTACGTACCTCTGTGGTGCAAGTACAGTCCTTGGGAAATCCAATGACTTTCTTTCCAACCTCTATCCAGTGAAGTCTGGTTCCAAACTATATATCCCGTCCATATTACTGAAAAGGGGTTCCTCAGCATTTGAACGCCTAATTAGTAAATGATTTGTCATATTTCAGAAAATATTAAAAATGAGTAATATCTTTACTGACCTCAAGCAAACTCTACTCATGTAGCAGTCACGGAAGGTAAAGCAAATCTGGATTTCTCCATCAAGTAAATCATCATGACATCTCCACAACTATCACGCATGTTACAGCTAAATTATGTAGGTGAGGTAATTTGCTTTCAACAGTTGTTACAGTATCATTAATAATCATGAGTGCAATAAATAACAACAATGAAATTTGTTCCTAAGAGATATACGACTGCAAATTGCAGCCACAAATCACAATGTGTGCATAGGACAGTCATTACTCCAATGTGTACAGCTCTGATTTAACACCATTCGACTACAGCTTTCTTAGGGTAGCTCACCCTAATTAGCTCTGCATATACCCTAGGGATCATCAGTGTAAAGTTTGACATTGTGAAGTCTGACTCACATATTAGAAACAAGTATGAGAATATTCATAGATTATCTGTCATTGTGAAATAAAGATCGAAACCGTTACATTGTTATTAAATTATTTGGTCCAATAAAATATTACAAAATCCTATCTGCTAATTCATATTACTATTGCAGATACTACCTTAATGGCATATATTACATTTAATTAATGATCATTCTATGAAATAATTGTTTTTTTTACAACTTATGGATCTTTTCACTTTATCAACAACGATGTACAGAAATGTTTTAAACTGTCTCCATGTCCCAATGTCACTCTCCTAAAAGGACTTTGCAAACTTATTCAGATTTTTTTTGCACTTTTTTTTACAAATGTATATCGGTCTATTGTTCTTCTTGTGTGTCTTAATTACAGGGGTGTTATTGCATTTGAACGTAAGAAGACGACCTGAGAAATGTAGCAGGAAAAACAGCAGGAATCACCTTGTGAAATGTGCATGAGTGATGAGTTTCCTGAAATCAAGGCCTACAATTTCATGAGATTCACTACTGAGTAACCATCTGTTTGCAGGAAAGGAGACAAGGAAATTTTCTTTTCTCGGCTTCCAATGAAATCCCTTAATATAGTTCTTTTAAAATATTCAGTGATAGGCACTCTGGATGGTTAATGCAAATGATTCTGTAAACGTGGGAGTCTGTGGGTGTTCCATTACTTTGGTGTGAACCAAGGGCTAAAAGCTAAACTATTGAGAGACTCTGACCAGCTTTTGTTTCTTGAATTCAAATATTTTTCAGTGTCACACTTTAATTAACACTGAAGTGCAAAAAGGTTTCTCATCAATCGTGAATCAACGAATTTTAGCATTTTGACTCAATTCCAAAAGTCAGTGTCAATTGTATTTGAATACGCTACAGGCTCACTCAGGGAGTTTTGTGTTACTGAAGGCATGGAGGTGATTGTGAGTAAACAGCCAGATGAATAACTTCACATTAGGAATACCATGTTTGAGTTTGTTAAGTTGTATTTGACAAGCTATCAAAGAAAAGGCTCTGAGTTAGAAACAAAGAACTTGTCATTTTTATAACTCCTTATTACATGACAACCTGTTTTCTGAGTCCAACCGCGAATAAATATCTCCAACTAATAAAAATAGAAGTTGCTGAGGAAACTCAGCAGGTCAAGCAGCATCCATGGAGAAACAAAAAGAAGTCAACGTTTTGGGTCTACAACCCTTTGTCAGAACTGGGGCTTGTTTGGAGGGAGAGGTTTCTTAAGGATGTTAAAGGGGGAGAGGCAGGACATGGAAGACAAAGGAGAGAAGACAAAGAAAAAGGAAAAACGAGTGTGTTAACTGACGGGTTGAATATGTGTTAATGACTTCAGGGGGAGAAACAGAAGGGGGTGGCTGCCTGACCTGCTGACTTTCCCCAGCAACTTTTGTTTTTGTTTCAGATTCTTTTGTTTTGGGGAGAAGAGATGTTTAATGGTGATAGAACAAAACACCAGAGAGACAAGGGGTGTCTGGAGTTATGATTGTGATGGGGAAAAAAGGGTGGGGGGAGGTGGGGAGGGAGTGGGGGAGGAAAGCTCCTTTGGCCTGAAATGGCTGAAATCGATGTTGAATCCAGACGGCTGTAGTGTCCCCAGCAGATAGATGAGGTGCTGTTCCGCAAGCTTTTGCTGTGGGTCACTGGAACAGCGCAGGAGACCATGGATCGAAAGATCAGCCTCTGGATGTGAGCGCAAGTTGAAATAGAGGGAGACTGGAAAATCAGGGTTGACCGTCTGTACAGAGTGAAGATGCTCTGCAAATCGGTCTCCCAATTTGCGCTTAGTCTCCCTAATGTAGAGGAGACCACACTGTAAGCAGGGGATGCAATATTCTACCACTACTATAGAAATATCTCCAATTGGCTTTAAATTTAAAATCATATAGTCTAGGCCAACATTCCAATGCACTGCTGGGGGGTATTGCATTGTCAGAATTGTCGTCTTTTGAATGAAATCCCATTAAAAATCCATGGGAATACTTGAAAAGAAAAGGAAGTTTCTCCCAGTGTACTGGCCAATAATTCTCTGAATAAAATTAGTCATTAGTTTATGTATTTTTGTGGGACATAGCTGTATTCAATTGGGATGTCATATTTGCCTACAAATACATCCCAAAAAGTCATGCATCACAATAAATTCTTTGGAGTACTTTGAGATATCCTCCAGAGGTGAAAAGTTCTTTACCAATTGCAAGGATTATTATTATTATTGATATATTGCATTTTATCTCCCCGTATTTCTTCTGCTCATTGGGATAAATGTTAAACCCTGGGGTATGTAAACTTTACAGAGTGAATAATGAAAGACAGCTTCCATATCATAGAGGAACGAACTGTCTGCTTGAGGGAATTGCTGTCTGAATTCTATACAGAAGGAAATAGTACAAGTGAATCCAGAGCTCTGCATGAAAATGCAATGTGGAAATGTGAAGCAATGGATTGCTTAGGGTTTCTACTTTAATTAATAGCTCTGCTTCTATGAAGATACCAAATACAGGGTAGTGTGTCTCCTGTCTGGTTCCTCACTATAAACAGCATTTCAGTTAGCCTGTCTGTAATTGCCTTTAATGTACTCAGCCACGATGATGCGTAGGGCAGAGACTGGAAAAAACAACTCCCCCACAACAATTAATTGCAAACGGTCGGGTGTGTCATGACTTCAAAACAATGTATCCTGTAAGTATTGATATGGATAGAATTGGCATTGATTTCCCCTACACGGCATGAACAGTTAGATCATGCCCTGTAGTGAAGATGCCTTGGCTTAACAGAAAAGTGCACTTGTAAATTATTTTTCTCAACCATTGCCACTCGTTTAAACTGTTTTGACCATGAGTGCCGTTGGAGTGATTTCACAACCAGCTCATAAACCGGCCTGGCTTTGAGTGAGCACTGTTGTTTTAAATGGGAAGCATTAACATATTTGCACTTTGATTCCAAGAACTGCAAGTTAGCAAAGGTATCATTTATAGAAAATGGGCAAAGTAGATTTGAGTTAACTAACTCAGGGTTGCCTTGATCTAGAATGTGGACTGAAAATGTCTTATCCAGCCCACTACCGAAACTTTACCAAGATGTGCTCTAATTTCCATTTCTTTATGAATTACATCAATCTTTTTTCACAGATAGAACATCATGGTGCAAAATTATAGCAAAACGTTTTAATGAATTTTTTATTCTTCATTTGCGGCAGCAGTTTATCACCAGTTCATTCAAAGTTTGAATAATTAAGCTACTTATATTGCAGGTACAATGATTTTGACTGTTCACTGAACATCTGACTAACCTCCTTACTGTCTTCATTTAATGTTCCCACATGGTGTCATTTGTAATTGACTGGAAGAACTAGAAGAATGGATGATGGCCGTGCTGTACAACATGTCCTGCAAGTCTGCAAGAATGCAAGTTTACCCTGACTGGGAGCAATAATGTCTTTAAAAAGACATGTTCCTCTAAATATGCAGTCCCTTTATATAATGTAATCAAACCCAATTCTGATCATATTATGGATTTGTTTGACTCTGTCAGCACTTTGGGATGTCCTCCCGATGTGAAAGGCACTGCTTAAATGTTGTTGTTGTTGTTCTTGGCACAAATGTAACATGTTTTTTGTTAGTTTGTTTAAACATTGCATTAATCGTGGAATTTAATGGGGGTGTTGATGCCTGGAGTGATAATTGGATTGTGCCAGTGTCTGAGTTACTGAGGTTGAAGTCACTATACAAGGATTTCATTCTATCATCTGAACATTGTTAATGTTGGCTTTGTTCTGCCACTATACTGAAGAGTCTTTTTGTTATAAAACATAATTTGACTATAGATTTTTTTACCCAACAAATCAAATTCACTTGTTTCTGGCTCCTTGAAGAAGATGGTGGCCCAAATGTCTTTCAGTGTACTTGATGGTTGTTCCACAAAATGTTGTCAAGTGCAACTATTTATAGCTGGGAATCTGCAACTGAGGGGCATTTCTATGGAGACAGATTGCCAGTCTATCTTCTTGGTTGAAGAAGATGTGTGGTTTAATTTTGTATTGAGCACCACATTGGTGAGAGTGAACTTTGAGAAATCACTAGTCTAATTTACGCATTGGACTAACCACCCATGTACAACATATGCTGGTTGGATTAACGATGTGTGAACACTGAATCACCTATAATTATTTTCATTGGTTGTTAGTTACTAATTCAGGTTGCCTGTTATTCCCTTTGACCACATCACAACCCTGCACAATCTTCCCTGTCTCAAACACAGCCTTTATCTGCCCCATCCCAAACCTACTTGATTCCAAAACACAGCTCTGCCTGCCCCAAACACAGCCTTGTCTGCTGCAAACAGAGCCCTGTCTATCACAAACATAGCCCAGGACTGCTCATGACAGCTTTGTTTGCCCCATCTCAGCCCACTCAGAGATTGAACTCACAATCTTCTGACTTAGAGTCGTGAGTTTTACCAAACAATCCAAGCTGATACCTAATACGAGTGCCAGGAAATGGGGAGGGCAGTTATAGGGAAAATAACATCTAAAAATGAGCAAGAATGCTTTCTCCAAACCCTCAAATCCCCGTTCATACTTTGGATTTATAGTATTAGCCAATGCTGTGTATCGAATACCATGATAGCTCAACATTTCTATTAACTATGATGCAAACCCAATACAAAAGGAGCTGTTGAAAAGGACTGACCCTCATCAGTGCAGTGGTGTGGCCCTCGGCACTGCAGCAGCGTGGGACTATGTTTGAGTATTTGCTGGACACATGCGCTACTCAGAAATAATTGAGCAGCAATTTATTTGTCATTCAAAATCAGGAACGATGCGTTGGTAATACTTTTACTGGCAGCCAGAAAATGATTATTACTATTATCTAATGGATAGAAATTACAGTGTTCAGCACTATTTTCCTGATTTAATGCATGTTTCGTGCACAGCCTCCTGACTGTCAATCTTGGGAATGGAATGCGTGAATGGCAACTCAAATTGTATTCTCAACTATTCGTATAAATTTGCTACAACTCTAAAATATATAAAGTACAACATTTTATGTTATTCCTTGTGCCAAAGTCTGCTGGATGAAACTTTATTATTTTCTGAGTAATAAAGAAAAATGAACTGATACCAGCAGTATTTGATTTTGTAGAGTAAAATTGGATTTTGTTAAACTAAGGAACATTTCAGAAGAACATAAATGGAACGAACAATAAGGTAACACTTTTAACGAGTAGTGTTGGAAGGATATTGGCTAGACAGTCTCCCTTTAACATTACTAGCCTGACTTCACTGATGATATCGCAATATGTAATTTAGTTCCATTTTGCACTCAATCATTGTGACTTTGTGAAATTCTGTCTGTATGTTTTTGACAATCTGCTGCAAATTGTGCTGAAATTATGTTTCAGATGGCAGCAATGTGACTTTTTTTGCTGGTGCTTTTGAAACAGAACGATTTGTTTTAAAGGTTGTGTGTCATTAAGAATGCCTTATTTGTGAGCTTGATTTTTTTGCCTTTAAACAGACAGCCTGAGTTGCAGTATCATTGATGGTGGATGAAAGGAAAATACTCTGTGATCTTTAAAAATAATTGTTTTCTGAAGAATGATCCCAAAGGAAATGATTATCTGGAGGTTCCACTTTTATAGCTTTTGAATTATCATCATTGCACAGCTCATAGTGGCTTCAAAGCCACTTCACAATCTTTGTTTATGGGCTATCTGTTATCATGGTCATTTCGCTTATTGACATTCAATGTCCAAGCTCCTATATGACAAACTGAAGAACTACGAGCATTCATTGAAATGTATTTAGCAGGACTGAAGTGTTAGAGAAAATAAATCCAATGTCTAAATATTGTACCTTAGAAGAAGGAATAAGGTGGCAGCTAGCTCAGTTGGTAGTCAGGTGGCTGTGGGTTCAAGCCCCATAGTTTAGACTGAGACTTTAACACAGTGCGGGGGCTGCACGGCATTGTAAAATAGTATAAATTTGCTGTTGTGTTGGAGGTTCTGTCGTATAAATTAGATATTAAACTGAGGCCTTGTCTATCACTTTAGCTGGATGTTAAAGATTCTATCCCACTGATGGAAAAAAGTTTCTACCAATGACCCCCAGGTAAAATTGTTCATTCAGTGCATGGCTGTTTGTGGAACATTGTCATAGGCAACGTTGGCATTTGCCTACGAAATGCAGTCACTGCACTTTAGAGTAAATCATATGGAGCGCTTAGAAATGTTCCCCTGATGTATAAGAAGCTGTATCAAATGTAATTAAAAAATAACGAACCTCCTAATGGTGGAGATTATTTTGTAATTCTCTGTGGGGTTTAAGGTATTGCTGCACAACTTTATAGAACAGATTCACTTAAATAGCATGGTGTTTTCTGTTAAATTCTGTGGAAGGGGCACATGTACAGATAGATAGCCCACTCATCTAGACTCCTGGGGATTAAATGCAGACAGCACTAAAAATAAGATGACTCTCTCTAGACTGGCAGCTGCCAAGCATTTTTTTAAAACTTAAAAATATTTGAAATACTCTGTTGCTTTGGCACCATTCAAAGCAGCAGTTGCTTGCTTCCACCTGCTGTTATGATGGACATGCAAAATAATGATGACCAAAAATGTGATTATTTTTTGACTGATGAGAACTGGCATTTTCTAAAGAGACAAGGCCATGCAGAAACAAAAACAAATGAGTATATTTGAACAAAATTCATGCCTTTGGGTTAAAATCTGATCTGTGGTCACTCTTGTGCTCTTACGTTTTTCTGCTCCATTTCGTAACAGAGACCGTATTATATCTACACGTTTGTTGTTTTGTCCATTCAAGGTTTTATTATATTTTTGTTTCTATGATGGTTTGGTGTATATGTAAAAGCAGTACTTACATGAATTCAACACTTTCATGGAGTGAACCTACTAAACTTTTACTGCTTTCGAATAGCTGCTTATGGCAAGATTTGTATTTCCTCCCTGACCCTTTTATTCTTTGTTACATTTGGGCATTGCAGAATTTTATTTACCTTTACATGCCACATAGTACTTCTTAAATATTCCTTCACTGCCTACCAGATGCCATCAAATATTAATGCATGCCTGCTTCAGTTATTTTTGTCGCCATATCCCAGTGTGACACTCTCCAAATGCCCAATATGCCATTTAGCCACTATTACAAGTACAAAACAATTGACATTGATTTAGCACCTTTCACATCAGGACGACATCTCAAAGTGCACCTCAAGTTTAGGTTAGACATCTGAGCTTGGATGGGAGTCACAGGTAGTGGAGCTGACCAGAAGCATCAGATGGGGATGTTTTGAAACATGCTACAGAACAATACTTTTGGATACGTCAAGTCAGCAGAACAACAACAACACAACTTTGATTTATATAGCGTCCTCCACGCCAGACGGCGTCTCAGAGCGCTTCACAATAACGGATCCCAGGCCTGAGCCAAGTGGAGGGGGAAAAAGGTGACTGAAGGCGCGGTTGAAAAGAAAGGTCTTCAGCTGAGTCCTGAAACTAGGAAGAGAGGAGACGAGGCAAAGGGAGTGAGGAAGGGAGTTCCAGAGCTTCGGGGCGGAGTGGCTGACGATAGTGGAGCGGAGGTAGAACACAAGTATGTAGGTTTAGATTTGCCAAGATGAATCTCAGGGCAGGTGATGTTGGAATTTCTTTACCCAACTGAAATGGGTTATCTGAAAGGGTGGTTGATGCCAAATTGCTGCATTAATCTATGGTGCAGGTTGATGCTGTGATGGGAGGATGGTAGAGTAAGATCAAATGGACCAAAAAGTTTGCTTCATCCCACTCTCTCTTGTGATCTTGTGCATAAGGTTCATGTGACGTTATTATTTTGAGCTGAATCAATGAGCTTAAGTCATGCATTTTCACAAGCTGTGTACACCTGTTTCCAGTCTAAACACCACTTCTCTTTAATTATTAGCTTTCATTCCATTCATCATGCTCTGTTTGTTGGGACTTCCTCACTGCATAGTGCCAAATAATTAAATTATATCAGTGTTGCTAATAGTTTCAGAATCTCTATCATTGCAAATGCACAGACAAATATACAAAATGCCTACAAATACATAGTCACTTTTCAGTAATTCCTGTGAGCTGCTTTGAGGCATATTGACAGTGTGGAAGGCACTATATCAAATGCAAGGATTATATTAATATATTATATTTTATTATATTGCTTCAAAACAGATCTACTATAGAAGACTCTGTTCTGAGCTCAGCAATCATATCTTACTAAAAAGTCATTAAACAAGGCAAGGCTAATAAGTTATTTGACATTAAAGGAATATGGTAGCATAGATAGAGAAATGTTGAAGGGTGTGAAACAGAAAATAGCAGTAAAAAGAGATGATTTTTGCACTAGGGTCTGTTTTGTGTGAGAAATCACAGAGATTTTGCTAAGGTCTCTTTTACTTTTGAGGGATAAATGATCTGGACTTCAGCCTAGTGACGAGGTGTCTAAATTTTCTGATGATACAAAATTAAGAGGCGTGGCGAATTATAGCAAAGAATCCATCAGACGACAGAAAGAAACAGATAGGTTAATGTATTGGGCTAGTATATGGCAAATAGAATTCAATTCAGAAAAATTCAATGCTGTGTTTTTGAGAGGAAGAGGAAAGAAAGGAAATGTACTTTAAAGGGAGGGTAAGTCTGAGAATCTATAAAAACACAATATTACTGAAATATATCAACTGTTGTGTCAATTGTAAAGTCTAGTTTGAGAATTTCACATTGCTAGATTTGCAAAATTTAACAAATTGTAAATACAAATTTTTTTATGAGCAAGGTTAGCTAGCAAAACAAGTCAAAAGTTGTGATAAATTTTCCACAGTACAAATTATAATAAGAATATTATTATTGCATTTGATAAAGCGCCTGATCACATCTTCCAGACATTACAAAGCGTTTCACAGAATAAACTGTAATATGAATTGACTGTATGTTTTATGGGAGAAACACGGCAGCCAATTGTACACAACAGATTACATCTGAAAGGCTTTGCAAAATTCTAACTGTTAAGTTACTGTTCTAGAAATTCTACTCTGACATATCTTTCCATTTCCAGCAGTCATATTTCTGGGACACTTTTTCCCTTCTACTAAATGTGTCATATCGGATACCATTTTAAAAGTTGAAATGAATAGCTGCTTGTTGGGATAACTTCTGGTGTCAGCAGCTGGAAAAAGAATGATTGTCAGTGTAATTTGTTTTATCCAAAGCACCTTGTTCCCTAGCAATTTGTGGAGCCATCCATCAGTGGTGTTCAGTTCCCAAGAGGTTTACGTTTATAGTCATTTTGTCCATCACAACTGATTCTCTGTCAGTCGGTTCACAGTACTTAGTGGCTTTACATCCAGGTATCCTACTGCCTAACATTCAAAGGATATATCTTAGAGTCTATGGCAACCAGGCAACAGGCTCCTAATCTACGACTCTGTAGACCTGATGTTAGATTGTCCAATGGAAATGCTTTCTTGGAGACTTTTTATTACCATTTCTTGAAACTATCTGTGATAGTCGACTCTCTCTTTGTGTCTCTGAGGTGGCCAGTAACCTCAACGTATACTAACTCTATGCGTCTGTGTTTCAAATATGATTATACATTGCAATATCCTACTGTTTTAGAAGACTATAGAATATTTTTGTGTTTCCTGTCAGTTTAGTGCGCATATTTTCTGCTGGTTTAGCTGGAATAGATTCTTGTCAATTTTGGGGGTATTAATTTCTAAGTTTCCTATTACAAAATGTTATTTATTTGAAGGTGCAGCTTGAATAACTTTCGTAACTTTCCACTGGGTGTATCACATACTTGTTACAGTTGCAGCTATACAATCCAATACAATACACATTTATATAGCACCTATCAACTTCGGGAGGATGTCTCCAAGCGTGTAACATTGCTGTCTGGACACCCAAGCTGGGGTGGGAGCTGAAGTCGGTGGGGAGGCGAGAAATGACCAAAACTGATTGATAGCCTTGAGGCTGAACTTGAGCAAAGTGACAGAAGGTACAAATTGGAGGTAGTTTCAGACATTTGGTGCAGAATGACTGAAAGCTCCATCCATTGGAGGTGCAGGTAGTGCTGGGATAATGCTATCCACTAAAATACAGTTAGAATAAAGTTATGAGAAAGGGAGATAATAATGCATCACAATTTTTTTTACTTTTTAAGATTGTGGTACAAATTGCTGTGCTTAAATTTCTTACATTTTATGTGAAAACAAAGCCTGTGTTTCTGACAAAGAAGGTGTAAATATTGTTCTGAAAGTGAGGTGCCAATGTAAAGTATATGGATGAAAGAATGCCAGCTGGGCGTCCAATTTTAAAAAAGGATCACATACTTGCTTGAAAAAGTTCTGTGCGCAAATATCAATTTGTTTGAGCAGCATTTGTATTTAAGAACCTCCCCCGCACCAAAACAAAAACCCAGCAACATGGCATCACGGTGTTGGATCCAGATACAACCATTATTCCCAATAATAACATAACCACAACTCTACATCTACTTTAGGTTCAGTACACTTCACTTTGCATTTTATCTTCCAGTCTACGCACAGTCTCGCGCGGCATTCCTCAGGGCTCTGTCCTTGATCCCCTCCTCTTCATCCTCTACATGCGGCCCCCCTCAGTGACATCATTTGCAGAGAAAATTTCCACGAGTTGATGACACTCAACTCCACCTCTACGTTTCCACCCTCAACTCCAAGACTACCAGCGTCTTGACTGATATTCAGTCCTGGACGAGGGACAACTTTCTCCAGTTGAACATCAGCAGGACTGAGGCCCCCCTGATTGGCTTGCGCCAGCGCCTCCACACCTCATGCGCTGGCAGCATCAGCATCCATGGCTGCACACTCCACCTCATGAAGCCAGTCAGGCACCTGGGGGTCTTGTTTGACCATGAACTGTCTTTCTCCTCCACATCCATGCCATGACCAGCACTGTCTTCTATCATCTTTGTAACATTATCAGACTCCAACCCTACCTCACCCCTCAGGTTGCCGAAACTCTCATGCATTTATCACATCAAAGCTTGACTATGGAAACTCCCTCCTCATTGGCCTTCACAAGCTGCACATCATCCAAAACTCTGCAGCTTGTGTCCTCTCCCGCATTAGGCATCCACGACCCCATCACTCTCACCCTCGCCTGGCTCCATTGACTCCCCATCCTCCAGAGGATCGAATTCAAGATCCTTGTCTTCACTTTCAAGGCCATCCATGGCCTTGCCTCCTCCTATCTCTCCAACCTGCTGACTCTCTACAAATCTGCCTGTTGAGCGGGCTCTGGTCTGCTCCATGTTCCCTGCCGGACCCACTCTACCATTGGCTGATGAGCTTTCAGCCTCTCTGCCTCCACACTTTGGAACTCCATCCCACAGACACTTTGCCTCGCTTCCTCCCTTGCCTCATTTAAGGCCAGTCTCAAGACTCTCCTTTTCGATCATGCCTTCTGCCGCCTCCCACCTCCCTCCCTGCCCTTTCCCACTAGCCTGCCCCTCCCCCATGCTCTAATCCCGTTGTCTGTCTGTTCAGCACCTTGGGCATCCTCTCAACGTGAAAGGCGCTCTATAAATGTAATTTTGTTATTGTTTCTTGGAATCAGTTCAGCTCAGTGAAGAGAATATTTATTTTGTGGGACAAAGCAGTATTTGCGTCTTGAAAGTGTCAAGGTTTAAGAAGACACATGGTTTTAGGGAGGCAACAGGACAAGAGGACACAGGTGCAGATTTGTCAAGTGCATTTTAGGGCAGCCACTGTGATGTATTTTCTGTATAAGATAATCATCAACAAATGACTAATGTGAACCAGTTACCAGGAAGGTTGGGCGACTCCAACTGGACATAGTTAAGAATGTGCTCAATGATGTAATGAGAGAAATAATGTGGGTATTCTGAAAGGGTGAGATTAAATGGGATTAAATGCCGCTTCTTTATTTACACATTGCCTTTGATCACTTTATTTGAAGGAACAATCTTTCAGACTCAAGAACAATACTAACCAGGCTGTTTGTAGCTCAACACATGATTCAGTGAACAGGAGGAGCTCATAACGTCACAAACCCTAAACATTTCCGCTTCATAGTAATTTTCTTAACATAATTACATTCAGTGCTTTAACAATGGAGCATTGTTTAAAATAAATTGCAACTTCCGGTGTTAATAGAACAACGCTTTGTGTGTGAATAAATTGGTGCCCAGACAGACTGTCAAGAGGAACAGGAATATGACATCTCCCTTCTTTGTCAAACCTGTCTTTTGCAATTCACATCGCAGCAAATTTGGAACGATTCTGCATCTCTGATGAGAGCAGACAGACATGCACAAGGGAAAAATATGTGTAAGGATTCAATCTATTGGCGAGGCACAGTTTTAGTGGAATGAGATTTTACAGATATGATGATCAATAGATCTGAGATTGAAAGGCGTCTGCTTTTACCTCTACCACCCCATCACCCCCCATCTCCCCTTCATATCCCAGCCCCTATCCATTCCTCACTCCACACATTTGAATCTGTCTCCTACTCACTTACCACAACTGTTACCCTTGTGAAACTGATCAAGTGCTCCTTCATCCCATCCACATCACTCTCTTTAACTCGTAGCTCCACCTCCTTGCCCATCTACTCATGCCCCCATCATAAACCTTTCACTGTCTATTGGCATCATTCCTACCCCTATAAAAATAGCTATCATCCCTCCTATCCTTAAAAAACTCTCCCTGGGCCCATCCCTTCAAATTACTACCCCATCTCCAACCTCCCTTTCCTTTCCAAGGTCCTGGAATGAGTCGTTGCTTTCCATCTTTGCTCCTTCCTCACCCTCCACTCCCTTCACGAACCCCTCCAATCTGGTTTCCGTGCCACACACAGCACAGAAATGGCTCTGGTCAAAGTGACAAAGTATATTTTGTCCATCTGTGACTAGGGCTCCCTCTGTCTTCTCGTTCTCCGAGACCTTTCTGCTATGTTGATACAGTTGACCACTCTGTCCTCCTGTACCACCTCTCTTCTCACTTCAATCTTTATGGTTTGGTCCTTGAATTCTTCAGATCCTACCTCTCACACTGTCTTCACTTCATTTACACAAAAGTTTTTTTCCTCTAGCCCCCACTGTCTTGTGCTGTGTTCCTCAGGACTCTGTCCTTGGTCCCCTCTTCTTCAATATCTGTATGTTCCCTCTTGGTGACATGACCACAGACGTGGGGTCAACTTCCACATGTATACCAATGACACCCAATTCTACCTCTTTGGCTTCACCCTCAACTCCAGGACCACTGCTGTCCTGATAAGCCTCCACATCTCAGACGGTGACAGCATCACTATACAAGGATGCACACTCCACCTTACTGAGCCAGTCTGGAGCCTTGGCATCTTGTTTGGCCCTCATTATCCTTTCTACCCACATCCAGACCTGATCCACTCTGCCTTCCCTCACCCCGGCAACATCGCCCACCTCCACCATTCTCTTGGGACGTCTTCACGACGTGAAAGGTGTTCTATAAATGTAATTTTGTTGTTGTTGTCTCGCACCACAGGCCACCGAGACCCTCATACATGCATTCATAACATCCAGGCTTGCCCCCCACTCCCCCCACCTGCTCCCCCATCCAGGCTTGTCCCCCACTCCCCTCCCGCACCCCCCCACCCCCCCCCCCCCCCCCAACTGCAACCTCCTAACCCAATACCAACCTGCCCCATTGCTTCTGCTCATCGGGCTCTGGCCTGCTTCACATCCTGATTCACCCTCCCCACCAATGGCCACTCCACCCCAACCCCGGGAACTCCATCCCACAGTCCTCTACCTCGCCCCCTCCCTTGCCTCTTTCAAGACCCACCTCGCGACTCTCCTCTTCGACTGTGCTTTCGATCAACCTCCTTCCTTCACTTGTTCTCCACTCTCCCGATCTCCGTTGTTGTTGAAATTAAGAGAATGATGCCATTCACTTTATGTTTAACTTAAAGTAGTTTTATTGTCTTGCAAAAGTGGGCACCAGCCCAATCTAACATGATGGTTATTAGGTCAGAGAGTTTCCCATGAATTTTTAAAAAGCTACAGTTTTGAACAATTGCAAAAGCAAAACTATCTTAGCATATATTACAACCCTTTCAAAAAATGCCATACTTAGAAAAGAACATGATGATTAATGTAGTTATTTAACTTTTTATTAAGGTGCAATTAATTTGCAAATTGTAATTAGCCAGTGATTATACACACTAGGCTTTAATTGTTAAAACACTTCTTAATAAATACTGTACAGTATATAATATTTGTTCGCTTACAGTATTTTTTATTATAAAGTTCTTGGCAAATTACGCAGGTTTTTTGTAGATATATAGTATTACTCTAACCTTGACATTATTTGGTTTAATGCAAGCTAAATGAAAACAAAGCATCTTCTGTTTTTGCTGTTACTTCTGGAAATCTCTAGTTAAATCCGTCTGCCTTGAATCCTTCCTCTCCTCTTTCAAAACCCTTCTAAAAAATCTACCTCTTTAACCGTGCACTCGGTCACCTCCCTCCATTTACAACCCTACTTGGGCCCCCACTTTGTCTTATGAAGCTCCTTGAGACATGTTTGTATGAGAACAGCAGTACATATATGCAAAGCTGTTGTCACAATATTTGTAATAAAGATGAACGGTTTTGGACACTCCTTGCAATTCTTTCTGTTCTTTTGAACTTTTGTTTCCCTCATTGATTTTAACAACTTTATTTCAGAATTCTTTACATGAAGGGAACTTACACACAACAGATCTATTGGAGCTGAAGTTACTGGAACCTGAGAGATGTACAGGGACTTCCTTGAAGAAAAGTCGTTCATGGCATGGGCAGTTTTGCCGCTTGCCACACAATGATTATGCCATTCCAGAGCTTTTAGATGTCATTGGGGGGAAAACGTTGATATGGAAAAGGTTGAGATCACAGAGTTGTAGTAGCTGTCTATGCTTAGAACTGGAGCAAAGTGCAGTTATATCTCCACGGAGACATAACAGAATTCCAACATAATTCCTTCCAAACTGTTAGGATGAAATCTAATCTGCTATAAATCAGGGCAGTTCTCCAAATAGTGAACACAGTGCAGAAATACGTGTACATAGGTTAAGAAAGCTTGTGGCAACTTTAGTTGTAAGAGAATCAGAAGGTAAAGTATAAATGTAAAAGATCCTGAAAAAAATATGTGTTTTCAACAATTAATATTGGAAATTGTGCTTATCAGGCCGGATATCTTCCAGGCCAGGTAACCACATTTATTCAGCTTTATCCAACTCCTAATATAGCAACAGACTGAGGCAAATTAGTTAAATGGACCATTCATCTCTTTGCCTGTGCTTTCCATCTAAAGAAATTTAAATATAAAGTTAACTCTCTTTTGTTGGGGCAAGCTGTTGGAAATCCATTCCTGTTTATATCCAAAATGATACTCCTTACATTGCATATAGTATTTCACATCGGGCAGACTTCTTAAAGCAGTTAACATGATTTCGCTGTAATGTGTAGTGACTGTATTTGTAGGCAATGACAGCAACCAATGAACAGCAACCAATGAACAACAACAACAACAAAATTACATTTTCATAGTTCATGGTTATGATTTAATTCCCCTCCTCCATACGCACACACACAGCACTATGATGGTTGAACCTGAAGCTATAATGTTGTGGAAACATATACAGAATCAACTACATGTTGAGCAAGGGGAGGACGGTTTAGGAGAGTAGGAGAGTCATCTTCAAAACCCTCCACGGCCTCGCCCCACCCTACCTTTGTGACTTCCTAACCCCCTAGCAACCTGCTCGCTCGCTCTGCTCAGCGGGCTCCGGCCTGCTCCATATCCCCCGCCCCACCCGCCCCACAATCAGCAGGAGAGCCTTCAGCCACTGTGCCTCTAACCTCTGGAATTCCATGCTGCAGTTCCACCACATCAGCTCTTCCCTAGCCTCCTTCAAGTCCCGCCTCAAGAACCTCCTCTTCAGCGGACTCATTGGTCACCCCAAATCCCCTCCTTACCCTTCATCCTACCCGATCCCGACCCCAGCTCGAGTCTGAAAATTGACTGTCCAGCGTCTTGGGACTTTCTCGACGTGAAAGTTGCTATACAAGTGTAAATTTGTTGTTGTTAAGAGTGATTCTCAGTCCCACTGACTATGGCGATTGGCATCTGAGTGCTGCTAAAAATAAGATATGGATGTAACTCAATCGGTATTTTGTGAAGCAGCTTACAATTGGTGATTCCGGGATTGAAAATAAAAATCAGTTGTGTGAACTAGCAGCCAGGAGGGCAGTGAAAATGTTTAAATATCAGACTTCAGCCTACACTATTGTGCTGGGAAAGAAGGAGTGGGGGGAGGGAGGGGCTGTGTTTAATTCATCAACGTTTTTTGGCAATGGTTAGAAACATGCAATGTTTCATTGCGGATTTGATGTGATGATTATCAAGTGACACTTCTTTGCCCCCATTTACGTTCCTCTAACCTTGAGTTTTCACAAAGTTATTTTTTTCTTCTTTACCACCTGTGCACTGGAGTAAGCCACAGGCATTCACAAAGGACAAGCAACTCATTAACAGTTGATAAAGCGTCAAATTAGATTCATTATTTAATTGCATAGTTTAATTTACCACTGACAGAAAATTGCCATGCAGAAGTGTGACCAATGCTGCATTTACAATACAGCCATAAAGAGCTGCTGGTTTGCATGTAGTTACCAGTACAATATTATGAGGGAGTTAAGCTACTAGTTTCAGAAAGATTTGGCCGTCCTTCAAGGTGCAGTTTGCCAAGCCACCTTGCCAGAGGCAGCTAAATCACAAACATGAATTGAAGTAGTTGTATGTTTAATTCCAGATAAGGCCAACACAAATAAAGCAAAAATAATATTCTGAAAGGCTGGCAGTTATCAAAAAGTATGCAATGCCATCAGTCTTGGCTCATAAGTGCTCCGAGATTCTACACTGCGTGAGTGGCGCTATATAAATGAGTTATTATTGTTATTGTAGGTAGCTGTGTGGGGTTTGAGCGAAGAAGCATTTCAATTCAGCACATAGCAAAAAATGTCATGGGCTACATCTAATTGATGAGTTGGCTTGTGACATGCTTCAGGGAATTGACATTGGGTGAATCCTTATTTCATGGTTTGGATTGAAAGAACTTGGCCAGTGTGAAATAATATATTCAGGGATTGAGGAGCTGGGAGATGGCAAGAAAAAATAGGGAGCTTCCTGGAAACATAGAAATGACTGGTAATTCTTACTTATTATAATACTGTAATAATAAGTTATAATTAATCGTTGAGTTTGATATCGCGCCTTTCATGTCAGGAGGACATCTTAAAGTGCTTCATAGGATTTACTGTTAAATGTGCATTTTTGCTGTGGGTACTAGATCTTTATTTAGGAAGAGCAGGTCTGTTAGGTTATGGGGAGAAAGCGGGGCACTGGAATTGAGTTGCTCTGTTCAAAGAGCCGGCACAGACAAGATAGGCCGAATGGCCTCCATTTGAGCCGTATGATTCTAGGATTTTTAATGTCCACTTATCCAGTAAAACGGGATCTTGGTTTAACATCTCATTCGGAGGATGGCACCTTCAGCGATGCATTGTAGCTCCAACACAGCATTGGATTGTCATCTTGTGAATTCAAAGTCTTGATGTGGGCCTTGAACCCACAACTTTCTAATTCAAAGGCAGGAGTGGTACCAACTGAACCAGGCTGACATCTCAGCTGATTCTGCAGATGATTATTTGGTCTTCAAGACTTTTAAGTGGAAACCAAATAGAACAACATCTTGCTTTAACCAGTCCAGTTTGTAATATCTTTGTATGTTTATCCAATAGGGCCCTGTCCTCTGCACATTTCTTCTTGTCTTCAGACTTTACAAGATTCCTTTGTATCTTTATGTCTGTAAAGTTCTTTCGAGTCTCATAGAATCCCTTATCCTTTCTGTATTTCCTGATATCCCTGCTTTTCATTACTAAGATCTATTAGTGAGAACCCCACACTGTGCATTGAATCCTTTGCACTGGCTCTGCAAATGAAATGAAATGCAGCACAGAATATTCTACTGATATTTTGGGAAGCACTCATTTTGTCTTATTTACTGAAGAACAGGCAATTGTTTCCTGGAATAAAAACATGATTCTTGCATTTGATGTCCTGTTGAAATAGCTCAAAGTGCTTCACACAGTGTTTTTATAAAGTATAGTTAACAACTGTATTTTCTAGGCAAACAGAGCAGACAATTTGCACATGGCAATACCCACAAATAGCCAGGAGGTGAAAACTCAACTAAATTATTAGCTAGACACTGGGAGAAACTACTATCTCTTTTCAAATAGTGATACAGATTATTTAAAGCTTATATAAAAGGTAGACAGGATATTAGTTTAACATATCACCCAAAGGACAGCAATTCCAACTATGCAGAGTTCCCCCAATCCTCAATAATGACCAGGAGAATCAACCTAGACCATAAGGCCAAAGCCTCTGAGTTAGGAATTGAATCTGCAATCCTTTGAACTAGAGGCAAGAGTACCATCAACTGAAGAAGGCTGACACCAGTAATAGAAAGAAAGATGATGATTTACTACATTTCCATATCTGAGACAAGTGCTTACATCTCGGTGACACCTGATTATATCCATTTCTCATTTCAAATAATCTGTAGGCTTCATGGAATCATAGTCCTACAAAACAGAAGGAGGCCATTCTGTCCATCGTGCCTGTGCCAGCTCTTTGCAAGAGCTTTCTAATTAGTCCCACTCCCCCGATCTGTTCCCTTAGCCTTGCAATCTTTTCTTTTCAAGCACTGCATATATTTAATTAAATTTTGAAACTTATTATTCAGCACCCTGTCATTAGTTTAGTTAGTGCATTTGTTTCTTGCTTTGCAGCAGAACAGGCATTTCAAGTTATTCTTAAATATCTGACGATCTTTGGTGCTGAAAAATAAGGACCTCGGGAGCAGTTTGACAGAAATGGCTCAGTGTTAGTACTCATTTCAGAGCTTCTGCACTCTTTGTCTACTAACCTTAAACTTTTCATGCCGCATTTGAGTGGAGATGGCAATTATGGAAATTTAAGTAGCTCAAATTTATAATGGTAGAAAAAACTAGGGTGTGTTGAATGTATTGCATTTCTTCTGATATTATTTAGCATAGCAGCTCAACACATCTAAAGGGCGAGCTCCATTCTGCCCCAGGCACATTTTCTTGGGAAAAGCTGTTGGAACTTTATATAATTTCCCAGAATTTGTTATCACATTATCAACCAACATAAACAACTTCTTATTCAAATTTAAACTTTTAAAAAAAATCTCCAATTAAGAAAGCATTAAAGTATCCTGAGCTATATTATCTGGAAATCCATAGATAGTGAAAAGGTTTGAAAAGGAGTAGAAGAAATTTCTGCAGTTTTTGTCTGCTCACAAGATCATAAGATTGGTTCAGATGAAGAAGATGGCTTTGGGATCCCACCCTTCCAGAATACTCACCGTCTCCAATACTCCAATGCCTTTCCTTAACACCCTTCATGGCAACCTGCTCAAATCATTAATTACTTTCTGGGTAAATGAGTATTTATTGGTATCTGGCCGTTTGCCACTCTAAACCTATGTCCTCTTGTTATATTGTCTCAGTGCATTACACTTTGAGTTACTTTATTAATCCCATTTCAAATATCATACACCTCTATAAGATCCCCATTGAGATGTCTCATTTCAGGACTGTAGAACCATATCTTGTGTAATCTTAGCTCATTCCTCAAATAGTTGGGATTCATTTTTGTTGCCCTCTTCTGTACTGTCTCTGGAGCCTTGGAAGGCTATATTGAAGAATAGGCAGAAATTGAACCAGCATTGTCAACTGATATAGTATCACATGGCCAATGTCACTGTTCCTTGGGATGTCCTCATGGCTTGCTATACAAGCGTAATTGTGTTGTTGTTTCTAGCTGCCCAGTTTTCTTTTTAATCTTCAATTAATGTCAAAGACAAATATTTTGTATTGCTGTTTTGCAGGATGTGAAAGGGGCAGACATGATGATTTAGTGGCATTCTCAGAGTGGGCTGAAATATACTTGGCTGTTCCAGCAGGAGTTTTGACAGCCTCAAAACTCCTTGTTACAGACACAGTGTCCTTCCGAGACACGTTACCAGATGTTTCAACAGAGGAACGTACAGAGGTGCCATCAGTCACACAGTGACATCATCACCTCACTGTTCACATCTGTTGGTATAAATTTATACCATTTACTTTAAAACAGAATTAGTACATTCCCTGATGGCAGAATATGTAAATGTAACTCCTGTCCCATTACTGGGTTTGCAGATCAGAAAGTTCTAAGGTCCCAGGCCTTTGCTGAATTCTACTGGGGCTGCAACTAAGGATTGCTCCAATTGGTATCAGCTCCCTCTGGGTTTGGGAAATCAGTCTGATTGTTTTCCAGTTAATACCCCTCGCCTCCCCCCTCCCCCCTCCCCCCCCCCCCAACCACCACTCCACACGCATGTGTATTCAGGCAAAGCAAGGACCAGGCTCAGCTGTGACAATAGCGTTCATAATAATAATAATCCTTAAATTTGATATAGCTCTTTTCATTCACGTCTTCTAGACATCTCAAAACACCTTACAGTATTGTATAGTGAATTGACTGTATATGTGTAGGTGAAACATGGCAGCCAATTGCACACAGCGGTTTTCCACAAACAGTCCAAGATTGAAATGACAAATGTTATTGTTTTTTTTGAGGGATTATTATTAGGCATGTGGAGTAAGGAAATTTGCCCAAGGTTTCGCCCCGCCTGGAATTGAACCCAGGTCTCTCGCTTGTAAGGCGAGTGCTCTAACCACTGGACTCCACTTCTTCTTTTTATCAGATTTCATTTTACTAAGGAAAATCTCAGAGTAGCCAATATCCTACCAAATAGGCAGTGCTGCAGTCCACAGTCCAGATATCTAAAGCTGTGGACTTGACTTAATGCATTTTAACATTGGAAATAGCATTGGCGGAAAAGTGGAAGCAAACGAGGTAGGGTAGAACATAAGCCAGGGAACATAACAACAACAACAAAATTACATTTGTAAAGCGCATTTCATGTCGGGATGATGTCCCAAGGCATTGTAAGTATCAAATAGGAAGCTAAATTGATCCCACTGTGACCTAAAAGGAGTAACACATCACTTGTACTTGCTGAAAGTATGATAAACAATGATGTACAATTCTGTTGCTTCTTCTCCTCTCTATTGACAGTTTCTGTCTGCACTGACAGTCATCGTTAGCATCAAAATTTGAACACAACAAATTTGAACTTACATAGCACCTTTCACAGAGGATAAACATTTCAACGAACTTCACAAAGACAATGGGGGAATCACTGAATACAACAATAATTTACATTTATATAGAATCTTCCACATCAAACGTTGCAAAGTACTTCACATAACAGAGAGGGTGTTGCAGCTGAGTAGGTAGAAAAGGAGAGGAAATTTGAGCTTGTTGACCAAAGCATGGTCAAAGAGATAACACAGATCTTACCCACAAAATTAACAAGATTTCACCAAAAACCTTTTCATGAGGATGGTGACCTTTAGTATATGAGTCAGCAAAAGACCCCTGGAGGGATGACCTCACCTTTAATGTCAAACCTCTGAACCCTTTCATGAAATTGTTTGTGTTTCTGTGTGATGACTTGCAGTTGTTCACTTGCATTGGATTGTGTTTTCGGAATTTGTAGATTTAATTTCACACAAGTACAGTAGCAAAAAAGCTTCCGCAAATGCCCAAATGAGCTAATTCTAGTTGTGCTGCTGGCTTTGCACTGTACACAACTTTGAGCAGATTCCAGATCAATTACCCATTATAAATCCTGCGGAGAACAAGAAGAAATATTGCGCAAGGTGTATTAAGTCACTCATGCTTTTCCTCAGCTTCAAGCTTGACTTGAAGCTTTTCTGAATGACATAATGGGAGGTTTGGATGTGGTTTGGTGTGCTGTGAGGAACAAAACACCGCACCCAACCATGTGAGGAAATAGAGGGAGGAAGGGTGGAGGTGCTTGGGGCTTTTCTTGGTATAACAGGGGCTTTTAAAGTCCAAAGATAGGCACACGTTTCACTGATACTATAAATGTAGAAAGTGGGGGAAACAGCAATATGTGTAATGGTGGTGGAGACACTATTGGTGCAACATTTTCCCACCAAAATAGGATAGTTCAGAATAATATTAACATGTTATGGGTGTACTGTACAAGTCAGTCTAGATATGCAGAAACCTATCACCGTGTTTATTTAAACCAGAATGAGAGTTCCACATATGTAAGCCACCTACATATGGAAATGTTCCTGTGTGCAATGCACACTCTCTCCCTTTCAGACATGGACTGCTTAATCAGTTAGAGAGAATATAAGGCCCAGATTGACAAGAGCCAAGGTTTGAGGCATCCAAGTATGTGGTCTCTAAGTCTTAAGAATATGCTGGAGTTTAACCAACTAAAAACACATAGATTGTTATTGAAAGCACTATCTCGCAGTTTTCCACTGTTGTCCAGCTAGGAGCACCCTACAATGAAGGCTTTGAATTACAGGGAAGAATCGCTGCTGCCAGGTCCTTCTGAGAAGCCAGGCTGTATCAGCAGTGCCCCCTGCACGCATACATCACCTCACGGCTGGATTACGGAAATTCTCTCCTAGTCGGCCTTTCCAGTTCCTCCATTCATAGGCTGCAGGCCATCCAAAACTCTGCAGCCCGTGTACTATCCCGCACCCGCCTCCGTGACCACATAACCCCCACCCTCGCCTGTCTCCACTGGCTCCCCATCCTCCAGAGGATCGAATTTAAGATCCTCGTCCTCACCTACAAGGCCTTACACGGCCTTGCCCCATCCTACCTAACCGATCTACTCTCCCCCTACACGCCCACCCAGACCCTCCGTTCAACAGGACTTGGCCTGCTCCAAGCCCCCCGCCCGAACCGCCCCACCATCGGAGGCCGGGCCTTCAGTTTCTCCGCTCCCACCTTATGGAATGCCATCCCTCAATCCCTCCGTTTCGCCTCTTCCCTTTCCTCTTTCAAGGCCGATCTGAAGACTTTCCTCTTCGATCGTGCCTTTTGTTCCACCCCGAACTCTTTTACCTCCCCTTCGTGTTTCACCCCTTCCCAAACACTCCCCTCCCAGCTCGGGTCACACGACTCTTGTTTAGCGCCTTGGGACGTCCTCCCGACGTGAAAGGCGCTATATAAATGTAAATTGTTGTTGTTGTTGTTGAGTACTGCAGACCCACCTACCTCAGCAACTGTACCAGTGAAACCGCCACATAGAGTTGACTCTATTCCAATATGCCATTGCCAAACATGTAACATTGGAGCCAGTTTAACCCCTATTACCACCCCCCTCTCTCTCCAAGTACAATAGCCTTAAATTGATGCAGACTTTCAAGATTACTATTTGCCTGCTGAGAAAGGGGCTTGTTGAATTATAAACATTAATGTTTAGAATGAACTGCATTTCATTTCTTGTTAACAACAACAAAAACAAATTACATTTGTATCAGCGCCTTTTACTTGGGAAGGAAGTCCCAAGGTGCTTAACCTTGCAGTAATGCTGTTCAAATGATTAAATTCTTCAGTGCGAATGCCATCAGATGCCAGTAGGGTTTATCACTGGTGCTGGGCCAAAACAAAACACCAAGTACATGACTCCAGAAATAGTGTTATAGTGTAAAAGTGGCAAGAATGCTTGAATCATTTAAAGGCATCATACAATCTCAATGGTGGTTATAAACCATTCCAGCTTTTCTTGTAACCCCTGATGTCATCTGTTTGTCTCAATTGGAATCAATCCCAAGGATCCTTTATTCTCCAAGCTTTACACTTCATATGTCACACAAATGAATGGGTAGAAGGAATTAACATTTTTTCTTAAAAAGCATACACTTAGCAGTTAAATTAGAGCAGAAACATTCTGGTGTAAGATATCCTCCTTCTACCCTTGTGGAAATAGTAAAACAGAAAAAAAATACCTCTCAGCAATTTGATGGTTTAAATAATTAATTCTTGAACCTTTGCTTAAAACTCTAGCAGTGAGTATGAAAGGTCTCATAGTGGAACTACTTATTTTGTGTACTGTAAGCCTGGACTACTGCTTTTCAGGCAAAGCTTGATCCACTGGGAGTTGTTTTAGTAATGCTTGAGTTTCTGAGCTGTTCAAAGTCATTCTTTTTCAGCCTATATGTGTCTCAACCTGAAAATGATTTCTTCCGCTCGTGAGGATGACAGAAATAGGCTGCGGATGTAGGAAGGTGCCCAATCGGTGGCAATATGCATAGTAATATGTGGCACAGCACATGTAATGAAGTTCCCAGTGTGCAGCCTGGAAGGGTATCCTCCAGTGTGCAGCATGATTTATTTCTGCTGTCGAAAGGCAAGACAGCAAGGACTTGTCCTTCCCAGTGCCGCTACAGACACAGTGCCATCCAAATGTCACTGCGAAGCAGTAGCTTTACCCATGTGCTGAGTGGTTTAGATTGAGGTTTGCTCCAGGTCTCAAAACGAACATGAATTAGACAGTTCTGTATCAGAGGAACCAAAGCTCATAGATGTTATCAAGAGATGTATAGATTTCCTGATGTTGAATTCAGTGACCCAGTTTTGCTGAAATACAGTGAATTCAGCAATTTTTTTTTCTTTTCTTTCCCACAAATCAGATCATATGATATGGCTTCTTGGGGTTTACTATTGCCTTTTGTGCCCTCAATGTCAATCCCATCTAAATATTAGTTCTCACACAATGTCTTCAATGACTCATTGGAAGTAACAACAACAACATAATTACATTTGTATAGCGCCTTTCACATTGGGAGGACGTCCCAAGGTGTTGGACAGTCAATGTTTCGGACCCGAGTTGGGGTTGGGATCAGGGAGTGTGGAGGGAAGGGGGGTGGGGAGGCATGGTTGATGAGGAGGGTCTTGAGGCGGAACTTGAAGGATGCTACAGAGGAGGCAAGGCTGAGGGATTGTGGGATGGAATTCTAAACATTGGGGCAAAGTTGCTGAAGGCTCGCCTACCAATGGTGGGGTGGTTGGATCAAGCGACATGGAGCAAGCCGGAGCCTGCTGAGTGGAAATAGTGGACAGGTTGGTAGAGGGTTAGGAGGTCACAGAGGTAGGGTGGGACAAGGCCATGGTGGGCTTTGAAGGTGAAGACCAGGATTTTGAATTGAATCTCTGAGTGATGGGAAGCCAGTGGAGTCAGGAGAGAATTAGGTGATAGGGTCGTAGAGCAGGACATAGGCCGCAGATTTCTGAATGATCTGCAGCCTATGGAGGGAGGAGTTGGGAAGGCGAATAAGCAGGGCATTGATGTGAATGAGAGTATCAGCGTCCTGGAGTGGAGTAGTGGCGGAATCGGGCGATATTGCAGAGGTGAAGGAAGGCAGAGTGGATCATGGCATGGATGTGGAGGAGAAAAGACAATTGAAGGTCGAACAAGGAACCTAGGTTCCTGACTAGCTTGGTGAGGTGGAGTGTACATCCATGGAGGGTGATGCTACCAGCGCCTTTTGTGCAGAGGCACTAGCACAAACTAATCAGGAGGGCCTTTGTCTTCTTCACGTTCAACTGTAGAAAGTTATCTCTCATCCAGGACTTGATGTCCGACAGGCAGTGTGTCGGGACAGCAGGGATCCTGAAATTGAGGGTGAAAGCAGAGAGATGGAGTTGGATATCCTCCACATTCCTATGGAGGTTAACTTCATGTAGGCGGATGCTGTTGCCAAGGGGAAGCATATAGATGTTGAAAAGGAGAGGGCCAAAGTCAGAGCCTTGGATAACACGGCACATGATAGTGCGGGGGATGGAGGAGAAGCAGTTTACAGTGACAAAGTACAGATGATGAGAGAGTTAAGTAAAGAGTTGAACCAGGCAAGGGCAAGGTTGAGCTGAGAGGAAAGGCGGTGTAGAAGGATGGAGGAGTGTTGACAGTGTCGAAGGTGGAAGAGACGTCGAGGAGGACAAGGAGTCAGAGAGAGCCCTGATTGCAGGTGTTTAGAATGTCCTGACTGGCTTGACTACATATTTGCCTGTGGAACATCCAGAACTCTGCAACCAGTGTCATGTCTCACACTAGGCTTCATGACCACATCAACCCCATCCTTGCCCAACTCTATATTTATAGGCACAATTGGCAACCAATTTCCATATAGCAAATTTCCACAAACAGCTAGAACATGTATGGCCAATGCATTTATAGTTTATTTGGCCAAGACATTGGGTAGTACACCCTAAATATAATGTTAGCATTTAAGTGATCCATATGGAAACAACATTTCCTAATCAGTGCATCAGGTTTTGAGGTATAAGGGGTGTAGCATATTTCAAGATCTAATAAGCTTACGGAAGAGGTCCAATGGGCTGAGTGGCTTCCTCCTGTTCCTCTTTTCTTATTTTTCTATAAATGGAACTGAGTAAGTGTGATATGAATCATGATTTTCTCCCCCTCCCCCCACCCACCCAAAACATTCTCAATGGTGATATCTGAGAAGCAGTGTAATGAACATATGGCTTGTGGATCACTGCTTCCAATTGATGGTAGAGGGATATCCACTACACTATCTTTTTTGTTTATTAAAAGACTAACCAGATGTGGACATGGAAGGCTTTGCTGCATGATCTGAACATTAGGCCCATCTTCAGGGGTTCTGCCATTAGGAGTCGCAATTTTTTTAGTGTGAGAGAATTGAAAGGTGTTTATTCCTTTGACAAGATGCCTGTCTGTGGGAAGTCTCAATTTGTCATTTCTTCATTAGTTCCACCTTAAAGATAGATTTAAAAGTTCATATGAAATACTGCACATAACATTTTGAATAAAATGTAGTATTGAGCATGGCCCAGAAATAAAGGAGTACGTACTGTACCAGGCTGAATTGTTTTTTTAATCATTTAGGAGGAACGAGAGAGATTGGGGAGTAATTGATGGTATCTGATTCAATAATTATCACAAAGACTGATTATAAAGCAGCCTCTGGTTCTGTCTAGTAATTAACAGCAAGTTTTTGGATTAATACCCCACCACTGCCCCCCGCCCCCCTCTCCACCGCAAAACCCCCTGCCATCTCCAACCTCAGTTGAATAGTTTCTGCCTCTAGTCAGAATAGACTAGACCATTTGGGAGAAATTCCATCTGGGTCTAGATTTACTTTATTTATGTTTCATTTCAGAAATATACAAAGTTTGACAACTTGTTGGATTCAGTCTTAAATTTGAAGTTGGTTTTCTGTAGTTCATAAGAACTTACAGAAAACCAACTTCAAAAATGTTTTTAAGAATAAAGAATGAAATATTCAATAAAGGATTTATGAATTTTCCAAACTCTCAATGTTCTGAAATGATACCTAAATAGAGCATATTTAGTTCCAGATTGAATTTTTCAACTCTAATTTTTAAATTTTAGCCATTATAACTTATTTTAACTCCTTTTTTACTTTTAATTTTAGCTGGCAAACAAATGGGAATCCTGTTCCCCAATTTAAACTTTTCTTGATCGGTTCACTAATTTTAAAAGCAAAAGAAACAATTTAAAGATATAAAAAATAAAAATACTTTTAATCAAATAAATACCAAACATCCAAAACTTACTGGATGGCTCACAGCAGAGTTCTTTGTGTGTACTACATGAACAGAATAATTCCCTAATGTGGCAGGATTGAATTAACCTACATAACTGAGTATTGTGCCAAGAAAAATTTACTCAGTGTGCAAATTGAGATGCAAAATGATTTACCTGCAGTGTGCATAATACATTCTAAAATCCTTTTAAAGAATGACTTTAGTGTTGTGCAAGTGATGAGCCCCAACCAGTATACAAACAAAATGTAGAAACTGAGTTCATTCATAGAACTTTGACCTATTTGCTTTTTCGAAGGCTGGCAGAAACATTGCATTCAATATTTCTCACTACTATGCTGAACAATGCCTTTAAAAATACTTCTGTCTTTTATGAACTTTGGATGTACAGTATTTTGGTATAACAATTAAAAATAAATAATGCCACATACAGCTTATTCAGTGAATAATGCTAATAGGATACGTTCGGTAACTCAGCACCTTATTTGAATGTTATGTAGGAGTTTTGGATCTTATGACATCTGAAAGGATTCCTTGATAGGGAAACTGGAAATACATCATCCTGACCTGCTTTTGGAGCTCAGATCCATGGGTTGGCCTAATATTATATACTTCTGGTTATCCAAAAGAGTTCTCATTATTAAGAAATCATAATGAAATAATTAATAAATCTTTCATGTCAGGAGGATATCTCAAGTTCTTCACCGGACCCACTCTTAATTGTAATGATTATTTTTCAGGTGAATATGGTTGCTAATATGTCAAAGCCAGCCATGGACCATGGACAATTATGGCTCAGAAAATGCCCATTTGGCCCACCATATCTGTGTTGGCACCCTTCAGAGAAATCCTTCCAGTACCATTTACCTATGTTTTGCTATAGACTTGCAGTTGATTCTTTTTAAGGTATTTGTCTAGTTCTTGCTTTAAAACCAATGTAATCTGCCTCAACCACTACTCCCAGCAGGGCATTGCATATCCTTACTACACTGTAGTGGGAAAAAATCCTCAAACCTTCCCATTAGCTTGTTTACTAACTATCTTAAATTTCTCTAGTTACTGACTCACCAACTAATGAAAACATTCACTGTCTCCTCCTTTGGTGATAATGGGCAATTAAGTGAATGACCACATTTCCAGAGGTTTATTGGATAGGTCCTAAGAGAAACTCCCTTCCCTTTTTGAATAATGCCATGCGATCTTTAGTGTCCACCTGATCAGACCAACAGAAGTTTCTTGCAGTGAAGCGTCACCTTAGACTATAACAATAATAACAATAATAATCATAATATTCCTTTACAGAATATGCTGTGAAGTGAATTGACTGTATATATGTCAGAGAAATGCGGCAGCCAATTGTGCACAGCAGTGTCCCACAAACAGTCATGGATTGAAATGACCAATTTTATTATTGTGTTTTTTTGGGGATGGATTAGTATTAAGCGTGTGGAGTAAGGAACTTGCCCAAGGTTTCGCCCTGACCTGCCCGGATTCGAACACAGATCTCCCCAGCTTGGTCTCCCCAGCTTGCAAGACAAGTGCTTTAACCACTAAGCTACAGGAGCTCTAACCAGTGCTCTAACCACTAAGCCAACAGGAGCTCCACAAGTAAAGACAACCTCGAGAAAGCATTAGTGCAACTAAAAATATAAAACTGTGTCCTATCAGATACGTCAAGGATGACTCCTCTGCATTTCATCTGATTTAAAAATAGCAAAATGATGACTGTGAGACCAATTAATGTTCATTATTAAAACTTTGCACAATGTCCACAGTGCAATAAAACACAATTCAGTAATGAAACCTAGCTCCAAGGAATGCAATTAGTACTTTGAACAAAACTGGGCTGGTTTAGGAAGACTGAATGTTAGAAGAGTTATGCATAAAATCATTAGTTATTTAGCCAATCGCGCACAGTGTCCCACAAACAGTCATGGATTGAAATGACCAGTTTATTATTGTTTTGTACAGGGATAATTATCAGGTATGTGGAGTAAGGAAAGTTGCCCAAGGTTTCTCCCTGACTGGAATTGAACCCATGTCTCTCATTTAAAAGGCGAGTGCTCTAACCACTGAGCTATGGTACAACAAAGCATTATCAAATAGTTGAAATTAACAGAGCATTTTACTGTACAGTGTATCGATTATGTATTCATCATATAATCATACATTCCTGTTTTGTGCAAAACCCTATTTCTAAAAAGGCATGCAGTAATGTGAATTTATTTTAAAATGGTGATGTAGATTATGTTCTGTTAATCCATCACACTCAGTTTCAGCAATGGGCAATCTCATGTGTCTGGCAACAATAATTTGGTTTGTCACCACCATCTAAACCAGCAGTTCTCAACCAGGGGTACATGTACCCCAGGGGGTATAGATGGCGGTACATTGATTTATTTAGCTCTTTTATTTCGTGTTTTATAGCCTTCCAAATTGTATATTTAATTATTATTCTCCTTGTTTTGTATGTGCTAGTTATTTTGTTATATAAGAAAAGCTTGGTCATAAAATGCAAGTGGAATGAGGGGGGTGGTGTATATGTGGTTGGGTGGGCGTACCTATAATGTTGAAAATTAATACGGGGTACATTACTGAAAAAGGTTGAGAACCACTGATCTAAACCACTTTGCATAAAGTTTCATTTCCTGGCTGCTCTCAGTAATCAGCGGCTTACTTTTAAGTCTCTTGCCCGATCTTCCTATTGGTGGACGAGGTTTCAGTCATTCTGACCCCTGCTATTGAAAACTCTATCCCAGAATCCCTTTGCCTTGCTCATTCCCTCACTATCTTTAGATCCCTTTCTTTATAACCAGGCTTTCCTCTTTAGGTGTGATGTTTCTTTAACTGTTTGAGATGTCAATTGCATCAATGGTCAGAGAAGAGTCAATGATTCTGCTGTTTATTTTTCAGCTTTAATTTAACTGTGATTGAGCAATCTTATCGTTAAAGCGAAACTTACTCAAAATCAGCTGCCGCAAAGTTGAATTTGATTTTAGCTTTAAAAATGCCCCTTAAGTAAAATATTTACCTTCGCTGCACAGCATTGCCTTTCATGAAAAAAAATGTTTGGGAAATCATCTAATTTCAGGGAGGAAACAAGACAGGAGTGAGAACAATTTTTATCTTGTTATTGATGATGTATTTTAACAGGTTTTACTGCATTTCCATATACTCCATCATGTTTTTTTTAAAGGAAAAAACAGGAAGCTTTTTACCATTTTATTAAGTAGATGGTGGCCCTTTTAAGACTAGTTTAGTACAAACACAGCTCAGTTTACATCTAAATATATTAAACTATAATTTTAGTCTTTTGCAATTTTAGATTGAATTCTCTGTTTTCCTTGCCATACCACAATAACATGTCCATTTGATACACTGTGTATATAAATTTTGGTGGCTGAAATTAAGCCGTTAATAGTTAATACTGGATAAAAAATAAATCCTGGCCACCGCTCGCTTAATGTTCAGATCATTGGAAATACTAAAGATAATATATTTCCTTTTTTATCTTGGTTCAACAGTCCTGGTAGCTTTTGGCCTCTGTAGCTAGTGCTTGAAAATTGCATCTGAGATATTGCTACTCCCACCAGTACTGATGCCAACTCTCTAGCATTGTGCTGTCATTGTGCCAGATTTGAGTGAGTCAGATCCACAAGTGCAGATTTCTCTAGGTTGGGGTGAAGAATGCAATAATCATAAACCAAATTTGTTGAATTCATTCTTGCTTTAGGTTTACAAAGTGTGAAAATTTATTGGGGAAAAATTCAAGTAAGTGTTAAGTATCAGCTTGGCTCTGTTGGTAGGACCCTAGCATCTAAGAAAGATGAGGGTTTAAGTCCCATATCAAGACTTTCAGATCACAATCTAGAATTATAGGAGGTGCTGAGCTGCATATGAGAGTGAAACTGAGGTCCTAATTGCCCCTTCTGATAGATATTAAAGATTGTATGGCACGATTGGAAAAGAAAAGGGATTTTGTTCCCAGTGTCCTCGCTAAACAATCCCCAAGATAAAATGAATCATTCACTTCATGGTTGGTTGTGGGACATTGTTGTGTGCAAATTGGTCTACAAATACACAATCACTGTACATTACAGTATATGCTGTGAGATATCTTGCTATTGTAAAATGTGCTGTATCAAATGCAAGGATTATTATTATAGGTAGAATCTTTGGCAATGCATGACTATAGAGGGAACGCCATAGTTCACCAGGTTGCACGGGTGATGTGCCTGTCTCCCCAGAATTTTTTCTCACTTAAATTGGCAAATAGAAGCTGCTGAGAAAATTATTGGCTACCATACCTGCAGATTGTTGACCTTTTTATGTTTTTTAACCAGCTTAGAATTCATGATTTGCTCGTCACAAATTGCGTAATCCAAAATTACCAACCGACGATACAGACTGGAAAATAGCATCAAATCCAATCCCCATTCTCTCATCAATCTCAATCTGATTTAAAATAAAGCGTCAGCAAGTAGGTTTACGTTGACCTTAGTATCTTGGGCCGGGAAGGGAAACATTTAACCAGGCTTCTATCAATAATTTTTATCTTTGGAACTCCTTCACTCAACTCCTTCACCTTATCTCTTCCTTCACCATCTTCAGGTCATGCCTGAAGATGTTTCTCTTCAACCGCACCTAGGGACGGCGTCAGGCTCTGCCATTGCTAAGCACGCTGTGGTGCCGTCCGGAATGGAGGGTGCTACATAAATCAAGTTGTTGTCATCCATCACGCACCCCCCCCACACCCCACCTCCCCCACGCACTGAAATGCAGTATGGACAGACGTCAAGAACAAATAACCTGACAAGAAATGGTGTTTACGGAGACAGGAAATGTTGAAGCCTGGTGAGAAAAAAAATCAAAAATAGTGTAAAACTATTAAAAAAAAGTTTAAATAATAAAATATGTTCTTAAGCAGTCTCCACTGTGCGAACTTCATTACGTACCATTTTCCCTTTGTCAGGAGTGAATAAAGTAATAAACACTTTCTTTGCTCATTAATCTCCCAGCTGCTTTTTGAGGCATTTAATGAAAACAGTTTCTCGCTCAGGGATACTCAAGGCAAGTGCAAGTTCTCACTCTTCAGAAATTAAAGAGTTCACTTACAGTGCCCAAAGAACAGATTTTATTTAAAGTTGAATTCTCACAGTGATTGTTGTGATACTTTCTCCGACAAAATACACAGTCAATCCACTTTACAGTGTATCCTGTGATGCACTTTGAGATGTTTCAACCACATGATAAGGCACTATATAAAATGCAAAAATTATTGTCATCACTATTTATTATAGCTGTATTATAGCTGGGTTTGTAAAGTGTACATCCATATCTGTGGCTTGTGATGAAAATGTGCATCCTTACCTGGGGCTTGTCATTGCTGTACATAAATACCTAGCGCTTATTCACATTCGTCAAAATAAAGTGGGGGGAGGTGGGGTGGGGGGGGGGGGGGGAGGAGGGGGGGAAAAGGCGTTTCATTCCACATGTGTTAATTGTCGAATGTGCTATTGCATTACAGTTTTCCAAAATTATTAAAGCCTCCTTGGATAATAATAATAATAATCTTTGCATTTGATGTAGCTCTTTATCACATCTATGAGGCGTTTCAAAGCGCTTCACGAAACATTCTGTAACATGAATTAACTGTATATTTGCCCATTGATTGAATTGTAATGGAACATCATTCTCGCTGATCAGGAATGGAGTATGAGTAGTTTGGGAGAAAATACATTATGGAGAAGTTGACAGGAGGGGAAGTTGGAAAGAGAGCTTTCATTCCCTGGGCTAGACTTTTGTAGAAATTAAAAATATAAAATTTCCTAACAGATTCAATAAGATATTTGATAATTATGGAATCTGGTATGAAGCATTGTACCTTTTACTGTATAGGTTTTGAAAACTGAATGTAATCCTGCACTGCATTTTGCCTTGGAAGCTGAAATGCTGATGCAATGACATATCAATCAATCACCTTCCTTCCTGTGAGTGCTGCAGACACTAGGGTCTATGTCTGAAAACACTTTGCTGCTCCACATTAGAATCTACAGGCTGTGGGCTTTTGTATTCCACTATAAGACACAGATTCCAAACCCCAAATTAGGATAGATTGGTGCTTCAGGCAAAACAGTATTATGGTAATTGCATTGTCGACTTGTTGTCTGTGCAAAGATTTGGTTTTCCTTATTATATAAGTAACTGGTAACATTTCAAACTGGCTATTTAATTTATTTGTAAAGTTTGTTGTTAACATAACCTTTCAGCTGGTGCTCTGCCTGTCCATAATATGCATTTTCTTGTCAGTAATTAAAAAGATAGTGCCGGCTATGGATTATTTGTAAACAAATATAAATTCTAATTATTTTGAGTTTAATCCAACATTCAAAAGCTTTCTGTAAATTGTTTCCTGTTTATTGTACAGTATATATTTCTTGTATACTGTACTTAATACTATAGAGAGTGAAGTCGGAAAAATTTAGCACTGTAAGACCAGACTGTGAGTTCAAAGTCCTGACATGGTGCTTGAAACCACAAGCTTCTGACTCAGAGGCACGTGTGCTCTCAACTGAACTAGGCTGATACCCTTATTGAATATAATGAAATTCAGAGGACTCATTTTTCATTTTAGAGATAGTGCGTAAGGTTCAGTGAAAGGTGCTTCAATTACAAATGGAAATCATTGCCCACACTCAGCTCGTTGGACTTTCAGTAAATGCAGCAAGCTGAAGTTCAATTATAGCTTAGGAAATTGTTTCAGGATCAAAAGCTTTCTGTGAAGGCATGTTCCACTATGCCACATTGTGGATTTTCCATTGCTGTTTTTTGCTTGAAAACTGACCAGCGCCTTGGGACGTGAAAGGCACTATACAAGTGTAATTTTGTTGTTGTTGTCTAAACTCATTTTATCCAAATCTCAACAAAAAGTTTCATGAATAAAGGCAAGACCTTGACCATAGACCATTTCCCCTAGTTGACAACATTTTACATATAGAAAAAAGACAAAATACTCATATACAGATACTGCCACTGTCACTATCGTCTTTTAAAGGAATGGTTGAATCAGAACTGAAATCATCCAAATTGGGACAGAATTCTGATTTTTCAAATTAAAACTTTAAGCAGTTTCAGCCAGATTCAGAGTACATATTAACTCATAATGGGGCAAGAATGAGCTCCAGAAAGCGAAGGCAGAATAATTAAAGGCTTGCCCAGAGTTAGTGGGCTAGAGCGAATCGGAGATGTGAAGCAGACTGAGCAGAGGGAGAGGCTGAGCAGTTGGGCGACAAGAGGTAAAAGAGGGAGATAACAAATTACTTACTTGAAGAGAGGAATTCACCAACTCAACAACAACAACAAAATTACATTTGTAGAGTACCTTTCATGTCAGGAGGACTTACCAAAGAGCTGAACAGTCAGCGGTCGGGACCCAAGCAGGGGAGTAGATGGGTGAGCAGTGTTGGGATGAGGGAGGGCAGAGAGGTAAGAGGGCGACTGAATGCATGGTAGAACAGGCGGGTCTTGAGGCCAGTCTTGAAGGAGGTGAGGAAGGCAGCAAGACGATTGCATTGTGGGATGGAGTTCCAAAGTGTGGAGGCAGAGAGGTTGAAGGCCTGACCACCGATGGTAGGGCGGGTTGGACAGAAGACATGCAGAAGGCGGAGTCTGCTGAAAGGAGGGAGCGGACATATTGATAGGATTCAGCAGGTCAGAGAGGTAGGAGGGAGCAAGGAAAGTAAGGTCAAGAATCTTGAATTCGATTCTCTGAGGAATGGGCAGCCAGTGGAACTGGGTGAGGGTGATGGGTTCGCAGAGCCTGGTGCGGAAGAGGATACAAGTTTTGAATGATCTGCAGTTTGTGGAGTGGAGGCCAACAAGGAGAGAGCTGCCATAGTTGAGCCTTGAGGTGACAAACACATGTGTAGGGGTTTCTGCAAGGGATGAGGCAGTGACGGAGACAGGCAATGTTGTGGAAGTGGTGGAAGGTGATGCTGGTCATGGCATGGATACCCAGGTTCCTGACTGGCTTGGTTAGGTGGAATGTGCATCCATGAATGCAGATGCAGCCAGTGCCTGAGTTGTGGAGGCGCTGGTGCAAGTCAATCAGGAGGGCCTCGGTTTTGCTGACATTCAGCTGTAGAAAGCTGTCTCTCATCCAGGACTGGATGGATGTCTGACAGGTAGTCTGTCAGGACACAAGTAGTCCTGGAATCAACAACAACAAGTTGCATATATATAATGTCCTTCATACAGGGTAGTGTCACAGAGTGCTTTACAGTGGCAGAGTCTGACCCCGAGCCAGGTGGAGAGGAAGTAGGGTGGTGACCATAAGCACAATCAAAATGGAAAATCTTTAGGGAGGACATGAAAGTGGGGAGAGAGGGGCCGAGGTGGAAGGATTGAGGGAGAAAGTTTCAGAATTTCGGGGTGTAGAAGCTGGAGGTACAGCTACTGATGGTGGAGGGGATGAGGAGGCCGGAGCCAGTTGAGTGGATGCAGTGGGTGGTGGAGTGGGGGGTCAGCAAATCAGATAGGTAGGGAAGTGTGTGGGCATAAATGGATTTGAAAACAAGCGAGATAATCTTCAAATCAATCCGTTTGGTAATTGGGAGCTGGTGGATCCAAGTAAGGACTGATGTGATGGGGGCACTGAGTTTTCTGCGATTGAGTATTTGGGCAGCAGAGTTTTTAATTAATTTAATTCAGTGTTTGGTGGAGCTGGAAAGACTAGCATTGAAGTCATTGGAATAATCCAGCCGGGAAGTAACAAAGGCATGGATGAGGGTTTTGGCTGCTTTGGTTGTGAAGTATGGATGGAGGTGGACAAAAATGTTCCTGGTCAGGGAATAGATGTGGGGTAGAAAGCAAAGCTGGAGATCGAACCTGATGCCTAAGTTTTGCATGGTTTTGGTGAGTCTGAGGAAGACTCTGGGGCAGTTAAGGAGTTCAGACCTGCAGGAGAGAAGACATTGATGAGAGCCAAAGTGTATGGCTTCCATCTTGCTGACATTAAGCCAAAGGAAACTTGCACTAATCCAGACCTTGATGTCCATCAAATGAGCGGACAGGTTATCAGTGAAATGAGTCACAGCCCGAGGTGGAGAAATAGATTTCTGTGTCATCCTTGTACACATGGAACTTGACCCCATGTCTGCGGATGACTTGCTAAGGAGCATGTAGATAAGGAATAGAAGGGGGCCAAGGATGGAGCCTTAGGGTAATATAATAAATAATAATAATATTTGGATTTAATATAGCTTATCACGTCTTGCAGATATCTCAAAGCGCTTCACGGAATATAACAGTCACAACAAGAAATTGCATTTATATAGAGTGCTGCCTGACGTAAATGCACGTCAGGCAGCACTCAGAGCACCAAAACCATATTAAACCATAAAGTGAATTGACTGTATGTTTTGTGGTACCCCACAAGTAACCGGATGGTGGCAGGAGAAAAAACATTTGCCGAGCTGTAAAATTGGTGGTTGGTTAAATAGGACTTGAATCATGCGATCACGGTCCCACTAATGTAGATGAGGGAATAGAGGTGGTGGAGGAGGATGGCGTGATTAAATGAGCAATGCTTTTAAGAAAAACACAAACTTTATCTCAATGTTAGATTAATGTAATTAGTTGTTAATTAATTGTTCATATATTCATATCTTCCTACCCCACTTGTTTATCTAAAGTGAAAAAAATGACCTGTGACAACAAATGGAAACATATTTTGTAGCTCAAGTAAATGTATTGTGGGACTATATGAGCTGCATTAAATAAATGCAGGTTGTTATTAACTGAACCGGAGTTTGTGTTAAAATTGTTCAGATGAATGTTAAAGATCGCATGGCGCTATTCAAAAAGAGAAGGTAGTTTCTCTTGATGTCATTCACTTCATGGTTATTTGTAGGACGTTACTGTGCAAAAATTGTCCGCTGCATTCGCCGACAAAATATATAAACACTACACTTTACATTAAATTCTGTGAAATTCTCGGAGACACATCAAAGATGTGAAATCGAATGCAAGGTTGCTTTAAAGGTTTCTATTGACATTTTGTTAGGGCAGCTGCGAACACAGCTTCAGTTCTGCTGATGTCATTGACAACTTCATGTGGGGGAATAAGGAAATCTTTTATGAAATTTTTTGGAAATTGTGGTAATACTCATTAATGTGAAGTGCTTATTGTTCAATTTTATCTGTGGTATTATTTAACAAAATTCTATTTAATTTGTATTTTTTTGGTTTGGAAAGAGATATTAATGGTAATCAATTAGGGTTAGTGGTCTGTGCTCTCCATGCCCAACCCCCACCCCCATACACCTACCCCCATACACCCAACCCCCATACACCCCACCCCCATACACCCACCCCCAACCCCAAACCCACACCCCCATGCACCCACTCCCAATCCCCACCCCGTTACACCCACCCCCATACACCCACCGATTTTCACATTTTACAGTTGAATTCCTTCTCTTTCCAACTTTGCTATTTTTTAAAACTAATTTCCAAGCTGTTGTTTATGATTCATTTCTTTTTCTCTCAGATTACCACAGCCTGGATTCCCTGAATGAGCTGTAATATATCACACAGTTCTAACATATGTTGGAGCCCTGTTCTCTTAATCTGCCTTGATCCCAAAAGCCTTATCCACCTGCTGCAGCACCAAGCGCTCATTACAGGAACACAGATTTGTCCTTACCTGTCCTCTGCCTGAGCTCTTCAAGGTTAACATACAACTGTGACTGTCATGAAATGCATATATATGAAGCCAAAGTGGAAAGTGATCAGGGCATTATTGGCAAGAATCACTGATGAAAATGACCGGCTAATTTTCTAGATAACTTAATATAATACAGCTCTATGCCAGGTTTTGCTGTTTGTTACCTGGTTGGATTTGAAAGCATAGTTGTCTTTGTTTGGTTTTGTGCATGGATCATGTGATTCAGGTGGGAGTAGAGAAATTAAATGGCAATTCAAGAAATTGCACTGAGCATTAGTTTGTAATTTGTAACCTAGTATATATAAGTAGTGAGTATTTAAAATGAATTATTGTGGTTGTTTTACAAAATCTATTGTTAAATTAAAATTCTTAGGTAAATGAAACAAATGCAGAGAAGGGGCTGGCAATGAATATTCCTCATCAGAAGATAGGGAGTTTATCAGGCAATTTAAATGTGCTTTTATTGTTTTCTTTTGTTAGTGGGATGTTGGCCTGATGTATGATATACTTAGTTTATTTAGGAATATATCTGAAATGACCAGCTAATTTTCCAGACAAAGGCCAACATCCCACTAAACTTGCTATATTTCCTAGTATTTCAGAGCGTACAGAATTTCGCAAATTCTTAAAATATGTCTTAATTTTGAAGCTGATTTACTGTATTCCTTAACATAACCTATAGAGAAAGGCTTCCAAATGCTGCATATTTTGAAATACTGAGATAATGATGCATGTTTACATCCAGATGTAGTTTCTACACCATAGTAGAGCTGTAATACATTAAGTTAGCATGCATTTGTCTGGAAAATTAGCTGGTCATTTGCACCAGTGATTCCTGCCAGTAATGCCTATTAAGCGATCTCTATTAAGTGGGAATTCAAGATTATTGTACCTTGTATTTTTCAGCTGTATTTTGGGTGCTTCCTTTAGTCAGAGGAGCATTTCTATTTTAACCCTGTTCCTTAAATTAGAGAACTGAGTGTGGTTAGGAACGTTGCAATTTTAATCCATGAAGTTCAGTAGTGTACTAAGGTATATAATATAAATAACAATTCTTGCATTTGATATAGTACTTTTCACATATTCTATTTATCTGAAGTTTAACCTTCAGTTAGTCAATATACTACAAATTACCACCTGATTTGTGTCACCTGTGCCATACAGCTGGTGAACAAACCACTGTACCATTTAACAGAAATAACAAGTGAAGAAATGCTTTTACACATCTCATCGTGAATCAAAAAGGCTTTCACAAACTTAATAAATCTGCTGACACCCAGAAAAAACAAACTGCTTTCATAGCTTTGACAATTGGAAGATTGTCAAATCTCAAGCGCAAACATGCTTGTAACTATATTAAAATATTAAATCATTAACAATAGGAAAGGATGAGCAGATTTTAAGAAGTCATTTTCAAATCAGCTATGTTGAAAGGAAAACTGTGACACACGTTGAACAAGATGCTTGGTATATAGAGACGAAAGGGTTAAGATGATCAAGTCAAAGGTCAAGGTTAAAATATTCACTGGGTCTCATTATATTAATGCGCTCTATTCAAAATCATAAGTTGTGTAATTAAGAGGCAGCTTAACACCCTGTTCACATGATAATGTAATCAGCTATCTATTCTTTAGGCTGTGTGTAGCACTAGGTATGTGCAAAATGCTGTGTTGTTTTCTTAGTTTTGAACCTGGATAAATTGCAAATGGTTTAATTCATTAGATCTAGCAAAAAAAATTACAAAAAACGTAATACTAATAAATAGAGAAATACAATATACTGGGAAGTTGCATTGTGAGAATGATTGCTAGCCAAAAATGTCATCAAGGGGTTTAGTGATGTCAAGCACTTCTGAGAATGACATTCAACTATCCTCTCAGCAGTGACCTGGAGATCAGCCTTTGCTCTAAAATCACTCCCAATATATCTGTTATTTTCATATTTATATGTAATTCATATAGAAAGAGAGGCTTATACACTTATTTATTTCATGGCAAGCATTGATGACTAGATTGCTTGATATGATTAACAGATCATACTTTTGTTATTGATGTCTGAATGGGATATCTCCAAATAATTACACTTAAATGAGCAAACATCATATACTACTATGACCACTAGATTCACAGCACCTGTGTCATACTTCTGGTGAAGGCAAGTAGATTGTGCATGGTACCATAAAATATTACAGTGGTCTTAAACCAGTTGTAAATACATATTGAATCCACCAGCAATCTCAAATTATGTTCAGTGCTGCCACTGATAAAAAGCAAATATGTCTGGCCAATACTTTCTAGGTGTCCTGCTGCTCTGTGGTTAGAGCAATCGCCTTACAATTGAGAGGCCTGCATTCATTTTCAGGCAGTGTATAACCTTGGGCAAAGTTTCCTTACTCCACACACCTAATAATAATCCGTCTCGCCAAAAAAATTGGTCATTTCAATCCACGGCTGTTTGTGGAACACAGCTGTATGCAATTGGCTGTCGCATTTCACCCACTAATATACAATTTACTTTACAATATATTCCTTGAACAGCTTTGAGACATCTAGAAGACGTGAAAAGCTCTAAATCAAAAGCAAGGATTATTATTATTATATAACTTGGGGATAATGTCTGGAGAATGGAACTCAATTGATTTGGCAATCTGGCTCCTTTTGTTTTATTCATTAATACCTCCCACTGGTTGTCATGGTGAGCGATGAGTCAACCAACACCTGTGGATCTCTTTCCCCTTTGTCAAGTTCTATCCAGTACATGGAGCACATGTGATTCCTAGTTTTATTTCCTTAATTCTTTATTTGTGTAAACCATAATTAGCCAGCCATAACCTCATTCATGTAGTAATTTGAAGGAAGCACACAAAAAATGGTTTACGTTGATACGATTAAAATCAATGATATGGACATGGTAAAATCCATAACATTTCAAACTGGGTTACACTATGAGTCAACATTGCCGTTCTTTCATCTCCAGGACTTGAGGCTGAATTCGATGAAATCTGACTTGATGAAAGTCTCCTCTTTATGTTATGTAAAATCATACATTAAATGGCCTGAGGTACAACCTAGTTGCAGCAGGCACAGGGACAAGGCACAAACTGACAATCTCACCTTCATTGTCCATCCCAATTCCAGAAAATCTAAAAAGTATTAAAAGTTCTAAAGATTTCTACAGAAAACGTTACAAATTCAAGAAGATATTTAACATTTGACAGATTGTAAGATGATCTGATATGACTTATATTTATAGGACTATTCTAAAATCTGATACGATTTATAAAAAGAGAAATATGGAACTGTCATGTAGCTGTGAAAGGCAACACCTCCCATGATACAATGCTCCCCTCAACACATCCCAAAGAGCTTTACAGTTAAGTGATTGTGTATTTTTGGCAAATACCAGAGCCAATACACACACAGGAATGTTCCATCAATTCATGAAGTTAATGATCAACTTTATCTGGGGGTTTGTTATAATAATAAAATAATAACAATAATCCTTGCATTTGATATAGAGCTTTTTATGTCTTCTAGACATCTCAAAGTGCTTCACAGAGTATACTGTAAAGTGAATTGACTGTATATTTGTGGGCGAAACACGGCAGCCAATTGCGCACAGTTGTTGGCTGGGACACTAGGAGAAAATCCCCTTTATTTTCAATAATATGCTGTTGGGAACTTTAAAATTTCACCTGTAAAATCAGACAATATTTCAGTTTAACATCTCATCTTAAGCAAGGCACCTCCAACAATGCAGCACACCTGCAGCACTGCCCTAGAGTTTAGCTTTGTCTATGAACGTGGGGCTTGAAATCACAACCTTCTGACTCTACAGTGCTAACACCTAGAGATCTCAATACGCATTGCAAAGCCACAAAAAATGGATCGCGTAGAACGATTATCACCAGAATGGAGAAGAGTAACAACAACAAGCTTTTTAAAGCTATAACCTCGTAAGTATTTTTAGCCAAAGGAACAATTATTCGCTTTGCATGTCTCCCTTGATGTTAGTAACTAAACAATTAAGTAAATCTCAATTGAGAAAGTACCAGCATTAACAGGGTTAATTGTATTTATATTTAAGTAATAGTGTTGTTCGAGGAGTTCTTTAGAAAAGCCACAGTCACAATTGTTCTTCACCTCTTAAATATAATTGAACGGTATGACTGCAGATCACTTGAGTTATCATACTTCTGTTTGTGGTGGTTCCACGTCAGACTGTTGTGCAAAGATACCACCATAACTCTCTCTGTTTCTGCCTTACTTTGAGAAAAAAAAACTTTCAGGGTTCATTATCAGAAATGGGATTACATCTAAAATTTGACTCCATTTTTAACAAGAGCAAAATTAAATTTGTATAGCACCTTTCACGTCAAGAGGATATCCCAAGGAATGAACAATTGGGGATTTAGCTGTCGATCATTACAACTTTTCCAAAATAAATCCTTTCCCCTTTTTTTCTTGTGGCAATGATGCGCACTTGTCAGTAACACACAACGGCATCTTATGGTGTAGACAGCATTTTCCGATTGTTTCTCTTGTACACATTAGTAATAATAATAACAATTGTTGCATTTGATATAGCATACTTGTAAGGTGAGTGCTGTAACTGCTGAGCTACAGAACTCCACGAGCTGTCAGGCTACACTGAGAGTGCTACATAGAGTTCTGGTCATCATGACATCCGTTTTGAAAGGAGATTCTCAGAATCAAAACTATAGAGGTAAACAAGACTTTATTCATGATATAGAAAGTGAGCCAGAACAATATGTTTGGATACATCAAAATAGCGGGACAAGAGAGTACAGATTTAGAGTTTGAAAGGACAATTTTAGGACAGATACCAAGATTAATTTATTTACTCAAGTAATCAAAACTGAAACAGGTTAGCAGGAAGGTTAGTTGAGCCCAGGAACACCCGATTCATGTTTTTTTTTTTAAAAGCTTGATGCTGTGACGAGAGGATGGTCGATTGCATGCTTTGGAAAGATGAGATCAAATGGGATGAAGGGCCTTCTTCATCCGAACTAATCTTGTGATCTTGTGCTCAAATTATGAAACTCGATTTCAGCATTGAGTGTAATCAGCCATGCGAGTTTGATTAAAAAACATTTGATATAGCAAGAATCTGTTGTACCAGCCGGGGACAGCTGATCTCTTATTTATTCAGACGGGTTAAATACCTTGTCAATTTGTTATAGCTTTGTTTCCATTGTGATTCTTTTTCCTGCTGTACACAGTTTCTTCGTTTGTTTTGGGGACAAAAGAGTCAGAGGCTACATCACTGAATATATTGGCATAGAAATGTACCAAGGTCAGTCATTTAGTAAAGACTCAAGTGAATTAGATACATATTCATCCATTCCAAATCATCACATCATGCTCACATATATTATTCTCAACTACATGTCTTTTCTCACACTCTATACAGGGCTATACAGGTGCTTATAAGTATATCTTTGAAGGCGCACATAACTAAATCTTTGAAGGTGTCAGGACAGGTAGGTAAAGCTGTTAAAAGAAAAGCATATGGGATACCAGGCTTCATAAATAGGGCATAGAATACAAAAGTCAGGAAGTTATGATGAACCTTTATAAAACACTAGTTTGGCCTCAGCTGGAGTACTGTGTTCAGTTCTGGGTACCACACTTTAGGAAGAATGCCAAGGCATTAGAGAGGGTTGAAAATAAATTTACCAAGATAGTACCAGGAATGAGGGACTTCAGTTATGAGAGGCTAGAAAAGCTAGGATTATTCTCCTTGGAGCAGAGTTGGTTAAGAGGTTAAGAGGAGAAGTAATCGAAGTTTTCAAAATTATCAGGGGATGCGATAGGATGAACAACATTTTTTAAATGGAATTTGGTAATTGGATATGCTTCACACTGTAATACATCATTCTTAATAATAATTATAATAATCCTTGCATTTGATATGGCACCTTATCACATCGTTGACACATCTCAAGGCACTTCCCAGGATATACTGTAAAGTGTGTGACTGTATTTTGCATGTGAAATGCTTTTTATTCCAGTTGGGGGAAAACAGAATAATAACTTCTCTGGTAAAAAAAAGTTATTTCTTCAGTTACTGAATGATTGGGTTATTTATAACTCTAGACTCTGATAGTACAAGTAAATAGTTAAGTGTTTACTTGCACCATCTTCTACCGGCCCTGGAAGAAGATTCCCCCTCAAACTTTCACCTCTGCCTAGAAACCTCCGACCTCCTCCCACAATGGCATTCTTTTTGTACAGACCCATCCTCCGCCTCCACCGCCCTACACAACACCCTCTCCACTACCCTCGACACCCTGGCCCCCCTCACCTCCAAAACCGTCTCCCATTCCCGATCATCAACGTGGTACACATCTCACCTCCGCTCCCTCAAAAGCCAAGTGAGAGCAGTTGAACGCACCTGGCTCAAATCTGGCCTCACGGTCCACCGGCAAATCTGGCTGGACCGCATCAAAAATTACCGCTCCGCCCTAGCCACCGCCAAATCAGCCTTCTATTCCAGGATAATCCTGGAAGCGAAGGACAACCACCGCCTCCTCTTCGCCACCACCAACCAGCTCCTCCGCCCCCCCCGCCTCACCTCGCAGATCCTCTCCTCAAACGATCATTGTGAGGAGATGCTGGATTTCCTCGAATCTAAAATCGAGAAAATCCGTTCTGCGGTTTCCTCCCCCCACCACTCCTCCACCTCAGCGCCCTCATCAGCTACCTCAACCCCTACTCACCCCCCATTTCACACTTTCAACCCCACCACCCCGCTTTCAATCACAAAAACAATCACCTCCATGAAACCCACCACGTGCTCATTGGACCCCATCCCCACCCCACTCCTCCGCACCCAGCTCCATTTGTTAGCCCCACTCATTTCTGACACCATTAACCTTTCCCTTTCACTGGAACTGTCCCTACCTCCCTTAAAACAGCCACCATCACCCCTATCCTGAAGAAACCCTCCCTTGATGCGTCGCAACCATCAAGTTATAGACCCATCTCCAACCTCCCGTTTCTATCCAAGGTCCTTGAAAGAGTGGTTGCCTCCCAGCTCCGCTCTTTCCTTTCAATTCATTCGCTTTTTGAACCCCTCCAATCAGGTTTCCGCCCTATCCACAGCACAGAAACTGCCCTGGTCAAGGTCACAAATGACATCCTAACCGCCTGTGACCAGGGCTCCCTCTGCCTCCTCGTCCTCCTTGACCTGTCTGCTGCGTTCGACACAGTCGATCACACCATCCTCCTTCAACGTCTTTCCTCCCACGTCAACCTTCAAGGCACAGTCCTTGACTGGTTCCACTCTTATTTGACCCATCGTTTACATTTTGTTTCTTCCAATGGCTTTTCATCAAACCCCCGCACAGTTTCCCACGGCGTCCCTCAAGGCTCTGTCCTTGGTCCCCTTCTTTTCACCCTTTACACGCTCCCTCTGGGCGACGTCATCCGCAAACATGGGGTAAATTTCCACATGTATGCGGATGACATCCAATTGTACCTTTCTGCCTCATCCCTCAACCCCCAGACGATCGATGTTCTGACAACATGTCTGTCCGACATCGAATCGTGGACGAGCGACAACTTTTTGCAATTGAACGTGAGTAAGACCGAGGCCCTCCTGATTGGCTCAAGCCAGCGCCTCCGCACATCGGGCGCTGCCAGCCTCAACATCCAAGGCTGCACTCTCCACCTCACAAAGCCAATCAGGAACCTCGGCATCATGTTCGATCAAAAACTTTCCTTCCTCCCCCACATCCGCGCCTTGACCGGCACAGCCTATTTCCATCTGCGCAACATTGCCAGGCTCCGCAACTATCTCACCCCCCGCGCTGCCGAAACACTCATGCACGTGTACATCACCTCACGGCTGGACTACGGAAACTCTCTCCTAGTCGGCCTCCCCAGTTCCTCCATTCATAGGCTGCAGGCCATCCAAAACTCTGCAGCCCGTGTACTATCCCGCACCCACCTCCGTGATCACATAACCCCCACCCTCGCCCGTCTCCACTGGCTCCCCATCCTCCAGAGGATCGAATTTAAGATCCTCGTCCTCCTACTAAGGCCTTACACGGCCTTGCCCCATCCTACCTAACCGATCTACTCTCCCCCTACACGCCCACCCGGACCCTCCGTTCAACAGGACTTGGCCTGCTCCAAGCCCCCCGCCCGAACCGCCACACCATCGGAGGCCGGGCCTTCAGTTTCTCCGCTCCCACCCTATGGAATGCCATCCCTCAATCCCTCCGTTTCGTCTCTTCCCTTTCCTCTTTCAAGGCCGATTTGAAGACTTTCCTCTTCGATCGTGCCTTTTGTTTCACCCCGAACTCTTTTACCTCCCCTTCGTGTTTCACCCCTTCCCAAACACTCCCCTCCCAGCTCGGGTCACACGCCTCTTGTTTAGCGCCTTGGGACGTCCTCCCGACGTGAAAGGCACTATATAAATGTAAATTGTTGTTGTTGTTGTTGATTCCTGAAGAGCTCACTGAATGTAATGTTTGTAGAGCTCATGTGTTGAGCATGTGACTAAATACTAGTACAGTTCTACTTAAAGAGAAAAGCCAAGTGTAATCAGCCAAGGGATATGTAGATTACTGGAGTAGCAAGTCGAGTTTCTGAGAAATATTTTTACTAAAATCACTAGCAGTTTCTGTTGATGGTTATATATTTAAACAACAACAACAAAATGATATTTATAGAGTGTCTTTCACGTCGGGTGGATGTCCCAAGGCGCTGTCATTAGAGTTGTTTCTTAATTTTGTCCAATTCAGGCGCAAGCTAAGATGCCCCAACAACATTGTACTAGTGAAAATTGTCATCTACTTATTCATTCAGGGAAAGGCTGTTATAATACTGTTATACTGTATTGAGAATTTTGGACAATTTATGGATGAAAGCAATTTAAATCATTAACAGGGTTGTACAAAGTAGAGATAAAACTGTTTTCAATTTTGGGTCATTATTGTGTCAAAATCTCAAAGTACTTCACAGGTAATTAATCTCATGTGAAGTGACTGTTTTTTATAGGCAAATATAATGCAATTTGTGCCAGATAGGTGTTACAAACTGCCACAACGTGAATGACCAATTAACGTGGAGAAATAATCTGGCCAGGCCCTCTTCTCTTTCTGAATAGTATCATGGAATCTTTAATATCTGTTCACCTGAACAGGCAGATAAAAGACTGATTTGCAACATAATCCTTGCATTCAATACAACATCAACAAAATTACATTGGGAGACACCAGCTCCCAATGTATGACTGCATTGATGAATTTTCCAAAATTCTGATTTTAAGGCTAAGAATTTGAGAACCTCAGAATTTTTAGCTTTTTCTGTTCAAAGCCTCGACCAACTTGACATGATAGCTACTTATGGTAGTTAATTCAATTAACTGACAGTTTTACAGCAACCACTGCTGAGGATTATTTGTTAACCTTTGCAGTAATTTAATTTGACTGCTTTTGAACAATTTCTCCAGTGGATTCAAATGATTATTTTTGCTGTTTTGAGTAAAAGGGGATGAAGTGTGTGCTGTTACATTCACAGAATGAGAGAGAGAAAAAATTAATCCCTCAAAAAATGAGTTGGGGAATTGCACAGTTAAATTTTATGATTCATTTTGCTACAGGTAAACAATCAAATATTCTCCCACCCCCACAGGATTTTAATGTTAACATCAAACATATGCCCAACATCACTCCGTAAAAACCATCCTTTCACCCAATTTCAGCTCTGTGTATCTAATTATCACTCACTTGGAAACAACCAGAATGTCACCTCCCTAGAAAAGATGGGTCAGTGTGCTGAATCTGAAAGCTTCATTTGAGGAACATCTGTTTTATTTCTTGATTTTTTTTCTAAATTATTACTTATCAAAAAAGAGAACATCACAGGTAAAATCACAATTTAAGTGTTGCGTGTTTATTTGTTTTACTTTGAGATTGGCCAGATATGTACCAAGAACTAATGCATTCTTATGTTCCTGTGTGCTTCAAATTATTTGCCAAGTACTGTACTTCTTTCTTTGTGTGAGCTTCTGATTTCATTGACGAAGGTTTTTCTCACACCATAGATACTTCTATGATTGTAGACAATCGGTTACCAATTGCCCTTCAATGTTGCTCTGACACCAGCAGGAGGTAAATGGGAGTCTGAGATGTTGACCAGATACTTGCCACATTGTGCTTGGATTTGTTTGAATTCCTTGGAATCTATGAACAAATGAGCTTCAGAATTTATTTGAAGTGGATTTCCCCTTGATGTGGCATGCATTCAAGCCTCATTTCAGGACTTGAAGTCACATAGTCTAAACTGACACTCCAAGGCAGTGCTGTGGGTGTGCTGCTTTGTTGGAGGGTGGAAATTAAAGATCCCATGACACTATGTAAAAAGAGAAGGGAGTTTCTCTTGATGGCCTGGCCAATGATCCCTCAAATATATTTCATCATTCACTTCATGGCTGTTTGTGAAACATTGCTGGGTACAAATTGACTTCTGGTTTTGGCTACAAAAAATATAGTTGCTAAACTCTAAACTACTGTATATCATGTGAAGTTCTTTGAGACGTTTCCTAATGTGAAAGGCAGTGTATCAAATATAAGGATGATTATTATTACAATGCAAAATCTTGGCAAACACTCCTGAAAATGGCCAGTGACTGTTACAGATATCGGGCATCAGCAATTGTAATCCATTCATCCCAGTGAATATTAATCCATTAGTTTATCATAGAATCATAGAATACAGCACAGAAAGGAGGCCATTCAGCCCATCATGTCTGTGCTGGCTCTTTGAAAAGAGTTGTCCAATTCAATTCTACTCCCCCATTCTCTCCCCATAGCCGTGGAAATCTGTCCTCCTGAAATAATTATCTACTTAAAAGTTGTTGAATCGTTAATAGCTTGTAGTGCTCTCCCTGAATACGAAACATATAAGGACACCTTCTCAAGTCAGGTCTGTTTAGATTAGCATTGTGCTGTTAAGCTATGATACTTTTCCCTCCCTACCCTTCTGGGGTGATATTTTATCTGCCAGAGAGGCTTTGTAGTGTGTACTGGCAGCAGTTGCATTCAACAATGAATTTACTGCATCAAGTAGTTGCTCTTCTTTTGGTGTTGCTCTGATTGACAGGAGGCAACATGAGACCTGTGGGATATGGAGCTCTGCTAATATGCAGTGCTCAATTGGTAGCCCAACCATAGGCTGCTAGTCTGACTTAATGAAGCTATTCTTATGAATACAACCTTTCTAGGCCACACAAATGTGCAATTGTCACTCAAATGTACGTCAGTTATTTTTGCATGGCTTCATTACACATCCTATATATTAAATATGTTAACACATTATAATAGCTTCAGTGAAACCCTCATAAAATGATCAATTTAATAAGGATGTAGAAAATTTGAGCTGGAATGGGCTGACATAACATTATGAGTCCCCATAGGGTCCCTATATTATCCGGTTTGTAGAAGTTTGTAGAAGTTACAGAATTACTACAAATTGGATATTACTACTTATGGTCATAACAGATGTTGGTGCCATGGGCTTTTTTTACTTAGTCAATTCACTTTGATCCATGTTTTATGTGTCTGTACAAGTTACCGTTGCCATTTGCAGAAAATGTCTTGGGTTCTGTTTATTTGTTACTGGTGCTAACCTTATTGCACCTTTCAGGTACCTGAGTGTACTCTGTCGGAAAAGGGTTGATAGAGTGATAGAAACAAAATCATTTATTGTGTTTTACAATAGTAAAAAGAGAACTTCCTGGTCAGCTATAATATGGATAAATAATAAAGCTGAAGAGTGTCAAGTAGGGTGCTTGCTATTAATAAGGAAACAGTATCATAGTCATTTTTATGGTAATTAATTTGATGATTTTTTCAATCCTTGGGTACTCAAGGGACCCTGTACAGGTCAACTGGATCCTCATAGCTTCAGATAATAAGGGTTGAATATATCTAAATACTGCATTTGCAATATTGATGAAAATGCTTGATTAGTTCACATATTTATCTCAGTATTGCTTTAAACACATCTATTCAGACTACTTTCTGTTGCTTCACTAAGAAGATTCATACTTCATACATACTTATCGCATGTTGCTTGTGATCTGTAATAATTTTTTGATTACTGAAGTTAAATAAATTCCCCCAAAATGCATGTGCTTCCATTCAGTCTGAGATTATATTGATTTTTTCCACAATCACTAATCCATCAGTAATTGTGTATGAATTGGATGTATAAAATTATCGTGTGGTTTTAATGTGATGACTCTAGCAGCAATTCAAAGATCTGAAATGATATCCCTCAGAAACTTCATTGTATCAATTATTTAAAAATAATATGTTGGAATTTTCCTGCAATCTCACCAAGGGATTTAGATGAGCAAGATGAAGGTCATAAAACCTTTACAATTTATGACACAATTTGAACCCATCAATGACATAACTGCTTTGCAATCACTCTTTGTCATTGTTCACAATGAAAATTATGAGCTGGAATTTTCCTCTTTATGTTCATTGTACTTAATAATAAATAATTCTTACATTTGAATTCTTGCATTTTTAATGCTGCTTTTCAGGTCGCAAAATGATACACAGTTTTTACTTTAAGGGTATTGACTTGGCATTTTGTGGGCTAACGTTGCAGCCATTTTGCACAAACAATGTCCCCAAAACATCCATGAAATGAATGACCAATTTTACCTAGGGATTATTGGCCAGGACACTGGGAATTATTGGCCAAGGCACTAGTGATGCTTTGACATTCATACAGCAGCATATTTTTTCTCTCACAATGTTCTCCCCCTCTTTCTCCACTGAAGGATTTCAACTCCCTTTTTCTTTGTTAGATGAACAAACAAGGTCCTCCCCTAGCCTCCAGTGTCTTGGTGGTGAGTGCTGGTTAGCTTTTTTCCTATGAGAGCCTCATAGTTGAGATTGAGTAACTCAGCACAGAGTAGAGATTGAATTTGGGGCCTGCACCAGTCTGCATGGCCCCAAATTTATTCAGCTATTCACTGAATAAATTTGTTGAAAGCCATTTAATATGTTAAAATAGCACCTTTTACTGAATCAGGAAACCCTATACCGGGAAAGATGTTGATTTCTGGTATTCTCTATGGAATAGACTCTTCCAATTGCAGTTAACAAGATTTGCAGACAATAACCCATTCAGGCCGGTATTGAAATGAATGGGAACTATCTAGGAGGAAAATTATAAAAACATTGCTGTAAGAAATTTTTTTGAAGTCAAGTTTGTCATGGATGTTTTGGTGCAAGATGATACACCTGTGCTTCAGGTCTCATCAGTATTACTGAGAGCAATAACCCTAACATGCTTAAAGGTGTGGTGAAACAAAAATAATCACAAAATATTAACAGCTTTAATGTTCAGATGCTGATCGACCTGATATGCCTTCCAACATTTTCTGTTTGTATTATTCTGCTCATGACAAGCTGATGTTAAAGCAATAGCACAAATGCCTTGCCTTATTAAATCACAGTGTGGAGTTATTTTCCTTCTGTCAGTAAAATTTACACATGAATAATGATAGAAGGAAAATCTGAGTTGGTCAGGACACTGGGAATTATTGCACTGGGAGCAGTATGACCAGTTAGTCCCTCTAAAATGAAAGTTCCAGGTTTCCTCTTAGCACCACAGGTGATTTCAAGACAGATTAAAATTTAATTAATTGATGCTTCAGACAATAAAATCAGCTTCCTGTGACTATCCAAATGGGGGTGTTTCAATATGATCATAGTTTACTTGCAACATTTAATGAAGGTTGTCAAGACATAACAAGTGTGTAGAAGAAATTTACTAGCGTGATGGCAAGGATGCTCACTTTGAACTATGAGTAAAGACCTGATCTTATTTTCACTGGAATAGAGAAGGTTCAGGAGAAATCAGATAGAAAACTTTAAATTTATCAGAACTTTTGATAGAGCAGATCAGGACAAATTATTTTTACTGCTTGATAAGTCAGTGACTCAAAGGCATACATTTTAATTAGCAAGGAGGTAAAGAGGACAATTAGAAGGAATTGTTTTACAAAGTGTTGATGAGAGGTGGAACATCATTCTGGGAGTGGTCGTCAAAGCAGGATGCATATTAAATTTCAAGAGGGAACTAGATAGATAGTTAAAAATAGTAATTTGAAAAGGTATGAGAAAAAGGTATGTAAATAGGGCTCTTTCAAAGAGCCAGACCCAATGGACTGCATGACCACAAACGTTTTTTCCTCCCGCACTCACCCGGTGTCCTGTGGGGTACCTCAAGGATCCATCTTTGGCCCCCTCCTCTTCCTCATCTATACACTCCCTCTTGGGGATGTCATCCACAGACATGGGGCACACTTCCACATGTATGCGGATTACACCCAACTCTATTTCTCCACTTCACTTTGCGACCCCCATTCCCCTGATGTTCTGTCAGTCTGCCCGTCAGACATCAGGAGCTAGATGAGCGCAAATTTCTTGCAGCTGAATGTTGACAAGACGGAGGCCATACTCCTTGGCTCTCGTCAATGTCTCCATTCACATGGCTCTCACCTCCTCCACCTTCCCGGTCTGCCCCTAAAACTTTCCGAACCTGTGCGCAATCTAGGCGTCAGGTTCGACCCCCAACTGTCCTTGCTCCCTCACATCCAATCCCTCACCAGCACCACCTTCTTCCACCTCCGACGGATCACCTGTCTCCGGCAATACCTCAACCCAAAAGCCTCTGAAACCCTGATCCATGCCTTTGTCACCTCTCGGCTGGACTATTCCAATGCCTTCCTCGCCCGTCTCCCCATCCACAATCCACAGAGTCCAGATGATTCAGAACTCTGCCACCCATGTTCTCAACCACACCAAACTTCACTTCCCCATTACAATAGTCCTTGCCAGTCTCCACTGGCTCCCTGTCCCTGAGAGGATCAATTTCAAGATCTTCATCCTTGCCTTCAAATTCCTCCACTCCTCTGCACCCCACTAACTCTCTGACCTCCTCTCTCCTCAAACCAGCACCTGTTACCTTCAATTAACCGGGTCTGGCCTCCTCCATGTCCCCCGAATCCTCCGCTCCACCCTCAGCGGCCATGCCTATGCCCCGAGGCTCTGGAATTCCCTTCCTCACTCCCTTCACCTCGGTCCCTCTTTTCCCAGTTTCGAGTCCCAGCTGAAGACCTTTCTCTTCGACCACGCCTTTGGTCACCTTTCTACTCCTGCCCCTGGCTCAGTCTCGGGATCCGCTATTGTGAAGCACTCTCAGACGCCATCCGGCGTGGAGGGCGCTATATAAATTGAAATTGTTGTTGTTGTGTAAAGAAGAAAAACTGCACTTGCAAACAGAACATTGTACTTCATGCCATCCACTCTGAAGTTTTTTGATTATTTCTGCAGTATAAATAGACATTGGTAATGTATGGTTTGTGAGTTTACATGACTGACCTCTACTCCTTGTCCCTGAGTTTCTGCCAATCACAGAGTGGGAAAGCAGAAGTGAGGAGCGCAGTTCATTCTTCTTTGTCATGCTTTGTTTAATTATTGCACCATCATGCACATAGTGTTCAGCACTAGTCTTGGGAATTTTTCACCGCAGTTTCGCTGAGCTTTATGACAGTAGAAAACTATGTTAACCCTTGGTACTGCAACAAAGTGATTTACCTTTTTAATATAGGACATGGTGTCAATTTGACATGAATAAGTCCACAAGGACAACATGCAAAGGTTTGCAAGGGTTTCATCACCCATGTGAAATGTTTCTGAGATGGGACAAATGGTCTTTTGCAGGTCCTACCTTCTGTTTGATTGATTCATAGTGTACCAAACTCTAGCTCAGATTGTCGCCCCTAAAGCACACAATGTGCAGTCTATAAAAATCATTCAGTACTGCTGGCTAGCAGCCATGACGCCTTTAAAAATTGGTATGATTGTGTTTCTCTTGTTATTTAGCCTTTGTCAATACTTGTGTCTCCTACACTGAAAATCAACACTGTAAATAAAAAATAGAGATCAAAAATCCATAACAATTCTTCGCATAGTCATCCATGGCAAGACTCAGATTTCACCACGGACATAGTCTCATCTTCATCTATATCTGCTTTTGGAAGTTCAACCCTGTCTTTCATACAAATGGTGCAAATTCTGCTCATGTCTCATTGATGTGAATTGAATCTTTCTGCTGAGAATTACTGCTCATTTATGCACAGCAGGCGATTACTTCACTAACCTGGCCACAAATGGTAATTTTCTCGGATGATGAATAATCTGGCCCTGTTGAACTCTGTGAAATATGCTTTCAAAATCTGTTCCTTGAAGCTAAACGCAACCACATTACAGGATCTTCACCGCCTCACAATTTGTGACAATGTTCTGGCAGCTGTATGCTATTTCTCTGAGAGATGTTCACGATTTATTTGGCTGCTGTATTTATCCAAGATACTAAAATAATGAATGTCACCAGCACAGCTTGTCATACTCTCAATTATGATTTTCTCTGCAATGTGAGCATTCAGCTTACTCACTTTACCGTGCCAGGCACAAAAAAATACTCACGTGAGCCATGCAATCCCAGATGTGAAAGAACTGGCAGCTTTAGCTTCTTTAAGTTTAAAAAGTTCAGCCAACACTTCCATGCATTGCCCTATATTCTTATTAGATAAAATTAAATGTTTAGCAAATTCTTCATTACACTTTTCCCCCACCCCAAAAATTACATGGTTCTACAAGAATGTCTCAATAATGCCTCGAATCAAGATAAGCCCTTTTAATGGTAGACTATTTGTCACATGCCCATAATAGCTAATGTATGCACACCAATGTTCCACAAACTGTGAAAAAAAAGTTTGTTGAATAGTCCGGGGGGGATCTTTAATATTCACCTGAGAATGCACATGGGACCTTGATTTTATGAGTCACACTTACAACAATGCAACACACCCCCAGCACTGCAGCCACGATATCTGAGTTCAAAGACCTACCATGAGCCTTCTGACTGAGATATGCAAGTATTACCACTGAATCAGGTTGACATTACATAAATTGTTTCAATTAGAAGTATGGGGAAGAGAAATTTATGTTTCTAACTCAAATATTTTTTATCCTTAACTTTAAGGTGTGGTTATTTTGTATGTTGTATGTTATTGAGTTTACACTTGTTGTACATTATAACAACAATAACAACAACGCAATTACATTTTTTATAGCGCCTTTCACATCGGGAGGATGTCCCAAGGCGCTGACATAGAGTATTCTGGACCCGACCTTGGGGTAGGGATTGGGGAGGTTAGAGGGCAGTGGGTTAAGAGGTTGATTGAAGATTACATCATCAAAGAGGAAGGCCTTGAGGTGGGTCTTGAAGGAGGCGAGGGATGGAGCAAGGTGGAGGGAATGCGGAATGTAGTTCCAGAGGATGGAAGCAGAATGGCTTGAGGCCCGCCTAATGGTGAAGCAGGGGACATGAAGCAAGCTGGAAATCAATAGATTTCAATGACAAGCTATTTGATTTTAACTGTTTAAACTCCAGTAGTACACCAACACACACATGGTACCCCCACACTTGAGCTCTTGCCAACCTACTCTTAATCGTCTGTAGAAATATGTAATCAGGATGCATTGCTTGGGAGAGAGTGTGAATTCCATTCCAGATACAGGGAAATTTCCTTGCATAAGTCCGTACATATGTAGATCTCCCAGTTTCATTTTGATACTCTTAGGTATCTCAGTCAGGTTGGTCAGGGTTGAACTTGACATGTGTTAGAAACTGGCTGACCAAAAAAAATCATTTCAATGTAACTTTAGAATTAGCTATCAGATAACAAAGTACTTTTAGCCATAGTAACATCTGATGATTTGGGGCGCAAACATATAAACAGTGCTGTAATGACTGAAAACGTCGCACAGCTGAATTCAAATTAAATATTAATATAATGGTTTGCAGAATAAACTCTACAGTTCATAGCAGGGAGATTCTCTTTCCATCAAATGCTGTAATGCACTGAAGATATATAAGCATTAGATTGTGGAAGATATATGATATACAGTACTTAGAAAGTATTATATACTGATTGTGTTATACACTGAAAATAATCCAAACTGTAAGGCACATTGGGGTGAAATTTGTGACCCCCAAGAACAACAACATATAGCTCCCCTCACACAGGGGCATGCCTCAGAGTGCTTGACTGTGGCAGAGTATGACTCTGAGTTGGGGGGAAAGAAGATGGCTCTTGGCATGGTCAAAGTAAAAGGTCTTCAGGCATGAACTGAAGATGGAGAAGGAAAGGGTAAAAACAGTAGGATACAAGAAGAATTTTCCATAGTTTCGGGGCATAGTGGCTGAAAGTGCAGCCACTGATGGTGGAAGGGAGGGCACAATGGAAATGCAGAACGTTGGAGCCAGTCAAGCGGAGGCAATGGATAGTGGGTTTGATGGTAAGCAGATTGGATGGGAAGGGAGGTGCCAGGCAGGAAGGGATTTGAAAACTAGTCTGAGGATCTTGAAATTGATCTATCTGGTGAATAGGGAGCCAGTGGAGCCTGACAAGAGTGACGAGAGGAAAAACCATTTGCTGAGATGAAATGGAGATGGTTAGTTACTTAGGAATTGAGCCACTAAGGTGGATGAGGAAGGAGAGTTGGTGGAGGGGGATGGCGTAGGCGGCTGTGTTGAACATGGTGGAGAGAAGAGGGGGAGTTGGGTGATCAGCAACTGGGTGAGGAGGGGTTCGAGTCAGCAGGTGGTGAGTTTCATCAGGGAGATGCTGGTTGAGAGGGAGATGTGTGCTAGCCCGCATGAAGGTTGCTACATAAATTCGAATTGTTGTTGTTGAGTAATTGGAGCAAATGAGTATAGGAAGAGGGCAGTGGGCCATGGTGGAAGGAGGATATGGTGTAGATGGTCTTGGGGGTAAGGGTAGGGACATAGGAGAGGAGGATGCACCCAAGTGGATATTTTTTATCTTTGACACAAAGAAGTCTAGGACCTCTTCGCAGTTGCCATTTGAATTGAGGACAAAGGTAGTTTGGTGGGGGTGGGGAGTGCATGGAGTCAGTGATGAATGATGGAGATCAACGCCTTTGGGTTGTTTTTGTTTTCAACACCTAATATTCAGAAATCGCATATTGTTCATAACATTTTCACACATTATATTACACAATACCTTGGGACTTCCTCCCAACGTGAAAGGCACTATACAAAAGTAACTTTGTGGTTGTTATTGTTGTATATTAAGTTTTTTTTATTAAAACTATTTACCTGTCAAAGGTTCTGATTGATTTAATAATAATAATCCCTAAAAAATGTTTTTAAATTGGTCATTTCAATCCACGACTGTTTGTGGGACACTGCTATGCACAATTGGCTGCTGTGTTTCACCCACAAATATACAGTCAATTCACTTTACAGTATATTCTGTGAAGCGCTTTGGGACGTCTAGAAGTTGTGAAAAGCGCTATATCAAAATACAAGGATTATTATTATTATTATACAAATACAACAGTATACCAAGATAGAAAGACATGGTATCATGCATTAAATTGTGTAAGGCAGATGTTTCATAATAGAAACACACCAACGTGACATACTGAAAATACACATACTGAACCATTTATAGTCTATGATACTCTTTGTGTAACATATAGAAGCTGATCATATTTAATTTGCCAATAAAATGTATACAATTGGAAACTTTGCAGCATGTGGAGAAATGCCAGTGGAAATAATAGTCATATTTCCTTTAGTATGGCGTCACTGTAACAAAGCTATATCAAATACAGCTGTAATTGATATTCTTCAGCTACAAGAACTCTGATAAATAAATAAAGGCTAGTCAGTAGCTCTGATGGCTTAATTTTTAATGACATTAACTGGTATCAAACAGACTCAAAAGTCATTGATTCAGTTCATAGTCATTACTAAGTTGAAGAAGATGTTTCATTTAGAATGCTTTTTAATGATTAAAACATTTTAAACCGCTTCACCAGAAGTATTGCCATGTGCTTTGGTTGGCAAATGCAGAAGACATTTGTTGCAACAAACAGCCATGAGGTGAATGACCAATTAATGTGGAGGATTGTTGGCCGGGATACAAAGAGAAACTCCTTTCCCTTTTAACTTGCATTGTGGTATTTAATGTTTCATCCAAAGAAAAAGCACCTTTGGCATGATAATGAAGAGATAGGCTGGACTGAAATCATGACTTGAGGCATGAAGCCACGACCTTCTGACTCAGAGATGAAAGTGGTACCAACTCAGCTAACACTAAATTGATCTGAAGTAGAGAGAATGAGGCAAAGGGGGTACTGTAATTCCTCTCAAACCTCTAGGCTAGGAGAAGGAGGAAAATCATTGAATGATCGTAGACTGGATCACGATCAGGAAACCATTGCTGCAAAAATCAAGGAAATTGCATGAGGAGAGAATTGAGTGCTCCCCACATCCATTGTTGAATAGGCTCCTAGAACGCAGGGAACAAACACTGTGCTTTTGCTCATTTAAACAAATGTTGATATGCATAGTTATTAGGAACAAAATACAGTATTGAGAGATTAAGCAAAACATTGCTCAGAACTCCCATCATCCCAAACCTTCAAATTCTGACTTTTAAAAAATAACCCAAATCGATAAAATGCCATTTTAGCTTTTTAGAGCTTTATTAAGACCACCATGGAAGACACATCTGAGAAGTATAATCATAAAAGGAGTTAACACAAGGTCAGAGCTGAGGCCAGTGATATCCTTTCAAGAACATAGGTGTAGAGACCATTCCAATATCAAACTGAAAGAAAGTGAGGTCCAGACAAGAGGGTATCTGCTGAGGTTCAGCGGTTCAGGTTCCAAAATAAACTCATATCACAAAGATGTGGAAATCAACCTGGAAAAGTCCCGCTTGTTTCAGATCATATTAGGTTTGGAATAAAGAAATCAGGAATAAACAGTAAACATACTGGCCGATTAATTTGATGTTACGAGTGATCTTATGATGTACTGAAGAATAGTGGTGCGGGGAAAATCCTAAACGATGCACTGAGCAAATGCATTCAGGATACAAACCACAGATACTCAATGTCAGTCATTCCATGGGTGGCAGGGAGCCAAGAACTCACAGTGAATGTGAGTTGTGTAGGCTCCACTCAAACATCCTGTCATTAATGAGCTGCAATTCAGTGTTTGTGTACCCAACACGTGTTCAGTGCCTATACTTCTGCTCTGAGCAAATTAATGCTAATTTAATACAGGAACATTTTATATTTAATTTTGAGCTCCTTTAAAACAAGATAAATAAATGGGTGACAATAGCAGACTCTCAATCTCTATAGCTTTAAAATGAATATAGTGTATAATCAACATGGCTATGTTTTTAGGCTGAAATGAAAATACAAACACACCTTCAGGGTTTTGTTTGTGAGAAATAAATAGGTCAGAATAAGTTCTCCGTGTAAAGGAGCAGTGCTTCTTTTTGTTAAAGGTTGCCTTTTTTTAATTAATTATTTTTATTCACATGCCCCATCAATTGAATAGCAATACAGCCAACGGCTTTATTGTATACCATTAATTTTAAAACATAATTAAAAATGGTTTGCTGTGGCATTTCTTTCTGAAACCTCCAATGATTACTATTCATGGATTTAAGTGATTAATAAAAATTGAGTAGTTTTGCACAGAAAAGCTCATGTTGAGTTCCTTGCTTTCATCTGTGTGGGCTGCAGTCCTGCACGCTGAGCCTATTATTTTTCCTTTAAATCTCAGTTCTGATTTTTTAATGAAGTCCCGTAATACCAAAAAATGTTTTCCTCTTTTGCTGTGTATTTTTGTGGGGGATGCTGCTTTTAACTGGCTCGGTTTAACTGCCCTCAAAATAACGCTAGTCACACAAATCTAACTTATTCTCTGGGCTGCAAGAAACAAAACCATTTGGATATAAGAAGCATGGCAGTGATCACAGTATGAATCTCAAGCTGACACCACACAGTGCTCATGAGACAAAGCTGAATAATGATGTGGGACCAATGCGGGTACTGTATTCGAGTTGTTCGCCATGAGATTTGTAGGTTAGGTTAACCATATGCAAATGCACACAAGTACCCTTATTTATGTAATGAATAACCAATGTGAAGGAATAGAGAATAACCTGTAACCCTTTTAATTATTATGATAACTAATAATAATCCTTGTGTTTGATACAGCTCTATTAACATTAAACGTCACAAAGTGCTTCTCGGGTAATTGCTGTCACAGGTAATGACTGAGTACTTGTAAGCAAAAGGTTGATGCACTGATTGTTAGCTACGTGATTGCAATTTCTTCTGTGCACACGCGTTTACACGTGGCTAACACAAACTTACATCTCCGTGAGTCATCAACACCCAGCACAAAGTGTTCATGTCTCTGTGATGTCTGTTTCAAACAGTGACAGATGTTGGTTGATGGTTTAACTTAATCCTGGTCGAAGTCTTTTCAGGAAATATATTCCATATTAGCATCCATAAATTGCAGCAGAGAATCTCAGTTGCAAGATGTGAGCTGCATGTCGTGGGAAAGTGGGTCGAGTGATGAAGGTACAATTTGAAATGAAAAGAGATTTACTTTCAACAGATATTAATAAAATTAGTGCTATGAAACATCACTGAACACTGGCCTTTCATCTCTGGAACCTCAGTTTGAATCCAGCTAAGATTGATGAAATGAAAGACTCCTGCCTGTTACGTATAAAGATTGTTCATGAAATGCATTTGGGATTGTCTTAATCAGCTTTTAGTCGACATAAAGCCGTTCTTTTCTTACCACTAATTCACTCAATGAAGCCATGGGGTGGCTGGTGTGAGAAATTAATGGTGACATCTACATTGTCAGCGATTCATAATGGGAGCTGAGGCACAAATAAAATCTTCTAGTAACTGGTAGTATGTGATATTGACCCTGAGAACTCCAGGAGTACTGTATATTGTGTTGGAAGTGTAATGGTGTATAATGCTGCCAGTTACTGGAAAGAACCGCTACTGAGGGGACATCTGCAGAATATCAGCTCTTCAGTTTGGACATAATGACTGGCATGGAGACAACCTCAGTCTAGAGATTACTAGCAGTCACTTGCGTCTTTTCTGTCTGCCTCTTGTTTCTGTCTAGGTGACAATCAACATATATTAGACTGCACCTTGTCAAAGAACGTTACAATTCTGTTGACATTTTAATAGATAATACTACTTGGATAAGAATTTTTTTAGTCGTGGTAAATGGCTAATGTTTCTTTCAAAGGTCATTTTCTTATTAAATAAGTTTAATATTATTTCAAAATGGATTTAATTGCTTCTCTTTTTGCCTCTCCTGTTTCTGGATGTTTGAATGTCACCTTCTGTACATATGGATACTGTGTTTGAATCCAACTGAAATTGATGGAATGAAAGCTTCTATTCACTTCTGTATGTACAGGCATTGAATGGTCTGTGTTACCCCTATAGTAGTCCACCCAACTGATATTTAATCATCTTTGCAGTTGATTGTGAGGGAGCATGTCGGGTGCATAATCAAGGGCTTCACAGGATATACAGGACAATCTCCTGATGTGAAAGTCATTATACTACTGTAGTTAGTTGTTGTTTGTTGTTGTAATGTGTAGTGACTGTATTTGTAGGCAAACACAATAGCTAATTTGTCAATTTGCAAGGCAATGTCCCACAAAACAGCTACAGAGTGAATGTCCAATTTTATTTTGAGACAGGGACAAGCTGTGCTGGTAATGGGCATTTGCCTAACTTCTCATATAGATTCTGGCATCCACATGCAAGTGCTATATATTTCTCACACAAACTCTGTGTGCTTCCTACCAAAATGGTGTATCGCTCCCAAGTACAGCACTAATGTGTGCGATAAGCATTTGAAACATCTCATTCCAGTGAAACCTTTTGGACTCTGATGTGGCAAACAAACATGATCCAGACACAAATATAATTAATTGTAAAACCTCTTTTGCATATTTAGTAGGAAAGTAGTGAACATGAAAACAAAATGTTTTGACAGATAATTACTGAAAATGCACTGATTTTTTTTAAAAAAGACATCACCTTCGCTATCAAGCTTTGAGAAGAAAGGCAGGCACCTCTGTCAATTAATGACAATAATAATCCTTATACAGTATTTGGTGGAGCATCTTTCATGGGACATCTTAAGACACTTTTCAGCATATAAGTGAATATATCCTGCAAATAGACATTTAAGGATATATGTGAATATGCTCAGCAAATTTGTGTTATGCGGGTGAAGGAATCTGGAAGGGTAGTGTCACACAATCACAAGGTAGATCGGTATGAATAGGCCCTTTGGCACATCGAACCTCATCCCTCTGGAACACCCACCCTGCCAATCTCCCATCAATGCATCAAACTGCGTTTTAAATATGTCCAGTGTTCTAGCCTCTACCAGTTCTCTTGGCAACCTGTTAGTTATTGATTATTCTCTTCATAAAGAAAAACGTTCAGGTATATGTCCTGAAATTATTTTTTTACAACTCTGAATCTATATCCTCTTGTTCTACTGCAATGAGATATCCTAAAATATTAATCTGGGTTAACTTTCAATTCCATTTAAAATGTGGTAACTCTATGAGGTCTTCTCTGAGTCATCTTCTCTCAAGACTAAAGAGTCCTAGCTTCTCTGGTCATTCATCTAACACTGGGAATCATAATGAATACACTTGGGTTGTCTTATCTAGCTCAGGGTGCCCTTAATTTGGCATCAATTTGTTTTCTATCAACTGCAAGTATAATTCTTTTTTATGCCTCTTTGTCACACAGTCCTCGGGAAAGGGGGCAAAGGGAAAATACAACACTGACTCAAAAGAGGGAGCTCTTTTAAGGTTTGCACTAATAGGGGCAGAGGAAGGAAATTTGGCTCTACAGTGGAGAAATACCAGGAAAACATTAACAACAACAACACAATTACATTTGTATAACGCCTTTCACATCAGGAGGATGTCCCAAGGCGCTGGATAGTTACTGCTTCAGACCTGAGCTGACAAGGTGGGTGGTGGGGGTGGGGAGGAGTTGCCAATGGGTCCATCGAAGAGGAGAGTCTTGAGGCGAGACTTGAAGGAGGCCAGGGAGGGGGCGAGGCGGAGGGACTGCGGGATAGAACAGAGGGGGCGGACGGGTTGGTAAGGGGATAGGAGGTCACGGATGTAGGGTGAGGCGAGGTTATGGAGGGCTTTAAATGTGAGAACCAGGATCTTGAATTGGATCCGCTGGATGATGGGGAGCCGGTGGAGTCAGGCAAGGATGGAGGAGGTGGGGTCATAGAGTTTGGAACGGTAGAGGACACGGGCCGCAGAGTTCTGGATTATCTGCAGCCTGTGGAGGGAGGAATTGGGAAGGCTGACCAGCAAGGCATTTTCATAATTGAGCTGGGATGTAATGAAGACATGGATGAGGGTTTCAGTGGCTTTAGGGGTGAAGTATTGGCGGAGTCGGGAAACATTGTGGAGGTGGGGAAAGGCAGAGCAAGTCACTGCTTGGATGTGAGAGAGCAAGAGTTACTACTGAAATTTGAAGAGTAGTAGACTGCTAGAATTTGTACTAAAACGCTAGTGAAATTCCGTAGGCCTTTTTAATCAGGGTTAGAAAGCCAAGTTATCACAATAAAAACGTAATTGGGCACTATTGACAACTGAGCTCAGAATGGTGGATTGAGCAGCAGGTTGCTTTGGGGGAAAATGTTCCTTGAATTGAAACATTCTTTCTTTTCAGCTATTTCTGTGTTCAGCCATGAATTGATTTGCTTCCTCAAATGTCAGTTCTGTGTGAAGATGTCTACCTTTCAGCAGTTTTGCTCTTTACAGAATTTATTGTGTTCAAAGTGATAATATCCCTGACTGTTCAGCGCCTTGAGATATCCCCCCAACGTAAAATATACTGTACAAATGTAATTTGTTGTATTGTAGATACATACCACATCATTGAACCTGTGCAGCTTTGAGAAGGAGGTCACGGATGTAGCATGGGGTGCATTTTGCCCACAAATATACAGTCAATTCACTTTACAATACATTCTCTGAAGCACTTTGAGACATCTAGAAGATGTGAATAGTGCTATATCAAATTCAAGCGTTATTATTATTATTGAATGAAACCCAAACTGGCATTAACTCTTTCAACATTCGTGTACTGCGATTTCAAACCTTGAACCTGATGTACCAACACGATCATTTCCTTTCTTGAGTAGGCACAAGCAGCTGTATCAACATTCGACCTGTCAGGCTATCTGCCCACCAAACCCACCCCCCACCTCCGTCAGAGTCCCTCCGACGTACCCCCTTATTCACCTCTATCGAGATCTGTCTCAAGACCTCCTTCTGCTATTGCATTTGAGATAGTGTCCTATTACAATGTTGAGATAATCTCCAAGTACTGTAAAGTGGATTGACTGTGTATTCTGTGGGCAAAATGTGGCAGCCATATACATAGCAATGTACTGTATCACAAACAGCCATGGAGTGAGTGACCGATTTTATTTGGGGGATTTGTTGCCAAGACACCAGGAGAAACTCCCTTCTCTTTTCGAATGGTTCCATACAGTTTAAAGGTTCCAAATGGTTGAAATTGCTGTTATTTAACATCAACTACTTTAGTCCTAACCTTGACCTTTTTTTCTACTCTATAGAAATTAAAAGATTGAGTTGAAATGAGCAGGACATTGACTGAAAGTTGGAGTTATTCCAATGGCAAGAACCCAGGAGGGGGCAGGAGATGGCTGTAGCAAGCTGGCAATAGCAGAGGAAAAAGTGCATCATTATTTCTACACAGCTGCAAAACCTACTTATTCCAAGCTGTAACATGTACAGAAATGTGGCAGCTAGATGTTCTTCACTGAACTTCCTTTGGAAAAGCCTCTAATAAAGCTTTTACTATCGATTGTTTTTCATGAAACTAGTTGTTGCATCTTATTCTATCACTTCAAGGGTTAAAGCAAAGTTTTGTCAAGCTGCTGGCACTGGTGACACTTCCATTCTGTAGCTGAGAAGCAAGTCTCCATGAATTTGCTGCAATAATGTTCTTCAGGCTATTTTATGAGTGGTTTTAAAAATCCCACAAGTTTTCAAATTGAGTGACTTTTAAAGACTGGTAAACAGACTGTTACACTGAGCAAAGGGAAATGGGAGAGGTGCAAACAATACAGCATGGAAAATATTCACAGGGGCATTGTGAAACAAACAAGGCCAAAAGGGCACACTGTATGGAGGGTGCACCACCCCGCCCAGATTCACTTCCCTAAAGTGTGGAGGTTTCAGTTAAAAGATTGAAACTTAGCAAACAGCCATCTTCACGAGCAATTGGCTACGGGAATAACATATCTTTCATTTTTTTGTTTTACTATATGTATTAGATGCCCAACTAAACTCTATTTCTAAACATTTCCTTTTCCATGTTAAGTCTGCAGTGGGGTCCTGTAGTTCAGTGATTAGAACAACTCGCCTTACAAGTGAGAGACACCGGGTTCGATTCCAGGCAGGGCAAAACCTTGAGCAAGTTTCCTTACTCCATACACAAGATAATAATGATTCAAGAAAAATAAAACAGTAATAAATTGGTCAATTCAATCCACGGCTGTTTGTGGAACACTGCTGTGCTCAATTGGCTGCTGCATTTCGCCCACATATATAGTCAATTCACTTTACCCTATATTCTGTGAAGCACTTTGAGACAACTAGAAGATGTGAAAAGCGCTATATCAAATGCAAGGATGATTATTATTATTATTATTCAGTCACAATTTCTGCTAAGTATATTCCCATATTTCCAAAAATCTTTAAAGATTTTTTTGACAGACGTTGTTACTACTTTCTGCTCCAGGTGTATCCAGTGCTTCAGCCAAAACAAAAAAGTGTTTGATTTGATGACTACAATTTTGGTCTGTTATTTGTCTAGCTGGAACAATTCAGTATGCTGTGAATATCTAGAGGTATGTAACTGAGGATGAATATTGGAACATGAGAAGGTGACAAAGTTAAGAAAGGATCGTCGACCCTACTCATTGGATCAGACATCAACAACAACCTATATTAATACAACACATTTTAAGTAAGGAAACATCTCGTAGCAGTAATGACTCCAACCAAGTACTGTACTTGCACGATCCAGGATATACTCCAACTTCCTGAATTTCCCAAGGGAAGTATCAACTTCAAGTGAAAACGTATGAAAGGATAAAAGTGACTGAGACTTCTCACCAAATAATGATAACATTTCATTTAATGCTTTTCGCATCGGGAGGACATCTCAAAGTATTTCACAGGATTTACTATAAAATGTCGTGACTCTGCATTTTGTAAGAGAATAGTATTGAACGAGATTTCTATAATATCAGCCTCCCTCAGTTGGTAGCACTTTCACCTCTGAGTCAGAAGGTTTGTGGGTTCAGACTCCACGTCAGGACTTTGAACTTATCGTCTGGGTTGACAATCTAATGCAGTGCTGGGGAAATGCTGCATCAAGAAGGTGTTATTCTTCAGATGATATGCTAAAGAGCTCATTATTTCACTACTTCAAAATTGAAAGCACTTTCTTAATCTTTTCCTTCCAGATTATCCCTTACTATCTTTCCAAAGCAGTATCCAGCTGCTTTTTCCTCAGAATGGGCAATCTCATTCTTAACCAAATTCTCCCAGTCCAGTTTGGAAGCTCTAAACTTTAGTCATTTTGTGCACTTGAAGCCTGATCTCAACGATTCCAAACTGCCAGGAAATGTGGGCAGAATCACCATTAGCCTGGCAGGAACCATGCGCAGACCTTTGATGATTGCCATTGTCTTAGCTTTGAGCCTTTTTCTTTAAATGAAGATGAAGCAGCTGATTGGGAATTTTTGCTTTGAGAGACCAAGGAGGAAATATGGACAGGAGCTGAGCAGTTTCTGCAGGAATAATGGCAAGAAAAATGGCATATTGGAGCACGGAAGGGGATACAGAAGAAACAGAATCAAGATGATAAAAGAGAAATCAGGAATTAGAAGAAGCCTTGGGCTGTACAGTTCAATAGCAGCAAAGCTCAAATAATTGATAAATATAACTGCTAATACTTTTAAAAAATTCCAACAATTTGCTGTCTTAACTCAGAACTTCATCAGATCTATTTGTTAAGTTCAGTATTTATTCATTATTTAGTGAAACTGGGTCATTTAACTACTTATTGAAATCATTTTGCATTTTACCAAAACTAAGTCCTTCTATTAATTATTTGTTAATTCCAGGCAGGAATTGATTCAAATATTTGAATCTGTCACCAGTTCAATTGCTCCTTCATTTAATTTACTAAGTTATTTAATTATTAAATCCAATTAGTATTGTGGCTTCTTTATTAAATTGTTCATCTTTTTCAATGCTCTTCTGAAAATGTTCACTCATTCTGGGATATGATTCTATAGGTATTACCCACCTTTCAATACCTTGCTCAAGTTGGAACAAACATAGAAACATAGTAGAACAGTAACAGGGGGAGGCCATTTGGCTTATTGAACCTGCTTCTTCCAGTTTATTAGATCTTGGCAGTTCTTTTTATGCCAATGCCTGTGCTTTTACTGCACCCCATAATACCTCTGTAATCCAAATATCTATCTCGCTTTTTAACATTCCATTAATTTCACTCTACTGTGTTCTGGGACAGACTGGTCCACATCTTCACAACCCGCTGCATGAAGAAATGCTTCCTAACATTAGTTCTAACTATTTAGCTGTTTGATCTATCAAGCCTGCTTTCCCATGTCAATGGCAACTTTGCAAAATTTTGTTTCCCTGTCTTTTCTCCATATGCCTGGGCAGTGAGGGTGGTCTATCTGTTTGGCTGTGGGGCATCATGATATCCAAGCCTGAATCTGTCTTCACTCAACTTCCAAGTTTACAGGTCCATCGAGGATAAGTAGCTAGTGATCAGGAGTGGGAATCTTCTTTAACTAAAGTGCACTGAGGTCTATAATACTTAGATTGCCATGCCAACATTTGTCTCAACAACAGTCTCAAAATATTTGATTGGCATATGCTTTCTCTCCATAAATATATCAGATGTGTGATTAAGAAACACAGCTACTGTAGACCACGTTGGGTTAACACATACCAGACTCAGCAAAAACAATACCTTATATACCACCTTTCACATACAGTACAGTAATGTCTCCAAATGCTTTAGAGACACTGGAGAGAAATCTGAGCAAGGTGGGCCCAACAATTGAACTCAAGAATGACACTGCTGCCAGGCAAAACAAGAAGCAGAAATTTAAGACTGTGAAGTATTGAAATGGTGCACCATGTAATTAATCCTTCACTATTTTTTGTCAACAAATAATGATCAATTTACTGCAGAAATGCGAAAAGCTCCCTAAAAAATGCAAAGACCTCTGGCCTACGGCTGGGAAGGTGTAAGATTTGTGCCAGACACCACCTTGTTGGGTCATTTTTAAAAATAAAATTCATACAGTGGTAAGTTCAAGCCAAACAGCTTGTCAACACTCATTGTTTAGAGAACATGCGAAGAATGGTTTATTGGCGAGGACTGTGGAGAGAGGAATTTAACAATAAAAAAAATCCTTGCATTCATGCAAGAACTGTATCATGTTGAAACCTCCCATAAGCACTTCACAGATTTTTTTTAGTGTAGTAACTCTGTAATTGAAGGAAACCATGGTAGTCAATTTGCTCACAACAATGTGTCACAAGCAATCATGAAGTGAATGACCAATTGCATCTGGAGAACGTTTAGCCATGAGAAACTCACTTCTCTCATTGAAAAGTGACCTGGGATCTTTCATATCCACCTGAAAAGGGAGACAGGACTTTGGTTTAACTTTTCATCTGAAGGATGGCACCTCTAAGAGTGGCTCAACACTCCATTAAAGTGTCAGCCTAGAATAAAACTGAAAAAAATCTATGCATGTCCAGTGAGGTATTTTTTCCCTCTGTGGATAGAAACAACTGTGGGGGGTGGAAGAAGTAACGTACAATGTCATAGTGGTTCTTAATTCCCTTTCTTAAAGGGAAAGATTGGTAAATCCAAAGTATCAAAAACATTCTTGTATCCAGAAATAAGCCTAGAACTTCAATTAATTTATCCGGTCTGGTTAACAATTCAATTTACCCATTCGGATGTTGGGATGTTGGGATATCCTCCCGACATGAAAGTGGAGGATATGTAATTGTAAATGTAATTCCCCAAGTGTACCAGACTATTTGTCTCTGACCTAACCCTATATTTATATTATTTCAGCACAAACCCTCAGTGAAAGTCATCTAAAGGTAGGTGGTAAGTATTTTTCCTGCAATGCTTTCCAGCACCAAGAGGAAGTAATAACTAAAATAGTGCCATGACTCAGTGAAATCCATCGGTACAGACCCCATCTCAGTGTTAAGGAATACAGTACAATTTTGCCTAGAGTTTCTGAAATAAATGATATCAGAACAAATTATTTAAAGAAACACGACTGCATGTCACACAGATTGATTGTGTTTCTCTCAGTCTCTCTGCACCTTCGAAGCCCACTTTAAGACCTTTGTTTTTTAAAAATCCTTGCGTTTGACATAGTGCATTATCACATCTTCGAGACATCTCAAAGTGCTTCCCAGGATACGCTGTAAAGTGAATTGACTGTTTATTCAGTGCGCAAAACAAATTATGTGATTAAAGAGCTGGCTTGTCAATACGATGTGGAGTGCGGGTGGTTTTAATCTCTCCATGTTACATGGTTTATCTGATGTAGCAAAGCAAACTGACCAAACTTTGGTCACCTTCTCCCCCTCCTTCCTCTGTTCCCTTTCCCTTTAATGTGTAACTCAATCTGCGCGATTAAGCATTTTAAGTATAGTACGTCCTTCCAATGTTAAAGGCACTATATAAATGTAAAATGATAGTTGTTGATGTCCACTTGCATGAGCAATGTTTAAAAATTCCACACATATAATTTAAACCGATAGCAAGCACGATTTTCTGGGAGTCCAAAAGCAGAAGTATTAGAGATTGCAGGAGAGAAAAAAAAGTCTATAAAGGTTACGGATACGATACTGGTTTTCAGCAACTTCTTTTGTTCCCCTCTTAATGCCACTCTAGATCCAGTGTCACATTGACTTATAAGTTAGTTCATGCTCTTCCAGAAATAGAATCAATGGAGAAGAAGGCTAACCGCACAACTGTCCGTTGTGAAGCCTTGTGGTTAAATCTGGGGTACCAGGCCTGTACAGAGCTGCCAGAAAGTGAAGGCAAACTATTTCAGTTCCTCTCTTTCCATGTGCCACTTTGCTGATTTCCAGTGTCAAAAAGAGAAGATCTGTTATCACTCGTCTGACAGTCCATAAATTAAACAAGTAGGATATAAAATAGAATTTTCAGTTGGCTAAAAAGAGAAGTATTGATATCTGGTTCAAAGAGCTCCATCTGAAAGGTCTATGTTTTCACAGAATATTTTTAAAAGTTTCACAGTGCCAAATCTTCCGTAGTCTTTTTTGCATCTAACCCGGCAAAACAACTACTATTTTAATATTAATTTATTCTCTACTAAATGTAAAACAGACCCACTTCGACATCTCACTGGAAGAGAAAAGCCTTTCCACCAATCACCAACTTCACAGAAATCATGATCCACAGGTTACAAGAAAAGAAAGAAAACCAGAGGGAGCAGCTCATTGGAACTGGGCTGAATAGTACAAAACAACAGAATTTAAAGTGGTATTTTGTTCAATGTTTCAATGACAATGTGCTGGTAGTAAGTTATCATAATGCAAAGAAAATTGTTCAGGAATTTACTTTTACATGAACAATACCCCTATTTTAATGTGGCCTAGAAAATCTAATTGATTAACTATAAGAAAAGGCTGTGTGTAGATGTATAACAACAGCTCTCCTACAGACATCTAAATCTTTCAGTTCCCCCAATTATGATTAACATATCACTGACAGTTATGACAGGAGTTAAGACTTTATCCATCTGGCTGGTTCTAGATTTATAAAGGAATCCTATCCGACTCCATCTCTCTCATAAAAAAACACAAAATACTGCAGATGCTGGAAATCTGAAACAAAAACACAAATCACTGGGAACACTCAGCAGGTCAGGCAGCATCTATGGAGAAAGGAAAAGTGAGTCAATGTTTCAGGTCCACAAAACTGAAAACTGTTTGAACTGTTGAACTGTCTAAACTGTTTGTTCACTTTCCTAATTCTGAACATGAACTACTTGTTCTGGGGCATGCTTTCACACTCGGAAGGAAATCTCCAAGCTCTTTACACAGCTGGCTGGGAACCTGAGCTGTCGGTAGTTGTAAAGGTTGGGGTGTGGAATAGATACCAAAAAAATGGTCAAAGACATAAGTCTTGTGTTGTTAGTAAGAACACTTGTATGAGATCCCTTTTGAGCCTTCTGTTCTCCAGTGTAAAATGGAGAAAAATTGCAAGTAGAATCTTGGTAAAAAATTAATTTCAGAAGATCTGAATAATTCCATGATAACACCCACAGAAGAATTTGAAAAATAAACTTTGAATATTGTGGTCTACTATTCACAATGGGATTTGTAAAGAGTAGATCCTGCAGATACTCGATTATGAATTAGGTCAACCAGAGATAATTGTCCAAAGATCCCCACTTAGACAATAACCTCAAGCCGATGTCTCTGTGGCAGAAATTCAGCTTGACGCAGGTCGAAACTGAGAATGGCATCTGAGTGGAGGCGCAGAGGCTAGCCATGGTCATATTCCACTAATTAACATATATCTCAATGGATTTCTATGGTTAGAACAATTGAAGAAACGTTCCAGAGAACAAAGAATTTTAGTCGTTTAACCATGTTTGGTAAACACATTTAAAAACATTCAGCATTTTAAGGTTTAAAGCTCCACATTTGTGTGGCTCTGTCACAGTATCCTGCTGTGTGTGTAGTCTTTGCAAGTCAATGAGCTCTGTTGGCAGACACACATTCAAGCCTCTGTTCACAGACAGGCACACATTCTATTCTCCCTTCACCCCAATTGTACAGAATCCTTCTCCCCCTCTTTGAACATTGCTGATCTTATGTCCTTTATTATGCCTTCTTTTTCACCCCATGCTTCAAGGAGAAAGGAAGTTGTTAAAGTTACTGATTTTGCTGGTATCTGATTTAACAACTTTTTACACAGGGTCCTGAATATATGGAGTGGACCCAGAGAGAAAGTCATTGTCGACCAAAATGTTGGCAAATTCAAGAAGGAGCTGGGGCAGAAACCAACTGAAGTAGATTAGGCATCATAAGATCACAAGAGAGGTACGGGAGAAGAAGACTCTTGTTGTTGTTGTTTCCATGTTTTCTGGACTTCTCAACACGCTTCGCCCACAAATATACAGTCGACTTTCCTGCTTTACTTCCCCCTGCCTCGACCCCTCCCCTTTTGCTTCTTTACCCCCTTTTGCTCCTAGTCCCACTTCCGTGACTGATTGTGGGACACTGCTGTGCGCAATTTGGCTGCCGCGTTTCGCCCACTAATATACAGTTACTTTTCCTACTATGCTTTATCCTGCCCTGATCCTTCCCACCCTGCTCTTGTCCTACCTGACTGTACAGCGCCTTGGGATGTCCTCTCGACGTGAAAGGCGCTATATAAATGTAAGGTTTGTTTGTTGTTTGTTTTTTCACAGAATATACTGTGAAGTGAATTGCCTGTATATTTGTGGACAAAACAGGGCAGCTAATTGTGCACAGCAGTGCCCGCAAACAGTCGTGGATTGAAATGACCAATATAAATTTACATTTATATTAGCACCTTTAATACCCTGGTTTTGCATCCAAAATGGAATTGGCAACCAAGGGGATTAGGGAAGGGAATTACATTGCCACATTATTACAATAACTGAGTCCAGTGGCTCCATCCACCTTTGCTGGTAACCCAATCAAACACTTGCTGTTGCCTGTCCTAAAATTGCCTTTTACAACAACTAACCTTTGCCCTCTTGTGCCTCTCCCAGCGCTTTGGCTCATCCTTTCAACGTGAAAGGCGCACTATAAATGTAATTTTGTTGTTGTGTTCTGCTAATGTGGCATATCTTAACGTATTGTTCTGGACTTCCCTTCTCAATCCCATTTAGCCTTGTGAGTAGTGCACAGGAATTTTTCAAATTTGGGTCTGATCCCAAAGGCTCTTTCCAGTGCTATACAGTCAGATCATTGTATATTATATGTAGATTATTATTAATATATAGGATCCGTCGATATGGAAATTTTCCAATTAAATATATCGATGGGCTCATATCGAGATATACCGAAATATCGATATTTTCGGGTTTTTCGTACTGCGCATGCGCACGCGGCGCTCGCATTCAGAGTGCGCGCGCATTCGGGGCCTATTTTCTCAGGAGGTAAATATCTTTCTCTCTCTATGTCTCTTGCTCTCTCCATCTCTGTGTTTTTCTGTCTGTGTGTCTCTGTGTCTCTCTCCCTCTCTCCTCTCTCACATCCCCCCCCCATCTCTATCTATTTGTACATTATCACATCCACCCCGTCTCTCGCACCCCCCCCCCCCACCGTCCCTCTCTCGCACCCCCCACCTCCGTCGTCTCTCTCCCCCACCACCCCCCCAGCCGTCTCTTTCTCCCTCCCCCCCCCCCCGCCGTCTCTCTCTCCCTCCCCCTCCAGCCGTCTCTCTCTCCCTCCCCCTCCAGCCATCTCTCTCCACCCCCAGCTGTCTTTCTCCCCCCAGCTGTCTCTCTCCCCCTCCCCCTAGCCGTCTCTCTCCCCCTCCCACCAGCCGTCTCTCTCCCCCTCCCACCAGCCATCTCTCTCCCCCTCCCCCCAGCCGTCTCTCTCCCCTCTCACCTCCCCCAGCCATCTCTCTCCACCTCCCCACAGCCGTCTCTCTCCCCCCCCACCCAGCCGACTTTCTCCCACCCCCCAGCCGTCTCTTTCCCCCACCCCCCAGCCGTCTCTCTCCCCCACCCCCCAGCCGTCTCTCTCCCCCACCCCCCAGCCATCTCTCTCCCCCACCCCCCAGCCGTCTCTCTCCCCCACCCCCCAGCCGTCTCTCTCCCCCTCCCCCCAGCCGTCTCTCTCCCACTCTCCCCCAGCCGTCTCTCTCCCCCTCTCCCCCCTGCCATCTCTCTCCCCCTCCCCCCAGCCATCTCTGTCCCCCTCACCCCCCCCCCAGCAGTCCCTCTCCCCCTCAACCCCCCCCCCCCCCAGCCGTCTCTCTCACCCCCCACCCCTTGCATACTTGTATATACCTGTATATTTAACCAATTTACTTTCCCCCTACAAGCCCACCCGGACCTTCCGTTCAACAGGACTTGGCCTGCTCCAAGCCCCCCGCCCGAACCGCCCCACCATCGGAGGCTGGGCCTTCAGTTTCTCTGCTCCCACCCTATGGAATACCATCCCCCAATCCCTCCGTCTCGTTTCTTCCCTTTCCTCTTTCAAGGCCGGTTTGAAGACTTTCCTCTTCGACCGTGCCTTTTGTTCCACCCCGAATTTTTCGACCTCCCCTTCGTGTCTCACCCCTTCCCAAACACTCCCCTCCCAGCTCGGGTCACACGCCACCTGTGCAGCGCCTTCCTGACGTGAAAGGCGCTCTATAAATGTAATTTGTTGTTGTTGTTGTTGTTGTTGTATTCGAGGACTGTGAATACAATATGGCGGCTTTGCACCTCGGTCTGTGCATTGTGTATAGAGATGAGCATTCTGGGTCTTGTAGTTCAGTGTGCTCGCATCCCGATTTTTTACCTCGATATATTGATTTTTTGATATATTGATATTTTTGAAATGTCTATATCGGCGTATCGATATGAAATTTATATCGGGTTTTAGCGATATATCGATATATCGCCGGACCCTATTAATATATTAGAGTGAGGTCAAAACTACATTGCACAGAAAGTATTCTCCAGCCTTTACTTCTTCATTTAGGTGCAGCAATTCAAATATAACACCATATATAACCATAGTGTTCAGAGAGTTGTGTTTCCAATTGGACAGTGCTGGGGGAAAAAAAAATGATCTTAGCTGAATCACAATTATATGCTTTTGCCTATAAAGTACAAAGTCACTCCACTTAATATCATATCCTATGAAGTGGTTTAAGAAATCCTGAACACTTGAAGGGCGCTTTACCAAATCCAAGGATTATTAAAGATTATCATTATCAACATATGTTGTATCTCTTTATCCATTGTAAGCATTGTTACATTCCAGAATGAGTCAAATATAACATAAGGGCATAATTTAGGTTGGTAAGCAACTTTACAGAAATGCTTTATAATTTTTTTTTATCTTACCTCTGTTTCTTGTCAAAGTAGAAGTGGAACAGGAGTCAGTACTAGCCACAGGGCGCCTGTCAGTTTACTTGCTGCTGGAGATCAGTCATTCACTCTATAGGTGTCTTGTTAATGACTAGAAAAGGTAATAAAATACATTGCCATAGTGTGGACCTGTCAGGCAGGGCATTGGTGCTGGAGTTGAACATGCATTGTGGTAAACTAGTGAGGAGCTAACCTAAGTTCTCCCGTTGTTAATAAATGTTGTTGTTGTAAGTGATTCTCCTCTTCAGGAACTTGGGGACTAATGCCCACCACAACATTTTGCATCACTGTGTGGTTGATTCATTTGGATTAGAATAGAGCTCGTGAATGTGATGCTTTAATTATGCTATTAATTTTAGTTGCTATCTGCCTTGTGACTCAGGTGAAGGGACTGTTATTTCAGAGATATCTAGAGTCTTTCTCCTTGTTAACTAGTGTGTAAGTTCTTATATTCTCTCCCATGTAGGTATCCATGTGAAGATAATTGTGTAAGTTTTTAGAATTGGATGTTGGGGAACAATTTTGAACCTATAATAAATAATAGTAATCCCCTTGCATTTGATGTAATGCTTTATCAAATATTTGAGACGTCTCAAAGCGCTTCACAGAATAGGTGAAACCTCGGGCCCAAGGACAGTTTTAAGTATGAGGAATGGCCTTGTGATTCTGGAAATAATAATAATAATTGTGAAGCGCTTTGAGAAGTCTGGAAGACATGAAAAATGCTTTAACAAATGCAAGGATTATTATTATTATAATTGTTACTTTTCATGCAGCACTTTATCACATTATAGAGATGTCTCAAAGTGCTTGACAGGATTTACCATAAAGTCTACTGAATAAAGTCTACCAATTCAAGATCCTGGTCCTCACATTTAAAGCCCTCCACAACCTCGCCCCACCCTACATGGGTGACCTCCTATGCCCTCCCACTCTGCTCAGCAGGCTCTGGCCTGCTCCACGTCCCCTGACCTACCTGACCAACCATTGATGAGTGAATATTCAGTCACTCTGCCCCCAACCTCTGGAACTCCATCCAGCAGTCCCTCCACCTCGCCCCCTCTCTGGCCTCCTTCAAGTCTCGCCTCAAGACTCTCTTCTTCGATGGACCCATTGGCAACTCCTTATCCCCCCCTTCCCTCCCCCACCAAGTCTTCAGCTCGGGTCCAGCACCTTGGGACGTCTTCCTGATGTGAAAGGCACTATACAAACGTAATTTTGCTGTTGTAGGCAAATTTTGTGCACAGCAAAATTCTACAAGTAGCCAAAGAAATGAATGACCAATGTTATCTGGGAGTTTGTTAGCCATGGCACCAGGAGAAACTCACCTGATAAGCTAATCATATACTGTACTGTACTAAGATGTAATTGGACACATGTATATTTCCTTGTGCAATGCTAAACACTTAACTTTCTGGGGCATGTCAATACAGCAGATACAGTATTTATTTGACTGGCACAACTTGTAATTATGGCTCAGTTCATATTCCTGCTTTACATGTTTAGTCAATGCGCAGTATAGTAACTATCCACTGATATGTAGCAGCTAGCTATTTGCTAGTAAACAAATCCTCAAAAACAAAGGCACTGAAAACAACCTGAAACAATGCTCCAGTCCCTTCATCAATTATTTTTATTTTGAAGGAATCAAAATATTTTGTTTCAAATAGATTTTTGTTCTTTGTACTCAACCATTTGTAACCAGGTACTGTAGTTAGACTTAATGGTTTATCTTAATTATTATGTATTTCTCTCAAGCAGTCAGAGTTCATTATAAATCCATTGGTAAAGCTCATCTGCACATATGTACAATGTCATAGACAGCTGACACTCCCAATGACATTTGGAAAGTGCAGTTTTCATCATGAAGAGCCTAAGCATTCTACTCTGGAGCACTCAGAAAATATAAACATTGGAAAAGGTTTTTGTGTGGCCTAAGACAGCATTAGATTCAGGCGTCGATTGATCTCAGTGCAATGATTGACTAGAACAGTGTAGGGGAAGTCATCAATATGTTCTCAGCATGTCATACTGAAATTGCTAAACATCTCCTTGTTGTTGATGCCCTTTTATGCTTTCTTGAGTCTACCAGTTGCTGTAGTGAAATACCCTTCAGAACTGCCATCATGTTGAGTGAAAGTATCATTATTTCTTGAATGCAATATTTTTTGTTATCTTCCTCCTATTCTTTAAGTTCTTGCTTGCACACAGAGGGCAGGTGACCTCCTTCCGTTTTGCAGATCTGAGTTTCTGCCTATTCTATCTGGTGGCCAAAAACCCCCCAAATAAAATTGGCCATTCACTTCAAGACTGTAGGACATTGTTGTGCACAAATTGGTTGTGGCGTTCATCTACAACAATAAAATGAAATTTGTATATCAACTTTCACATCGGCAGGATGTCCCATGTACAAAATCCATAGTCACTGAACTTTGTAATGCACTTTGAGACATCCTCCCTACATGAAGGTGCTATATCAAATATAAGTTTTTATTATGGTTACCATATGGTTTAAAATGTGTTTTTCGACACTGGATTCGGTAAATACAGAAGTACATGATGTAGCCTGTGGGAATTGAGCTTCAGCAGCAAATTGTCCTGGAACGAAGTTCCCACGAGTTAGTGTGATGCAGTTCTGATTACTGACATGAGTGATTATTTGCGAGTCAAAGTGGTTGTTTAGCAAATCTAGGTAGCAAATAGCACAATTTCAACTCAAATTAATATATTATCCAAAACATTCTCAGTCTCGTGCAGTCCCAAATCTATGAGGTAAACCTTCTGTGCTTCTACAAATAATATTAAAAGGTACAGGGAAAGAGATTAGGGCAATGGGATTAGAGCAGATGGTTCCAGTGAATGAATTATCATCAGACAGATTCGATGGGTTAAATAGCCTCATTCCATGCTGTAAAATTTCCACGATTCTTCCCATAATTCTGTAGCGAATTCTCTATCATTTGAATTACTTTGAAGTCTTTATTTGATTTTGATGTTTCATTAACTTTGATCACAAATTTCTGTTAATATACTAAATAGGATGAATCAAAACAATTTTAGGGAGAATAAATTAAACAAAGAGCTAGTGATTGATTGGGGAATTTTTGATAAGGTCAGTGAAATAGTGATAGATGCTTTGGAGTTTAGGGATTGAGGGCTGATTGTGAACCACCACATTGAAATAATCTTTTCTCATATCTCAGCCTGGGGGCTTAACTCAGACAACAGTTATTTAAGTAATAAACTAAAAGTTCCTGAATCTACAAGGCAATAAACAACTTACATAAACTAAGCATACAGGCCACGGGGTGAGCTGTTTATTCGCAACCAGAAGCTATTTTCTTTGCCAGCTGTGGTCAGGAATTCCACTATGTCTAACTATCTGTCAATGTTACATTTTACGGAAATGAGCAAATGGTCTTTTTTAATAATTGCTGCATTCAATAAAAATAGCTGGTCTCAAGAATCTGTGTTGGATCTCAGAAATCAGCATTTCGTCAAACTCCAATATTTTCACTATGAACTGAACCAACAGCAGCAAACTGTAAGAAGTGCAACTGAGCAGTTGGGCAATAGTGTAATAATTTGCGATTTCTGAACCCAGAGATCAAAGGGACAGTGTCAGCCTGTGAGTGATAATATCATTCACTTTGGTTCTGGCCCTATTGCATTGAATTGATACTAGTGGTCAGGTGACACACTGGCGATTAATTTACAGTATGGGAGAAGAGGGTGGGTTGTGCTCTTTGCACCTTCTGTTTTGCACCAAATTAATGACACTCGTTTCCAACAATGCTCAGATAAAATTCTTCATTCACTTCATGACTGTTTGTGGGACATTGCTATGTGCAAATTGGCTGGTGTATTCACTTTGAAAATACATATTCACTCCACTTTACAATATTTCCTGTGAAGTTCTTTGAGCCATGCTCCTGACATGAAATATATTAAATCTGAGGATTATATTTGTACTCATAAAATGGTTAATTGCGATTTCCAAAAGCTGGCAAAATGAAAGAAGACCAGAAACCCAAATGCCACCAGGTCTTTGGCTGCTTTGGGAATTACAATTAGACATTTTAGGAATGTCTCAAATTAGATGGCTAAATGCAAGTCTTATTTAGTATTTCCCTTTTTTTTCACCAATGACTGAATTTGATTCATGATAAAAGGTATAAAAACATCGACCTAGGAATTAGCAGCGAGCCGCGGTTATCTCTCTATTCCAATAAACTACAAAGCTTGTGTTGTTTTGAGATGAAAGCTGCACTCAGTCAACACAAGGTCTGCTGTATATAACTTCAGTTTAAGAAGAACGATTCAGTGCAATAGGAGTGTGAGCCCCCACCCCCCCCAACCAGATGGTCTTATATCACTTTGTATTTCACTGTCTGCAATATAACTCCAAGGCAGATTTTACAATCTTTGAAAGTTTTAAAACAACAACTTGGATTTATATAGCGCCCTCCACGCAGGACCGCTTCTGGGTGGTCTGCTGTACTACGTTTATGTTTTTAATGTTAGTACAGAACTATGCAAGCACACAGGCATAGATCATCTCTTTGCCCGATGAAAGAGCAGTGGGAAGCTGAATCTGATGTTGTCACCTTACATTGCTCTGCACTAAGTATCTGCAGTGTACATGGGAATAGCTCATGTTTTACATTAATAATTGTTACATTTGATAATTCCTGCTTTTGATATAGTGCCTTTACTGTCTTATCATGTCATCGATATGTCTCAATGGAATTCACAGGATCACGTGGAACAGAAAACAGAATTAAAATTCATTCTTATAATCTCTTATATTTTTGAGGAGAACCCTGACTGGGCCTTCAGCCTTTCTGCCCCACCTTCTGGAACTCCATTCCTACAATTCTTCCTCCTAGACCCTTCCCTTGCTTCCTTCAAGACCCTCCTCTTTGACCGCACTTCCAATCAACCTCCTTCCCCACTGCCCTCCATCCTCCCTAATCCTGACCAGCTAGAATCCAAAATACTGACTCCAGCATCTTGGGTCGTCCTCCCAATGTGAAAGGCACTACACAAATGTAACTTAGTCTGCATCTGTACTCAGAGCTAGGTGGAGCACATTGAACCAGCTACAATCAATCAGAGGGTAATTAACGGCTCCAACAGGTTGCCAAGAAGGGCAATTGAGGCCAGGACATTAGACTCATTTCAAAAGCAGCATGATGCTGTGATAAGAAGATGGTTTGTTGGGTGTTCTGGAGGAATGAGATCAGAGGAGACAAAGAGCTTTCTATATCCAAACCAATCTTGAAATTTTATGAGATCATCTAAAAGTCCCCTTGAAAGTCCCAGATGTTTACTGTTTTAAATTTACCATGTCATATGCTGGTCGTGATGAATTAAAAGATAAATATGAGAATGCTGCACTGGATCTAAGGTTATGTAGTATCATGGATCAATTGGACTGAAACTATTGCTCTTGAAAAAAGCATCAACTGGATTTGGTAATCCAGCATTAATCCAGGCACATTGAATCAAATAGCTTTTTTTCTGTGATGTACATTTCCATGATTCTATGGTTCTATCATCACCATTAATCCCTGGTTGAAAAATAAACAGCATCAAACAACAATAATCCTCAAATAAAAACAACATATATTTATATTTACTTTGATAGCAGTATTCATGTCAAGTGATTCAAACAACTGACTGGAAGCATGAATTAGGGAATATTACCAATAATAATAATACCGCCAGTGAAAACAACAGTTTGCAGTTATATAGCACCTGTCAATCAGGTTAGCGACACAGAACTCAACATTAAATCCACTAATGTTAAGCTCCACAGGCTCCACTTAACATTAGTGGAGCCTGACCCCAAGCCAGGGAGGGAGGAAGTGACCATAAGCATGGTAGAAGAAGAAGTTCTTCAGATGTGATGTGAAAAAGGAAGAGGAGGAGACAAAGAGGAGGATTGAGGGAGACATTTCTAAAGTTTTGGTGCATAGTGGCTGAAACTACGGCTGCCAATGGTGGAGTGGAGGGGACAAGAAGGAAGCTGGAGCCAGATAAGCAGAAGCGGCAATTGATGGAGTGGGGAGTAAGTAGGTCAGAAAAGTAGGGAGGTTCCATTATGTGAAGGAATATGTAGATCGGTGTGAGGATCTTAAAGTTGATCCATCCTTTGATACAGAGCCATGGAGTCTGGCGAGGACTGATGTGATGGAAGCTTAGAGCAGGTGAGTATAGTACATATGCTGTAATTGGTTATATGATAACTGTCTGAATATTTCCCTCAAGATCAAGCAGAGAGAATAATATATTTACCCATGATGACCTAAGTTGTTCTACGATATGGATTCCTCCAATTTCTGGTTAAATAATTGGATTTTATTTGGCAATGGAAAGCACCCTTTGTGCCACAGAACAGCATGTAATGCATAATGAGCTCAGTTAGGCTTCCAACAGTATACAAATAATGAAAACAAAAGGCTACAAGTGCACAGTGTGTAACATAAATTGGTTACCTCGGGAAGGTTACATACCACATCTTCCCTCTCAGTTCATCAGTCACACATGAATGCACATGAATGTATTAGATAGGTTGAGCAATGGCCTAGATTGAAAACTGACCCAGAGCATAATCCTGAATACCCATTGCCAAAACTAATGGAAGGGAAAGACTGGCTGCAAAAGAAAAGACGCTTGTTTATGATCTATTTGATACAGAAGAGTAAACCAGTCTGGAATTTGAGAAACCAACGGCTAAAACAAATGGGAAGAAGACGAATGAGTAATCCACTGAGGGAGGGAGTTGCTATTTCACCCCCTCCTCTTTAAATCCTTAAAAAGACACTCGCTTATTCATGTATGTCCACCATTTTCTCATTAGGATAAAGTTGGTGTTCTTCCAATTTGGTAACATGATAGCATGATATTAATCATTATAATAATCCTTGCATTTGTTATAGTGCTTTCCACGTCTTCCGGTCATCTCAAAGCGCTTCACAGAATATACTGTAAAGTGAATTGACGGTATATTTTGCGGGCGAAACGCGGCAGCCAACTGTGCATAGCAGTGTCCCACAAACAGTTGTGGATTGAAATGATCAATTTATTTGTGTCTGTGTGGATGGGTGAGGTGGGCGATGTTGGTGTAACAAACTATTCACTAATGATACTGCCATGAGTTCAATGGAATTGCTGTTTTCATGAGCTGGGAAATATTTGGCAAAAACTCCTTTTCTCAGAAGGATTCAACCATGAGCTATTCCGTTTATTGCTTTGACATGTCTCAAATCACTTCACACAACACATTACTCTGATTTTCAGTGAGTGTGTGTTTACTGCCAATGTAGTAAACTCACAATAACAGATGAATAATTAGTCTATGGTGAATTTAAGTGTGAGAAGACTATTGACCAGGACACTGGAAGATATCTATCCTTCTGTAGAATCTTGAAAACTTCAATAAGTTTGATAGCCTTAATATAATTTAATGAGAGTTATAAAAAATCAGGATTCAGATGCAATATTACATTCAGTGCAATATTGAAACCTCATGATTTCATTATTGCCGCATCTCCCACTTCAGTTTCCATTATTCTATGCATTTTTCAGATTTAAAATGATCAAATAGTATTGACTTGCTGAAAGACAATGCTTTACCTTATTCAGAAATAAGAATTGTTAAACTGGATTTTCCTCATGAAATATCTGTTGTTTATCCACAGTCTTGGGATGTCCTCCCAACATGAAAGGCGCTATACAAATGTAATGTTGTTATTGTTGCTGTTGAGTATTCATCAAGCTCAATGCCCTCAATAGCTATCAGCCATTGAGTCCTGCAGTGTTGTTGTTAGAGCACTTGTCTCGCAAATAAGAGGGTCTGGGTTTGATTTCCAGGCAGAGCGAAATGTTGGGCAAATTTCCTTGCTCCACACTCCTCTGTTTACCTAGCATTAAGTAGGAACTTGGTTGTTAGTCGATTGGTGGATTGCTTTTCTGCGAGTAATAAACCTTTCAAGAATAAAAGTAAATCTGAATAAATAATAATAATTTGGACACTCAATGTATGACTGTTTGCGGGACACTGCTGTGCACAATTGGCTGCTGCATTTTGACTACAAAATATACAATCAATTAACTCTACAGTCTGAAATGATTGGCTGATATGGCCACTTTAGGTCCTAACCCTATCCCGTACATTCCTATATGCAGTATTTCTAATGTAAACCTGTATTTGTCATGCTTGTGATTCTATGGTTTGTGGTATTTGTCAGTAAATTATACATTAATATCATTTGATTTTTTTTCTCCAGATACCCCTTTCTGAGAGGTCATCTAGAATGGTAAATTCACGAGCATACAGATAGTTATTATTGAGAAATTGAGCACAGTAAGTGTTTGGGTTGATGTGTGAACATTAAGCACAGTCGTACAGTGAATCATTTTCCTTAGGAACTGCTCGATCCCTTCTCTAAAGTAATGAATGTGCTCTATATAAAGTGAGAGAAATGATGACGTCACTGCCTAATTTCTATCTGAACAGTCATCGAGGTCTCAATGATTAATGAGAGTCTGATAATGTTTCCATGGAAACAGTATCAGAATGATAATGCTAATGACCGTGAAGAGAGAACGTCAGAAATAGGTGAGAGACGAACAAGACAAATTGGTGATTTGCGGGTGAATTTAACAAAACAGATAGTACTAGTGACGGAATCGCTGCATTACCACCGGTGAAAGCTCCTGCAATGGAAACGGTGTTTTGTCTAGGGAATCTTCTGTAAGTTATGCACAGCAACGAGACTTCAGCTCTGTTGGAAATCTTAAATTCTTGTCAAGGTCTTGAAACTCTACACAATGAATCCTTGGAGAATATAATCCTTACAGCGCGGGAACTTTGCCGGCAGTCACCAAGCATCTTTTAGACACCATTATTAATCCAAGATGGCTGGGTAGGCTTTTCATTTGCCTCCAGACTTCTCTCTTAACATTTCATGGAGAATAAGTTTTGTAAATTCTTAAATCTTTGTCATTCTTAAATCCAATCCTAATTTCGAAGCTAAGTTGCTGTATTTCTTAAAATAAGAACCTAACTGGCATCAAATTTAAGGTATAATTGAAGAACTTTCCAGAATATCCTCTCTCTGAAATGTTACACACAGCATGACAACAATAACAACAACAAAATTACATTTATAGAGCACCTTTCACGTTGGGAAGACGTCTCAAGGTGCTAAACAGTCAGGTCGGGACGCTGGCAATGGGGAGAGGAGGGTAGGAGGGAGTGGAGGGAGAGAGTTGGGAGGGCGGCAGAAGGCACGATCAAAGTGAAGGCACGATCTTGACACCGGCCTTAGACAGGATACCAGGGCAGAAGACCTTGTGGAATTATTGCTGCAGGAAGAGACCAGACAAGGAACAAAGAGGCGTATACCAATGGGGAGAATAAATAGGAAATAATAATTTGACATACTAAATTTATACAAATTGTAATGAGCAGCATTTCATCATTATGTCTGAATTGCAAAGGACCCCTAACATATGTGCATCTTGTCAGGAAATATAAGGAAGCTGACAATTGCCAGTTTAAACAATTCAGTTAGATAAGAAACATTGATTGAGCTAAATTTTGTGAGATTTCTTAATTATGAAATCCGAGTGGGGACTTATTCCAATAACCAGAAGTATGTCACACATGTCAAGCAGCGTGAGGAACTGTTCTGAAAGTAGATCGAGTTGGAACAACATTGCCATAACTTGGTCTCACTGCTTTCAGGATTTTTCACATAAGAAATAGCACAACATTGATCCCTACTCTCTAAGAGCAATTCTCTGAATGTTGATAAATTTACAGATCTTGACAGGTGAGAACATTTTATTCTCCACTGCAGCCTAAATTTATTCACCTTGACGTTGTGATATTATAATTAATTTTCCCATAGACTCACCTGCCAAAGTACATACATTTCTAACCATTAAGTTTCAGTGTTTGAAAAGCAGAATTTATATTGTATGTGTACGTGAAGGCTTAAGTGATGTTGATGGAATAATGCCCTGCAGAATAAAGAAATGGAACTGGTACAGAGAGTATGGTTGGTATGTAAGCATTTATTACAATAATAATCCTTGCATTTATCATAGTGTCTTTCACATCAGGAGGATCTCTCAAAGTGCTTTACAGAATTTACTGTGAACTTTATTTGTGGGACAACATTATGGTCCTGATCTTAGCTGAAGTTTGCTACTCTATGTGACTTACAGAAGATACCAGTGAAAACATACTTTAACCAGTGGCCATGGAGCCGGAGCACATTTTACATCCCACTGTCTGTTTTGTTAAGTTCTCACCAAATACACCAATTTGTCTTATGCTGCTCTCACCTATTTCTAATGGTTTCTCTTCACATTCATTTCTCAGAAAAATGCTTAACCCAGTGCTGAATGGAAAGTTCAGTGGAGCTCCCCAAAAATTGCACTTTGCCCTGCTGCAGAATACTGTACAGTATATGTAAACCTCTAAACCTCTTAGGTGTTAATGTAATTGCTCATTAACTCAGCACTGATGGGTGGCACTGTTCCCATGCTTAGCACTGGCATCATGTAAAGAGATGCCAAATGGAATTGGGGTCACTTGTTCACAGAGTGGGAGGGAAATCAGAAGCTGAAGAATTCTAAGCCACACCTCTCAACAACGAGTTACAGCACAGACAGACCCATTGGACATAGACCTGGTAAAAGGTCACCTCCTAACGCTCTTGGTTGTGAATGGAACAGGAGCACCAAGTGAATGGAAGTAATAATAAATAATTTAAGTTTTCTTCAGCAGTCTATTACAATACTGTTTTCAATATTGTAGTAGAAGTGATTGCCCCCCAACTATTTAAGTTATTGGGCATACATGAGGGAGAAGGGAATAGAAATATGCAAGATGAGATTAGGAGGGCTCACGTGATGTATAAACACTGAGATAGACAAGTAGGACTTCAGTACGGTGTTGTACAATCCATTTATAAATAAAATAGCTCACTAAAAATAAGCTGTAATTGAATGTCATGGCCAGAAAATCCACTTCAATCATATTAATAGATATAGGTGCTATAGAAATGTAATTTTGTTGTTATAGTGGGGTTGCATCATCCGATCACTGTAGTGAAGTGGAGATGGAGAACTGCAACTTTGCAGTGGATATGCAAGTATTTGCCTGATCCCTGTTGATTAAGTTGCAAAGTACAGTATGAAGGCTGATTGTGGAGTTGCCTTTATCTAGTTCTGTTTCCTCAATGAACTTCTGATTCAAATACATGTTACTGGAAATTTGGAATATAAATCTTAATGTGTCCAACTGCCCTTTTCATGTTGATGTGGTGCAGCAGTAAACTCCACCAGTCCTCTTTACTGCATCAAGATGTCACCATTCAATCCTTTTTTGCCTACTGCTGTCTTAATGTTGCTGGGAGAAAAGCTGCTTCTCATCCAGCAGTGGAGTGATGCGGAGTGCAAACGCTAATTTTTACGTCTCGCTTCACATTTGCAGGGCATTGGGTCCGTTAACACTAACTGATTATGGATGAAATTGGGTGTTTACTTTCTATTATTATGATAGTGCTCGCCACCAGATCAATGGCCCACCTGTGAGCTCTCAACGGAATACTTAACACAGTGTAAATGGTACCCACTCTGTTTAGGAGATGCGAATCACGCAGCTCCTCAAACAACCTCCTCCAAATGGTGTCACGAGCGATGCTTCAGTGAAATTCACCACCACATGCAGTGGAAGTGCAGCATTAAAAGTGTCTTGAAAGAAATGTCAATGGGGAAACCTCAACAGAATGAAAACGTCTCTTGATGCTCCTAATGTGTGAAATCTAAAATATGCAAAATATTGCTATTGCTATTGCAATCTGACTTGCACAAATTTTTTCTGTGATTTTAATCTTCGTATTGTGGCACTACAGATCTACAGTCATATTATTAACAATGATATTGCAATGATTCAAACAACAACTAATTACATTTGTAGAGCGCCTTTCATGTGAGAGGGACAGGGTTGAGATCAGTGAGGGCAGAGAGGGCTGAAGCTACGGTCAAAACAGGGGGCCTTGAGACCGGCTTTGAAGGAGGCAAGGGAGAGATCAAGATGAAGGGATTGTGGGATAGAGTTCTAAAGTGTGGGGCACAGAGGCTGAAAGCCTGACCACTGATGGTAGGATGGGTTGAGTAGGAGACATGGAGCAGGCTGGAGCCTGCTAAACGGAAGGAGTGGACAGGTTGATAGGAGGTCAGCAGGTCAGAGAGGTAGTGGGGGGCAGGGCCATGGATGGCCTTGAAAGTGAGGGTGAGGATCTTGAATTCTATCCTCTGAGGGATGGGGAGCCAGTGGAGCACGGAGACATTGGAGGTGATGGGGTCACGGAGCTTAGTACGGGAGGACACAAGCTGCAGAGTTTTGGTCTACAGTTTATGATGGAAATGTTGGGGAGGCTGATAAGGAGGGAATTTCCATAGTCAAACCTAGAGATGACAAAGGCATGTGTAAGGGTTTCTGCAATCTGAGGGGTGAGGCAGTGGCGGAGCTGGACAGTGTTGCAGAGGTGGTGGAAGGCAGTGATGGTCATGGCATGGATACGGGGGAGAAAGGACAGTTCAGGGTCAATCAATCAATAATTAAATTTGTTATATAACGCCTTTCACGTCAGCAGGACGCCCCAAGGCACTGAACAGTCAGGTAGGGGTCAGAACAGGGGAGGGGTTGGGGGAAGCAGAGTAGGAAAATTGACTGTATATTTGTGGGCAAAATGCGGCAGCCAAATTGAACACAGCAGTGTCCCACAAACAGTCATGGAAGTGGTGTTAGGGGAGAAAGGGGGAAAGATGGCAAGGAGAGTGGTCGGGATAGGGGGAAGGAGAACAGGAAAACTAACTGTATATTTGTGGGCAAAACGTGGCAGCCAAATTGCACATAGAGGTGTCCTACAAACAATCACGAAATTGGGGCCAGCGGAGAAAGCGGGAAAAGAGGATAAGGGGAGAGATGGAGTGAAAGGTGGGGTGGGATAAAGTCAGGGAGGAAGAGGGGGGAGAAAGGAGGTAAGAGGGAGAGGGAGGGAAAGGTTGGTGGGGCGCAAAATCAGAGAGAAATGGGGAAAAAGGGGGGTAAAGGGGAAGAGGGAGGAAAGGGGGAGAGAAAAGGGGGAAAGGGAGGGAGGGAAGAAGAAGAAAAAGGGTCAAACAAGACATTCAGATTCCTGAATGGCTTGTTGAGATGAAGTGTGCATCCGTGGGTGCTGCCAGTGCCTGAGGTGCGGAAACACTGATGCAAAACAATCAGGAGGGCCTCAGTCTTGCTGATGTTCAGCTGTAGAAAGTTGTCTCCCATCCAGGACTTGATGTCTGACAGGCAGTCTGTATGGACGCCAGTAGTCCTGGAAACGAGGGTGCTGGCAGAGAGATAGAGTCAGGTATCATGTGCGTACATGTGGAAATTTACATGTGGATGATGCCACCAAGGGGGAGCATGTAAATGTTGAAATGGAGGGGAGCAAGGGCAGAGCCCTGAAGAATACCACACAAAATGGTGTGAGTGCTCGAAGAGAAACCATTGACAGAGATAAATTGTAGACGGTGTGTGAGATAGGACCTGAACCAGTCGAGAATGGAACCTTGAAGGTTGAGGTGAGAGGAGAGGTGGTGGAGGAGGTTTGAGTGGTCCACGGTGTCAAATACAGCAGAGAAGTCGAGGAGCACGTGGAGGCAGAGGGAGCCCAATCACAGATGAACTGGATGTCATTTGTGACCTTGATCAGAGCAGTTAACATGCTGTGAGCAGCATGGAAACTCGATTAGAGGGGCTCATGGATGGAGTGGTAAAAGAGGAATGAGCAAAGTTGGGCAGCAACAACTCTTTCCAGCACCTTAGAAAGAAAAGGAAGGTTGGAGATGGGCCGGTAACTGGAAAGCAGGGTTGCGTCCAGGGACGGTTTCTTCAGGATTGGGGTAATTGTGGCTGTTTTGAGGGTGATGGGAATGGTGCAGATGATACGGAGGGATTGCTGGTGGTGGAGCGAAGGGGGCAAAGAGGTGGAGCTAGGAGGTAAGGAGAGGAGTGGGGTTGGGGTCAAGGGAGCAGGTCATGGATTTCATAGAGGGTATGGTGGTGATGACAGAGGAGGGGGATGTAGGTTCAAAAGTGTGGAAGGCAGATGAGTAGGGGTTGGTTTGTGGGGGGAGATGGGGAAGCAGCGGCAATTGGGAGGGCAGTGGCTGCTGAATGGTTTCCCCCGATTTTGGACTCAAGGAAATCCAGCATCTCTTCACAGTGAGAGTTTGAGGAAACAGTACAACTTTACCACCTTATGACAAATATTATTACAGCCTGGTAGTTTTGTTCATATTTATTAGCACTTTAAGATATGCGGTGAATATAAGTTGAATTCATTTTCAATACGTTTACAATCTAAACCATTATGTGAGACTGACAAACAATTTCTATGTTTGCTTGAAATACAAGATTTGTGATGATCCCTCAATGTCCTCTTTCATTGCCATGATGTGATTTTATTTCCATCTCTATTAAAGTTACACTTCAGCCCCAGTTTGTGGAAGTATCTGTCCCAGAAGATTATCTTTTATTCCAGAGTTTGAATTTTACCCACTTTAAAAATGCATTGTTTCATAACTATCATAAATGCATTTAATAAGGGAACTCCTCTGTGCAAAGGAATAATAAAATACCAAAAAGATTTATGCAGTAGTAATAATCCTTGCTTTTATATAGCTCCTTTCATATACAGAGGACATCTTAAATAGAACTTACTGTGATGCGTGTATGCTGAGGGCCATGAAGCAGCCAATTTCCGCTGAACCCAAGTTCTACAAACTGCCATGAAATAAAAAAACAATTTTATCTGGAGGATTGTTGACCAGCACCCCAAGATGAGCTCTTATCTCTTTCCGACATTGAGTCCTGGATGAAGGCAAATTTCCTACAACTCAAGTCAACAAGACGGAAGCCCTCCTGATTGGCTCACGTCAGCGCCTCCGCACCTCAGGCGCTGACAACATCAGCGTTCAAGGCTGCTTTCTCCACCTCTCGAAGCCAATCAGGAATCTGGGCATCTTGTTAGATCCCTAATTATCCTTTCTCCCCCACATCCGCTCCATGACCGGCACAGCCTTCCATCACCTCCGTAATATTGCCAGACTCCGCCATTACCTCACCCCCCATGCCACCGAAACTTTCATCCACGCCTTTTATCACCTCCAGGCTCGACTACGGGAACTCTTCCTCGTCGGCCTCCCCAGCTCCTCACTTCACAGGCTGCAGATCATTCAGAATTCTGCAGCTCGTGTACTCTCCCACTCCAGGCTTCGCGAACACATCACTCCCACCCTCACCCATCTCCACTGGCTCCCCGGTACCCAGAGGATCGAATTCAAGATAATTGTTCTCACTTTCAAGGCCATTCGCAGCCTTGCCCCCGCCTATCTCTCTAACCTACTGTCTCCCTATCAGCCCACCCATCCCCTACGTTCAGCAGACTCAGGGTGCTCTGCATTCACTGCCCTAACCACCCAACCATCGGCGGCCGGACTTTCAGCCTCTCTGCTTCCACACTGTGGAACTCCATCCCACAGCCCCTCCGCCTTGCTTCCTCCCTTTCCTCCTTCAAGGCCGGTCTCAAGACCTTCCTCTTCGACCATGCCTTTGGCTGCCCCACTAACTCTTCCCCCTCTCCCACTCTCCTTCACCTACCCCCTGCTCCGACCCCCCCACCCACGCCACCCCCCTCACTACCCGTTCGGGTCCCAACCTGATTGTTCAGCACTTTGAGACGTCCTCCCAATGTGAAAGGCGCTATATAATTGCAATTTTGTTGTTGTTTTTGAATAGTGTCATAAGATCTCTGACATGAATAGGCAGATGGGATCCCAGTTTCACTTCATCTGAATGTTGGCATCTCCAATAAAGCAGTATCCCCCACTAGCACCAAATTGCTGGGTCAGTTGAGACAATGTGAGTTCAAAGTTCTGATGTAGGGCTTTTTACTCAAAGGAAGAGCATTAGACAGATTTTGAGCCATGCCTTGAAGGAGGTGAGGGAGCAATACAGGCAAAGAGAATATGGGATGGAGTTCCATAGGGTAGGGGCAATGGGTAGAGAGGCTGAAGGCCCAACTACCAATGGTGGAGCCAGGTGGAAGACATGGAGCAGGGCAGCGTGCGCTGAGCAGTGGGAATCGACAGGTTGATATGGAGTCAACAGGTTGCAGAGGTAGGGAAAGGCGAGGCACTAGAGGGTCTTGAAGGCTAGAATGAGGATTTTGAACTCTCTCCTCTGGGGAATGGGGAGCCAATGGAGCCGGGCTAGCATAGGGCAGATGGGGTCACAGAGTCTGAGCGGGAGAGAACATTAGCTGTAGAGTTCTGCATGTGGGGGAAGGCAGATCAGGTCATGGCACAGGTGTGGGGTAAAAAAGAAAGTTGACAGGCCGACAAGAGGCCAAGGTTCCTTGGATGGTGATGCTGTCAGTGCCTGAATTGTGGAAGCGCTGATGGGAGCCAACCACAACAACAACTTGGATTTATATATAAAGTGCTTCCCAATAATGGATCCCAGAGCCGAGCCAGGGGAAGTGGGAAAAAGGTGAACGAAACCCCGATTGGAGGGGTTTGTGAAGGAAGTGATGGGAGAGAAAGGAGAGAAGCTGGGAAGCAAGAACTCATTCCAGGATATTGGAAAGGAAAGGGAGGTTGGAGATGGTAGTTTGAGAGCAGGGATTATTTGGTGGGATTCAATTTAGAATAAAAACATATTTTCTGCCGAAATAAAACAATATACTGAATCGATGATTCAATCAGGCAACAATTGGTTACAACCCATTTTCCAGCTTGAATTGATTTCTAGTTTCCTGTCAAACGGAAAACAAGTGGGAGGTTTACTGTCACTTGGGTAATTTCTCTCCTAGTATGTTTTTCTCAATGTAGAGTGGCTTGTTTTCCCAGTGTGTGAATAGGGTGGAGTCTCTGCAGACCACATAGACTCATTGCACCATTATGAATTTAGTCCTTAGTTCCTGTGTGTTCATATTTCATGATTAGATTTTCAAATGTAGACCACCAAGGAATACAGAATTGAAGCACTGGATTGAGGAATGCAGAGCACAAGAGACTACCGGACAAATTAGACTGTGCATTTGCTCATCCAAATGGAGATTGGATTTGAAGGACAGGTGACCACTGGACTAACAGCAAATTGTACTGAAGGTGAAAGTACAAAAGAGTCATTCCTTTGCAGATGCAATACAACACGCCACACAGCACGGCTGTACAAAAATAGTCAATTAAAAATGTAACAAAATGGTGCAACACAGAAGGGAGAGTAGACAAAATGTTGAGTAGCCATCTAATATCCTTTCTCCTAAAGATACAAACCCTTTAGAATCGAAGTCCAATTTTGATTACCTTGCATGTGAAGCCTGTATTAATTTTCTTGCATCTCTCATTCAATCAACTAAATTCGATACAAAATGAAGAAAGGCAGACAATTTCACTCGGAGCAGTTTTTCAAAGTATATTTTTCTATCCTGAGTTAAATATGATTAGAGGGGTCCAAAACTCCAAGCACCGTGTTATCCTGTAAGGTAATAAGTATTACACTGCAGTCCATCAGGCATTCCCACCTCGCTGTTTAGAATCAGTCCCTAGTACTTACAATTATCTCAGGTCTGATTTATCTCTGTGACAGTTTCCACTTCCTCAGCGAGGCAGGTTTGCGTTATTCCAAGGCATTGCTGATGACAGCCCAGCCAGCCTGTCTCACGTCAGTATTTGGAAGAGCAGACCAGTCACTGGGGACAGGGATCCTTCCCGATCAGTACCCATTAATCCTTTAAACCACAGCCCCAACTAGACAAATAGCAGGAAAGCTTTCCAGACATTGCTTTCAATGGCGTGCTGTGTGGTTTGGGCTGGTTAGACTCCAGCAGTATCACAACACACACTCTGGGATCCCCAAGCATTATCTCTTGCTCTTGCAAGAGATATAGTAGGATATAAAAGGTTTAGATATAGTAGGATGCGGCTGTCCAGGGAGAAAGTGCACATCAATAAATATCTCTGGAATCTCCATATATAGGTGGGATGTATGGAACTGTTAGTTTGGTTTGGATACTCTTAAGTATGGTGATGGGTTGTCCCATATGGCAGACACCCAGCTGACCAAAAACATGATCTTATAATAATATAATAATCCTTGTATTTTGATATAGCGCTTTTCACATCTTATCGACATCTCAAAGCGCTTCACAGAATATGCTGTAAAGTGAATTGACTGCATATTTGTGGGTGAAACACGGCAGCCAATTGCACACAGCAGTGTCCCACAAACAGTTGTGGATTGAAATGACCGATTTTATTGTGTTTTTTTGGGATGGATTATTATTAGGCGTGTGGAGTAAGGAACCTTATCCAAGGTTTCGCCCTGATCTGCCTGGATTGTAACACAGGTCTCACGCTTATAACGGTTTGCTCTAAACACTAGGGACGGCGATATATCGATATATCGCTAAAACCCGATATAATTTTCATATCGATATGCCGATATAGACATTTCAAAAATATCGATATATCGAAAAATCGGTATATCGAGGTAAAAAATCGGGATGCGAGCACACTGAACTGCAAGACCCAGAATGCTCATCTCCATACACAATGCACAGACCGAGGTGCAAAGCCGCCATATTGTATTCATAGTCCTCGAATATGCTATACAGGTATGCAAGGGGGGAGGGCGGGAGGAGAGACGGCTGGGGGGGGGGGGGGGTGAGGGGGAGAGAGACGGCTGGGGGGAGGGGGAGAGAGACGGCTGGGGGAGTGGGAGAGAGACCGCTGGGGGGAGAGGGGGAGAGATACGGCTGGGCAGAGGGGGAGAGAGACAGCTGGGGGGAGGGCGAGAGAGACAGCTGGGGGGAGAGAGACGGCTGGGGGTGGAGAGAGATGGCTGGTGGAGGAGGGAGAGAGAGATGGCGGGGTGGGGGGGAGGAAGAAAGAGATGGCTGGGGAGGTGGTGTGGGAGAGAGACGACGGGGGTGGGGGGTGCGAGAGAGGGACGGCGGTGGGTGGGGCGTGGGGAGAGACGGGGTGGATGTGATAATATACAGATAGATAGAGATGGTGGGGATTTGAGAAAGGAGAGAGGGAGAGAGACACAGAGACACACAGACAGAAAAACACAGAGATGGAGAGAGTGAGAGACACAGAGAGAGAAAGATATTTACCTCCTGAGGAGATAGGCCTCGAATGCGCGCACACCCGAAACGCGCGCGCACTCCAAATGCGCGCACTGCGCGCGCATGCGCAGTATGAAAAACCTGAAAATTTCGATATTTCGGTATATCTCGATATGAGCCCATCTATATATTTAATCGGAAAATTTCCATATCGACGGACCCTACTAAACACTGACCTACAGGAATCAAAATGGTATAATTAGTGCTACGCTCTAGTTTTAGGTGCAATCCACAAGAACAGTTTTCTTATAATCTATTTTGATTCTGTGGAAAATGGTGGAAAAATAAGAAAGCTGTGAAAAAAGAATTACCAAGATCATTTAATACCCTCGGATAAAGACACAATAGCTGTAGCTTTGCTTCTTGAATGGGCAGGTGATCTGTCTCCTTTAAATTGAGTTCATAAAGAAAGTTTAAAAACACAATTAGGAGGAAGAGGTGCTGTTTTCTTTGACTTGTGCTGTCACCAATCTTGTTTGTTTTAATATGAGGGAAGACTGCATTTTGATTCCCTTTGAGAAACAGGCCATTCACAAGCTAATGCATGGAATTGGAAATAAACTGTAGAACATTGACAAGCTGTTGAAAAATCATGCCCAGGTGGCAGCTTCCGGTCCCATATGATGCCGAGCAAGGAAATATCCATAAAATCCTTCTAAAAACATACCTCTTCATCTGTTCCTTTAAGTCAACACATTTAATTCTTCTTAATTCCCTGTTTAATTCTCACTGTTGAATTTTGTTAAGCACTTTGAGATATTACTTTGGACCAAATACGATTCATTAGTGATTATTATTTCTATAAACACAGAACAAATTAAACTAGATATTTTCATCTTGGCTCAATTAGTAGTACTCCAGTTTAGAGGTCATGTTTTCAAGGCTATCATCGGGAACTTAGTTCATAGTCTCTGCTACACTCTAGCATCAGAACTGGAGTCCTATAGCTCAGTGGTTAGAGCACTCGCCTTACAAGTGTGAGACCTGTGTTCAAATCCCAGCAGGTCAAAGCAAAATTTCAGGCAAGTTTCCTTACTTCACACGCCTAATAATAATCCCTCAAAAAACAACAAGAAAATTTGTCATTTCAATCCACGACTGTTTGTGGGACACTGTTGTGAGCAACCAGATGCCTTGTTTCACCCACAAATATACAGACAATTCACCTTACAGTATATTCTATGAAGCGCTTTAGAAACGTGAAAAGTGCTATATCAAATGCAAGGATTATTATTATTGCTATTATTAGAACTGTTGAAGTTTTTTAGCATGAGATGTTGAACTGTGAGGTTCTGACAAAGCTTATTCAGGAGGAGGTTCAATATCCCATCACATAACTTGAAAAGAGAAGGCAGTTTCTCCTGTCGTTCTGAGCCCCATTCCTTTATATTATTGCTGTGCGCAATTGGCTGCCATGATTTTCCCACAAAATTTAGTCAATTCACTTTACAGTACACTTTACATCCCGCCCCAACCGCGGTCTTGACATACGCGGATTTCAAGTATACACGGTTTCCTCTCTGCGACAACTGTGCCAACCGCAGCAGAGAATTTTGCATGTACACGGGTTTTAATTTTCAAGTTTCACTCTTCCAAACACAGGACTGCATTCATCCACGTGTTAGTGTGTATTCATCTGCTCCACTTGATGCAGTTGCATCAGCCAGCCACGATGTCGCTTCTCCGCATCCAACCCCCACAGTGTCACCCCACCCCCCCACACCGCCTTCTCCACATCCATCTCCCTAGTACTCGTCAGTGATTGATGATCTGGAGGAGGAGGCAGAGGAAGAGGGTGGACAGGGCCCATCATCCATGTAACAACCACCTCCCCCATTATCATCATCATTAGGATTATGGTAAATAACATGAATTTATTGTTTTTTATATTCTTTTTTATTGTGTTATTTGAACATTTATTGTTTGTAAGGTTATTGTGTATTTTATTTGTGTTTAGTAAAGAACAAGCAATTACATAGGCTCTGACGAGTGTAAATGTGGCCGTGTTCCCCCTAACCCAATTTTTCCCATAAGGTCTTACATTTGCCAACCGCGGTTTTACTAACCACGGGGATTTTCAGGAACGTATCCCCCGCGGTTGGGGAGGGATTACTATATATTCTGTGAAGCGCTTTGAGACATCTCAAAGAAATGACAAGTAGCTATATCAATTGCAAGATAATTATTATTATTCAGTTATTCATCTCATGGCTGTTTGTGGGACCTTGCTGAACGCAAGAAAACTACTGTGCTTGCCCACAAATAAAAGTCACTACACTTCAGATGAGACGTTTAGACATATAAAGCACTATGAAAATGCATTCTCTTTATTGTTTGAAATGCATTATCATAGAGCATTATTATACAGCAATGAAGGAGGCCATTCAGCCCATCATGTCTGTGCCGGCTCTTTGAAAAGTGTTGTCCAAATCAATCTCATTTTCCTGCTCTCTCCCCATAGACCTGCAAACTTGTCCTCTCAAATAATTATCTACTTTCTAAAAATTGCTGCTGAATTGGTTTCCACTACCATTTCCGGCATTGCCTTCCAGATCCAAACAACTCGCTGCATGAAGAAAATTCTGCTCACCTTCCCTCTGTTTCTTTTAACAAACAATTTTAAATTGGTGTCTTCGGGTTACCAACCCACCCGCCAGTGGAAATTGTTTCTCCTTGTTCACCCTATCAAATCCCATCATAATTTTGAAAACTTCCATTAAGTCTCCTCTTAACCTTCCCTGCTCCAAGAAGAATAATCTTAGCTTCTCTAGCCTTTTTTGATAACTGTTTAGCCAGCAGAGAGGAGAAACCTGGTTGTCTATTGGTGGATCGTTTTTCCAGGGATAATCCTTCAAAAAAAGTAATTTGGTTACTCAATCCATGATTGTTTGTGGAGCTCTCCTGTGCCAATTGGCTGCCACATTTTATCATAAAGCTTCCTTTTTCTGCTTTATTTTAATCCCAATTTCTTTAGTCATCCAAGGAGATTTGGATGCTGAATTCTTTCCCCATTGTGGGAATGTTCTGTCCCCAAACTATCTCCTCCTTGAACATAAACAAAACACAAAATATTACAGATGCTGGGAATCTGAAACAAAAACAGAAGTTGCTGGGGAAACTCAGCAGGTCAGGCAGCATCCATGAAGAAAGGAGAAAGAGTCAACATTTTGGGTCTGCAACCCTTCGTCAGAACTGACGTTTTTGTTTTTGTTCCACCTTGAACGTTACTTGTTGGCTGTTTTACATGCCAATCTTTCTTTCCAGTCCTCCTTGGCTAGGTCCCTTTTTAACTCACTGAAAATACCACTCTTCTAGTTAAGTGTCTTCACCTTTGACTGTGCCTTGTCCCTTTCCATAAGTACTCTAAACATAATGAGCTTGTGATCACTGCTAGCAGTATAAGGCAATGATTGTGATACCAGCTGCAGACCTTCACTATTGTACTCAAATCTCCATGAAATTCTTCCATGGTTATGCATTCTCATGATAGCCCAAAACCAGACAGTAAATATAGTCATGCGTGTCATTTTTTGGTGTAAACAATCATTTTTATCCTATTTGATTGGGTTCTTGTAGTGTGTGCAGCCGGATAAATAGATCTAGTGATTCAGAATTTACCAAGTAGGTGGCTTCAGGTACATAGTGCCAGTGATATAGATACAAGCGTATTTTGTGTGTTAGTCCACTCCATAGTGCATGAATTCAGCAAACCTGTAGAAAGAAATGGTAAAAATAGCTATTTTTTTCTACTGGGGGAGAGAAACATTATCCACAACAGACACTTGCACTCCCACACATGGTTTCAAAATCAAGGCAAATTTTTGTCTGGGCATACGTATAGTGTATTGTTATGTAATTTGAAATGTTCTTTCGGCTAACAAATGTCATGGTTTCTTTTCAATCAAGCCTTAAGAGTACATTAGAGTGTATTAGTGATTAAGAAGTGTTTAGCCATCAGTATATTTTTACTATTGTTGCAGCAATGCCTAAAAGGCGCAGTGATGTTTCCATATGATCTTGAATCAGCATTAAAAAGAAAAAGAGCAAGTTTGAAAATCTGAGGTGCTGGGGGATAATTTGATTTTTTTATACTAATGCATGACTGACAGGGCCATCAAATTGGACTTGAAACTTGTATGATATAATGACATTAAGAACTTTTATGAATCTCGGTAGGAGCTGCAGTAATAATAATATTTTTTGCATTTAATATAGCACTTCTCACATCTTCTAGGTATCTCAAAGTGCTTCACAGAGTATTCTGCAACATGAATTGACTGTATATTCATGGGCGAAATGCTGCAGTCAATGGTGCAATGTAGTGTCCCACAGACAGTCATGGATTAAGTGACCAATTTTTTAAAGAATGATTATTCGCAAAAAAATTATCTATCAATTAACTAACAACCGGATTCCTATTTACTGCTCAGTAAATGGAGGCATGTGGAGTAAGGAAACTTGCCCAAGATTTCACCCTGCTTGCATTGTTGCTCGCTTGTGAGGCAATTGCTCTAACCACTGAGCTACGGGTCTCAGTAATGCAAATGTTGACTCAGTGAACCCATGATAAAATGCAGGAAAAGAAATAACAAGAGGAGAATGTATCTTAGAAAGACATCATCCAGCATTTATAATTTTTAGTGAAATAGACGTCTGTGTTGGATATGGGAATGGAGCAGCGCTGTTCTACGGAAGAGTTTGTTTAATGTGGTGCAATGCCTCTCAGGCACTCATTAAAAAAGAGGGTAGAAGAGTTCACTTGATTACCAACCAGAACATTGCCTACAATTACTTTCCAGAATGACAGGGGGAACAACAGTAAGCAGATGGATAGGCCTTGCTTCTTTGCCAAGTGTGACCTCACAGCATTGGACAGAGAAGCTGAAATAAGCCAAGTTGCAGATCTTTCATTACAATGTAGTCAGTTCCACTTCAGTGAGTATCTGATAACTGAATTTCTGTCAACAAAAAAAGCTTTTTTTTAAAACCTTGCAGTGTTTTCTTTTAGATACATATGTTTACATAGTTAAAGAGCAAGTGGATATTACAGAAATACTTCATCATTTCTAAATGTTATTGCAAACAGCTATCTACACAGTGGGTATTTGATCAGCCATGATTGTGCTTCAAAATTGTTGATTAAGGATAGTCTGGGAGCAGCTATTGTGTGGGGCACTCCTACTGTGTCATGCAGCTCTGGGAAGCCGCTCGGTATAGAGGGTACTATATAAATGCAAGTTGTTGTTGTGTGGCATTATGAGCTGCTGCCAATATGACTTCACAAGTGGGAACAATTAGGAAAAAATTCCGCCTGAGTTTATATTTACTGTATTTATCTGGGATTCAAGATTGCTGAACTCAAACCTAACGTTAAAATCATTTTTCTGTTGTTCTTAAAAGAACTTAAAGAAAACCAGCGTCAAAACTAAAGTTGTATTTAGGAATGTTCGTTTGAACATTTGAATATTCTGTGTGTTCTAAACTAGTACACAGAGTAAATGTAAACCCAAGTGGAAGTTCTCCCCAAATTTTAAGCCCATGGAGAGAGTGTTACTCCATGTGAAGAGTGCTGTTTAAATGTAAGTTGTTTCTTCCAGTCCCTTCACATTAACCCTTTCCTTTCCTCCTTCAAGGTCCATCTCAAAACCTTCCACTTTCACTTTTCACCACACCTTCAGTCATTTTCCTCGCACCACCCTCTGTCAACAACAACAACAACAACAACTCTGATTTATATAGCGCCCTCCACACCGGATGGCATCTCAGAGCGCTTCACAGTAGCGGATCCCGGGACCGAGCCAGGGGCAGGGGTAGAAAGCTGACCAAAGGCGCGGTCGAAGAGAAAGATCTTCAACTGGGACCTGAAGCTGAGAAAAGAGGGGGCGAGGCAAAGATAATGAGGAAGGGAATTCCAGAGCCTCGGGGCATAGTGGCTGAAGGCATGGCCGCTGAGGGTGGAGCGGAGGATTTGGGGGACACGGAGGAGGCCAGACCCAGCGGAGCGAAGGCAACGGGAACTTGTTTGAGGAGAGAGGAGGTCAGAGAGGTAGGAGGGTGCAGAGGAGTGGAGGGATTTGAAGACAAGGGTGAGGATTTTGAAGTCGATTCTCTCTGGGATAGGGAGCCATTGAAGTCTGGCAAGGACTGGAATAATGGGGGAGTGAAGTTTGGTGCGGGTGAGTATGCGGGCGGCAGAGTTTTGGATGAGTTAGCTTTTATGGATTGTGGTAGAGGGGAGACTGGCGAGGAGGGCATTTGAATAGTTCAGCCGTGAGGTGACAAAGGCATGGACCAGCATTTCAGCGGCTTTTGGGGTGAGGTACTACCGGAGATGGGAGATCCGACGGAGGTGGAAGAAGGCAGTGCTGGTGAGGGACTGGATGTGGGGGAGGAAGGACAGTTGGGGGTCTAACCTGTCCCGCCCATCCCGAATCCAACCCCCTGCTCGGGAGCAAACCTTGGAATGTCTAGCATCTTGGGACATCCTCTCAATATAAAGGGCACTATATAATGCAATATATTGTTGTTGTTGTTTTTGAATTATGTAGATATTCACAAACTGCCAAGTGGTACATTTATATTGTAGTGACTTCCAGGGTTATTGTGGGGATCATTTTGCCTTTAGCTCATTTCTTAGCTGACATAGAGCCAAAAAGAACGACATAAGATCTGAATGGAAAGCGTCACCCTTAATATGTACCTGCCATCGCGATCAAATATTTTTTGGAATGTTTTATTGCATCAAATTTCATAGTAAATCCCATAATTTCATTCTAAAACCAGAAGTCAGCAAATATTATATTTCAACTTGTGTATTGAACGTTGTGCATTTAGCAATATTGTTGTGGTATTTGAACAAATATTTGTGCGCAGCTTTTGAGTATCCTTTCACATGACACCTGCAACAACAATGACATCAGCGAGAGATTTGCCTTGACTATTCTATGAAGTTTGTGGAGTCCTGTAGCTCAGTGGTTAGAGCACTCGCCTTACAAGCGAGAGACCTGGGTTCAATTCCAGGCAGGTCGAATCTTGAGCAAGTTGCCTTGCTCCACATACCTGATAATAATCCCTCAAGAAACAAAACAATAATAAATTGGTCACTTCAATCTACGACTGTTTGTGGGACACTTCTGTGCGCAATAAACTGCCGCGTTTCGCCCACATATCTACAGTCAATTTACTTTACAGTATATCTGTGCAGCTCTTTGAGACGTCTAGAAGATGTGAAAACTGCTATAGCAAAATGCAAAGATTATAATTATTATTAAGTTTGTGCTAGCAAGGATCAGTCAGTTGTACTCTCACTACTGAGTCAGACACTGTGAGTGTAAACTTCACGTCAGTCTAGTCTCTAGAGCTCACAGTATAGTCTGATTTCCAGTGCAGTACTCATAGTGTGCTGAATTGTTGGGTGTACTAGCTTTGGATGAGATGTTAACTTTAATCCCCTCTGTCTTTTGCAGAACCCTGTGAAAGATCCCATACCAATATTTGAAACGAGAATGGAGTTTTCCCCGATGTCCTGCTGAATAATTCCCCAAATGCTAAAATCAAGCATTCACAAAATGCTCCAGGACGCCACCCCACATGAAGGACTCTATATAAATAGTTGTTGCTGCTGTTCATGATTGTTTGTAGATCATTGGCATGTGCAAATTGGCAATGTGTCACCTACAAAATCAGTCACTACACTTTACAGTAAATCTTGTGAAGTGCTTTGAGATATTTAAATAATATTATACGGTGCCATCAAAATGCAAGGATTTTAAAATAAAATGAAACTATGCAAATGTGTTCTCCATATGCCATAGACACCAACCTACAGTCTTTGAATACAATGCATTTCTTTGCTTATTAATAGACAATTAGTAATACTATTTCCTTGCATTTATATGCCACAAAAAAATTAATTCTCTAAAAAGCAAAATAAAGGTAAACAATAATGAGATACAGTGGATGAATAAATACAAAAGGGCAAAGTTGTAATTAATAATAATAATCCTTGCATTTGATATAGGGCTTTTCACATCTTCCAGACATCTCAGAGAACTTCACGGAATATACTGTAATGTGAATTGACTGTACATAAACAACAAGGAAGACCATGACAAAAACAAATACGAAGCGATTAGGAATGAAATTAGAAACAACAATTAGAAAGGCAAAGAGGAACTATGAAATCAAATGATCCTAGCCTATAAAAAGAAATACAGTTGTAAAATATTTTTTAAAAATATAAATAACAAAAGAAAAATCAAAATAGGAATTAGGATCACAAAGGGATACAAGATAAGCTCAAAGCAATAGACAATGATAGCGAAATGACAAAAATATGGCATAAGTACTTTGCTCCAGTATTTACCATGGAGACTGATCAGGTGGACATGACAGGAGAAGAGATCAAAAAATGATATAAATACATTTAAGATTAAAATGGGGGAGATAATCGATAAATGGAATGGATTGTACCTGCATAGATTAAAATAATCTTGGGAAGAGTTAGCAGAGAGACTGTTACATGTACAGTATATAATTATTCATTAGAATACAGAGTAGTACCAGAGGACCAGTGGATAACTAATGTTATACCTATATTTAAAAAGAGAGATGGAACAAGCCCAGGGAATATAGACCTGTCAGCTTAACATCGGTGTGAGGAAAGATAATAGAATCGTTACTGAAAGAGGTAATAGAAAAACATCTAGAAACCGAAAATACAATAAAGAATAGTCAGCATGGATTTCAAACCGGAAGGTCATGCTTGACCAACCTCATTGAATTCTTTGAAGAGGTAACAAAAAGAATAGACAAGGGTAATGCAGTAGATGTAACATATTTGGATTTTCCAAAAGGCGTTCGATATGGTATCATATAATAGACTAATGAATAAGGTCAGAGCATGTGAAGTCAGGGGAAAACTAGCAGAATGAATAGCAAGCTGGCTACAAGACAGAAAACAAAGAGTAGGGGTACAGGGTAGCTGTACATAGTGGCAGTGGGAGGAACGTAGTGTCCCACAAGGATGGTATTGGGGACACTGACGTTCACAATTTACATGAACGATTTAGACTCAAGGATCAAAAGTACAATTCCCAAATTTGTGGAACACACCAAAGTGGTGGTGGGGTGGGGGGCAGTTAATACTGAGGAGGACTGCAACAAATTACAATTCAACATTAATAAACTTGCTGAATAGGCATTTAATTGGCAGATTGATTTCAATACAGATAAGTATGAGGCAGGAAGAATAAGGCGGTCACATACTGCCTGGAAAATAAGGATCTAAAAGAGCAAAAGGTATAAATGAAACCAAGTGTCGGGGTTTATTTCTAGAGTGATAGAAATGTAAAGCAGGGAAGTTATGCTAAATTTATATCAAGTCTTGGTTAAACCACACTTGGAGTACCGTGTGCAATTCTGCTCCCCATATTGTAGGAAAGCACTGGAGAAGGTGCAAAGGATGATACTGGAACTGCGAGATTATACCTATCAGGAAAGGCAGAACATGCTTTGACTCTTTTCTCTTGAAAAGACAACGATGAGGGGTGCTAATAGAGGTAATTAAAATTATGAAAGGTTTTGATAGGGTAGACATAGAGAACACGTTTCCACTTGTGGGAGAGGCCTAAACCAGAGCCCATCCATATAAAATAGTCACCAATAAATCGTATAACAAAATCACAAGAAAGTTCTTTACCCAGAGACTGGTGGGAATGTGGAACTTGCTACCACAAGGAGTAGTTGAGGCAAATCGTATAGATGCGTTTAAGGGGAAGCTAGATAAGTACATGAGGAAGAAATAAATAGAAGGTTATGCTGAAAGGTTTAGTTGGGAAGGAGGAGGTTCATATGGAGCATATCAACCACAACAGCACAATTACATTTGTAGAGTGCCTTTCATGTCGGGAGGACGTCCCAAGGTGCTGAACAGTCAGGAGTCAGGACTCGAGCATGGGGTGGTGGGTGCATAAACGCCGGTGTAGACCAGTTGAGCTGAATGCCTGTTTCTGTGCTGTATATTCTATATAACTATATGTAATTCTATGTAATATGACTGTCTATCATTCAAATGTCTCCAAGTGCTTCACGGAATTTAATGTAAAATGTAGTGACTGTTTAAGTGTAGGCAAACATAGGTCTTTGCAAATCAGTTCATAACACTTAGAAGTGAATAGGAATAATGGAATCGAGGGTTAGAGGGTCATGTTGGGCTGAACGGCCTGTTTACATTCTATGTAATGGTATATAATTGTATGTCTTCATAGCTGAACCACTGTCTGATTCAGCAAGATGTGTTTTGTCTACATCAGTAGCTCCCGCCTTAGGGTATATTTAAGATGCATCTGATTCAAGTAGCTGTAGTACTGTGCTGCTGAAAGGAAGAACATCAATTTCACAATCTGAATATATTGTCTTTTCATCGCAGAACAAATAGCATTGGACAAAGCTCGAGGGAAATGCTGACTGGCTGGTCAACGGTATTGTCCTTCAATGTGAATTAAGAGCATTCTTACGAGAGCAAACATTACTACCAACCATAAGCACGGGACGCTGCATGAGGCAGCTATAATAATAATAATAATCCTATTAGACTTAGGGCCTTTCACTTCAGGAGGTTCTTTACAAGCATCTAACAGGATTTAGAACTGAGTGACTATTTTGTCGGCAAAAGATACTTTAAGCAATTCCTCTATTTTAACCAAGTAGTACTGGTTAGAGGTAAAAGCTAAGAGAAATAAGACCTGTGCACCTTTGATGAGAATCTGCTGCTATTACACAACAACACAGTTGTCAGCATCCATCTCCTACATTGAGTATCAGTTCTCTGCTACATCTGCTGTTTTTATTGTTTGGCTTTAGAATTGGCTGCTCCAACAGAAATAATTCCACCCACATAGCAACTTTGTCTAAAAGCAACAGTCAGTTTTGGTGTGCATTCTGAATCATGGGAAAAAAAGTCTCATCTATTGCCACCCACACAGTGTAAAGAGCAACACGGCTATGACATGCATATTGTATGGGAGGCTTGCACCGTTTTTATATGATGATATACACCATTACATGTGGGCGACATGCACCATTTATGCAACTAGTGCGTCTAGCTGAAATGATTGACAAATGAATACTGATTCCACCATCAACAGCACAGCTAGTGCTGCTCTAAAAAAAAGCTCTTACACTTCAGAACATGTACAAATTACCCAATTTACAGCACATATGTGCAACAGTCGACAGCTAAGACAGACATAGCCATGTAATACCAGACATGAGTGAATTGTGACCTTTCACCTAGTCTGTGTTGTAGCAGTCAATGATCCTAGTCACTTCTTTGACAAATTGGTTATTTCATAGTGAGTGATTTAGATTACCCATGGAAATTGCCTACACTTCCCTATGTTTGCAACTGAGTTAGTAGGAATTATACACCAAAGCTTCAAAATGATTGTGGGATTTATTTTCAGTTTGATGATATTCCTACAGACCAATTCTTCAATAGCATTACTTGACCTTTGTCGGTCAGCATTGGATAACAATACCAAGTATAGTAAGAGGAGATCTAAATTGCTTTATAAAGTGGGCCCCTTAATTGGTCATGTTCTGTGAGATTTTTGGCAGCCTAAATCTTCAGTTTAGTGACAAGAAAGTTATAGACCTCAAGGGGCAACTAAGGCAAGTGGGCTGAATCAGCTGACAATGAAGTCTAGACTGGCACCACCAACTACACATTAAATCCCTTCAGGCTGTAGTAAGCCATTTTATTCAGTAAAGAAGCATGAATCTCAACACGGATACCATTGGTTATGTTAAAATTCAGAATTCTGAAGCCCTTTTGTCTGCAGGAGTCTCACGGACAATCCAATAAATTAAGTTTTTCCCCATCGATCACAATCTAAAACACTGCTGTTGACCTGTACTCGACCTTTACAGATCATGTGCGAGTGAACAATAATATCCATGTACCACTTAGAATCATAGAATCATACAATCTTATGGCACAAAAGGAGGCCATTTGGCCCTTCGAAGTGGGTTTAACCCCCATGTTACCAAGTTGTTTATAAATTTTTATATAGAGCCTTTCATGAAGGGAGGTCATCGCAATGTGAATCACAGGTTTGCTGAATGGTATAGTGATTGTGCATTTTGTAAGCAAATGCAGCAGATATTTTGTGCACAGAAATGTCCCACATGGGCAGCCATTAAGTGAATTTATTAAGTGAATCTATGGGATTGGACCATTCTCATCAGAAGAAAGTACCTCCAGCAACGAAATGCTCCCCAACACTGTATTGTAGTGTCAGTGTAGAAAATGAATGTTAACTCCCAATGTTGAGCTTGACCCCCTAGCTTCTTCCTTTGGAGACAAGTGCTACTGATCTAGACTACTACCTTATAGAGACCATTGCTGGGACAATAAGCTTGCTCATATTTCTAAGAGGTTCTATAAGCACATAGAAGTCCCAAATGGTAACTTTGTTTTAGTTGTTAATGTATGGGGTGAAGATGCAATCTTAATATTATACATATTCTGCATATTTATCCATTATTGTAGCACAATAAACAAACATAGGAAGGCCCATTTGGCCCATTGTATCTTTGCCCGTGGTACATGTAGACCAAAATATAAGGCTTTTCTCATTAACAACAACCATAAAATGACATCAGGAGGACATCCCAAGGCACTGAACAGTCAGGTTGGAACCCAAGCAAGGGGGAGGGGCAGGGTAGGGGAGGGGGAAAGTTAGGAGAGGAGGGAGGGAGTTGGGAGGGCAGCAGAAGGCATGATCGAAGAGGAGGGTCTTGAGAAGGAGGCCTTCCGGCCTGGAAGGAGACAAGTGAGGAAGCAAGGTGAAGGGACTGGTGGATGGGGTTCCAGATTGTGGGGCCAGAGAGGCTGAGAGTCCGGGCAGGGGACATGCGGAGCCCGCTAAACGGAGGGGCCGGGCAGTTTCATAGGGATGCAGCAGATTAGAGAGATAGGAGGGGGCAAGGCCGTGAATGGTCTTAAAAGTGAGGACAAGGATTTTGAACTCAATCCTCCGGGGGATGGGGAGTCAATAGAGCCGTGCGAGGGATCATCAACTGGTCGCGGAGCCTAATGCGGGAGAGGACACAACCTGCAGAATGCTGGATGATCTGCAGCTTGTGAAGGGAAAAGCCGGGAAGGCCGACGAGGATGGAATTTCCATTAAGTAATGCAAGTACACTGCATTCCCACATGACAGGGAGTTTGTAATCTCCATCTGATAAGACCCACAGAAAGCCAAGACTAGAGTCGTATTTCATGCAGTAGGGGCTAAATCCTGCATTCAGACACCACAACTCAAAACTTTTCTTTTTTATTTCTACAGCATCCACATGGAAAATTTGCTAAATAAACAGTGTATTTATGACATGCGTACTTGACTCCAGGAAATCAGTTTAATACAATAAAAATTAGCATTTATACAATGTCAGGAAGGCGATACATTGGGGAGACGTCACAAAACACTTAAGAATACTCGTTCAACATCTAAACTGGGAGTGGGAGCTGAGGGGGTTGAACTCTCTGATCAGGTCATTAAGTGAAGTTTGGCTGTGACTCACCAATTCCTTGCATTTGTCCTCACAATGATTTGTAGGAATATGATCAAGAATACTTTTATAATTGGAGGTTTGATATGCTTCTTATGCCCCCAACAAAAAAACACCCAGTTTAGATTTGGTCACTGAATCCATGCATGTTTCTTTCTTTATTCTTCCGGGATGGATAACAATTTACAGCCAGAAAAGTAATGGTTAGGATTCATTTAATGTGACTGATGAATGATGATGGAACAGACTTACTACATCTCACATAGAGCTCGATATCAGAAGCTTTGCTAGAAATAAAAATCGGAAACATTCCCCAACACAGTGACTTTTTAAATAATTTGTTAGCATCATTATACAATTCTCCTGGGTCTCTTTACATGATTTTATTGAGCAGAAGTTGTTCAGTTCAATTAGAACACTAACCCTACCATGCTTATCACTACTACTACTAATAATAATACTACATTTGGAACAGTATTGTTCATATCATGAGGACACCCCAAAATGCTTCACAGGGCATTTGGTGATGTGGTCATGGTGACGTGTTTATATGGATGAATGCAGCAACCAATTTCCACACAGCAAAGTCTCACAAGCTTCCATGATGAGAATGAATAATTTTATATTGGAGGATTGTTGGCCAGGACGCCAGGAGCCAGTACCTCCAGCAAGTGCTCCCCTACCAATGTATTGCAGTGTTACCTTAAAACAAAGAGCGATAAGTACTAATGTGTTGAATAATGTTTCGCCCACAAGTATACAGTTGGCTTTCCTGCTCTCCTTCCCCCTACCCACCCCACCGCCCCCTCCCCTTGCAATCTTTCCCCCCTTTTTCCCTTAATCCCACCTCTATGTCTGTTTGTGGGACATTGCTGTGCGCAATTTGGCTGCCGCGTTTCGCCCACAAATATACAATCAAGTTTCCTACTCTTCTTCATCCTGCCCCGATCCCTCCCCCACTGCTCTTGTAACTGGACAGTGCCTTGGGATGTCCTCTCGACGTGAAAGGTGCTATATAAATGTAATGATTGATTGGTTGATTGGTTGGTTGATTGATTGATTGATTTAATCAATCCACAGCTTCCTGTCTGAGAGATGAGAGCTATTAACTGACCTAGGCTGCCATCTCATAGAAACCATTGTTTCTTGTCTCTTTTTGAGTGGTGCCATGTAATCTTTAATGTCCACTTATTAGGCAGAATAAGGAGTCTCTTATATTACTGTCTAATCATAACATAGACTCAAGTGGCCAGCATAATGGGTGATGTGTAGGTGACATCTTTCTGTGAAATGTGGAGAGGGAGATGACTCTGAGGAGAAGTCTTCCTGAGCACTGGGTGTTTTCTTTGCTCCATCCTTTCTATGAAACTCTTTGCAAAATACAATAATACAATAAAAAATAGCATTTATATGGTGGCCTTTATGCAGGGTAACGTCCCATAGAGTAGTAGAGCATGACTCTGAGCCAGGGGGAGTGTAGGTGTAGGCCAGTCGAATAGGAAGGTCATCAGACATGAGGTGGAGTATGCATCCATGGATGGCCAGTGCCTGGGGTGTGGAGGTGCTGACAGGAGCCAATCAGGGAGCCAACTTGATGTTCAACTGGAGAAAGTTGGATCTCATCCACTACCTCACCCCTCAGGCCGCTGAAACTCTCGTTCATGCCTCTATCACATCCAGGCTCCATTACGCCAATCCCATGGTTGGCCTCCACAGATCATCCAGAACTTGCAGCCTGTGTCCTCTCCCGCACCAAGCTCCGCAACCCCATCAACCTCATTTTCACCCGACACCACTAGCTTCCCATCACCCAGAGGATTCAATTGAAGATCCTGATCCTTAGCTTTAAAGACCTTCATGTTGTTGCCCACCCTTACTGTGCAACGTCCTAACCCCCTACCAACCTGTCTGCTTAACGGACTCTGACATGCTCCATGTCCCCTGATCCATCTGCCCCACCTTCCCACAATCCCTCCACCTCGCCCCCTCCCTAACCTCCTTCAAGTCCAACCTCAAGACCATCTTCTTTGACCGTGCCATCAGTCAACCCCTCCCTTCCCTCCACCCTCCCTAATCCCAATCCCTGCTCGAATGCAAAGCACTGACTGTCCAGCGCCTTGCAACGTCCTCCTGATGTGAAATGTACAATACAAATAGTTGTTAATAACGGACAGACATTCTGTCAGTCTGTGACAGAATGGGAATTCTCCACATGTGATAATACTAATAGTATTATCTGTGGTCCTGAAGTCAAGAGTGGAGGCGGGGAGATAGAGTTAGGTGTCATCAGCATACTGTAAAAGTTGACCCCATGTCTGCAGATGAAGTCACCGAGAAGCAGCCTGTAAGTAGGAACCTGGTTGTTAGTCGATTAGTGGAATGCTTTCTAGGGGAATAAAATGAAGTCACTCAATCCGTTACTGTTTGTGGGACATTGTTGTGCCCAATTGGCTGCTGCAGTTTGCCCAGAAAATGTACAGTCAATACACTTTACAGTATATTCTGTGAATTGCTTTGAAATGTCTCAATGACATGATAAGGTGGTACATCAATTGCAAATATTTTTATTACTATTAGTATTATCACATATGGAGAATTCCCATTGTATCACCTCGAAGATGCTGCCCTGTGGAAGCAAATTTACTGTGTTGAAGAAGTGAAATCCTTGTCTGTTTTAGCATCATAGATTGCCAGCTCATGTACTTCAAATTTAAAATGTATTTGGTAATTAACTGGAAAACTATTCTAATTAAGTACTTCGCTTCAATCTTTGTACTGTATTATGCTGCTCAACTTTAAATTATGTGAGGAGCACAAGAGAGACAGCACTGAGATAAATGAAATAAGATGCATATTTTCTAGATGGCCATTAAACATTCAAACGAGGGGCATACAAGATAGTAATGATACAGCGATTAGTGGCAGAAAGAAAGAGAAGGCTGATTGCCATAGTAACTAGTTCATCATATCCATCCCAGAGCATAAACAGATGAAATACTTCAAAAGATACAAAACATCAGCATGTGCTTTTATTCCTGAAATGGGGATAAAAACATCATTTGATATCATTATACATGAAACTGATTTTTTTTGCCTTGTACTTTTAGATCTAAATGATGCTGAGCTGCATTGCATAATAAGGTAATTAGTTCATTGTTTTCCATCTGAACATATTTATGTTACATGTGATGATTGTTATATAACGTCATTCTAATTTCTTCACTCCGTTCCAAATATATATTGTACTGTCATTTCTTCCGTTACAGTTTCAAATGCTGAATCCCCAATGATTACCGTGTTTCCCACATTGGATTTGATACCACACTGACACTTTCTCAAGCTTCTAATGGTATCAATGACATCTTGGAGTACTGTCTGGCACATTTTCTCCAGTCCTCACATATGGTGCTCCTCAGGGTTCTTCTTTCCTCAGCAAGTCTCCAGACTCCTTCAATGCAAAGTTCAGTTTTGGTCTCAAACTGCAAGGGTAAAATAATGTTACCATGTTGGAATACTCTGCATTATTAACATCTCAATTCAACTTGTTTTAAGTTTGAATGCAGTCTCCTTAATGTTTGATCGTTTAGTTCTGCTACTTCAGCTACCATGGCGAATGCATGTGGGAAAATGAGAGCGATGCCCTTTAATCGATGATTACCTGACATACTTTCATCATATTGTGTAAGTCCTTCTCCTTCGACAGCAACCTTTGGTTCATTCTGATCTACTCCGTCATCAGTTATTGTTGTTGTTACTGCTAGATAAACAGAGGCTTGTGGAATAAGGAAACTTGTCTAAGGTTTCACCCTGACTGGGAATTGATCCTCCTAGTTGCAAGGTGAGTGCCCTAACCAATTCTCTACAGGATTCCATGTGGCTGTATTTACCAACCATTGGCAACTGTATTCATCTTTATATCCTTCCAAGGCATCACCCAATTTGACCACTGCTAATTACAATAACAACAAATTACATTTGTACAACATCTTTCACGTCAGGAGAATGTTTCAAGGTGCTTATCATCAGGTTGGTGTTCACTGAGCGAAGGCTCAGTGAACACCAACCTGCTTCATACACATGGGCAATGCACCTCAGCATGCTATAATAAATCAAATACAATCTGTGTAAAATGTAGGTTAGGTAGATGCTTTTCTTCCATATTAAGAAACAGAAGTACAACCATAAAACAATAAGCCTTAACACACAAGCCCTAGAAATCTGCACTCTTCGTCAGTTTGACCTGCACTGGCCTGCTTCATATCCACCGTCCTTCCTGCCCTATCATCAAAGGTTGGGCTTTCAGCCAATCTGCCCCCACTCTCTGGAACTCCATTCCAGAGCTCCAATGCCTTGACCTTCATCTCTTTTAAGGTCTGTCTCATGAATTTCCTCTTTAACAATATCTTTGGTCATCTACTACCCTGCCACCTTCCCCATCCCATTTCCACGCACCTTGGTCCCCAGTCCTCTGGAATTCAACCCTTAGATCAGGTGTAAAACCGTAAAACCTTGACTGTCCAGCGCCTTGAGATGTTCTTCTGACCCAAACACAGTCAATTCATTTTACTGTATATTCTGTGAAGCACTTTGAGCGGTCTCGAAAATGCAATAAGGCACTGTAACAAATGGAAGGATTGTTATTATAAAAAGGTATTGTTGTTTCTCCTGATGTTCTGTTCAACATCCTCCTGATTGATTGTCTAAATCTCCAGATTAATTGGATATTGTTTGGATCCATGCAAATATGTAATACATTTGCCCATAAACTAGTTAATACACTTGACAGAAACTACTTGAGAAGTACTTTGAGACTCAATGCAATAAAGCACTATATGATTGGAAGTTCTTTTCTTTCTTGTATTTCAAGAGAGAGAATAATACGTGGGTGGAAATAGATAACAAGAAGATCATCTCATTTGTAGGTTTAGGTAGTGACATTTGTACCTATTCACATTTTTTTATATATAAATTATACAGTGCTGTTCTTTTCAATGATCCAAATCAATTCTGGGTTCAATCAGGGTTTTATTACAAAAAACCTTTATACTACATTGGTACACTTGAATTTGAAAATCTTTCACACAGTGCATCATGGAAACTTCATCTGATCCCAGATGTGGGCCTATAGTCTCTCCATCACTCGCATTCATCTATTATTCTGATAAAAGGTCACACCTGAAATGTTAACCTGTCTTTCTCTTACAGATGCTGTGCTTTTCCAGCATTTTGTGTTTTTATTTCAGATTTCCAGCAGCTGTCATTTTTGTTGTTGTTATCTATTAAACTTCTTCGGGTTTTATTGTGAATGTTTGCTGGCTTTGACAAAACAAAATGTAGCAGGGGCCAATTGCCAAAGATTCTTTTGAATCCTGTGAACTGGGAAAAATGACGTGCCTCCCTCCAGTGAGGAGAGTGTTACATAAATCAAGAAAAATGTAATGGAACATTTAGAGGGAAACAATGTTATTTTCTTCAAAAAAATACATGCAGGAATAAAATCCGAAATAAATAATTAAATTGGCTCAAAAAGCGTTTTCAAATGATTTGACACATGAAAATACAAAAATTTTGTTTTTGATAAATCCGGAAGTAAAAGCAGAAAACATGCTACTGAAAATGTCCAGATTCTTCATATATCTCTTCAGTCAAACTCTAGCTTCAACTGTTATGAATATCCTGTGGCTCAGTGGTTAGAGGACTCGCCTTACAAGCATGAGACCTGTGTTCGAATCCAGGCAGGTCAAGGCGAAACCCTGGGAACGTTTCCTTACTCCACATGCCTAATAATAATCCAAAGAATATCAATAATAAAAATTGGTCATTTCAATCCATGACTGTTTGTGGGACACTGCTGTGTGCAATTGGCTGCTGCGTTTCACCCACAAATATACAGTCAATTCACTTTACCCGCTGAACAGAGTCTGCCCGTCCCGTCCGTTCAGCTGGCTCTGGCCTGCTCCATGTCCCCCACCCGAACTGCTCTACCATCGGCGGCTGAGCTTTCAGCTTCTCTGCCCCCACACTCTGGAACTCCATCCCACAATCCCTTCACCTTGCTTCCTCCCTTTCCTCCTTCAAGGCCGGTCTCAAGATCTTCCTCTTCGACTGTGCCTTCTGCTCCCCTCCTAACTCTCCCCCCTCTCCTATTCTCCTTACCTCTATCCCGACCTGACTGTTCAGTGCCTTGAGACATCCTCCCGACGTGAAAGGCGGTCTATAAATGTAATTTTATTGTTGTTGTTTACAGTATATTCTCTGAAGTGCTTTGAGACATCGATAAAATGTGAAAAGCGCTATATAAAATGCAAGGATTATTATTATGACATGTCAAATTTACAATCATCATAGATTTTCCTTTTAATCTCAGAAAATACTGAAATGTTGAGCTAAAGCTTTAAGAAGATGATACATATATTTCAGAAAATGCTGTACATGTGAAGCCATTTTATGAGGTCAATGAAAAAAAACTACGCAGTGGGCTAACATTTTGCTATCAGGGCTGAAATACTTCACACTAAGTGACAGTTGCGGTGATATTCCTGCACCATTACCCTGCCACCACCACCAACCCCCCGACCCCCACCCCACCACCCACCCCCCGCTAACATAGTGTATATATCATCTCACCAGATTAGAATACTTATAATCTACAGAAGAGAGAATTACCATTACTCTTGCCCACAAGGTCAGATCTGACATTCTTAACATCTGCTGGTCATCACTGACTAACATGAGATGTGTAACAGGCTGCAGCAGATAGATTCTGACCTCACTATAACCCTCTTCACACAGCGGTATTAAATAAGGATTTTCTTTGTCATCTCAGAAATACTTCATTTACGCTAATGAAGTGAATGAGTGAATTCAATAGGAATCATGTTTACTCAGATTGAATGCTACTTTATTCTGTGTAAACGGATTCAAACTTGATGTCTTGCATTTTAGTTGCAGACATTAACAGAATGTGAATGTGATGGTGTGCATTTACAGCAATTTTGAGCTCCATGATATTAGTCATCAATGTTTGCTGTACTTCAAAATACAAATGCCTGGAAAAGTAGTATCTTGACATCAACAACAACTTGCCCTCTAGACAGGCACTTAACAGTTGCAGGGCCTAACACTTGATTCCATCTACTAGCAAATTATTTAATTCGCTTTTCTTTGCTTTACTTGAAATTTCTTTGATTCTATCAACAACAAATTGCATTTATGGAGCACCTTTCATACTAGGTGGTTGTGCCAAGATGCTGGATAGTTCTAGCTTTACACCTGAGCTTGGGGTTGAATTCAAAAGGGCCGAGGAGCAAGGGGATGGGAAGCTAACTGAAGGCACAGTCAATGAAGAAAGTCTTGATACAGACCTTGAATGAGACAAAGGAAGGGGCTAGATGAAGGGACTCTGGGATGGCGTGCCAAAGGGTGGAGGCAGAAAAGCTGAAGGCCCAAACGTCTATGGCAGGGCAGGGGAACATGGAGCAGTCCACTGCCCACCAAGGGGAGGCAACAGACAGTTTGGTATTCATACTGACTTCTTTGGCAAAAAGCATTAGTAAAGTTTGAGGACACAGTTGATGCACAGATAAGGGAGAACAGATAGACCTACAAAAGAGAGTGGAATAGGAGGAATGGAGGTTCGGGTGGAATATAAGCACCAGCACAGACTACTAATTGGGGTGAATGAATTATTTCTACGAAGTATCATTCAATGTAATTCTATGTACAGTAATTTATTTCCCTAGAGACAAAAAGTGAATTTGCTGGCATTGTTTTTGTTGTGCTGACTTTATGTTGTTTCCACCCAGAACAATATTAGGGAGAAATTTCACCTGGGTTTAGATTTACTCTATTTAGAAAATGTTTTACAGCATGCAGATTTTGGCAAATTCCTAAATAACCAACATCCAAGTTTCTGTGATTTCTTTAAAGAAGTACAGAATACTGAGATCAAAATTAAGACAGAATTCAAGGATTCAAATTGTGAGATTGGATTGTTAATTTTGAAACAAACAAGACTTCAGTTTAACACCTTATCCGAAGGACATCACTTCTGACAATGCAGCACACCCACAATATTATATTGGAGCAGCAGCCTTGACCTATGAGCTCAAAATCCTAACATGGGGTTTGAACCCATGACCTTCTGACTCAGAGGCGAGAGTGTCACCAACTGAGCCAGACTGACACCTTATCACATGCCAGAATTTTTCCAAGCAACATATCTAACAACGGGTAGTTGTATTTATATAGCACCTTTCAGGCAGGGTAGCTTCTTGAAGTACTTAGTCTACGTGGGAATCTAAGAAACGGGTTTTGTAATTACTGGCCACCATATTTGCTTCACTTCAGTTCCAAAATGTTCACTTCCAATATATTTATTGTAAAAAGGATTGAGGTCTTTTCCCCTATAGCAAAGTAATTATCAGGTAAATAGGTTTCACATACTTGGCCCTATGTGCAGTGTTTGAAACTATACCTATATTTCAGCTCCCAAGTAACTCCTAACTCTGTTTTAAATTTAAACAGCTAATTACTAAGCCAATCTCATTAGAAAAACACTTCTGTTTTCTAGTGTAAAACATTGTTACAGCCACAGCAGTGCTAATTGGTGTAATGAGAAATCTGAGCTTCACTGGTTGAGTGGGTGGATAGCTGATTGGATAGTGCATAAGCCTTCGGGGTAACAAGAAATGAAAAATGGAACATATAAAATAACACATTGACTCTTCTGAGGAAACTTACAAGGCAATGTGCACAGCATGACACATTTTCTTCTTTAAACAAGCAGGCATTTCAAAATTCCAGAGCTAGGCATGTGGCCTTGCTACAATGTTCAACACGGATCCTGTAAATGCAGTTTGCTTTGGTTTGTTACAAGCTATTGCTGCAATCCCAACAAACATGTGTCCCATAAAATGTAGTACGGCAAAGCAACGTTGTTCTTCATGGGGGGGTGGGGGGCAAGATATTTATTAGAGGGTAAGTAACGTGCTTCCTTTAATTTCTGATGATTTCTCTGCCGTTGTGTTGTTTACAAGTCCTTGGTCATTTTAGGTCACTTGGGTTGCCATGACATCTTTGTTGCCATGAAGGATACTGGGCATGTCTCTTTGGACTCATGTCTCCTGTGTAGGAAATCATTCTGATTTCACTGCCGCTGTTCATGTCATCGACAATATGATTTCAGTTTATCATTCTTGATTAAACACAAATCAAGGTGGCCAAATTAGAAAAGCACTGATTTCTGGTGTTCAACAGAGTAAAGAGACTAAACTGAAATACGATATTTAAAATCGGGTTTAAAAAATCTATCAAATTAATTATTGTGCAATAGAGTTGTTTGCCTTCAAGATCATCCAGCATATCTAAGTCAAGTTTGAACAATTGTTTACAATAGGGAACCTGCCCAAGGGCAGCTTATAGACTCAACACAGTACAAGAGACAAAATGGATAGTACTACAATACAAATCAAGATGTTACGTTACTAAAGATCTAGCTGCTGCTATTGTCATTCAAACATTTGGCTTAATTATTGTAAGAATCAATCATACTATTACTAGATTATAAGATAGGTTTGAATGATAAAGGTCCTTTGGCCCATTCGATCTCATCAAAAATACCCATTCTATACTAGGGTCGTCGATATGGAAATTTTCCGATTTAGATATATCGATGGGCTCATATCGAGATATACCGAAATATAGATATTTTCGGGTTTTCTGTACTGCGCATGCGCGTCGTGATGTGCGCGCATTCGGGGTGCGCGCACATTCGGAGGTGCGCGTGCATTCGGGGCCTATCTCCTCAGGAGGTAAATATATCTCTCTCTGTGTCTCTCACATCACATCTCTGTGTTTTTCTGTCTGTGTCTCTGTGTCTCTCTCTTCTCATCCATCCATCCATCCATCCATCCATCCATCCATCCATCCATCCATCCATCCATCCATCCATCCATCCATCCATCCATCCATCCATCCATCCATCCATCCATCCATCCATCCATCCATCCATCCATCCATCCATCCATCTGTATATTATCACATCCCCCCATCTCTCACCCTGTCTCTCCCCCCACCCCCCGCCATCTCTCTCTCCCCCCCACCCACCCCCTGCCATCTCTCTCTCCCCCCACCCACCCCCCCCACCATCTCTCTCTCCCCACCACCACCTCCCCGCCGTCTCTCTCTCTCCCCCCCACCACCGCTGGCCGACTCTCTCTCCCCCCCCACCCACTCCCCGCCGTCTTTCTCCCTCACCGCCCCCACCCCCCAACCCCCACCACCGCTGTCTCTCTCTCCCCCCCCACCTCCCCCAAGGAGTCTCTCTCCCCTCACCCCTTGCATACCTGTATATTGTATTCGATATATGAATACAATATGGTGGCTTTGCACCTCGGTCTGTGCATTGTGTATAGAGATGAGCATTCTGGATCTTGTAGTTCAGTGTGCGCGCATTCCGATTTTTTCCCTTGATATATAAATTTTTCGATATATCGATATTTTTTAAATTCCTATATCGGCATATCGATATGAAAATTATATCGGGTATAACCGATATATTGATATATCGCCGGACTCTACATCCAACTAAGGTCATATCACAGTATCAAGCCACTTGTTAATAGAGTTGAGTTCCTGTTGTTAATTACCTCTTGCTTAACAAATATGTTTCTGTTTCTGTCCTAAAATTGCCCTTTGCAACTCCAAACCCATATAATTTGTCTTTGTGCAATGTAAAATATTATTCTGTTTTTTTTCTTTCAATCCCATTTAAAATGTCATCCACCTCTACCTCTCTGAGGTATTACATCTTCAAGATTCTAGCTTCTCTAATCATTGCTCAACTAACACTGACCACGATGAAGGCAAAAATAGCAAGGAAGCATTCATCAACTTGTTCCATGGACTACAGCCTCAACTCATTTTCTTGATACTGACATTTGTAGACTTGAGAATACTGTACCTGCAGAAATGTACCCCCCCAAAATAAAGACATCATTTATATGAACCACATATCTTATTAAACTTTAATAATTTTTTCTAGTTACAGACCCAAACATTGTGCTACCACCATAGTAACGTTAGGTACTCAAGAAAATCGAATAAACTATTCCTTTGAAATTCACCATCATACAATATTGCATATAAAGTTTTTCACAATTAGCAATAAGTAAACCCAGTGATATGATTCATGATCATACAAGGTACTGCTTTGCAATAACAACAGAATTATGATCTTGGCTTCTACCAATTAACAAAACTATACAAGTTTTACTTGAGGGAAGTGGAAAGATGCTGAATTTCTGAATTGCAGCAGTTAATTTTATTTTTGGAAACAAATATTTCCTCATGACATTTAACAGCAATTGGTCACAGTGCATAATTGACATGTCATGTTCAACATTATATGACAATTGAATTTATATACCCCAAAAAACATTTGCAGTTAGACACTGAAAATGCATTGAACCATCCAAGGGCCCAAATGTCTACAGGTAGATGGATGCCCACTCTCAATAGTTTAATTGAGGTATGTATCCGAGTCTCTGGCAGACCACAGGTCTCTTATATGATGTTGGCTCTCTGATGTCTTATTTTTAGTCATTTTTTCCATCTTTAATTTATCCCATGTTTTTCTTATTTTAAAAGTCAAATGAACTATTCCATAAGTTGCACAGGTTAAAGAGAGGGGATTCGATAGGGTGAACAGGGGAAAATTATTTCCACTGGTGGGTGCATCAATGACTCGTGGTCATAGATTTAAAATTGTTTCAAAAAGAAGCAGAGAGGAGGTGAGGAGAATTTTTTTCACTCAGCGAGTTGTTAGAATCTGGAATGCAATGCCTGAAAAGGTGGTGGAGGCCGATTCGATAACAACTTTTAAAAGAGAGGTAGACATTTATTTTGGGAGGACGGGTTTGCATGGTTGTAGGGAGAGAGAGATTGAATTGCTCTTTTCAAAGAGCCGGCACAGACTCGATGGGCCGAATGGCCTCCTTTTGTACCGTAAGATTCTATGATTCTATGATCTCATCAAGGAATGAAAAAAAGTGAAGTCAAAAGCATTAAAATGAAATCTATGGTCTGATAAAATAAAGTCAAATAGTACAAGCAACATAACATTTAGTAGTTAGGACTCTATCTGCAGTAGATATTAAACCTATTGTAGATATCATTTATAGTTTCCCAGCAAGGTGCATTAATAACTGGGTAATTGAATAGATTGTATCTAGGCAGATAATGCTCATTGACTGCTGAGTCTGTTCACTGCTCTGCTGGTTAGCACCATTTGAACAGCAAGCTATTAAGCTGTACTTTTTTAAAAAAAAAGTTTCCCTTGTCTTCAAACACAACACCATTGATAAATTTCCTTTTTTCTTTTGTTCAATTCTCTTCCCATTTCTTCACTCTTCTACTGAGGTCAAGATCTGATGTTGGAGTGTTAATCAATCTAACTTTTACCAATATCTCTCTACGTTCTTCAACCACGTAAACTCAAGAATAAATGCATCAGAAATGCTAAGACAGTAAAGCTAAAATGGGTTACTAGGAATTAGGAAAGAAGTCAGAATGTTTCATTAACAATAATACTTGCATTTGATAAGAGTTCCATAAGAATATGTCAAAGGATGACAACTCCCTTCTCTTTTCAAGTGGTGCCATTGGACCTTTAACCTCCTTGGTTGGGAAGATACTTGGAGTCTCCTTGAAACTGAACTGGCTCCAGAATGACATGCCTGGCAACTAAATGTCGAAATTGAGCCATCATTCTGTAGCGGGCTTGGTTGTCTGGTTACTTAGCCAGACAGATCTGCAATATTCCAGGCCACTGTTGATGACAGCACAGCCAGCCTGGCTCGATGGAAAGTCATCCCATTCAGCTCCCGTTAACCCTGCAAGAAAAAGCCCTAATGATGGTCCTAGCTGGAGAAGCAGACCCCACAAATCTTTGACTTCCACCAGAAAATGCAGAATGTCTTATCTGAAGGACAGTACCTCTGACAATGCAGCACTTGTTGTTGGAGGTCCCATTTGTTAGCTGAGACATTAAACTGTGGTTCAATCTACCTCATCTCAGGTGCATTTTGAAATGCCACTTCACTGTTTGAAGAAAAAGTTATTTCTCCTTGTGTGCTTACCAAACATCGTCCAGATTATTTATTCATTCCCCTTAAGACTGTTTGTCTATCTGGTTGTGCAGAAAATGTCAATTACATTTGCCCTTAAAAAACAGTCACTAACTTTGCTAATTACAATAATTGCTGTAAAATATTTTAAAAGGTTATGAGCACTCACAATATTTTTAATTCAAATCTACAAATTTGTTGCTGATCATTAGTATATGTGGAATCATGTAGCTCGGTGCTTAGAGCACTCGCAAGCGAGAGACCTAGGTTCGATTTCCAGCTGGACAAAACCTTGGGCAAGTTTCCTTAATTCACACACCTTATTATAAATTCTTTCCCCAAGATTAAAAACCCAAAACACACAATAATAAATTGGTCACTTCAATCCATGACTGTTTGTGGGACAATGCTATGCACAATTAGCTGCTGCATTTCGCCCACAAATATACAGTCAATTCACTTTACAGTACATTCTGTGAAGTGCTTTGAGATATCTAGATGTGAAAAGTGCTATATCAACTGCAAAGGTTATTATTATATCAGTTCTGGCAATAATAATTACATTGATACAGAGCCTAAAATGTGTGTGAAGTGGTGTGACTGTGTATTTTGTAAGTGAAGGTAGCAGTCAATTGGTACACAACAACAACAACAAAATTGCATTTGTATGGTGCCTTTCACGTCAGGAGGACGTCCCAAGGCACTGGACAGTTACTGCTTCAGACCCAAGCTGAAGATGGGGGGGTGGGGGGGGGGAGGGGGTGGGAGGGGATTAGGAGTGGCTGATGGGTCCATCGAAGAGTCTTGAGGCAAGAACTGAAAGAGGCCAGGAAAGGGGTGAGGTGAAGGGACTGCGGGATGGAGTTCCAGAGGTTGGGGCAGTGGCTGAAGGCTCGCCCACCAATGGTAGGGTGGGTGGATTGGGGGATGTAGAGCAGACCAGAGCCTGCTGAGTGGAGGGGGCGGGGAGGTTGGTAAGGGGATAGGAGGTCATGGATGTAGGGTGGGGCGAGGTTGTGGAGGGCTTTAAATATGAGGACCAGGATCTTGAATTAGATCCTCTGGATGATGGAGAGCCAATAGAGTCAGGCGAGGATGGGGGAGATGGGGTCACTGAGTTTAAAATGGTAGAGGAGACAGACTGCAGAGTTTTGGATGATCTGTGGAGATGTGGAGGCCAACCATGGGATTGACATAATGGAGTCTGGAAAGACAGTTAAGGGTTGAACAAGACATCTAGGTTCCTGAATGGCTTGGTGAGGTTGAGTATGCAACCATGGAGGTTGATGCTGCCAGCGCCTAATGTAAGACGGCGCTGGCGCAAGCCAATCAGTAGGACCTCGGTCTTGTTGCCATTCAACTGTAGGAAGTTAGTTCTCATCCAGGACTTGATGTCTGACAGACCGTCTGTCAGGACAGTGGTAGTCCTGGAGTTGAGGGTAGAGGCAGAGAGATAGAATTGGGTGTTATCCGCATACATGTGGAAGTTAACCCCATGTCTGTGGATGATGTCACCAAGTGGGAGCATATAGATGTTGAAAAGTAAGCAATATCCCACAAACAGTCTTGGAGCAAACAATTAATTTGATTTGTGGGATTGTTGACCAGGACACCAGGATAATTCTTCTTTTCATTTTGAATAGTGCAATAGGATCTTTAATATCCACTTAGACAGGCAGGTGGGATCTTTGTTTAACATTTCATCTGAAGGTCAACATCTCCGATAACACACACACCATTCATACTATGATTGTCATCATAGACTATATGAGTTTCAATTCCTGATGTGGAGTTTGAACTTGCAATCTTTTGAGTTAGAGGTGAGAATGCTACCAAATGAGCTGTGCTAGCACACATAAATTAATAATTTCATTTTGTAAAATTTTACCAAAAAAATTCATTTTGCAAAATTATGCATTCAAATATTTTCAATTATTTATGGTAGTTCTAGTAGCAATGCATTGTAAATATTTTAACCCACCAGGCATGTTAGATACTGTTGAATAACAATAATATCTAAAATAATAAAATGCAGTATAGAAATAACATAATTAAATCTCCAATGACACTTTCCCAGAGTGGTCAAATGTTGGTGTTATTTTGCTATTTCAATAATAAGTATTCAACCTTATACAATCTCCTTTAAGAACAGTAAGAAAGTGTAAATGATCATTATTATCTAATTCACTCCAATTTACTTTTTTTTCTTTTAATCTTGATTGTGATTCTTTTATTCATAAATCTCTGACATCTCGGTGATGTTTATTTGAAACTTGTTCTGGTTGGTATAAATATAGAGGCTTGAGGTACACTCTACGCATAGATAATATTTAAGCCTGGAACAATAAAACAATCTTGCTTGACTAACTTGGTTTATACGATGATACTAGTTTGGCCTGATGTAAATTCCAATATGACTCGGTTAAATGAGAACAGGCCTCAGATATCAGATCTCATAATTGCACACGGACATGCCAGAAATGACCACATCTATGATAGCAGAAAAGGCGGGCTTTGCAACATTCTGTTACATTTCTGATGAACTTTAGCAGGGTTCGTGGAACTGTTCTTTGAACCAAGAATTTGGACATTCATACATCTAGGGTTTTACCCTTGTTAGTGGTTAAGACTCCTACTGTGAAACTTGTCCGTCAAGTCTTGCCAAACATCTGGAAGAATAAGCAATTTGATCCCATCCAATTCCTATACTTGAGAAGGATATAAGATGTGTAAAACAGTTCTGGCACACATACCCAACAGGAAGTGCAGTTGTGTGCTGTTCGCAAGCCAGTTGGTAATATTTGTGCAGTTTAGTGTTTAGCCAAAATATTCAAGGTGATATTGATTCATTTATGGACACATCCATCAATTTACGCAGCTCTTCTGTTAAATATTATCAGCTGCATTGGAAGGTTTTGTGCATCATCATCAGGAAATCATCCACACTATACAGTCAATTCATACTACAGTATATACTATTAGAAATCTGTTGCAATGGGCAGGCAACAGTGATGCTTAAAAAACACAGAAAAGGTCAAGAGATTTTTTCAGTGCTATAAATGTGGGATGAAGCTATAAATGTGGGATTAACTAACGCATGAGAATCTCTGGAGTATCTGGTCTTTAAACTTTTTAAAATGGAAGAATCATACAATTATTTCAGCACAGAAGACCTGTGTGAATTCTCTATAAGAATGAACTGTCTAGTCCCAATCCCCTGTCTTTTCCCTATACCCTTTCCATTTTACCTTTTCAAATATTGGTCTAATTTCCTTCAAAAACGCTATAATGGATTCTGTTGCAACTATAATTTTTTGGTAGGCTAATCCATGTCCAAATGACGGCCTGTGCAAAATAAATTCTCTTAACTTCTCCCTTTGTTCTTCTGGTAATGATCTTAAATTGATGCCCTCTGGGGTAGCTTGTGTCACGTGATGCAATTTTCTCATCAGTTTTCAATTTAATTCCAGCATGCTGATACGATAGAGGGGATGAGGTTGAAATTCCTCTGCTCAATACAATTACCAACAGTTGGCCTGAAATTTCTCCGTGTCTTATCGTGCAAGGCCATTTCATCATAAATTTTTTAGCTCTGGTACAAATGTGGAAAATTCTTCAATTTAAATTCGGAAGACAGCTCTTCTTAAGAACTATGGAAAATAAGCTTCCAAATTAATATTGGATTGAAAAATTCGAACCCAAAGTTAAATATTACGGTTGTGGTATCTAAGACCCATGCTGACACTTCAATACAGCTGCAATATTGTAAGGTTACCCATTGAATGAGATGTTAATTTTAGGACCCATCTTCCTTTTCAGGTAGATGTTAAAAGTCCCATGGGACTATTCAAAATAAGAAGGGAATTTATCCCAGTGTCCTAGCCAACAATTGCTCAGATAAAATTGGTCATTCACTTCATGCCTGTTTGCATGACATTGCAGTGCACAATTTAGCTGCCATGCTTATCTACGAAAGACCCTACACATTACAGTAAAACTTTAAAAAGCCGGTGCAGATGATACACTCAAATGTATGAATACATTTTCATACGGAAATGTACTCCTCAAGTACATTTCCGTATGAAATGTTATTATTATTATTGCTTTTATTAACTGACTGGTCTGCTGAATTTCACTCCACAGAGGTGTATAAATAATAACTCACATTTATTCTGTTTTGGACAGACTGGAAAGTAATGGAACAAAGACAGAAATCGTTGGAAACACTCAGCAGGTCAGGCAGCAATTATGGAGAAAGGAAAGGTGAGTCAACATTTCAGGTCCACGACCCTTCATGTTCTGACGATAGGTCATGGACCAGAAATGTTGACTCATCTTTCCTTTCTCCATAGATGCTGCCTGACCTGCTGAGTGTTTCCAGTGACTTCTGTTTTTGTTTCAGATTTCTAGCAACTGCAGTATTTTGTGTTTCTGGAAGGTAATGGGTTGCTTCAAGTGATGGATAAGTCCGATGTACTCTTTAGTTGTTGATGAAAATGACAGTGACCAAATCATGTTAACCCCACAGTTTCTATATCAGCATTACACACACATCCCTTAATGAAGCATAGAGGACAGACTTTTCAAATACAATTGCATTTAAACCAAAACATCAGGAATAAAATCTGTCTGCATTAGAAAAGCAAATGAATGTACAGGTACATTAGTATATAATGCATGATTTGGGTTTTTAATCTTGGGGAAAGAAAACATTGCTACTAATATTTGATCACCTTGGTGTTTGACATATGCAAAAAAAAACATGATAATGAAGAGTATCACACTAAGAGTTCAAAACATGCTTGTCATCTAAGCCTGTGTCATGGATATTTCTCTTTTAGTCTGGAACAGAGTTTGCACAGTCTCCCTAGAGAGATGCAACCTGCTTACCTAATTGCAGAGAGGATTAGATATAGGAGACCTCTGGGTACTACTGGAGTTTAATCAACTAAAACAATAGAGTTCACCATGGCAAAAGTTCTGCTCCTTGTTCAGCTAGGACCAAACTACCCATTATGGCTTTGTAGTAGGGCTGACAGGAACTGAATGGGAAGAATCCCTGTTCACCCATGATTGTTCTGCCCTCACAAGTTCTGCCAATGAGGTAGGCAGGCTGGTTTGACATCAACAGTGCCTTGGAGCACCGTGGACCCACCACTAACAAGATGACCATAATGATTCAACTCAATATCAATATCCATGACCAAGCTAATCAATTCTGTTCTCAGCATCTATTCCCTGGTGGTGTAGGATAGGATTTGATGCTTCACCGCCATAGCCCAGGTTCAATTCCTGATGAGAGAAGTATCTTGTTAAGCACTCGGAGATGCTACCCTGTGTGAAGTGTGCAAAATAAATACAACTTGATGTTGTGTGGCTACTGTAGGCCTGGCCATCTGAGCCATGTGTTGAGTTACTTTTTGTCACAAAGTCTGTGACAGAAATTGATGGGCTGACAAGACTTTGTGTTGCTTCCCCTAACTTGTAGAGAATCGCCAAAGAGAACAAATTCACCAAATGAAAGCGGACAAGACCCGAAACTTTTCTTCAATTCAGTTATCAATTATATATATTTCTTTGTAAATCTTTGTATTTCTTAGAAACAGAAGATATCACTCACCCAAAAACTACAGATTCTGAATGCGCCACTGGATAACGTCTGTAGCGATTCATTACAAAATAATTTCAATTTATATAGTGCCTTTTACTTTGAGAGGAGTCCCAAAGTGCATTCAGAGTTTTTCCCTTCCTTTATGAAGCAAGAATGTGATATCATAGATTCAATTTCAGTTAGTTTGTCAGATTTTTTAAAGAAGACAAGAAAGACAAAACAGATGTAAAGTTTAAGGCATCCTTTGGATGGATCCCCTTGACAAAAAACACAGAACATTTTGATTTACATTCAATATATTTATAAGAAATATTTTGTTTCGGAAAGCTATCCTTATTGAGTGCTGCAAAAGCATTTCTAGTTTAATGACTGCTCAACAGATAGAGAGAGCATTCTATCCACCATTGGACAAACTCTTGCAATGGATCATTGACAGGAAATTTGCTGTCTGGGTGAAGCGTTATAGGGTATCAATCTTACACTCTTCAACAGAGAACGCCCCAGACACTGTTCAGATACCAAATAAGTTAGTTGAGCCTATTATCAGTTGTCTGTTAGTGTAATTAAAGGTTAGTTAGTCTGAACTGTGAAAGTCTCCAGACAATACACCTTTATCGGTCAGCTAACCATGTTTTACTTGGAGATAAAATAGCTGCTGCTGACTGAGATCCCGTTTTTCCTAATAATAGCCATGCAGCTGTTGATTTGACTTGGTTTTTTGGAAATATTATGCATGTTTTTTCATATTTTTCTCTCCCCCACATCCTTGTCTGAAGGTTATTACCCAGTCTGGTTATAGTTCCATGATGACTAAACATCCTCTGGGGACTTGCAATAATATTAATCTATGCATTTGATATAGTGCCTTATCACATTATCAGAAGTCTCAAAGCTCTTCACAGGATATTCTGTCCATACTTGTAGGTGAACGCGCCAGAAATTTTCACGTAGTAATGACCAATTTTATTTGGAGGATTGTTGGCATAGGAGGACATGGGAAGAAAAACATTCTACTCTTTTTTAAATGGTTCTATGGCATCTTATCAAATGAATAGGCCAAAGGGACCTTCAGGACATAGTTTGGGGACTATAAAGGCACTAATCTGGCCCCAGCATCCTTGACTAGGAAGGGAAACTCACTTTGTCAGCTCCAAAATGAGGAACAATCACTTATAGGTCAATCACTATACATTGTAGGTTTTGGGTTGGTATTTGCTCAATGTCTGACACATGCAGAACTCCATTGCCATGCTTAAGAGTAAACCAAACTGAGTGTTCCATACATCCCACCTTGACATGGATATTTCCATGATTTGGAATTGGATGCTCACTCCTTTCATGAAAGCACATACCCTGCTTACCTAATTCTGGAGAGTATCATGCTGACAATAGTTGGGAATCCCACAGTGTTTTTTGGAGTATTGGTGAAGTTACAGCTGAGACCACATAATGTTATTGATAGCACTGCCTGGCAAACTCTCCTATTACTTGTCCAACTAGGTTCATACAACTTGTTAAGACTTTGGCTTGCAGGGATAACAGGAGCTCCAGTGACTTTTCTGCCCCTTCAAGTCCTACCAATGAGACAGTTAGCTGTGCTGTCATCAGCCATGCCTTGGAGTATTGCGGACCTGCTCGGCTCGGTACTGACCAACCAAGACCATCACAGTGGGTTGGTTCATTTCTGAAATTCCATTAAATGTCACCTTTGAGCCAGTGGAACTCCAAGAAGACCCTGCTTATCTTTACCCCAAGGAGGATAGTAACTAACTGGTCACTTAATATCCGATAAGTGCAGGTTTGAGCCCTCACTAGGTGAATGGCAGATACCAGGAACTTCTATGAACTTCATGGTTGGCACAATAAATCCTGTGAAGTGCTTTGAAATGTCTTCCTGACTTGAAAGGCGCTATATCAAATGCAAGGATTGTTTTACTATTTAACATGTGATGTGAAGCACAGCAGATGTCACTGTCAACATTGTACTGGAGGGTGTCACCTACACCAGGAGCTCAATATCCTTGTGGATCTAAAACAGACAAAATTCTGATTCCTAACTGAGCCCAAATGCAAGTAGTGTGATTACATAACATGCGAACAACAAAGTGTGCTTTAATGGGATCCTTCAAGGGTATAGCATCACCTCGCAAAAGTATGGTTTCACATACATATGGTCTCCATAATTTCTCTTTCAATAAAAAGTGGAGAGAAAACTGTTTCCAAAATATTATTGAAATATTAATCAAATTACACAAGTACCTAACTTGCTTAATTGTTGAGGGAAGACAAATGCAACTCCACTAGAAATAAAAAATGACGATGAACCTGTGTTAAGGGCATTGCAGAATTCTGAAGCAGTTAGGAAGCTAATTGACTTCTTTTACATTGGACACATCTGTGAATGCTGCTCGCAGTGTGAAATTGAAGGTGATAATGTCACAACAGCTATAAAAGATGAGTTTTAGACTTGGCACCACTGCAAGTCCCTGTGAACATTGCCATGAAATGGCACCAACACATTATAGCGGGGAGACATATTCTCCATTCTCCGCCGCCATCCCCACCACACATATACACACACACAAACACACACACAACAACAACTAAAGTGGGGAATGTGATAATACTGTATGTGATGGCCAATGTCTGTGATTCAAAGGACAGGGCATTCGGTCTAGTAAAAAGCTGTCCACCTTGAAGAAAAGTACAAAGTAAATCATTGTTATACTGTGGCTAGGCAGGTGCAGTACACATATCAGGGAAAGCTGAATTTGCAAATGAAATATGCAGTAAAGATACTCGCAATTATTAGTAAGTAAGGTAAGAGTGAGAGGCGATAAGAGTAAAGTTTTGCAAAATGCGATGGATATGTCATAATTCAAGAATAATAAAGATGAGTCTTCCATTGGGCCAATTATTCTGAAACTCCACCATTTCTGTGTTCAGTGACAAAGACAGGCCACCATCATAGGGTACGCGGTGACAGAGATCCACTGAACAAAAACAACTGAAGAGGCAATGATATGAAGACACAATGGTGGACACAGAGAGACAATAGTGAATATGTAGAAAGCCAAACAGATATATTGAGAGACATTGTTGGATATGATCAGCTGGTAACATTTGGAAAATTTTCTCTTGCCAGAGGGAAAGGAAATAGTAGCCCTTTACCTTTACCAGAATATATATTGTTTTGATATACATCTCATACAAATCATTAAGAAACTTGAGGAAATGATTTGCAACTGTATCATGTATGGAGCAGTCATGCCAATGGCATCCTTAGGGTTAGGGTTCTGTCCCAAGATCCAAATTTGGGAACAAAACATGTGACACCTATGCTGCAAGTATTACAGTGTAATAAACTGCTATGAAATAGCCATTCCATTACTGTGAATTTGTCCACATTAAAATATTTGCAGAAACATTGCTCGGTTGGAGAACTCACTCAAAAAACCTGGGTAACAAGATCCATTGGCACTTGCTTCCCTACCTGTGGTAGCTGATGCACTCTGATAATGAAGTGCATTACCTGCCAATATGGAGCTCCATGTACCTTCATCATGAAGCAGAACACAGAAAACCTGAGACCTCCCTTGTGGATGCCGATGCATAACAGTTGAGGGCAGTGGTGACCTTCACTGCCTCTGGTAGTGAGTCCTGATGATGGATTGTTCCTCCAGATCTTCATGGGGCAGCTGGCACACGTCAATCACAGCCGCAATGGGAAGCTTAAGCCCCCTCAGGCACTGCTCTATGGCATGCCCAGTCATGTCATTGTACATTGCTTGGGCTAGAACCTGCTGAAACTTGTTTGCCCTTTGCACCTGCAGTCCTCCCTCTCCTCCTTCACTTGCGTATACCCAGCAATGGCCAATGCACCTACATTACTTTCCAGAAGAATACTGTACTATTCACTACTCTCAATGTTCACCTCCCATCCACAATTTTTGATATTCTCACTAACTCTACGTTTGTGATTCCAAAGTTAGACTTAAAAACTTAACTTTTTCAACTTAATAAAGTTAATCAGTAGTTTTTCAATCCTTTCCCTGCTGTGTACCCTACAGTTTCTGTTGGGCAATAATAATCTTTACATTTGATATAATGCCTTTCATGTGGAAAGACATCTCAAAGCATTTCACAGGAATCGCTGTAAAGTGTCATGATTGTGTATTTTGTAGGCAAACACAACAGCCAATTTATGCATGACAATGCCTCATAGTCTTGAAGTGAATGAATGACCAATGTTAATGAAAATGACTTGTCATGCGGAGAAGAGTGCCAAGCACGACTTATTTACTGGTGCAAACATACAATTTTATACCGTGTTATACTCAGATTTACTTTATCGCTAAAATATCGGACGGGAATGTTCATCTCATCAAACTAGTGGAGTACTTGCCTCCTTGCATTAAATTCAGCCATTTTCAAATTTGGTTTGTCTGTCAAATAGGCTGGGACACAGAGGAGCAGAGGCTGCCTCACTAAAAATAACCTGTGTGACATCAGGCCACATAAAACTATAGACCCAAAGGACAAGTGAATTACGTAGCGCAGGATCAAGAAGAGGTTTATTTTTAAGACATCCACCGCTCCCAAGTTGTGTATCATATTTATACTACACATCAGTGTTATTATATGTATTTAAGATTAGATTGATGCCTTTAAAAAGCAAAATAGGGATTATTTTTAGCCCAGTTGGTAAGATGACTGGTGTTTGGATCTCGTCTGGAATCCCGTGAAGCGACTCACTACAGCTGAGTGGAATGTTGTGTCTGCCTCAGTTCACTGCTCATGGCTGGAGTATTGCAAGGCAGCTGCTTCAGCTGTGGGTGTGTGGGTGAAGCCCATGTCGGCAGACTGCATGCTATGTGCCATTGAGTCCAGGATCTATGATCCTTGTTCTGTACAAGTTGATGGGGGTTTTTCTTGTTGATGGAAAAATTGGTGAAGAAATGAATAGGAAGCACACATTTCTGCACACTGAAATCAATTTGTCAGCAGTAGCCTTAATGAGGCAACGTGAGGAAGACTTTCACGAAGAGATGAAGGCATATTGTAAGAAAGGAAAGATTTGGGATCAGTGTTAATGAGAAGGAGACATTGAAAGAGAGAAAGAAAGAGTAAGGAGAAGGAATCAGACAAGGCAGGATAAGATTAAACAGGACGTGATAGGACAAGCCTGGATACGATAAGATAAGATGACAAGACAGGAAAGACCCAGGTAGGACAGCACAAGACAAAATAGAACAAAACACAATAGGATGTGGAAATCAAAACACCCTGAATACGAGGGAAGTCCAGGTTAATGTGGAAAAGGACAAAGATGATTTTAAGAGATAGACAGGGAAAATAAATCAAGTGAGAAGAGTTGATACAATTGAAAGCAAGATGAGAAATAGATAGAAATACAATTTGATACAAAACAGAACAAGTGATGTAAATAAAGTAAAGGATTGACCAAATATAACAATTGTGGACAAAGCGATCAGAGGTGTCAGTGTGAGCAAAAATGAAAAAGCTCAGAGAGAATGATTGAGGCTAGTGTGAGCATGGAGACATTAGAGCACCAGCGAGCATCCAAAGCCAGAGTGGAGTGCTGAGAATGGAGACAAGCTTAGCCGAGAATGTGAGACAAGGAGACAGCTGCCAGTCAGCAGGTGAGAGCAGGTGAAGGCAGTTCCAGCATCAGCCCAGGAGCACAGAAATTGTTGGAAATAAACCACGACTGGAATGACTGCATGTGTGGCTATGAGAGAAAATCTGCTTCCCGGAATGTGACATAAGCACACAGGAGATACATTCCTGCCAAGAGGAGATAATACAAAAACAGCTGAGGAGATCCTGGTGTTGGTTCATTGGAAATAAAGAGCTCACTTAGAATTACCCTCACATGTCTTTGGGGGAAACTCAGTTTTGTTGTAAATTCCAGACAAAGTTACAATAAAAAAATGGATATTTAGGAAATGTAAATAAAATCTAGCTGCTCCATATTCCATTACAAGAGTTACAATGTCTTTCCAGCAGTAAAAATGCTCCCACCTAATCCTACGAAAGACAGTTGAGGGTGTTTATATTTCCCTAGCCAATTTTCTGCTAAATTATTCTATTTTCAAGACATTTATCTCTTCTCCTTCAGTTGGGGTTGTTGGATTGTTCCACAAGCATCTGTGTATAGTATCTTGCTCAAAGGAGTATTCTACATATTGAGAGTGCGAATAAGCAGACTATGTATCCATGTTATTCTCACAAAAATCCCCATGTTGGGGCTTTGAACTCGTACAGTCTAGCCTTGAATTCCAGTGCAGTGCAGCGGAGTGTTGCATCGTTGAAGGTGCTGTCCTTCAAAAGAGATGTTAAACAAAGGTCCTATCTGCTCGTTCAAGTGGTGATTCAAGATCCCATGACACTATTCAAAAACAAAAAGGAATTTCCCCCCGGTGTCTTGGCCAACAATCCCCCAAATAAAATTGGCCACTCACTTCATGGCTGCTTGTGGGGGGATATTGCTATGTGAAAAAATTAGCTGCAGTTTTTGCTTATAAAACAAACAGTTATATGCAGATGCTTCTGGAAGACACCATATCCTGTAAAGCACTTTGAGATGTACTCCGAACTTGAAAGTATAAAATGTAAGGATTATTATTGTTAGGATCTTCAATTTTAATACAATAATTGTGTATTTTAGGCTAATATCATAAGAAATTTAGGTCTTTGGGTTCCTTGAAATACTCTTCACAGTCAGATTCCAGCTAGGAGAGAGAAAAACAATATCTACGTGAGTGATAATGTTCTTAGTGAGTTGCCTGCGACTTGTTATGAAGCAAAGATAAAAGGAGAAAAGCACACAAATCACCGTAGTCTAAAATAGAAACAGAAAATGCTAGCAATGAACAACAAGTTGATCAGCACCTCTAATAACAATGCACCCTGCAGCCCTCTGGCCTCAACATCGATTTCAGCCACTTCAGACCGTAAAAGCTCCCCCTCCCCCATTACAATCATCACTCCAGACACCCCTTACCTCTCTGGTGTGTCTTCACTATTATCACCTTTTCTCCCCAGTTTTGTTGAAACCCACCCCCTTTTCGTTTCTCACCGCTATCACCTCTTTAACCCATCAATTAACATATTTTCTCCTTTGTCTTCTTTGTCTTCCTTGTCCTGCCTCCCCCTCTCTAACTTGTCCTTAAAAACCTCTCCCTCCCAACATGCCCCAGTTCTGATAAAGGGTCATGGACCTGAAATGTTGACTCACTTTCCTTTCTCCATGGATGCTACCTGACCTGCTTAGTTTTCCCAGCAACTTCTGTTTTTGTTTCAGATTTCTAGCATCTGCAGTATTTTGTGTTTTGTTTCCTCTAATAAATAGACAGGCTAATGTTCAGTTCTGATGAAATGTCGCAACCTGAAATGTTGACCTATCTTGCTTTGGATACTCGTTGGCCTGCTATGTCTCACCAGAATTTCTGTTTACATTGTAGTTAGAGAAGAATACAAGGTACTATCTGGAAGTCATTTCAATGATGCCAGCTTCACTCATTTGGAGTGAGCCTCATTTGTTTCAGTTTGAAAATGATATTGATTTGAATGGCGCTAACCATGAGAAATGTGCAAACTTGTGTTTAAAGGGGCCATTTCCCTCTTTGGTCATAAATTTTGCTCTCAGAAAAATTGTTATAATGCTGACATCACTGGGAATTACTGGTTTTCAGTGTCTCTCAGTTGATAGCTACGCTTGCCACTGAAGGCTTCAAGTCTCACATTGGAATTTAAAATTCATATATTTTAGGCTGACACTCCAATACAGTGCTGGGGGAGTGCTCCATTATTGGAGGTGCCATCGATTGGATAGGACGTTAAACCGAGGTTCCGGCTCTCTGTCAAGGTAAATGTTAAAGATGCCACTGCACAAATCAAAAAGAGGAGGGAGCTCTCCTTGACCAGCAATTCTCCCCAATAAAATTGGCATTCACTTTATTGTTGTTAGTGAGATGTTGCTGTGTGCATATTGGCTGCAACATTGACCTAAAAACAACCATTACCCAAAACACATTACATCAGCAGGGCAGCTCAGAAGCAGTCATTACATTTTCCAGTGAAACCTGTGAAACACTTTGAGATGCCCTCCTAACATTAAAGGTGCAACAACAACAAAATTACATTTGTAGAGCGCCTTTCACATCGGGACAATGCCCAAAGGCACTGAACAATCAGGGTTCAGGACTCAGGCAAAGTGTGGGGGAGCAGGATTGGGATGAGGGTGGGCAGAGAGGTAGGAAGGTGATTGAGGGCACAGTAGAAGAGGATGGTCTTGAGACCAGTCTTGAAGGAGGCAAGAGAGGAAGCAAGGCAAAGAGATTGTGGGATGGAGTTCCAAAGTGTAGGGGCAGAGAGCCTGAAAGCCCAGCCTAAGGTGGATTGGGTGGGAGACATGGAGCAGGCTGGAGCCTGCTGACCAGAGAGAGCAGACAGGTTGAAGGGGGTCAGCAGGTCAGAGATGTAGGAGGCGGCAAGGACATGGAGGCTTTGAAAGTTAGGACAAGTTGCTTGAATTCAATCCTTTGAGGAATGGGGAGCCAGTGGAGCTGGGCGAGGGTGGGGGTCATGGGGTCACGGAGCCTGGTGTGGGTAGTATGAAATGCAAAGATTATCATTAATGTAATTATGGTTACAGCCTGCACATTACCATCATACGCATATGTACACTTCCATCAGTGCCAAAAGCAGCAAGAGTGAATACATACAATACAATTCTATATATATAAAGCACATGTCACATGGGAAGATATCTCATAGTGCAAGGAGAAGAGGAAAGATGTGCAAAGCATGGTCAAAGAGGTAGTCTTGAGATGGACATTGAACAAGGTGAGGGAAGCGGTGAGTCAGAACTCCAGAATGCAGTTACAGAAATTGGAGGCTAAAAGGCAGAAAGCCCATCCACCAATGGTAAGCCAGGTGAAGTGGGGACATGAAGCAGGCCTGACATACTCCCTGAGAGAAGGGTGTAACCAGGTCGATAGGGTTTGAGGAGGCCGCAGAAATAAGTTGGGGCGAGAATTTGGAAGGTTATAAATTTGAAAACAAGAATCTTGAACTCAATCCCCTAGTGGAGTGATGAAGTCAAGCAATGCCCCATTGAATGTGATGTTCCATTACAGATTTGATAATTATTGAATGCTTTATCCAGTCAGTTTACAAGCGTTGCATTTTTCCATCCTTTCGTCAGGACTGGTGCACATGTGAACCTCCCTCGCCTGCCATAATGAAAACACAGAGCTAGAGAGTGCTGGAAGAGAGAGAGAGATTAAGGACAGAAAACATTTTAAACTTCAAACAGGCTGCTGGTGACATCATTGTCCATGTGCAGAGATGTGAGAATCCTACAGAAACCAAGAGCTGAATGTCAGCAATCGACTCCAAAAGAGCACTGACCTTTAAAGCTTTGATACACTCAGAGAACAGAACAGAAACAAAATGAAAGAGATTTAAGGCAATGAGGACATACCACCGCCCGTTACATAATGCAATGCAAGTGAAGTATTGCAGACTTAAGACTTTTCTTTGCTTCACTTCTACAAGGTATCGGCAGGGCAGCTCAGGAGCACTTCAGCAACCACCTTTTAGTGGCGTTACACAATTTTTATAACTCACTTTATAAGGAGTAAACCCTTCCACTCGTCTGACTGTCAGCCTGGTTCAGATGGTAGCACACTTGTGTTTAAGTCAGAAGGTTGTGGGTTCAAGTTCCAGGTCGAGACTCTTACTTTATAGTCTTGGCTGACATTCTGGTACAATGCTTGAGGAGCACTACAATGTCAGATGTCGTCCTTTAGTTGAAATGGTGTTCAGATAAAGCCAATCAAATGTGCCAGTTCAGGTGGACATTAAAGAACCTAAAGCACAAACATTGAAAAGAACTTCTTCCTTTGTTCTAGCCAACACGTCCCCAGATTTAAAAGAAAAATTGTCATTCACTCTTTGGCTGTGTAAAAATTTGTTTCTGACAAATACACAGTCACTCTACTTTACAGAAAACCTGAAGCTCTTTGAGAAATTTTGACGTGAAAAGACACCATATCGAAAGAAAGGATGACATATTTTGGTACCAGCTACATTGGCTTAGAAGAGTGAGGCACAAATGGAGATACTGAGAATGAGATGCCACTTTTCCCAATACTCTTACATTTAATCTGCAAAATCATCAGCTCTTACTTGCCTCCACATGATACAGGTGGAGTATGGTCATCCCATTATGTAACCTACACGCTGCGGTTCTATGTGTGATTATGTTATCTTTCGTGTATTGCATATTATCGACACCGATGCTGCACCAAATAGAGAAGTACAGCTGGGGTGACAACTTTATATTTGTTCCACTTTTGGCCTCTGTTACCTTTATCTTTCTGTGTATTTTCTGTTTATTGCTGCCAATGGTTGGGCGGATGGGTTGGGGGACTTGCAGCAGGCCAGAGCCTGCTGAACGGAGGGAGCAGGCAGGTTGATAAGGTGATAGAAGGTCACAGATATAAGGTGAGGCGAGGTTGTGGAGGTCTTTAAATGTGAGGACCAGGATCTTGAATTGGATCCTCTGGATAATGAGAAGCCAATGGAGTCGGGCAAGGATGGGGGAGATGGGGTCACGGATTTTGGAACGGTAGACAAGACGGGCTGCAGAGTTCTGGATTATCTGCAGCCTGTGGAGAGGAATTGGAAGGCCGACCAGCAAGTCATTTGCATAATCGTGCCAGGATGTAATCAAGGCGTGGATGAGGGTTTCAGCGACTTTAGGGATGAGGTAATGGCACTTCCCATAACATTCACTGTAAAGTGTTGTGACTGTGTATGTCAGAGGCAATCTTGACAGTCAACTTTGCACACAGTAATGTCCCAGAAACTGCCATGAAGTGAATGACCAATTTTATTTGGGGGAATTGTTAGGCAGAGCTTTGGGAGAAAACTCTCTTCTCTTCTTGTATAGAGCCATGCGATCTTCAGCATCCATCTGAATGCACAGATGGACCTTGGTTTAACATAAGAACATAAGAATTAGGAGCAAGAATAGGCCATTCGTCCCCTCGAGCCTGCCACGCCGTTCAATAAGATCATGGCTGATCTTCTATTCTAACTCCATCTACCCGCCTTATCCCCATATCCCTTTATCCACAAGAAATCTATCAATCTCAGTCTTGAAAATGTTCAAGGACTGAGCATCCACAGCTCTTTGGGGTAAGGAATTCCATAATTTCACTACCCTTTCAGTGAAGAACTTTTTCCTCAACTCAGTGCAAAAGGGCTGACCTGTAATTTTAAGACTGTGACCCCTGGTTATAGTTTCTCCAACCAGGGGAAACAGTCTCCCATTATCTACTCTGTCATGCCGATTAATAATCTTATAGGTTTCTATAAGATAACTTCTGATTCTTCTATATTCTAGAGAATATAGGCCTGGATTGCTTAACTTATCCTCATAACACATCCCCCTCCTCCCAGGTACCAACCTAGTGAATCTACATTGTACCCCCTTCAAAGCAAGTACATCCTTTCTTAAATAAGGAGACCAAAACTGCCCAAATATTCTAGGTGCAGTCTCACCAGGGCCCTATACAGTTGCAGCAAGACTTCCATACTCTTATATTCTAACCCTTCTGTAATGTATCTGCAAACTAACTGTTTGTGACTGGTGTAAAAGGACACCCAAGTCCATTTGAATGCTAACACAATCTAGTCTCTCCCCTTCTAAAAAATAATCTGCTCTACTGTTTTTACCATCTAGATGGATGACTTCACACTTCCCTACATTATACTTCATCTGTCACCTGCCCACTCACCTAGCCTATCTATATCGCGTTGCATTTTAAAAATATATCCTCGGTGTTTACTCTCCCTCCCAGTTTAGTGTCATCCGCGAATTTGGATATTTTAAGTTTGATGTCCTCATCTAGATCATTGATGTAGATTGGAAATAGTTGAGGCCCAAGCATTGATCCTTGTGGCACTCCACTAGTCACATCCTGCCAATCTGAGAAGGACCTGTTTATCCCTACTCTTTGTTTTCTTCCCGTTAGCCATTCTTCAATCCATGCTAATATATTCCCCTTAATTCCATGGGCCCTTATCTTGTGGATCAACCTTTTATGTGGCACCTTGTCAAATGTCTTTTGGAAATCTAAATACACTATGTCTACTGATTCCCCCCTATCTAATCTACTTGATATGTCCTCAAAAAATCTAAAAGATTTGTTAAGCATGACTTCCCTTTTGTAAAGCCATGTTGACTCTGTCTAATCATATTGTGATCGTCCAAGTACCCCACTACGACATCCTTATTTAAGGATTCTAGAATTTTCCCTACCATCGATGTCAGACTAACTGGTCTATAGTTCCCCATCTTTTCTCTCCCACCCTTCTTAAATAGTGGTGTGACATTTCCAAAGAATTTAGAAAGATCAAACACAAGGCCTCCACTATCTGGAGCTCCTGTGGCTCAGTGGTGAGAGCACTTGTCTTGCGAGCTGGGGAGACCAAGCTGGGGAGACCTGTGTTCGAATCCAGGCAGGTCGGGGCGAAACCTTGGGCAAGTTTCCTTACTCCACACGCCTAATAATAATCCTTCCAAAAAAAACACAATAATAAAATTGGTCATTTCAATCCACGACTGTGTGTGGGACACTGCTGTGTGCAATTGGCTGCCGCGTTTCACCCACAAATATATACAGTCAATTCACTTTAGAGTATATTCTGTGAAGCGCTTTGGGACATTGATAAGATGTGGAAAGTGCTATATCAAAATGCAAGGATTATTATATATCTCATGAGCCACCTCTTTTAAAACCCTAGGATGCAAACCATCATATCCAGGGGCATGTCACTTTTTAATGCCAACAATTTCCCTAGCACCAATTCTTTGCTAATGTCAATTTCCCTATGTTGCTCCCTATCATTAGCCCCTTGGTTCATCTCTATTTTCAGTAAACTTTTTGTATCTTCTAACGTGAAGACAGAAGCAAAGTATTTATTTAGGGACTCTGCCATATCCTTATCCCCCAATATAATTCCTCCTGTCTCTGCCTGTAATGGACCCACATTTACTTTTTCTAGCCCATTCCTCCTAATTTATTTATAGAAACTCTTACAATCTAACTTAATGTTCTTAGCTAGCTGAACATTTCTTAGAATCATCGAAGCATAGAATATTCTACAGCACAGAAGGAGCCCACTAGGCCTATCTTGCCTGTAATGGCTCTTTCAAAGGGATATTAAGTCTCACTCTTCGGATTTGATTTAATTTGATCTGAAGATGGCACCTCTGATAAAGCATCACTCCCCAGGACTCTGCTGGAGTGTCAGCCATTCAAACTATGTGGGTTTGAAGTCTCGACATGGGGTTTGAACCCCAAATCTTTTGACTCAGAGGCGAGACTGCTAGCCAGTTAATGCCTACAAATGTACACATGGCACATTAAGTCATTGCAAAGGATATATAATGATGGCCTGATGCATGTTCTCCTTTAGTTTATAGTGTGTCATTTGCTACATTACAGTAAACTGTGCATAAAACAATGTCTCTCAGGCCACGAGGCAAGATTGCTCTCCTCAGTTGGGCTGGGAGAAAGCGTGTCTTTGACAAATAGTGGCACAAAATTAATTTAACACAGCCATACTGAAGTTAAAAAGATTTATCTTCGAATTTGAAATATGTTTCAGCCAATACAAAGTTCCAGACAGCAGTAATACTGTGCTGAAGCTGGAGGGAGAAACCATTCATCCTATCTGATGTGAAGCACAAGTCAAAATGGCTGCCAAGTCCATCATAGACAGCAAATTCTGCCCCCAATATTAATAGTGGATTGCCCAAGTATTTGCAGAAAATAATTTGGAGACGGAGTAAAATCAATTTACACCCATTGTATTTAATGTTAGGAACCCAGTTGTTAGTCAACTGACAGATCACTTTTCCAAGTGTAATAATTGCTTCAAAAAAAATTGGTCACTAAATCCACGACTGTTTGTGGGACACTGCTGTGTGCAATTGACTGTCATGTTTTGTCAATCAACTAACTAACTACAAAATATACAGTCAATTCACTTTACAGAATATTCTGTGAAGCACTTTGAGACATCTTGAAGACATGATAAGGCGCTGTATCAAATGCAACGATTATTACTATTATGTTCTGATCAGTAAAAAAAAATCTCCTATCTGTTATTGGGCAAACTGAGAATGCTTTTTAATCCACTTTGGTGTCAGATAACACAGTCATTACCACTGGACGAATCGTCCAACATATTTTCTCCAACCTGGCAGAGAAAATCAAAGTACAGCTAAAATCATCTTATATAACATGGTCTCGGCTGTGGGACTCCATTGCAAATCACACTGCTCAACCGCAATTTACAATGCACCACAAATCACTACAAAGTCCCAGTAATTTGCTTCAAAAATGAAGTTTACAAGCATAGCAAGTTAAAGAACGCCTTGTAGTATCAGATATCCTTTGAATTACTACACCATACAGTATATAAGTTCACTGTTCTTGTTCATTCACGATCCTGAAGTTGCAGAAATATATTGAAATCTCTATATAGAAATATATTACTATTACTATTATATTAATATAACACTATTCATGTTAGTTATGAATGTTAGATACAGTAGTTTTATCAGTGGATTGATTTCAAGATCCTTACTCTTGTGTTCAAATCCATCCATTCCTCTATAGCCCCCCTACCTCTCAAACCTCCACAGTCCTCACAACAGTAAAGTTGCCTTCGCCCTACTGCGTCTGGCCTCCTCCTTGTCCCCCAAATCCTCCATTCCACCATCGGCAGCCATTCCTTCAGCTACTACAATCCAAAGCTCTGGAACTCCCTCCCTAATTCCCTTCACCTCACCCACTCTTTTCCCATTTTTAGGTTGGGCCTGAAGACTTTTCAGTTCGACCACGCTTTTGTTCACCTTTTTCCTCCTCCCCCTGGCTCGGCCCCGGGCTCTGCTTTGTGAAGTGCTTTGAAGTGCCATCTGGCATGTAGGGCGCTATATAAATCCAAGTTGTTGTTGCAGTTTTCGGTCAGTTGTAGTTTGTCGTTCGATGCCCTTCCTGAAATCAATGAATTTAGCACAGGCAGAATTGAATCTGTATGGCTCAACTTCACACTTAATGGATCATTATTGCTCTCTAGATACGGCATTTCAATTCATACTGTAATGTCTAACTTTCTCCATACTATAATATAAAGACTGAATCATGAGTTATATTAATGTGTTTCAACCTCATGGACTGCTTGGACTTTGCTCTCCAGGTCCAAAACATGATCAGAACCATTGGATTAAACCAGAGCCTTGTAACTCCCTGCCAGCTCTGCGTTGTTCTGTTTGATTCATTGCAGTGAGCAATTACCTCTAATCATGCTGCAGAAAACCCTCATGTTGCTGGGTAGTGACATTATCATTAAAGGGAAGGAAATAATTGACCACTGATCAAATGCAGACGATACAGCACTCAGCTTTGAAGCTGCTTCCAACTATCATTTCCGTATTTGGGGATGAAGGCACAGTGCAACCCCTGCTCACCACCACCCTATACCACCCCAGTCATCTAGCAGTGTGTGTATAGATAGGACAGAGGAAGGGAATATTTTACACAGAGATGATGTTGTTTATAGGCACAGACTTTTTTCTCCAACCTGGAAGCTTCATGTGGTACAAAGGATAAATCCACTACTCTGTGCTAATGCATCAGTACAATACTGCTTACCTGAGCTTCTGAATGTTTCTGCACAATTCTACAATAAAATAGAAGAGCAGAGTCTACCATTTGAAATTCACGGCACACAGCATTTCCCCAGCTTCAGTTGAAGTGATAGGAGCTTGAAATGGGATAAACAGTGTGACCATCTCTGCTCTTACATTAACTTTTCCAACATCTCCCTACACTTTTGAAGTCAATGGCTCATGCATTGGTCCAGTTCCATGGGCGTGTTGGCTCCCCAGTACCTTGTCCAAGTGATTTCAGCCTAGGCTTGAGTTTCAATTCAGCATTGATAACATTGATAACATTACCATCGGAGGCCTGGCCTTCAGTTTCTCCGCTCCCACCTTATGGAATGCCATCCCTCAATCCCTCCGTTTCGCCTCTTCCCTTTCCTCTTTCAAGGCCGATCTGAAGACTTTCCTCTTCGATCGTGCCTTTTGTTCCACCCCGAACTCTTTTACCTCCCCTTCGTGTTTCACCCCTTCCCAAACACTCCCCTCCCAGCTCGGGTCACACGCCTCTTGTTTAGCGCCTTGGGACGTCCTCCTGATGTGAAAGGCGCTATATAAATGTAAATTGTTGTTGTTGTTGTTATTACAGTTAAACCTACCTGAAGCAAAGAAATCCTGCTACTAATTTTGAGTAAAGCAATTAAAATCCATGCACAGACACTTTCCACCTGGAAACAACAACAACAACAACAAATTACATTTATAGAGCGCCTTTCACGTCGGGAGGACGTCCCAAGGTGCTGAAAGGATGTCAGCGGATAGTGATCACACTATGGGGAAGCCCTTCATACCCAATAGGTCACTAAAGCTAAGTAAAGGGTAGATAGAAACTGAGTGGTTCAGTTTATACTTTACAGACTTTACTCCTATTCATATCCATGTGGAATAGCACGATTTATGGCTGGCGTCAATTGATGTTGCAAGGGTGCAGTTTATTTGGGATTCACTCAGTGTTTTAATGTAAACTAGGCATGTGTTCAGACTTAATCAAAATTAGTAGGCACTGAGAGAACAGAGCTGTAATTATCAAGTTTGTCATCTCTGTCCTATTGCCTGTCATTTAGCTGAACTTGTCTATCAGCCAACTTAAATCATTTTTACTCAAGGCCTTTTTTTAAATGATTTTTTTGTTCATAGTTCTGTGTCCATCCAAGTCACAAGTGTTATCAAAGTAATACAATGATCAGTTGATTAGGACTCTGACTCTGGCTTTCCTTTTTGGGGAGGTTAGATGAGGAATGTCGGAATCGAGTCAATCATCGGTGACAATTTTGATAGTCCATATCCTGACCCAAGTAGTTCTGTAGTCCTCCAGCCCATTGCTCATTGGCAGGACTTTGGAGTGGCAGACTGGTTACTGGGAGCAGAAATTATTTCCTTTCAGGAAGAGAGGAAGCATTTCATAACAGACACAGGGAAATGTTCGTATGTAGGAAACATAAAAATGTGGAACTCTCAGTCTGGTTTGGTTGCTGTTAAGCATGGCGATGGGCTACTGCATATGTCAGGTATCTGAATGATCAGAAAGATAAAGCAATCTCTTCCATTAGGAAATACGGAAATAAGGAGATAAATGCCTGGACAATTCATCTAGAGTTAATGACTTTGTGGCTCGACACCAAAATGGATAAGAAATACTTCTCAGTTTGCCCAATAACAGATAGGAGTTTTCTTTCACAGGTCAGAACATAATAATAATAACACTTGCATTTGATATAGCACCTTAGCATGTCTTTGAAACATCTCAAAGCACTTCACAGAATAAACTGTAAAGAGAATTGAGTTCATGTTTCTGGATGAAACACGGCAGGCAATTGCGCACAGCAGTGACCACAAACAGTCATGGATTGAAGTGACCAATTTATTATTTTTTAAAGGAATTATTACCCCCAGAAAAGCAATCCACCAATTGACTGACAACTGGGTTCCGACTTACTGCTAGGTAAACAGTGGCTTGTGGAGTAAGGAAACGTTTGCACTGCCAGAAATTGAACCCAAGTCTCTTGCTTGTGAGTCGAACCACTGAGCTATTGGATTCCACTTGAGTGCTGTGCATGCCTTAAACTCACGCTTTAAACTATACAGCTATCTACAGCCTTACAACATGTGCTGTAGAAAGTCATGAGCTCCACAACAAAATGTTGCCCAGCAACCGCACTGACACCAATGATCAAAACCCGAGGCTCATCAAATGAAAAGACGAATGCTCACAGTCATGTTAACAAGCCCCAGGTACCTTTTTTAGGTACCTTTTATAGGGGGTTGCTTCTGAAATTTGTAATTTCCTCTATGATACAGTGAAGTCACTCTGTGCTACATTAGCTTAATCGGGTAAGATTCACAACAAAATTATAATTTCTTCTCAAATTGAGTTTTGCCACCATTTTGTAATGTGTTCTTGTTTGATTCTGTTTGTTGCTCTTTCTCCTTTGTTACAGACCACTCTCCATTGTAGCACCAGAAGGAGTAAGACGTCCACAAGCCTGAAACTCATAAACAATGAGCACCTAGAACATTAAAATGTCTCTGAGCTCTACACAGATAAAAATCTGCCAAGTCTAGTGTGTATTCGTAGGCAAACATAGCGAAACCACCTTCACAAGGTACTTTACAAATGCAGTTTTGGAGTCTATTGTATTGCCAGTCTATTGCCAGTATAATGTTAAAATAATGATTCCTAACTGGTTAAATACAGTCACACTCAAACACATCTATGTTCTCTTTATTTTGTTGGGGGCAAAGTAACACTTTAAGGCTAATAACAACATAAGGCTGAAAAATATTGATGTACTGTACACTTATTGTATTAATACAGACTGCTGATGCTACCTTCAGGGATTGAACAGGACAGGAAGCAAAAGTACTGATATTACTTTCAGCAGAGATCACAGAGATGTATGGAAACCATTTTTCAGCTGATTTTACAATTTGTCTCAAAATTATTCCCTATTAAGTGTATCAGATAGGAACAATAATAATAATAATCATCATCATCATAATAATACAGTATGAGAATTTAAAATAGAGCTTTAAGTAACAAAAGTGTTTTACAGTGTTTTCTGAAACATGCAGTGATTGCGTATTTGCAAGCAAGGACAGGAGGCAATTTGTGTACTGTAATATCCTACAAACAGCCAGGAACTTAACAACTATTTTTCTCTGGGGGACTGTTGGATTCTCATACTCCCAGTATTGGCATTTATGGAAATGTAGAAAAATTGGCATGGTGAGGAATTATGGGATGGAACACATAGTATGTGATTTGATATTTATCACAGGTGATAAATTATCACATCTCCAAATTTATAAGTAGTCTGTCTGAAAAGTGAAGTGTTTTGATTACTTTTTCACAAGATACTGGCTCACTATTTGTGAACTAACACTCAAACTCCGAAAGCTTCAGATGAGTATCGGTCATTTATTGTACCAAAAGTCAGAGGTATTTATTACCCACAGCTGACTGACAATTATTGCCTGGTTCAACAGTAGTTTCTGATGATATGTAAGGCTGTAAGAAAATCACTGGCTGCCTGTCCATCAACTTAATCCACACTCCCATAGTACCAGCTGCCTGTCTTATCACCTATTTTGTGCTCTCATTAGATAATAATAATAATAATCCTTGCATTTGACATAATACTATTCGAGACTTCTTGATATCTCAAAGCGCTTCACAGAATATACTGTAAAATGATTTGACTGTATATATGCGGGTGAAACGCAACAGCCAATTGCGCACAGCAGTGTCCCACGAATGCGCTTTCGGTCATCTTTCCCCTCCACACCCCTTCATCTGCCATTATGGGTACTCGGACAACATTGTCAGGTGCTTTGCGATGTCCTCTTGTCGTGAAGGGTGCTTTGCAACTGTAAACTTTTGTATTTGTGTCACATCACATGTTGCATTTTCACCTCTATATCTGCGATCCTTTTGCAACAACAACAAAATTACAGTTGTATAGCAGTTACAAACAAGTGCCTGCAGATGACAAAGGAATTATAATTCCAAATCAAAGTAGGCTTTATGAACAAAACAGTTTCATCTTCAATTGACTCATAGCATAGATCATCCTTCTGAGAATATATGTCTCCCAGACAACCTCACCAGCTTATGAAGTTTTTCCTCCTGCACAACACATTCATTGAGAATTAGGTACTTTTATTCATTTGAAACGTGTAGACCACAGAGACAGCAGGGATTGTGTATGTGGGATCCATGGTATATGTAGTGTATTTTCATAGTAACTTGTCGGCTATTTTACAAACTCTGATAGACCTGTAACTTCATTGTTTCCCCATCTATTAGTAAGGAGATGGGATCTGAGAATTTCACACATCCCAGTAGCGAATCTAGGCAATGAATAAATGATTTTAGCGCAACATAGAACTAGGAGCCTTGAGCTACATGTTAACAAATATTCAGCAAGTTATTTACATTCAGCTGTTAGTGATCCTGTACTCTATTTTTGTGAGCCCTTTTAAGAATATACTGATGACTTACAAAAGCACCATAGTCACTTACACTATTCAATACTATTCATAAACATATCAACTGGCTCCCTAACATTAATTTCTTAATTAATGTGCAAAATAATTGCAAAAAAAATATTTCAGACACGCTGGAGAGAAATGAGCATGTCTTAAGCTTGTCAAAGCTTAAACAATTAGAGGGCACAATAAAACAAAGCTGGCTAATAAAAACATATTCTCTCACGGCCACCAGTGAAAAGCAAATGGAATACAATTTGCTTTGCTGAACAACTCTTTCTAAGCTTTGCCCAATGCTCTTTAAGTTAGTTGGATGTATCAGATTTTGTGTAATATTCTGACACATCCCCAGGTGGGTTTCAGCACCACTTGAAGCTGCTGCTGAATCAAGTGCTAATGCAGTGGTGAGCACAATCTCTAGGTATTAGCACTTTACCCCAGCACTGCATTAAACTTAAAATCCTATTTGTATTTCAGTGTCATCAAGCTTAACCAATTCAGTGCTTTCCAATTGCTTGAGCAGAGGATATAGGAAGTGTGCCCACCAATGTGTGTTTGTGCACATGATTACATACACTTACTTATGAAATTAGGAATGATTGGAGGCCATTCAGCTCATCAAGACTGCTCCATCATTTCATTAGACCATGGCGGTCTTTAATCTGTTTAATCCCTGTTCTCAATATGTTTAACAAATTAATATCTGGGTATATATTTAAAAGCTGTGGGTTCAAGTCCCACACGAGGACTTGAACTCACAAAATCTAAACTGACACTAAAATGCATACCTGCGGGTTATGTACAAACATACAGGCACCCCACTTCTCAGTAAATCTTTTGAAGCACTTTGAATTGTCTTTCTGATGTGAAGGGCACAATGACAAATGCAAAGATTATAGGATTGTTTACCATCTGGATACTAGAAACCAATTAGTTGAAGAGAAGCCTGGAAGAATATATCCATCAAATAAATTAAAATAGTATGAGTTGGTGCATTTTTGGTATAACTTCCCTACTTTTGGATATTGGTTTGCAATAAATATATTGTTAAAAGTTTATTGATAATGAATAAAGATGAAATATTGTACTGCTAGTTGAAATTCCATATATTTATCTTCTTTTTGTTATGTTATTTCAATAATTTCATTTGTTTTCAATTGTTCAATCATTTCATATTTGTATGTGAAAATTATTAATCACAATAAAACCTTTTTTATTAAATTTAAAATTGCATTAAACATTTCTCAAGGATTATATATAATAATGCTACAGTTATATATTGCATACAAAGCTACAGTTTTTCCTTATAATTACGCAGGATTGCTTCTTATAATACATTCCAAAAGAGGACTAATCCCTCTCTGTGCAGTAACTACAGTTATTACGATAATGAGCAGGCGGGAGTTAGTATTTGTCAAGAGTTACAGTAGTCTGGTGGAACCAGAAAGCTTATAATTATTAACAGAAGTTGCTGGGAACACTCAGCAATTCAGGCAGCATCCATGGAGAAAGGAAAGTAAGTCAAAGTTTTAGGTCCATGACCCTTTGTCCAGAAATGGGGCATGTTGGGAGAGGGAGACTTTTAAGGACCAGGAGAGGGATTGGCAGGGCTAGGAAGGGGTTTTAAGCAGAGGGGTTGGCAGGGCAAGGAAGACAAAGGAGAAAATGGGGTAGAAGACAGGGAATCTTGGTTAAAGAGGTGTTAATAGTGCAAAACAAAGGGTTGCAACAAAACAGGAGAGAAGAGGTGTTAATAATGCAAAAGAAAGGGTGGTGAAGGAATTGCAACAAAACAAGAAGACCAGATTGAGAAAAGGTATAACCCCCAAAAATGCAAAATACTGCAGATGCTAAAAATCTGAAGCAAAACAGAAATCACTGGGAACACGCAGCCGGTCAGGTAGTATCTATGGAGTCAAATTTTCGGGTCCATGACTCCTCATTAGCTCTGACGAAGAAAAGATGCATCTGGGATCCAGTTGATGTGGGGTCACAGAAGAGGGGGAGGGTGAGCTGTTATGGTCTGAAATTGTTGAAATTAATATTGAGGCTAGAGAGCTGTAAGGTCCCTATCAGATAAGATGCTGTTCCCACAGCGCCGTGGGACGTCCTATCAAAGTGAAAGGCGCTATACAAACATAACTTTGTTGTTGTTGTTGTTGTTTAGTAGTGGTCATTTGAACATTACTTTAATCAGCTAAATGGTTTTAGTAAAGCCAAACGTTTCTAATCTTGGATTAGAAAGTCTGCCACATCAGAAATAGTCTAAACAAGTGAATATGCATGGCTACCCAGAGGCAAGAAGGTAGATTGTGTCAGCAAATTCAAAAGGGAATTAGATAATACTGTAGTAATAAAAATAATAATAATAGCTTTTGATATAACATCAAATTACAGCAAGCAAGGTCCTAGGTGAATAAGTGTCTTATTTTATTTAGGGGAAATCATTGACCATAACACTAGGAGGAACTATCTTGTGTTTTCAAATAGCACAATGTGATCTTTAATGTCCACCACCCACAGCCCTCATTTGAAAAAGAGCTTCTCCAGCAATGCAACACATACCCAATACCACACTGGGGTATCAGTTTAGACAACATTAGTTCAAAGTCCCGATGTGGGTCTTGAAACCACAATCTTTTGAATCAAATGGGAAAGTGCTGAGCCAGATTTACACAAATAATAATGATAATCCTCACATAGCGCCTTTCACATTGGTACGACATCTCAAAACACTTCATATGATATGCTGTAAAGTGGAGTGACTTTTTTTGTGAGAAAAATCACAAGCGATGAGTTTGTATACATTTTGTTTTTTTATTTTGTGACTGTCAGGAGGCCCACAGTGATCTTTCTGGTTCTATTCATTTCTATATTAAGTATTAGGGCAGTTCTTTTTCCTGTGGCAATAGCGATATATTTAGAAACAAATAGTAAAACTAGGATCAATGTGACCTGTTATGAGAGGTGATAGAGAAACATCCGCCTGTACAAATGTAGGATAATCTTGGATTAGAAAGTCTGCCGTATCAGAAATAGTCTAAACAGGTTGACCAGAAAAATGGACATCACTAAATGCGTTAGGATATATGTGGGAAGGAGTAGCTGAGCTTAGTCTCCAGTAGAGATCAAAATCAGCCAGACAGTTTTTTAACCTTTACTAAGGTCAAATGGTACTTATACTGCATTATATGTTTTTACCTCCTGGACGTCTTTTCCAAATTAATTACCACTGGGCTAGAGAGAGCTGTATATCAACATCTGTTTTCCCATATGGATATTTGGCTGAAGCACTCTTCCTAAAAGCAATGAAGTATTGGTAAATCTGAGATTAATATTTGAACATGCTTTCTGGGAACAAAGAGTTGGAGGAGAGATGTAACATGCCCACAAATCCTATCTAGCACCCATTCCTAGAGTTTACAAATGAAAGTTTAAACAGGTAACAATTATATTTTTGAATTAAATCAGGTAAATTCATATCACTTGCTAAAAAAGCACTGGTCATTTCAAAAGTGGAGAAGAAATCTCCATCTGGCATTTCACTTAAGGCAAAATACTGCAGATGCTGAAAATCTGAAATAAAAACAGAAGTCGCTGGGAACACTCAGTAGATCAGTCACCATCTAAAGAGAAGGGCAAGTGAGTTAACATTTCAGGTCAATGACCATTCATTAGAACATATCACCTAGTTTTGTGGGTGAAATAGCTATTTAATTTGCTGAATTTGCTGACACAATCTTCACCCCTCATCTCAGGAAGGTCCATTCCAAATATTCAACACTCTCTTCATAAAGCAGTTAAACGTAATCTTCAATCTGCTGAGTTTGAGCCTGTGGCAATTTATTGTATGTAGTACATTATTATTACGGTTCAGTTTATCTAACCCTTTGAGCATTTTCAAAGCAATAGCCTTCTCCTCTTTGTGATATTTCCCTGTTTCCGCAGCTGGTACGAGTTCCCACTGTAACAACAACTTGCATTTATCTAGCGCCTTTCAGGTCAGGAGGATGTCCAAAGGTGCTGGACAGTGAAGGATTAGCACCCAAGATGGAGGTTGGAGTCAAGCAGAGTGGAGGGCAAAGTGGAGGTGGATGGATGACTGAAGCAAGTCAAAAAGGAATAAGATGAGACAGGTTTTGAAGGAGGTAAGGGAGGGGATGAGGCAAAGGAGCTCTGGGGTGGAGTTCCAGAGATGGGGGCAGAAAGACTAAAGTCTTGATCACCAATGGTGGGCCGGGCAGGATGGGAGTCAAGGAGCAGATGCTGCTGGCTGAGTAGGTAGGTTAGTTAGATTTTAATAGGTTGAGGAGGAAGAAAGGAGCAAAACTGTGGAGGGCATTAAAAGTGGAATAAGTTTACATAGTTTATAGAATTTATATGGTCATCTGAAACTTTTACGGTTGGATAACTATTAGAATACATTTAAATAATATAAAATTAAAATGTAATTGATAGAACCAAATACTGCATTTACACAAGATTGCTATGTAACCGTGCAAAGTGAGGCTTTATATTTATGAAGTGCTTGGTGTAAGCTATAAAGATTGTAATCTGAATCACAGGCTCGGCCTCGGGTCCAACAAATATTCTGGCAAATATTTAACAACTGTAAAGAAAAGTGTATCATTGTCAGATACAGAGTGTTTCTCAGCAGGGGATAGATTAATAACCTAGAAGGGGGAGGGAGGAAATACTTTTGCTCTTTCCCCTCTCCCCACACATTGGAAGATAGGAACAGGAGAAGGCATTGAGCCTATCTTGCTGAAGTCGAGCAAAGTATTATTATCATGTGTCCCAAATGTTTCAACTTATTTAAGAAATCTGCAGAATGGGTGGAATGAATCTTTGGGCACGATTCCTGAAGCAATTGAGAAGGCCTCTCAGATGAGGTAAAATAATAATGGGGTGTAAAACATAAACTGGAAGCTATTGAAACTTCTATTTGTGATTGCTGGTAGGATTTAACATAAGAGTTGAATCATAGAAAATTACAGCACACGAGAAGCCATCCAACTCTTCAAGCCTGCAGTGGCGCTCACAGAAAGCTGTACATTCAATCCCACTGCCCTGTCTTAACCCAACAGGCCTGCAAGCATTGAATGGCTCAGAATCAACCAGAATTATTATTGTCAGAGAGTAATAGAGCAGAACCCAATGTCTACCAACATTATCCTCTTGTTCAATGTTGCAAACTCCTTTGCTTTCAGTATCAAAACAGGAGTACTACCTTCAACAGAAATTTCTACAGCATATTTCACACCATCTGATCATTATTACCAATGTATACTATTGTCATGAAAACAATTAGCAGCATATTAATTTTGTTCTGCTACTGGTTAATATTCTTCATTCTGCTTTTATATATAATCCACATGTAGGCAATTATGGTGTATAAAGAAAATGGGTAAATAGCAGGAAACAGTGTCTCAACTGCTACTGAAAATCCTGAGTGACATTCAACTGCATCACCTTCGATACTGAACTACGTACAAAGGGAAACATTGTCCCCATTGTAATTTATTTTTCATCAACCATGACTGAAAGTACTTTGCACCACAACAACAACAACAACAATTTACATTTACATAGCGCCTTTCACGTCGGGAGGACGTCCCAAGGCGCTAAACAAGAGGCGTGTGACCCGAGCTGGGAGGGGAGTGTTTGGGAAGGGGTGAAACAGTGGGATTAATGAAACAACATTGGTGTTGGATTATAACATGTTGGAGGTGATATTTATTGCATTGATCAGATATTATAAAGCAGTACAATTTCACCCCAGCACATAGCGCTGGGATACAGGGTTCAACAACGCTGGGCTCAATCACTTCCTATAAGAAAGATTTGAGGAAGATTTATCGAGTCACTGTTATTGCGGGGGGTCACTGAATGTATCAGCCAAACGTTTCAACCCATCCTGTGTAACTTACAACAACAACAAAATTACATTTGTATAGCGCCTTTCACATCGTGAGGAATTTACCAATTTAGACCACACATTCACATACCTGTTTGTAACTTTTGACCCCTTCCTCAAGGCATCATTAATCCTTTGTTCACTCCACAGTAGATCTGATGGCCAATGGGTAGATGAACCCCCCCCCCCCGCCCCCCCCACCCCCACCCCCCACACAGACATTAACAGTAGAGTTGAAGTTGGAGCATATTTTAAGAAGTTAAGAATTTGGAAAGAAGTAAACCTGTTTTGACCGAGGTTAAAATGTGTGCTTCTGATCCTTTTGTTCATTATGTGGTTGTACCTTATTTAAAGTTCACTGTTAATAAAACTATTTTTAAATTACTGGTATCAAACACACAAGAAAAGAATAGAATAATTGTCGATATGCACAAGCTGTAGGAACTCACATTCACCGCATGTTACCACATAGTACTAACCTTCACCGACCGCTGTGTTATTAGTTCTCTAAGTATTTACCTGTGTTATTTTTAGTCTGGGTGGCTTTTGTAATAAAAGAACAACCTGTCTCAATGATGTGTTATAAAATTATAGCCTCAAGACTGCAGTCTGCACTCTTTCTCTTTGTTAAATGAAAGACAAGATGCAGATTGAATTTTATTTGTGTAATTTTCTCTGTCGTTCTCTATTTAATGCAATAATTACTGAGTGAAATGTTAATGTAGTTTACATTAATATTGGTCGTTATATTACAATGTCATTTGTAAATTTTAGCAATTCCCATTTCCTGTAGAATTTGGTTTGCAACTAGCAGTATAAACAGTTTGGACTCTGCTTTCCAGCCTGCCAATGACTTCCACATCCAACAAAAAACCTTGTGTTTTTGTTGGTCAATTTCCAGTTTGAAAAGAAACTGATCGAGTCTTGGGACATCCTCCCAAAAGTGAAAGGTGCTTTACTAATGTAATTTTGTTGTTGTTGTTGTTGATGCTGTGGTAAATTTCTACACTCCTCTTTTACATCTCAGATTGTGTGGGTCAGTTCAATTACAAGCTGACATCCCCACAGAAAGGCATCCAGAGATGGATGGGATTGTGAAGATGGCTAAGAAACTTAGTTGGGTGAACATCAACTTCAATTTAAGGTTTAGATACTCATTCACCCCTCATTCATGCCTTCATCACATCCCGGCTCGACTAGGCCAACGCTCTGCCCTGTCAGCTTTCCCAATTCCTCCCTCCATAGGCTGTAGATAATCCAGAACTCTGCGGCCCATGTCCTCTACCGTTCCAAGCCATGACCCCATCTCCCCCATCCTCACCCAACTCCATTGGCTCCCCATCAAACAGAGGATTCAATTCAAGATCCTGGTCATCACATTCAAAGCTCTCCATGGCCTCGTCCTACCTTACCTCTAAGACCTCCTAACACCCTACCAACCTGCCCGACCCCCCTGCTCTGAGAAACCATGCAGTGGTGAGCAATAGCGAGATTTTGGCTGCTCTAGCTGTGGGGGATGCCATTTCAAAATTCCCCACCTGAAAAATGGTCGAATTTTGTTGCATGACATTACTTCCAGGCTTTATTGTCAAACCCGCCAGGAAGGGTAAATATAATGTGTATGTTTACTACCCTTCTGCTACTCTGTCCTCACTTCCCTCCCAGTCTCTGGCACCTAAATATGACCACCAATGCCCTATCCACTTCTCCTTCCCTTTCAACCCCGCACTGTCTCCTATGGCCTAAGGGCTGATGCTGTCCAGCTGATCACTTACTCCCGGTCTAGGATGTGCATTTTGGCTGCAACCTCCACACCTAAGATGCTGACACCATCACCATCCATGGATGCACATTCCATCTCACTAAGCCAGTCCAGAACATTACCATCTTGATCAACCCTCAACTATTGTTTCTACCCCACATCCATGCATGACCCCTCCTCTGCAACATTGCCCAGCTTAGTCACCATTTCACACCACAGGCCAGCAAAACTCTCATACATTCTTTCATAACATCCAGGCCCTGCTTGCTTCTTCCACTTAACAGGTGCGGCCTGCTTCATGTACCCCGCCTCACCCGCTCCATCATTACTGGGTGGGCCTTCAGTCACTTTATCCCATCCTCTGCAATTCCATCCCCTGGTCCATCTATCTAGTTCCATCCCTTGTCTCCTTCAAGACCCAACTCAAGTCCCTCCTCTTCAACCATGCTTTCCAACCTGCTGTCTCCCTATCAGCCTGCCCATCCCCTCGGTTCAGCGGGCTCTGGCCTGCTCCATGTCCCCCGGTCAAACCGCCCTGCCATTGGTGACCGGGCTTTCAGTCTCTTTGAATCCACATTCTGGAACTCTATTCGGCAATCCCTTCACCTCACTTCCTCCCTGTCCTCCTTCAAGGCTGGTCTCAAGATTTTCCTCGTCAACCATGCCTTCAGTTGCCCTCCTAACTCTCCCCCCTTTCCTACTCTCCTTCCCCCTGCCCTTACCTCGGCCCTTACATGTCCTCCTGATGTGAAAGGCGCTATACAAATGTAATTTTGTATAGCACCCAGCTCCATTTGTTAGCCCCGCTCATTTCTGACACCATTAACCTTTCCCTACCTCCCTTAAAACAGCCACCATCACCTCTATCCTGAAGAAACCCTCCCTTGATGCGTCGCAACCATCAAGTTATCGACCCATCTCCAATCTCCCGTTTTTATCCAAGGTCCTTGAAAGAGTGGTTGCCTCCCAGCTCCGCTCTTTCCTTTCAACTCATTCACTTTTTGAACCCCTCCAATCAGGTTTCTGCCCAATCCATAGCACAGAAACTGCCCTGGTCAAGGTTACAAATGACATCCTAACTGCCTGTGACCAGGGCTCCCTCTGCCTCCTCGTCCTCCTTGACCTGTCTGCTGCGTTCGACACAGTCGATCACACCATCCTCCTTCAACGTCTTTCCTCCCACCTCAACCTTCAAGGCACCAGTCCTTGACTGGTTCCATTCTTATTTGACCCACCGTTTACATTTTGTTTCTTCCAACGGTTTTTCTTCAAACCCCTGCACAGTTTTTCATGGCATCCCTCAGGGCTCTGTTTTAGGCCCCCTCCTTTTCACCCTTTACACGCTCCCTCTGGGCGACGTCATCCGCAAACATGGGGTAAACTTCCACATATACGCGGACGACACCCAGTTGTACCTTTCTGCCTCATCCCTCAACCCCCAGACCATCGATGTTCTGACAGCATGTCTGTCCGACATTGAGTCCTGGACGAGGGACAACTTTTTGCAATTGAACGTGAGTAAGACCGAGGCCCTCCTGATTGGCTCAAGCCAGCGCCTCCGCACATCGGGCGCTGCCAGCCTCAACATCCAAGGCTGCACTCTCCACCTCACAAAGCCATTCAGGAACCTCGGCATCATGTTCGATCAAAAACTTTCCTTCCTCCCCTACATCTGCGCCTTGACCGGCACCGCTTATTTCCACCTGCGCAATATTGCCAGGCTCCGCAATTATCTTACCCCCAGCGCTGCCGAAACACTCGTGCACGCATACATCACCTCATGGCTGGACTACGGAAACTCTCTCCTCGTCGGCCTCCCCAGTTCCTCCATTCACAGGCTGCAGGTCATCCAAAACTCTGCAGCCCGTGTACTATCCCGCACCCTCCTCCGCGACCACATAACCCCCACCCTCGCCCGTCTCCACTGGCTCCCCATCCTCCAGAGGATCGAGTTCAAGATCCTCGTCCTCACCTACAAGGCCTTACACGGCCTTGCCCCGCCCTATTTAACCGATTTACTTTCCCCCTACAAGCCCACCCGGACCCTCCGTTGAACAGGACTTGGCCTGCTCCAAGCCCCCCGCCCGAACCACCCCTCCATCGGAGGCCGGGCCTTCAGTTTCTCCGCTCCCACCCTATGGAATGCCATCCCTCAATCCCTCCGTCTCGTTTCTTCCCTTTCCTCTTTCAAGGCCGGTTTGAAGACTTTCCTCTTCGATCGTGCCTTTTTTTCCACCCCAAACTTTTCTACCTCCCCTTCGTGTTTTACCCTTTCCCAAACACTCCCCTCAGCTCCTTCGGGACCTACGCTCAGCTCGGGTCACATGCCTCCTGTGCAGCGCCTTGGAACATCCTCCCGACGTGAAAGGCGCTCTATAAATGTAATTTGTTGTTGTTGTTGTTGTTGTTGTTACTGTTGTTGATGGGGTGCCAGTGGAGCTGAGCGACAAGAATGAGGGTGGTCGGCTTCTTATGACCTGTGCAGGAGAGTACACAGACTCCAGAATTCTGGATGGTCTGTATCCTGTGCAGGGATAAGCTGAGGAGTCCAGTGAGCAGGACACTGGCATAGTCAAGCCTGGAGGTGATAAAGATTTGATAAGCCAAGAGGAGGGTTAGTTGCAGAGGTGGGCCAAAGAGTTGTGCCAAATTAATTTCCTCTGGTAACTGAGGGTATGTCACACAGACTCCACTCCACCTTCTTCCAGAGGAGAGTTTCTGCAGGGATAATGGAACTTCTAACAGGATTCTTCATTAAGGAATACCGCAAACAGAGACTTGGCTCCAGCATGGGCAGGAATGGGAGTTGAACATTCCTGGTTATAATGTATTCAGGAGGGATAGAGAAGGGAGAAAAGGGGGCGGGGTGGCAATTTTAGTTAAGGACTCAGTGACTGCCTTAGAAAGGAACGAGGTGGAAGAAGGACTAAAAACCGAATCTATCTGGTTAGAAATGAGGAATAAAAAAGGTGCAGTTACACTGTTAGGGGTATACTATAGACCACCAAATAGTGGGGAGGAGATAGACAAGCAGATCTGCAAGCGTATCACGGAGAAATGCAGAGCTAATAGAGTAGTGATAATGGGTGACTTCAACTATCCCAACATAGACTGGCAGAATAGTAGAGTAAAGGGCAAGGAGGGAGAAGAATTCCTGAAGTGTGTGCAGGACAACTTTCTTGATCAGTATGTTTCCAGTCCAACGAGGAAAGAAGCATTGCTGGATCTAGTTTGGGGAAATGAGGTAGGGCAAGTTCAACAGGTTTCTGTAGGTGAGCATCTAGGGAATAGTGACCACAATATCGTTAGATTCAGAATAATTATGGAAAGGGATAAGGAACGATCACAGGTGAGGACACTCAACTGGAAAAGGGCTAATTTCAATGAGTTGAGGTGGGACCTAGCCAAGGTGGATTGGAAAGAAAAATTGGCAGGTAAGACAACTAACGAGCAGTGGGCAGCGTTCAAAGAGGAGATAGTTCAGGCACAGGTCAAAAGCATCCCCACAAAGGTGAAATGTAAGGCATCCAAACCTCCCTGGATGAATAAGGAAATCGGGGCCAAAATAAAACAAAAAAAAGAGGCTTATGATAAGTGTCAGGCTCAAAATTCAGAAGGGAACCAAGCAGAATATAGGAAGTGTAGGATACAACTAAAAAAGGAAGTTAGAGGGGCAAAGAGACTGCATGAAAAACAATTAGCGAGTAAGATTAAGGGGAACCCTAAGGTTTTTTACCAACATATTAAGAGTAAAAGGTTGGTCAAGGAGAGGGTGGGGCCAATTAGGGACCAAGGAGGAAATCTCATTGTGGAGGCAGAGGGCATGGCTGATGTACTGAATGAGTACTTTGCCTCTGTCTTCACAAAAGAAAAGGATACAGCCAATGCCATGGTATTAGAGGAGAGGGTAGGAGAAATGGATAGAATAATTATAACCAGAGAGGAAGTTCTAAAAAGGTTGACGTTGCTCAAGGTGGATAAGTCACCTGATCCGGATGGGATGCACCCTAGGTTACTAAGTGAGGCACGGGAGCAAATAGCAGGGACTCTGGCCACGATCTTTCAATCTTCCTTGGACACAGGGGTCGTGCCAGAGGACTGGAGGATAGCTAATGTTACTCCCTTGTATAAAAAGGGGCAGAAGGACAAGCCTGGTAACTACAGACCAGTCAGTCTAACGTCGGTAGTGGGCAAACTTCTAGAGTCCATAATCAGGGACAAGGTAGATCTTCACTTAGAAAGATATAGGCTAATAAAGGACAGTCAACATGGATTTGTTAAAGGCAAATCTTGCCTTACAAATCTGATAGAATTTTTTGATGAGGTAACGGAATGGGTGGATAATGGTAGCGCAGTTGATGTAGTTTACATGGACTTTCAAAAGGCATTTGACAAAGTGCCACATGAGAGACTTATTATGAAATTAAAGGCCCATGGCGTAAAAGGGACAGTGGCTGCGTGGATCCACAACTGGCTGCGAGACAGAAAGCAGAGAGTTGTAGTGAGCGGCTGTTTTTCAGATTGGAGGGAAGTGAGCAGTGGTGTGCCACAGGGATCGGTTTTGGGACCATTGCTGTTTGTAATCTACATCAATGATCTGGACTTGGGTGTACGGAGTACAGTTTCCAAGTTTGCAGATGACACTAAGTTAGGGAGAATAGTAAATAGTGAGGAGGATAGTAGCCATCTGCAAGAGGATATAGACAAATTGGTAAAGTGGGCAGACACATGGCAGATGAAGTTTAATGCAGAGAAGTGTGAGGTGATGCATTTTGGGAGAAGAAATGAAGGGGGGCAATATAGGCTAGATAGTACAATTTTAAATGGTGTGAAGGAACAGTGAGACCTGGGGATTTGTGTTAGTGACTCGTTGAAGGTGGCAGGACAGGTAGACAAGGCTGTTAAGAAGGCATATGGGATACTAGGCTTTATAAATAGGGGTATAGAGTACAAAAGTCAGGAAGTGCTGACTAACCTCTATAAGACTTTGGTGAGGCCTCAGCTGGAATACTGTGTTCAATTCTGGTCACCACACTACAGAAAGGATGTGAAGGCATTGGAAAGGGTACAACGAAGATTTACTAGGATGGTGCCAGGATTGAGGGACTTCAGCTATGAGGAGAGGCTAGATAGGCTAGGGTTATTCTCTCTGGAGCAGAGAAGATTGAGGGGAGACCTAATAGAGGTTTATAAGATCATGAGGGGTTTCGACAGGGCAAATAGAGAAAAACTATTTCCACTCGTGGGTGAATCTGTGACTCGTGGTCACAGATTTAAAATAGTTTCAAGGCGAAGTAGAGGGGAGCTGAGGAGAATTTTTTTCACTCAGCGAGTTGTTCGAATCTGGAATGCATTGCCTGAAAAGGTGGTGGAGGCTGATTCGATAACAACTTTTAAAAGGGAATTAGATCTTTATTTAGGGAGAACAGGTCTATTAGGCTATGGGGAGCGGGCAGGGCAGTGGGATTGAATCGCTCTTTTCAAAGAGCCGGCACAGACTAGATGGGCCGAATGGCCTTCTTTTGTGCCATAAAATTCTATGAATCTATGAATCTATGAATCTAAACTAGATCCCAAGATTACCATGCACAAAGTCAGTATTCTATTTTGGTAATTCATGCGCTTGATCTGATGATAAATCAATAAGAGAAATTAAAATGAGTTATTAGTTTATCGTCAGTGGACTTGCAGCAGGTTCCATTAAAGGCTATGTGTGAAGCAGAGCACATGTTTTTCCAGGGTCACCTACCACCCACTCACTTCCTTTATTCTGAGTGTGCCTATTGTTGGTCATTTCACTTCATCTGTGCAAGCCAGGTTTTCCTTAAAGCCGAACTATTAACCGTTCACTGTTATCATGTGGGTGCATTTGAGAAAGCTGCAGTGTCCTGGGTTCTTTCCAAACAAGCCTCTTGTCTCACAGCTGTCACCCACAGCAATTGCCATTAATCAGGAACTGGAAGTGGTCAACAACTGTGTGGTCCTCTAGAAGTGAGAAGCAGATAATGTTATCTTGCTTTGCCTCTTCTACCATCACTTGTCGTTAATGCACCAAGGGGGAGTTACAATAACATGGGAAAAATTTCAAGGAGATGGGATTGACAATGTGGCAGCTTGTGAAACGGTTGCATTAGTGCTTGTTCTCAATCATTTTTCTAAGAACATTCTTTGCATTTGATATAGTGCCTTTCATGCCGAATTTACTATCAAATGTAGTGGCTGTGCATTTGTAGGCAAACAATTACTGGGAACTCTAATGGGATTCTTTACATATCACTTGTTATAATAGAAGAAATAAATGAGCCCTTCCCCCTGGATGTTGGTTTAGAAGTAATGTTTTTCTATCAACACACAATCAAAGCAGCTTGCACTTATAGCATAATGTTCATGTAGGAAAACATCCCAAAGCAATGTACAGAGATGGAGAGGGATCCTGAGCATGGTGTGAGATGTGAGATACCAAAACTTCAACCATAGAGATGGACAAGCTTTGAAAGCAAAGAGAGGGAGAGAAAGAGAAACTGAGGCATTTGAGTAAAGGATGAGGCATTGTCTTTGCAATCTTACTCACCATTTGTAGGGTAGCGTGTTAGGGTTAGAATGAACTTAAGGTTCCATAATTCCATAAAGTAAAGGGATTTTTGATCACTTTTGTAACAGTGGAGTTGAAAACAACAGTATATGTAATGGGATTCAAAGTAGATTTGTAAATATAAAGTCCTGTCAGTAACCAGATATATGTCATTCATCTGCAAAGACAACACTCTAATACACCCGGAAGGAGATCACATCCTGCAGATTGGTGTGACACATATTTATGGCAATATCAATATTTTTGAATCTTCCACAAATCCTATTTATCACTCCAACATTTTACAGCCCAGTGTCATTGTGGGGAGTTGTTATAATTAATTGCATTTAATTATAATAGTGTAATATGTAATACTTGCTTTGAATACAGCATCTTATCACATTGTGTGCTTCATAAGTTTTCAAACTGCTGTGCCTTGCATTTGTAAGTGACTGTGGCATCAATTTATCCACAAACAGCCATGAAGTGAATGACCAATCTTATTCAGAATATTTTGGCCAGAACACCAGGAGTAACTCCCTTCTTCTTTAGAATTGTGTCACAGGATCCTTAATATGCGCCTGAACAAGGTGGACAGGAATTTGGTTTAATGTGTCATCCAAAAAGACAACACTTCCAAAAATTTAGCACTCACCCAGCCCTTGACTATCAACTCAAAATCCTGGTACAAGGTTTGACCCCACAACCTTCTGGCTCAGAGGAAAGAGTCTGAAGCAACTAAAGCAATCTGCTGCAAAGCATTGAAGACTGACCATGTATTTCGGAATTACTGTTCCCTTGTTTTATCGATGCTGCAGTTGTTACCGAGGGAAAAGCTTGTGATTTCCTGCAATTTATACAACTGTGTCTAACGGTCAGTAGGATGGCGCACAACCTCAAAGAGTATTAACTGTCACATATTAAGAAGGAGCCTTTCAACTTAGATACACCGGGAAATTATACTAGGTTAATACATTCAGATTACTTTGGAAGATTACACTCAGTTTTGATCAAGCTGATCGCAACTGAATGCGATCTCCTAGCATTTACACTTGCCCCTGTACTGACCCTGGTCACATGCCAAATAGGATTGACTTACCGAGCCGCTGCACGCTGAGGATTCCTCGGGGAGGATGGTGCTGGTTTCAGCCATCATTAACTGCAGTGAGAACATGGAAGCTTGGATCACAGTAAATTACTCTGTGCTGTTCAGAGAGGAAATCTTATTTTGCAATGAATGTACTGGAGTTCTCTGGCATATAACAGACACCATTTTGCATTAGGAAATGAGTGAGAACTAGCAAAGGAATTATGGAGACTGAGTGAGAGGCGCTTGACGGCCAAGGTCAGTTGGTTTACTGACCAACAGAGAATTACCTTCTGAAGTGATAACCCTATGGAGAAAGAACAGTATATAGGGAGGAACAAAAGTTATATTCAGTGCATCAACTGCAGTGAACTGAAAATATGGTGTTTCATGACAGATTTGCTCATTACTGAATGGATCATCCAATCTGTTACATAAAATTGGGTTTTTAACTCGGGATTTGAAAAATGATGATAAATTAGTTATACATGTGTTTATTAGAGTGAATCCTTTACATTACATCGGAACAGGAATAGACCACCCTTGTAAAAAAATGTACCGTGGTTATGGTGGTAGTACCATGCTAATACAATGGTAGTACCATGGTTATGGTGGTACCATGTGGTACTACCACCATAACCATGGTACTTTTTTTTACAAGGGCAATGAACCAGTCTAACCTGGTTTGCCACTTTTGTTATATCATGGTTGCTCTTTTAAATCTAATTTGCTAATAATAAATTATCATTTTTTTTAAATCTGGGGAATTGTTGGCCAAGACATTGAGAGAAACTCCTTTCTCTATTACAAATATTACCATGGAATCATTAACGCCCACTTGAACATGCAAAACAGGTATTCTGTTTAGCATTTCATCCAAAGGGTAGCATCCCTGACAATGTGATGCTCCCCCAGCATTGTTTAGCATCAGCTTGAATCACAAGCTCAAAGTACTGTTGTGGGGCTTGAACCCACAACCTTCCAAATAAGAAGTGACACCTGGCTCAGCTGGCAATACACCCACTTACTTAAATTGTCTGTCATGTTCACTAACAAAATACATAATCATTATCACATTACAATAAATCCTGTGAAGTACTTTGAAATGCCCACCTGATGTGAAACACACTATATTCCATTTATTATTTAAAATACCTCAGTCAGGTCACCCCTCAACCTTCAGCTCACAATCAGGCAGTGTTTCATTTCTTTACATTGGAGTGCAAAAGGACATTCAAGTAAAGGGAATTTAAGAAGGACTATGTTTGAGTGTGGATTACCATCAATTCCGTTGTTTGCTGGACATCAATTTATCTACTGAAACCAATGTGCTACTGCAGTCTTGGGCAGCATGCCAAATATCTTAACATTTTATATGGCAACCACTTTCTCAATTTTACCTCAGTGAAATTGGCACCCCTGCCAACTGTCTCTGAGTTGGTGTCAATGTCGAGGGCAGCCTGCAATGTCACTCAGACCTTGTGCCTCCACACTGGCCAAAGGCCAGCTGCTGCGCTTACACCATCTGTATCCATGACAAAATTCACTGAGTTGTTACAGCAAGTCTCTGATGATAACAACCGTGGATGAATGGAGTGGAAATGCTGCCAAATATCCAGGTCCAAGCTTCTGTGAAAGGACCTTCTTTACCTGAAAGTTACAAAAATGTATATTGTCATCAACAAATAAATTAAATGGTAAGTATTCTATTGAATATAGTTCCTTCCTAAGTCCTTCTGACTCCCTCCCTCCCCTTGTTCAAGAAATACACCTTTGACCGTGTTTTCAATCATTTTCCAATCCCTCTGCTCTTTTCAGCTCTCATCCCCAGCTGAGTGCCTAGCCATTGTCAAGAGCTTTGAAATATCCTCCTGATATGAAAGGTGCTATATCATTGTAAATTGTATTGTATTTGTTTTGTTTAAAAGAAAAGGTCTCTTACAGGTTGGTCTCATGTTTGTAAAATTAGCGGCGATTCTGCAAATAAGAACAAACAGAAATAGAAAATTGGTCAAGAAATTGAATGACTGTATTTAAATTCACCACCTTTTATTGACTGTGATAGTGGTGTCAGAATCAGTGTTAGCCTTGCTCAATTTATAGTATTCTCACCTCTAAGCTCGAAAATTGTGGGCTCAAACCCCACGTCCCACATCGGGACTTTGAATTTATAGTCTCGCTGACATTCCAATGCAGTACTGGAGGAATGTCGCACAGGTAGAAGTGTATCATTAAGTACTTTAATGTACTCTAATGGGATTGCACTCCCTGGTTTCAGTCCAACTTGACACACCGCCCTCACTAAGTCTCTGCAAATGTTTTTCCCTCCTGCCCCTGCCGGGTCATCTGTGGCAAACCTCAAGGCTCCATCCTTGATCTCTTCCTTTTCCTCGTTTACCTGCTCCCTTTTGGTGAGGTAATCTACAGATATAGAGTCGACTTTCACATATATGCGGACACACCAAAATCCTTCAGCTGTGATCAAAGCTGTGATCTCCTTCTTCAGCTGTGATCCCAGGGCCACCAATGTTCTGTCCTCAGCTTGACAGATATCAAAGATTAGATGAGCACCAACTTTGTGCAGATGAGTGTTGATAAGACTAAAGACTTTTGGAGATCTGTAACCCAGTGGTCATAGCACTCACCTTACAAGCGAGAGACCTGGGTTCAATTCCAGACAGGGTGATACCTTGGGCAAGTATTACACACGTAATACTGTAATAATCTTGCCAAAAAAATTGATCATTTCAATACATGTCTGTTTCTGCGACACTGCTATACGCAAATTGGCTGCCGTGTTTCGCCCACAAATATACGGTCAATTCACTTTACACTTTTATGTTCTGTGAAGTACTTTGAGACATCTTCAAGAAATGAAAAGAGCTATATCAAATGCAAGGATTATTAGTATTATTAGCAGGTTCAAACCCCAGCTACCCCATATCTGACATTGCCTACCCACGACCATACCTCACACTCGACAGAAGTTTGAAAGATGCTATACAAATGATACTTTGTTGTTGTTGTTGAAAAACTTATTCACATATTCGGCACCTTATTCCCACTTTATTCATCAACATGGTGTTGCACGTAGTATGGGGTGGGACATCACTGACTTGGAACAGATAGGGCAAGAAGAGAAGACTGGACAGGAAACTCAACAGCACAAGCCAAAGTAACCCAGAGGATGAGTACATGAGGTGAGTGTCACTTACCTACACATGACCCACAAACACCACGTATCAAGGCTGCCCTGACATGAGAACGAGAGCTGAGCCACCTGATTGAGGATAACCTGTACAGCATGTCAACTGTCAGCACAGTTTTCACAGCAGCTTTAAGCCTCAGCACCATGGGTTCCTTTCAGGCACAAGCAATCATAAGTCTATCCCCAAACCTTGCCTCATTGAGGAAGCAAACGGAAGGACTGCACAGTAAATGTGTTTTTTTAAAAAAAAAAACACCAGAGTGAAAACAGCAACATCTTTTCAATGTAGAGGAGATCCCAAAAGTGCAAGGACTGATTGATTGCATGCACAGTCAATATGCACAGCTGCCTTTAATGCTAAGACCTTTACAAATCTTCCACTCATTCACTGTACAGATGGTGTAGGACTGCTTAGGTAAGGCTACAGACATCAATGCCAAATATCCTGGAGGGACAGATGACTTTTTCAAACTATCCACTGTTTAAGAGCTCTTTGAAGGACCAGGCACGATGGATGGCCAGCTACTAAGGGACTTGGGGTATACAGAGATGCCCTGAATGGTGACCCCACTTTATCATTTCCATATCCCAGCTGAGGTGGAAATCACCCACACACCTGCCAGAAACAAGAATATTATTGAAGATACCTTTATAGTTCTGTAAGAAAGATATCAATGCTTGGATGGGATGGGCTATCCTCCAGGACATGCCTCACAAGTTGGGCAAGACTTTGTAGACTGTGGTCTTTTACATCACATGGCAATAAACTATGTATTGCCAGTACAAATGGTGGAGAAACAACAACAAAAAACATTTTAGGATGCTTTACCACAGTGAAGTATCTCAGAGTTCTTCATGATTTAATCACTATCAAATATAGTTACTGTTTCTGTACGTAATATAGGCAGCCATTACTACACATAGCCAGTAAATTGATGCACACAACTAATTACATAGAATGACACAGAACAGAATCAGGACAACAGACTAACTAATCCATGCTAATCTGCAGAATAGTTTGCAAGGAAACAGTTAGAGCTGGTGAAAAAAGAGAGTAGGGCCAGTGCTTAGGATTCACAAACTTTAGAAGATTTACATTTGGCAGCAAAGCAGCCAGTATTAATTCTAGAATAGTGCACATAAAGGAAACCAGTATGTGAAATTATTTGTATAAATACAGAAGTAGGCAGATTAGCTCTTAGTTTTGGCAATCATTGGATCCTTCTTTGTAAAGTTTATAGTTATGCAAATAGTTTTTAAAGCAATATGTGAATAAGTTCAGAGGTAGGAACATTGAATTGGATTTGACTGGAAAAATCAAGGAAGTTTTTCTTTTTGATTCATCTAACTGGTCCCAGAGTAAAAAGATCATTCTACAATTTACAGATTTTCCCTCAGCTTCTCCACAGGACAATTGAGTTACCTTTAACAATGTTGCCCCTTTCCATTTCCTAGATCTTTTATGCAATCCTGATATTTTTTCATAGAATCAATTCTCTGATTCTCAGTACATATATTGCGACTGTGAGGCTACAATGGAACATTTCTATAACAAACTCACATTGTCTTGTTTGGTAAATTCAGAGACCAATGGATAATCAGATATTCTGATTTCCAAGATTAAAATGTAATTTACCCTCACAGATTGACCTCTCTCCATTCTCCCCAACCCCATTTCAACTTGTTATAATTTCTATCAATTATTAAATAATGATCAAATTCTTTCTTTACACTTATTCAATTACTGTTAATCGCTTTAATAGCAGCTCTTGCTAGTGGCTCACATAGCAATTGTTCCCAGATCACTTGTTCCTTTAACCTATTATGTAGTTGAAAATCAACTCCTTGGGGGATGGAGCTGAACTGGCTCCAAGGTGATATGGTTGGCAATAGAATGCTGGAATCAAGCCAGCCCTCTGTGGTGATCTCAGTGGTCCGGTTCCTAAATCCGGCTGGCCCACATTATTCCAGGGCACTGCTGATGACAGCACAGCCAGCCTGGCTAATTCGAAAGACCTAGAGGGGCAGACTAGTCATTGGGGGGGCAGGGAGTCATTCCACTCAGCTCCTATTAACCCTGCAAGACAAAACCATAATGGATAGAGTGGACCTAGTTGGACAAGCATTGGGAATGCTTGTCAGAGAGAAATATCAATGGAAAACTATGCAGTTTTAGCTGGTTATCCTCCAACATTATCCCAACATACACTCTAGTTGAAATCATTGTCTTGTCTCTTTATGCATCATGGCACTCTGTAAACGTGGTCCTTGCAGGATTGTAAAAATGAAATAAGATAAAGCATTAGCTCTTGCGCTTTTTGCATTCTACTAGGAACATCCACTAGCATTTCTAGGTCTCATATGGCTTTATTCGCAGTAAGAGCTTTTTGAATAAAAAAATGTTAGTGCAAGAGAACTCAAACATTTAAGGTTCTCACCTCTACTTTTATGAAGAGTGATTTCTAAGAAACTGCCTGAGAGGCATCAGCCCAGAAGATCTATATGCATGTTGTAGGAAAATCTGAGCGATAGCCCAAACAAAGGCACAAACAAGATTTAATAATAATCCTAGCATTTGATATAGTGCCTTATCACGTCTTTTTGTTGTTGTACTCTTAGCTGACCTTTTATACCCATCTCTCACTCATATTCATGTGGAGCCCTGCAGCTTGGTGGTTAGAGCACTCATCTTGCAAGTGAGAGACCTGGGTTTGATTCCATGCAGGGTGAAACCTTGAACAAGTTTCCTTACTCCACACACCTAATAATAATCTTTCACATCACTTCAGTCCTGAACAGGCTGATGGCTTTAGATTTTGTCTGCTTATATTTTGTATTTTGTATTTCTCTGCAAGTCAGTTTCTGGCCTGTTCACAAAAGACCAGTCATTAGGAAAGAGTGAATGAGGGTATATCAGATGGAGAGTCCCCACACTTCGGTGTTTCCTTCAGTAAGAGAGAAGAAAATGTAGCAAGAATCCCTGTAAATGCACAAAGGGACATGGCAGAGACATGACTGTGGGATGGAGTTTTAGAGGGTAGGGGCAGAGTGGCTGAAGGCCCACCCACCAATGGTGGGGCAGGCAAGGCGGGGACATAAAGCAGGCCAGAACCCGCTGAACGAAGGGATCGGGCAGGTTGGTAAGGGCTTAGGAGGTGACAGAGGTATGGGGAAGCAAGGTCATACAAGGCTTTCAAGGTGAGGACCAGGATCTTGTAATGTAAACTCGTGTGATGGGAAGCCGGTGGAATCAGGTGAGGATGGGAGTGATAGGGTCACAGAGCCTAATGCGGGAGAGAACACTGGCTGCAGAGTTTGGGATGATCTGAAGCCTGTGGAGCGAGGAGTTGGGAAAGCTAACAAGCAAGGAGTCCAACTTGGTTGTTATGAATGCATGTATGAGAGTTTCGGAGAGCTGCATTATGAGACAGTAGCAGATCCAGACAATGTTGCAGCGGTGAGGGAAGGAAGAGCAGGTCATGGCACAGACTTGGGGTAGAAAGGATAGATGAGGATCAAACAAGATGCCAAGGTTCCAGACTGGCATAGTGAGTTGGAGTGTGCATTCATAGATCATGATGCCATTAGTACCTGAAGAGTGGAGGCACTTACAGGAGCCTATCAGGAGGGCCTCAGTCTTGTTGACATTTAATGGAAGAAAGTTAGCTCTCATGCAGGTTTTGATGTCTGATGATTCTTCATGAGATGAGGAATCGTTAGAATCATCTGGCCAAGAAGATATACCATTGTGGAGATGCAGCGGAGGCAGTGTGAGAGATACAAAATGAACCATTCAAGGAGGGAGCCATGTTTGAGGTAAGAGGTAAAGCGGTGGATGAGGATAGAGTGGTTAATGGTGTCAAAGGCAGCAGAGTGGTTAAGGGGGATGAGGAGGCAGCAGGAGCCCTAGAGAAGGATGCTTTTCCTAATGACTAAACTTCCATTTCCAGGTAAACTATGGAGTGCTGTAGCTCAGTAGTTATAGCACTCACCTTACAAGTGAGAGGCTTGGATTCAATTTCAGGCAGAGTGATACATTGGGCAATTTTCCTTACTTCACTTGTCTAATAATAATCCCTCAAAAAAGAAATAAATTGGTCATTTCAATCCATGACTGTTTGTGGGACACTGCAGTGGCAGTGTGCATTTGGCTGCTACGTTTCACCCACATTCACTTTACAGTATATTTTGTGAAGCACTTTGAGACGTCTAAAAGACATGAAAAGCTCTATATCAAATGCAAAGAATATTATTATGATTATTATTATTGAACTTCCAGGTAAATTTATCATTTGCCACAAGACTGTTTGTGGAACTTTGCAGTCTGCAAAATAATAAATGTGTCTGCCATCAAAATGACTAAACATGACACTAATTACTGTAAGCGGCATCTTGAAGTGATAATTTTCCATAAAAGTGAAAGTCTTTCTTCACTATGATGAAAATCAAATTGTTTAAGATGAATGGATGTATGCTGGTTATTTAAACAAAACAATTTTTGTTGTCTGCTTAAATTTTTTAAAATCACAAACTAAAGATAAATGAACCTCTTTAGTAGCCTTTCATTTTTTTAATTGATTTTATGCATCTTGAATGTAACTTATGCAAAGCTCAGAATGAGTCAGAGACAGCCGACAAGCATATTCGGGTCCCGCTACTTGTTGGCACACTATGGAGGTGTGAAGTGAGGCAACTGGGCTGATAATAGCAAGACTGAATTCCAGCCACTGACCATCTGAACAAACTAATCTTCATTTGCAATGACAGATGAAGAGTGTGCTGCCAAAAGTAACATTTCAGTTTGATTAGAAATTTTCTGTGAAACAAAATTGCAATCCAAACAGTTTGTTTTCCAGCGCATAGAATATTTATTTCTTGCACTTATTGCTGTCAGACTCGCTCGTCTGCTGGAGTATCTCATGATGCAGCCTTTCCCAAACACAGTCAATCTCTGTTGCATTTTAGCTTCTGAATCTACAAAGAGAATAACAGAATGGATTTGAAATTTAACACCATGCACATCAAACAGTATTTGTGGCTTATCTCTGGAGATCTCGGTAACTGTCCCTTATGTCTTTTTATACTATGCTATAAAATGCAGAGCACTCCTCATTTCTGAGGCAATCATATTTGCAAATGACAATATATATAACTTAGATCTGAATAAAACTAATTCTAACAGGTACATAATGGTTTCTAGAAGGATATACTTCATTGGTACTCTGCAAGAATACACTTCACATGGCACCTGGAATTATCCCAGAACCTCACAGCTGAAGACGGTGTAAAAGCGGAGTGCAACAACAACAACTTGCATTTATATTGTGCCCTCCACAATATCCATCAAATTATTGTGGTTGTCAATGAGACGAAACTTTGTACAAGATTTTGAGGGAAAATTTAGGTCACTCAAAGGTTGGGCTTTACAATTCAATCAACACTCTGAGATGCTTGACATGCAAATAAACATTCATCATATTGCACTAAAGTTTTATTTTCAGTCTGGTCCAATTTAGTGAAAACTGACGCAAATGTATTACAAGTGTGTTATTTTTCAGACAGCTGTTGAGGCTGGCTGGCATGTGTTAAGATGGATATTGGGCATATTCTTGGCCACATCTATCATTGTTTTGGTGAACACTTTGGAACCTATTTCTGTTTCTCCTATGTGGATATTAACAGTTTAAATAATTTTAGTAGTAGTAAAAAGACTAGTAATATTTAGGCCAGAGATACAACCACCACTTTTTGGGGGTCAGCCGGGTGTCTGACACATGTGGAAATGCAACTCATCATCGTGCTTAAGAGTAACCAAACCAAACTGAGAGTTTGATGTTTGCCACCTACACATGGGAATTCTTGTGTTTGACATACATCCTGCTTACTTAATTCTGGAGATTATTAGGCACAGGTTAGCAAGTGCAAAGGCTTCGAAACCTCACAGTGTGCGTTGGACACTGCTGGAATCTAACCAACTAAAATTGCACACTACTGCTATGAACAAATCAGAGATATTCGTCTTTAAAATTTTAATAAAATTCTCTTTGTAATGATGTAACAATCAACTAAAGTCACCTTCTATATTCTAACAACTCAAAACTGCTCAACTGATTTTTAATTTAAATACACTTCTAATAGATCTCCTTTTTTACCTTCTCAACAAAATTGGGGAAAATTCTTAAAATCAATCTGTTTCAGTATACTTTTAACGTGAAATTTGAGACTTTTTCTGCACATAGAATCATAGAATTATGCAGCGCAGAAGGATGCCATTTGATCTATCATGTCCATGCAGACTCTTTGAAAGAGCTGTCCAAATTAATCCCACTCCCCTACTTTCTCCCCATGCTGGATGGGAATTTGGACCTGTTGTTTTCAATTGCACTCTTACTGAATGGCTACTGGAGATGACTAGGAAATGGAAGAAATGAACACAAGAAGGGACATCATGCTCAGCTGTTCATCCTTGTAGCACCCATTCTCCCATGATGCCGGTGTGATTTACGATGTACATTCAGCCCCATTAAAAGCTTTGTACTGGTGAAGTGCAGTCACACAGCTGGGATTGTGTTACTTTTTCAAAGCCAAAGTAGGGTGTAAAGTAATCTGGCACCATGAAACCTTTCAGATGTCTTCCTTCTGAACCAGGTTTATGGATGTGCTCTACCAACAGCTAAAAATTTGGGCCTCATAGTGAGATTTTTATCTTAACAGGTGGAAAATGCAATAAGCAGCAATATGACCATCTTGGTGGAGACAAAGTGAAGCACTTAAAATAAACTTGGTGCTCAGACAAGGACAGAGTAACCTTTCAGAGATGATTATCTGTTTTGCTGCCATTTCGCAATACAATCTTGTCTGCAACGGTGCCTTCCTCCCAGCTCTTCCTGCAGCTTTAGACTGAGGGTCAAAACCATCCACAAGCACAGATACAGGAGAAAAGTTTAGTTTTGATCCATTAAAAAGGATATTGGTAATTATTATGTGCCTGTGTACACTTACATCACTGCTGCTAAAATCAATCTGTTTCAGTATACTTTATCACAATGCCCAGCGTTATAACAAAGTACAGTACAATGCCATGTCTTCCAACATTCAAGTTAAACACTCCAACATAACGTGAGAATGAGTAGAGGCCACCCAATGCATCAGACCAATTGCTTCCACAAATCATGTGCATTCTGCTATCATAAATTCATTCTCACCTAATTAAAATAGTGGGGGAAAGTTCTATGTGCACACTCTGTCAACACTCAGTGCTAGTTAAATTCTGCAATATCTGCCCTTGATATTATGCACTACAGCACCCAGGTTACTACAAACAACAATCCTACCTTCAACTTCTGCAGTTCAGGAGTTCAAGATGCCCTCTCGTTTCCACAATGATACTGTACTGATATTTTCTTGAAACACTATTAGAGTCCTGTAGAGCACTCGCCTTGCAAGTGAGAGACGTGGGTTCGATTCCAGGCAGGACGAAACTTCGGGCAAGTTTCCTTACTCCACATGCCTAATAAGAATCCTTCAAAAATCCAATAATAATTTGGTCATTCAATCTATGACTGTTTGTAGGACACTGCTGTGTGCAAATGGCTGCCATGGTTCTCCCACAAATAAATATACAGTCAATTCACTTTACAGGATATTCTATGTAGTGCTTTGAGACGTCTAGAGGACGTGGAAAACACTATATGAAATGCATTAGTAAGTAATACTACTTAGTAGTAGTAGTAGTATCTGCTGATTATCATATAGTCAGGTTGTAAGCAAGGTAACATTCTGAGGTTTTGCTGCTGATTGGATTATAAATGATATAATAAAAAACCTTCCTTTTTGATTTAGTGCTTTATCACGTCTTTGACGTGTCTCAAAGCTCCTCACAGAATATACTGTAAAGTGAATTGACTATGTTTTTTTAGCAAAACCTGGTAGCCAATTGTGTACAGCAGTGTCCTACAAACAGTTGTGGATTGAGTTTCCAAATTATTATATTTTTAAAACAATTTTGAATGGATTATTCAATTTTTTTTAAATTGTCATTAATTATTACCTCCGGGAAAGAGATCTGCCAATCTGCTAACAACCGGGTTCCTACTTACTGCAAGGTAAATAGAGGCATATGGGGTCAGAACCCGTATGTAACATTTTACCCTGTCCATTAATCAAACCCAGGACCTCTCGCTTGTGAGGCGAGCGCTCCACAACAACAAAATTACATTTATAGAGCGCCTTTCATTGAGAGGACATCCCGAGGCGCTGAAATCGCTGTAAACAATAAGCCATGGGACTCCACAATAGAATCAATACTTAAAAGGTGAAATTTAACCTAGTCCTAGCCTTTTAATCTTAAAACAGAAGAAAATCTTAATTTGAAAGCTGGTTGTCAACGGTTATTAAAAAGAACCGGCTTCCAAATTAAAACCGTGGTGAGGAATTTTCCATAGTGCTGTGCAATCTTACTATTTTGTCTTATAACTTAAAGTATAAGACAAAATGGTCTTATAGGCAAAATCAAGGAGGAATAGTAAACCATGTCTTCTAGCTCTCATTCAATCTGAGGGATTCTTTCTAACTGCCATTATTGATTGCTTGCACCAAAATTTGAAAGCATTTTGACAATTCTCTTTAATAATCACTAATATCCAAATAATCAACCAGAAAAACTAGACTGAAATTAAATTTCAAAGTCTACTCTAGAGCCAGAAGTGCTCAGTTTCACTTCTTGTTTAAAGAAGTGCTGCCGAGACAGGCTGGCAGAGTTGAGGCTGACTTCACAAGCCTGCGGTCACAATTTGAGTTCCAGGCATACTTTGTGACACATTTCATCCGGTCTCAGATGTGCCATTAGCTGCAACACCTCATGGTAGAAGACTCTGTTTTCTTTCAGCAAAAGGAAAATCTGGCAAAGATCACCCAACCGGGCAGCAAGCACCCTTTCTGTTGACTGAGCAGGCAAGGCACATTGGTATGAAAGTCAGAGACTACTCCACAATTTACTTATGCGTCTACTCTAATTAAAGAAGGTTCCACAGTGGAGGTGAAAGGCCCCATGAGGTGAATAAACTGTGAGAGGGGAAAATCAGGAGGAGAAATATGTCAATTAAGAAAGAAATATGGAAAAATCCATCTACATGCAATATTATTGCAAAACAATTCTTAACATTGTCCTGATTGTATGCACACATTTGCCCTACATTTGGTAAATTGTTTAACTATAATCATTTTGTTGTACACACATCTGGTTATTTGTAGCATTCTCAGTAAACATTATAGTTACAGATGCTTTGGATGTTGATCACAAACATACAGTCAATTCACCTTACAGTATATTCTGTGAAGTACTTTGAGACGTACAGAAGACGTGAAAAACACTATATCAAATGCAAGGATTATTATTATCACAAGATCACAATGGAGGTATGCATGAAGACCCTTTAGTTCATTTGATCTCATCCTTGAAAAATATTTTTAACAGCAATAAGCTGTTTCTTATTTTAGCCCATCTTTCTGGCCTCTACCACCCTTACAGGTGGTCGATCGGGAAAATTGTGAATCAGACCCTCAGAGGTTCTTATGTGCTAGGAATATCTGAAGATATGGATCAAGCAGTTGTATCTCTTATAATTGTGCTATGTTGACTGTGATCTCATGGAACAATGCCATACTGTCCACTCTGCAAAGTTCTAAAGGATGTTAAAATTAAATGTTGTATACACAGTTTCAACTGAAGATTGTAATGAAAATTGATTTGCTGTAGTGTGTGTGTAAAATAAAAAGTTGGCACTGTTAATAACAATTTAATATGCATTTAATATAAGAGTGTATCATGTCTTTGAGACTTCTCAAAGCACTTCACACGATGGACAGTAAAGTGGAGTGAATGTATATTGTGTGGGTGAAGCCCACAACCAATCCCACAAACAGTTTGACAATGTTCTAAAGGATGTTAGAATTAAATGTTGAAACCACAGTTTCAATACTGAAAGTTGTAATAAAAATGACAAGGCCTGATAATCAACTGATTTAATATTAACAATCGTGTTCAAAGGTGTAGCAGACTTGTTTTAAGTTTGATTGAGTGACCACATTATCATTATTTTTGTATACTAATACTAATAATAATAATCCTTGCATTTGATATAGCGCTTTTCATGTCTTCTGGACATCTCAAAGTGCTTCACAGAATATACTGTAAAGTTAATTATATTATTATAATTGTATATATTTATATTTATAAATCACTTTTTTTTAAAGGAATTATTACACGTGGAAGCGATCTGCTAATTGACTAACAACGATGTTCCTACTTACTGCTGGGTAAACCAAGGCTTGCATGTGGAGTAAGGAAACTTGCTCAATGTTGCACCTCACTAAGGAATCGAACCTGGGTCTTCTCAATTGCAAGGCAAGTGCTCTAATGTCTACGCTAGAGGGTTAGTGTGTGTGCAGCAAACAAAAGAATGGGAAATTGTATTTTAATGCATGCTGAAACTTCAGCCTCAACTCCTTCATTATAACACATAATTAGTCAGTCCTCAAAGGCTAGTTCCTCTGTTAGGATGGGTGCAGCCCACTTAAAGTTTTGCATTTTTACTCACTGATGGACACCATCAACTACAACAGCAGCATTTAGTACCCATCCCTGGTTGCCCTCACAACGTGGTAATGCTTCATGCTCCCATGATGGTGCAGTAAATGGTGCAGTTTACTGGACTTTGGGATCCAGAAGTGGGTCCTCGCCAGATAGGACCCAAAAGAGAATTTGCACTGGCATGCTCTGGTATAGATTATCACTGGTCTCATTCTCTTGTCACGTGCCCTTGTCTCTCTGTGCTTGCTGGCCCTCATGGGTCAGAGATATCCACTTTGACTCAGTTTGAATCCTATGTGCAGAAGACAGCATATTCATTTTCTTCTGCTCGCAGGATTCAAACAATTATATTGTCATTACCAGCAATTACTGGCATTTTGCATCACTAAAGAAAGCCAGCGCTGAAAAATAACAGTAAATTACGGTACCAGCATTATGATTATACTTAACTAGAAATTGTGGCTTGCTGGATCAGATCTCACCCCCCATTAGTCCTGCTATGGAAATAGAGTTTTGATCCATTGATGATGATGGTACAAGGGTATATGTCCAAGTCGCACCACCAATGATACAGGCAAAAAATAAGAACATTTTCTGGAACAATGGTCTCTTTTCTTGAGAGAAATCCAATTGGTTTGGATGAAGAAGGCCCTTTGGCTCATCTGATCTCATTTCTATGGTCACCTTTGCCATTCCCTCTGGCTTCTCGTAATGCTCTACCACTATCAAGTGTTCTGCGATAATACTCTGTGTGAAGAGCACTATATAAACGCAAGTTGTTGTTAACCCTTAAATATATAATAATAAACCATGCACAAGATATTCCGCCTTATACATTGTCAAGATATTTTAAAGAACTTCACAAGATATACTAAAGTGGATTGACTGTATTTTTTTGCAAATTGTGGCAACCAATCGCCTACAGCAACATCCAATAAACAGCCATGGAATAAGTGACCAATTTTATTTTGGGGATTATTGGCCAGAATACTGGGAGAAACTCCCTTCTCTTTTTGAATACTCCAATTCAAAAGTGAACTGTGTTGGATTACTCGGACGCACTCCTCACCAGTCTCCCCAGCTCCACCATTCAAAAGATCCAGCTGAATTAGAACTCTGTGGCCGGCATACTGAATTGGACCAAACTCTGTACCCATAGCTTACTAGTCCTGGCTGGGCTCCACTGGTTCTCCATCACTGAATGGATCGAATTCAAGATCCTCACACTCGTGTTCAAATCCATTCACTCCCTGGCACTCCCTACCCCTCTAACTTCCTCACTCCCCAATCCACCACCTGGCGCCTCTACTTGATAGCCACTGGCCTCCTGCTTGTCACTCACACCCTCAGCCCATCCATCAAATTTTGCGCTTTCAGCCACTTTGCCCCAAACTCTGGAACACACACCCTTAATCCCACCAATTGCCCCCTCTCTCCCCCTTTTCAAGTCCTGTCTGCAAAAACTTCCTATTCAACTGTGCTTACGGCCACCTCCCACCAAACCCCCCGACTCGGAGTTAGGCTCCACGACTGTTAAGCGCGCTGAGACTCCACACAGCATGGAGGGCGGTATATAAGTGCAAGTTGTTGCTGTTGTTAAATAGTTCCATTGGATCTTTAACTTCCACCTGAACAGGTTGACGGGACCTTGGTGTGATATCTCACCCAAAGGATGACACCTCTGACAATGCAACACCCCTCCAGCACTTTATTGAAGTGTCACCGTAAGATATTTGATTCCAAGTCCCAATGTGGGGCTTGAACAACCCTCTGACTCAGAGGGGATACTGAGTCAGGCTAATCCACATTGGTGAAACGGTGGTGGATATTCCCTCCAGAACATCCACTACCATGTTATACACCATCAAGCTGTTTTTTAAATGAGTCCAGCATCCTGGTCTCAACCAGACTTCCTGGTAACCTATTCCAACTCATTCATGTCTGACCTTTTATTTTCAATAGGCATACAGGCAAACTGAGGCATACTTTTCAATGTTGCATTGAGAGACTTGTGATATCAAAACGAAAAGCAAATAAAGTTGGCCAAAAAACAAGTCCAAAAATTTGGCTGACAAGGTACAGTGTACAGAATGTTGATCAGGGGAAACTTACTTTATTTACCCTGATAAATTACATTATTGTTTTAATTTTGGTGAATCTATTCATGTACTGTATTGCACTATAAATCCATCTTTATGCAGAGATCAATGTCAAAATATACCAATTTATTTGATAGTATAATTGTATGCATTAAGTTGTTGACAATAAAATTTTATTTTGTTTTGTGTTATTATACAGTTTTAAATTAGTTAAGTTTTCCTTAAATTATGTGTCTCAAAGAATTTGTTGAAAAAAGTGAACTTGGACTCTCGTTTTTCAGCTGGATCTTAAATTTTATCTAAAATGGCTTCAGTGTAACTCTTAAAGCAAAGACAACACTATTCACATTGTGCTTTCTTCTGAAAAGACTAAATTCTCCTCTTAAATAGGGCACCCGGCTTCCCAATCAAACCTCAGAGCAAAATCTGCATTCAGCATGGGGAATTACACACTAATGATGCATGGACTCATTTAAATATTCCTCATACATTCGTCTGTTGGCTGGAGTCCAAAATGGTGGCAGAGCAGAGCAGAGCTAGACAGCACAAAGGCTGTCTTCATGAGGCAGAAGTTGACCTTACAGAGGAAGTGCTCAGGAACAAAGTGAAACTGTTTGGCATTGCCAGCAAGGGTTCCAACTCAACGGTGCGTAGCAAGACCTGGGAGAAATTCTTTGCCAAGATCAATGTAATTCTCAGGTCGAGAGGACGGGAGATGAGTGCACTTTAATGATGTCAGTCCGCATGCAAAGGAGAATGCTCACTTGCTAAACGAAAGGCCATTCACAAAATAAGGGTGGACTGCCTTCATGACACTTGGCAACAACTGACACAACCACAACAAGACTATGGCCCCACTGAACCTATCTCTGAAGAACAACAATTCGAGTTTTCTCTGCAAGATGGAGCCTGGCAAGCATTTATTTGGTAAACAATACCACATTCTAAAATGACTTGAATTAAAAATTATAATTAATGTTTCTTCCTGGAATGAGTCAACTAATTTATCTGAGATGTTTTTTTCTGCCTGTTGTTGCAGTTTTGAGTTAACCAACAGTAGCAGAGATATCTGTATTTAAAAAAAAGACAAAAACACAGGATGTAAGCTATATAATTGAAAGAAGAAAGCACTGACCACAGGCGCTACTGGACTGCAAACTCACAAAACTCTTTCCTGTTTTCTTTCCAACCAGACTGGTGAATATATTGCTGGTACCCAGCCAGATCTACACCCTTTGGTTCCTCTGCCCAGCCTCTGGTAGCTCTGGCTAGCTACTGGTTCAATGCAGATCAATGCAAGGTACTCCATATAGGAAATAAAACTGCGAGACATATGCCTTGGTTTTTCAAGGATGGGATAAAATTTGCCAATGGGAAAGCTGAAATACAGCTGGGGTATGAGTTGACTTGTTGCTCACCATATTCAAATATTATGAGGCAGAAATAAGAAAGGCAAATAGAATGCTGGGCTATATTGCCTAATCAGTTGAGTCAGATCCTCAGAGGACATCACAAAACTGTGCATGATGGGCTGTATTGGGTTCTGGGCTCACCTTCAAGGCCCTCCACAGAATTGATCACTCCTACCTGCTGACCTCCTATCAACCTGTCCACTCCCTCCATTCAGCAGGGTCCATCCTGCTCCATGTCTCTCACCCGACCCACCCTACCATCGACGGCCAGTGTGTCGGCCTCTCTGCCCCCACATTTTGGAACTCCATCCCACAATCTCTTCACCTTGCTCCCTCCCTTGCCTCTTTCAAGACCAGTCTCAAGAGCATCTTTTTCAACCATGCCTTCAGCCACCCTCCTAGTTCTCTGCTCTCCCTCATCCCAACCCTAAGAGATGGTAAGCTTTGGGATTTTGTATGTATTCCTTAATATAATATAAGAAAGGTTCCTGAATGCCTTTTGATTTAAAGCATGTATGATCTATGAACCTGCTGTTTAGGTCAATCAAAATAATAACTCAATTGGTCAATTGAAAAATACAGCCTAAAGTATGAAGGTTTGAGAAACATGATTTTCCCATTTCCCATTTTTTGGACACCATCATAATTTATTTTTTAATACTTAATTCATTCATTACATGGATTTTGAGGAATCTCTCCTCTGAAAAATCTCTCTCAATCATATTCTGTGCACAGTTACTTGGACTTTCCCACAATGCTTCTAATAATGGGATAAATCCTGATATGTTTTCAGCTGGACAGCATTGTCTATATGTTTGTGTCCTTGCCTGGTTCCAATCTTACCTTTCCCATCATTTGCACTTCATGTCCACTCAAGGCTTCTCCTCTAGCCCCTACACTTTCAAATGCAGCAACCTTATTTAGCTGAATTTTGACAAGATAGAGGCCCTCCTACTTGGCTCCATCAGCGCCTCCTCGCCTCAGTCTCTGACACTATCACTATTCATGGTAGCACTCTTCACCTCACTGAGCCAATGCAAAATCTCCATATCCTGTTCAACCCTCAGCTAACCTTCAAAACCCCAATTGTGCTGTGACCCATTATGCTGTTACCCATCTCTGCAACATTCCCTGCCTTCTCCACTGTGTCTCACCACAGGCCGCCAAGAGAGTTATCCACACTTTTGTTTTGTTCTATCTTGACTACGCCAACTACCTGCTCACTGGACCTCCCAACTCTTCCTTCTACAAGCTATAGATTATTCAGAAGTCTGCAACTTATGTCCTCTCCTGTACCAGACTCCGGGAACATAAGAACATAAGAAATAGGAGCAGGAGTAGGCCATTCGGCCCCTCAAGCCTGCCCCGCCATTTGATAAGATCATAGCTGATCTTCTGACATAACTCTAATTACCTGCCCTATCCCCATATCCCCTAAGCCCTCTATTTGAAAAAAATCTATCAGTCTCAGCCTTGTATCTATCACTCCATCCTTGCCCACCTTCACTGACTCCCTATCCCTCAGAGACTCAGGTACAAAACTCTCGTTTTCAGCTTAAAAGCCCTTCATAGTCTTGCTCCGCCTATCTCTGTGACCTTCTAACTCCATATGTCAGTCCACTGCCTCCATTCAGTGGACACTTGCCTGCTTCTGGTCACCAGCACATCCCACCCCACCATAAGGGTTGGGCATTCAGCCTTTCTGTCTCTACACTCTGAAACTGTGTCCCATAATTTCCTTGTCTCACTGCCTCTGTTGCCTCCTTCAAATTCTGCCCAAAGACCATCCTCTTCAACTGTGCCTTCGGCCATCCTTCTACTCTCACCTCCTTTGCCCTCCACACCCCAACCGCTGGGTTCAGGTCTCAAAACCCTAGTTTTCCAGTGCCCTGGGACGTCTTTCTGGTGTGAAGCATGCAATATAAATATAATTTGTCATTGTTTTTTGAACTATAAATATCAATAAATACTAGAAATATCAAAGTCTTAACAACAACACCTTACATTTATGTTCCACCCTTCACACATGATAGCATCTCAGAGCACTTGAAGAATGTAAAATCTAAAAGAATAAGATTGGGAGAGTAGATACTTTTTTTTACACACATAGAAGGTTTTTACAATGCGGGGGTAGGGTTTACCAAGAAAAACTGTTGAATCTAAGTCAAGCACAGCATTTGAAAGGGAATTGAAGAAAGATGATATTAAAGGGTACAGAAAAAGAGCAGAGGATTAGAATTATGGTAGATATCATAAGACTGGGAACAAAGTTGAGCACAGATGTGGTGGGCTGAATACCTCCTTCTATGTTGTAATCATTCTACAACTCTATACAGTCAATTGCAACTCAATAATCGTTGCATTTGACATAGCATTTTTCACATCTCAAAATACCTCTCAAGTTACGCTGCAAAGTGTAGTGACTGTGTACTTTGTGGGCAAAGTTTATACATTTATAGTATTTTAATCCTTTATTCTGTCTTCTTACTTTTTCCCTCCCAACCTCTGCTTCACCCAGTCCTGCTCCACCTCTGCTGACTTCTCCTTCCTCCTCTCTTCCCTCAACCTATCCATTCTGTCAACGACATCTGCTGCAGTCGCCCCCTCAATTTTGGTGATCACCCAAGGCCTCAGCATCTCGGACCTCACTATCACCAACAAGCCATCATGGATCATTACTTCATCTTCCTTAACTCCTCAATCCTACTCCTGCCACCACCCCCACCCCACCCCGTCCCCGTCCCCGTCTCCAGGCTCCCACTTCCCTCTCTGTTGCCATGGAGTCATCTGAACTCCTCCTCCTATACTCCTAAATCACTCTCCTCCACAAATCCCTCTACATCACCTTTGATGCCCGTGCTTCCCGAACAGCATCCTACTCATGGAAGTGACCCTATTCCACCAGCCACCTCTGCTCCCTATAATCCGGACAAAATAATTTTTCACTTAAAAAACTATGGATTAAGGACAGCCAACACCGATTTGTTACGGACAAATCGTGTCTAACAAACCTGATGGAGTTTTTTGATGAAGTAACAGAGAGGAGGATCACTGTTGATTTGGTCTAAATAGATTATCTGAACCTGAGTAATGTAGCATTTCTTACGTTCTTAAGGCATTAGATAGTTTCCCTTTAAGAAATAACATTCTGGGACATAGTACAGAATGTGTGCTGGGACCCTCATATATGCATCCATAACATCCAGGCTTGCCGATGTAAACTCTCTACTTGTGGCCTGCTCAACTCCTCCCTCCACAGGCCGTAGATCATCGAGAACTCTGCAGCCCATAACCTCTCCCACACCAGGGTCCGTGACTCTATCAACCCATCCTCGCTCGACTCACTGGTTTTCTGTCACACAGAGGATACATTTCAAGATCCCAGTCCTCACCTTCAAAGCCCTCCATTGCCATGCTCCCCACTACCCATTCAACCTCCTAACCGCCTACCAACCTGCCTGCCCCCTCCGCCCAGCGGGCTCCGGCCTCCTTCATGTCCCCTGACTCACCTGCCCCACCATCCATTGGCAGCGGCAGGCACGGTGTATTCAGCCACTCTGCCCCCACCCTCTGGAACTCCATCCTGCAATCTCTCCACCACCTCCCTGACTCAAGATCCTACTTCTCGACTGTGCATTCAATCATCCTCCTTCCCCACCTACCCTCCACACTCCCCAAACCCCAGCTTGGGTCTGAAACACTGATTGTCCAGCACCTTTAGATATCTAGCCAACAAGAAAGGTGCTATACAAATTAAATTGTTCTTATAACTAGAATCATTGCAGAATGGTATAATAGTGGTTAGAGCACTCGCCTTGCATGCAAAATAACTGGGTTTGATTCCCAACAGGACCAAAATGTTGGGCAAGTTTCCGTACTCCTCCATTTTACCTAGCAGTAAGTAAGGACCCAGTTGTTCGTCAATTCCCAGATCACTTTTCTGGGGTAATATTATTTAATAAAATTAATAATCATAAATTGGTCACTTCAATCCATGACTGATTATAGGACACTGGTGTGTAATTGTCCTCCGCATTTCACCCACAAAATATACAGTCTATACACTTTACAGTATATTCGGTGAAGTGCATTGAGACATCCGCAAGACAAGATAAGGTGCTATAGCAAATGCAAGGATTATTATTATCTGTTCAGATATATAACATAAACCCTACATTTAATACAGGGCATTAGGAAGCTGACTCAAAGCACTTCACAGGATTTCACACTATTTTGTAGTGACTATATAAGTTGTAGCTGGGCACAGAAACCAATTTACACAATGTCCCAATAAACAATCAAGGATTGAATGAGCAATTTTATTTTGGGGATTGTTGACCAGAACACCGGGAGAAACCTCCTTCTTTGCCTACTTTCCCAATTGTGTATGTTCAGTAGTGGTGAGGTTAACAGCAAAACAACAGGAATTACATGTTCCCACAAAGAATTTGTACTCTCCTGAAATTAATATCTTAAACTCTCTCATCCTTCTACCACATTTGTCTCTAGAATAAACAGAAGCTATATGGTGGCCCACACAGCACAAACAAATAAAAACCACAACTCAAATCCCAAATAGCCCTTAAAAATACATGGGTTTCGCCCTTCTTGAACTTTATTATAAACTTCAAACATTGTGGATATATTACGATTGTTAATATGAAAGCATATTCCAGAGTTAACGCACTCAATGTGGATAATAATAATCCTTGCATTTGACATAGCACTTTCATGTCTTCTAGACTCTCAAAGTGTTTCATAGACTATACTGTAAAATGAAATGACTGTATACTTGTGCACGAAACACGGGAGCCAATTGTGTACAGCAGTGTTCCACAAACAGTCATGGATTGAAGTGACCAATTTATTACTTTTGTTGAGAGATTATAACAGGCATGTGGAGTAAGGAAACTTGCCCAAGGTTTCATCTTGCCAGGAATTGAAACCAGGTTCCTCACTTGAGAGGTGACTGCTCTAACCACTGAGCTATCGGACTCCACAAATCTAACCAGTGTGTAACCACATCCATGGCTTACACTAGCAAATGACCATATGAAATCTATTTTCCTGTTTTGTTTAATATTGGCTTAGCTGCTGGCTGATATAGAGATGCTACCTGGTAGAATCAGAGGATGGGAGCAGTGAGGTGAGAGCAGGTAAGTACTTTATTATTTATTGATAATAAATAGCTCCTTGGGACGTCCTCCCGACGTGAAAGGCGCTCTATAAATGTAATTTTGTTGTTGTTGATACTAATTATGGAATAGAACTGTCATATTTACCACAAAATATGACAGTTCTATTCCATAATTAGCATCATCAACAACAACTATAAAACTACATTTATGGAGCACCTTTCACATTGGGAGGACATCCCAAGGAGCTATTTATAGAGTTTTTACGTTAATTCCTGTGAATTGTTTTGAGACGTACTTCTGTCATGCAAAGCTATATATAACACAAGGTTTGTTTATGTACTTAGGTAATAAGCTTCCAACATTTCCTAAAGCCATCTCTGCGTTATTTAACCCAAGGCACAAATAAAGGATTACTGTAAATTTTGTACAATTGCGCCAGGATTAAAATCATGCAAGAGCCACGAGGCATTATTGGATCAGCAGAATAAAACTCTGAAGATCAACTGTGTGGTTTTAAGTGGAAAATCAATGCAACAGTCAGCCCTAGTGCAAGCAGTGATCTTTGTGGCAGTCAAAAATAATAATAAGCCCAAAGAGGAAGCTGGTTTTCCCAAACAATATAGTGGCCACAATCAAGCGACCGCATCTGGTAATCTGGTCTAGAGAAGCAAAATGAGTGGACATTGTAAACCTCATAATCTCCTGGGAGGATAAAATACATCAAAAGCTAGAAAGACGAAAGCAGAAAAGACTTGGAAAGTCAGATGCTTTCAAATACACAGTCACTAGATGCGACAAAGGTGAGAATTATTTTTAACATTAAAAATCAGAAGAAAGGATATCCATGTGGATTAGCAACATGGGTTGGCAAACATCATTTGGATAGATAACAACAACTTGCATTTATATAGCACCCTACGTGCCGGGCGGTGTCTTAGAGTGCTTCACAATGGCAGGGCCTGAGGCTGAGCCAGAGGCTGGGGGAAGATGACCATAAGCCTGATAAAAGAGAAAAAGGTCTTCAGGAGTGACCTGAAGATGTGAAAATAGGTGAGGTGAAGGTGTTGAGGGAGAGAGTGGATTAAGGGAGGTAAGGAGGAGGCCAGATTCAGTAGACAGCATGTATTACTTGCTGTGAGGAGAGAGGGGGTCACGAAGGTAAGGAGATGCCAAGAAGTGGAGGGTTTTAAACGCAAAAGTAAGTATCTTGAAGTCGATCCACTCTGTGACAGGGAGATGGTTCAACAAGGACTGGGATAATCGGGGTATCAAGTTCGGTGTAGTTGAGAATGCGGGTGGCAGAGTTTTGGATGAGCTGAATTTTGTGGATAGTAAAGGAGGGAAGACCAGCGAGGAGGGTGTTAAAGTAGTCCACCTGAGTGTTGACAAAAGCATGGACCAGGGTGTTGGCATCCTTTGGGGTGAGGTATTGGCAGCGATGGGCAATGGGGTAGAAGTGGAAGAAAGCGGTGCTGGTAAATGACCTGACGCCCAATTTGCGCATGGGTCAGAGAGTTTTAAGGACAGGTCAGGCAGGTTAAGGAGGTTGGAAACGTGGGACGGAAGATGTCGATAGGAGCCAAAGAGTATGACTCCTGTCTTGTTGATGTTTAACTGCAGGAAATTTCAGCTTATCCAGCTGTTGATGTCTGACAGACAAGCCGATAGAACATCAGGAGATTGGAGGTCGCAACTAGAGGTGGAAAAGTAGAGTTGGGTGTCATCTGCATACATGTGGAAAACACAAGGTTTTAAGGTTGAGAGGAGTCCTAAAAGGGATTTATAAAATCAAATCAAACTCGTGGTCACAGATTTAAAATAGTTTCAAAACAAAGCAGAAGGGAGCTGAGGAGAATTTTTTTAATTCAGCGGGTTGTTCGAATCTGGAATGCATTGCATGAAAAGGTGGTGGAGGCCGATTTGATAACAGCTTTTAAAAGAGAATTAGATCTTTATTTCGGGAGAACATGTCTGTTAGGTTATGGGGAGAGAGCTGGGCAGTGGGATTGAGTTGCTCTTTTCAAAGAGGCGGCACAGACTAGATGGGTCGAATGGCCTCCTTATGTGCCATAAAATTTTATGATTCTATGATAACCCCATTTCTGTGGATGATATCACTGTGAGGGAGCATGTAAATGAGGAAACGAAGGGGGCCAAGGATGGTACCCTACAAGTGACCTGGTGGAAGGAAGAAGAAAACCATTTGCAGAGATGTAGTGCTGGCAGTTTGTGAGGTACGACCCGAACCAAGTGAGTGCAGTCACACTGAGATGGATGATGGAGGACAGGCGGTGGAAGAAGATGGCATGATTGACTGTGTTGAACACGGCAGAGAGGTCCAGTAGGATGAGGAGGCAGAGAGGGCCTTGGTCACAGATAGAGAGGACATCATTTATGACTTTCACAATCACTGTCACTGTACTAATAGCAGTGTGGAAATTGGACCGGAGAGGTTTGTGGAGGGAGAGGCGTGTGCGAAGTTGGTTGGCAACAATGCATTCTAGAGTCTTTGCAAGGTTTGAGATAGGGCAGTAGTGGCAGAGGTTGGAGGGATCGTGGATAAGTTTTTAAGGAGGGAGGTGATAAGAGTTGGTTTGAGGTGGAGTGGAATTGATCCTGAGGAGAGGAACTGGTCAATGTTTCTGCCAGCAGTGGGTAGAGGAGGTGGGGGCTGGGTGATCAGCAATTGGGTGGGGATGGGGATCGAGGCAGCAGGTGGTGGTTTTCATTGTGGTGTTAGTGAATGAGACGGAGGAAGGAGAGATGGGGGCAAATGAGTGTAGGATGGGGGCCGTAGTATGAGCTGAGGACAGATTGCGTGAGGAAGACAAAATCTGGGGTGGTGGTGGGCGACACAGGGCAGAAGGATGAGGCTGCTAGGTGCATGTTATCAATTTTGGAGTTCCATGAACTCATTGCAATTGACTTTGGATTTTGGAGTTAGATGTCTATAGAAATCAAGTACTGTACTTGTCAGTAATGAACAAGTATTCAAGATGTGTTTGTGGATAAAGTAGCACAACAATTATATCTGAAAAATATACAGTTTTACACAAAGCTATTTATTATAAGATATACACAATTAGATTTTTAATTTCCGTAAATACCCGCGTATAAGGCACACTTTTTTTCACGTCGGAAGATCTCGAAAGTTGGGGGTGCGCCCTATACGCAGGTACAAGACATTTTGAGCCTCGGAAATACAGTAAACAGGAGGGGCGGCCGGCGCGCTGTCAGCCGGGGTTTGGTCAGTGTCCGGCGGGGGTTCAGGGGAGCGGGTGATGGGGCTTCGGCCTCGGCCGCCCGGGCAGCGGCAGCAGCAGAGGACTTCAGTGCCGTGTCTGCTGCCTGCCTTCTGCCAAACCCAGTCTGCCTGCCTCACTCCCTCCCTCTCTCTCTCTCTCCCTCCCTCCCTCCCTCCCTCCCTCCCTCCCTCCCTCCCTCCCTCCCTCCCTCCCTCCCTCCCTCCCTCCCTCCCTCCCTCCCTCCCTCCCTCCCTCCCTCCCTCCCTCCCTCCCTCCCTCCCTCCCTCCCTCCCTCCCTCCCTCCCTGCCTCCCTCCCTCTCTCTCTCCCTCCATCCCTGGCTGCCTGCCTGCCTGCCTGCCTGCCTCCGTCCCTCTCTCTCTCTCTCTCTCTCCCTCCCTGGCTGCCTGCCTGCCTGCCTGCCTGCCTCCCTCCCTGCCTGCCTCTCTCCCTCCCTCCCTCCCTCCCTTGCCCTGCCTGCCTGCCTCCATCCCTCCCTGCCTTGCCTGCCTCCCTTCCTGCCTGCCTGCCTGTCTCCCTCTCTCCCTCCCTGGCTGCCTGGCTGCCTGCCTCCCTCTCTCCCTCCCTGCCTGCCTGCCTCCCTCTCTCCCTCGCTACCTACCTGTCTCTCCTGCCTCCCTCCCTTCTGCCGGCAATATCATCGAAAATGCTTCCTTTTTTTTTCACCAAGAAAAGGTCAAAAGTGGGTAGGTGCACCTTATACGCGAGTGCGCCTTATATGCGGGTATTTACGGTAACAATCTATTGTGTATTAACCTAGTCCTGAAATATGCAAGTCCAAGATGCAATGCATCAGTTATTAAATGGCAATATATAATGAAGAAGGTTGCTAGGGAGACTGGGTAGCACAGTGGGTATGCATACTTGTCTTTTACGTCCAGGTTTTATTCAAATAATAATAATACTTGCATTTGATAAAGCGCTTTTCACATCTTCTAAACGTCTCAAACTGCTTCACAGAATATACTGTAAAGTGATTTGTGGGCGAAACATGACTGCCAATTGTGCACAGCAGTGTCCCACACACAGTCGTGGATTGAAATGACCAATTTATTATTTTTGGGGGGGATTATTATTAGGTGTGTGAAGTAAGGAAATTTGCCCAAGGTTTTACCCTGCCTGAAATTGAACCCAGGTCTCTTGCTTGTAAGGAGAATACAGTTCAGGTTGATTGGGCAAACATAACTTTCCACTGCTCTCTTCAAGGATCTGACATGAAATAAATATTGGAGTTCTTAGAGCATTTGGAACATATCCACTTGTCCGAGAATTGTTGCCTCTGAGGGACATCGATGAGCATGTTCCTTCTTGGCTGTAATTTCTCTTTTCAATATGAAGAATAAAGTGGAACTGACATTGTTGCATCTATGATGTGGCCATGTCAATCTCTTTTAAGGTTTCATTGGCTGCTATGCGAGAATAGAAAACATAAGAAAGCTGGCACATGCTCAATGGGCCGAATGGCCTCCTTCTTTGCTGTAATCAATCAATCAATCAATCAATCAAAATCAAATTTATATAGTGCCTTTCACGTTGTGAGCATGTCCCTCAGTCAGGTAGAGACCAGAGCAGGGTTGGAGAGGTCGGGGTAGGGGGAAGGAGAGTAGGAAAATTAACTGTATATTTGTGGATGAAACGCAGCAGCCAAATTGCGCATAACAGACGACAGAGAGAAAATTCAATGAATCTATTGAACTACAAATTGTATTGTCATCATATCCAGAGATCATATTGCTTATTTGGAATGAGATGGGAATCTCTGCACCTTCACTTTATATTATTTCAAATAAATATCAAGAAATAAGCTACAGTATTTATCTTCTTGTTCTACTTATGCATTGAACACCACACTGTCATACCGTACGCTCCTCAAGCAACTAACTGAAATGCATGCAGCTCTTTGCGCAATGTATTGCTATGTACATCTTCTTTGGTTATCTCGTATTGCAGACACTTGTGTCATTTTCAAGAATTGTCAAGCACTTTGGGATGTTTATCAAACAAAGCTACAGATTATTTCACAATTATTCCATTTATGCTGAATTTTGACTAAAGTCAACAGCATTTGTCATGTCACATTTGTGATTTTTGTTTTCTCTCAGGGGGCAATCAGTGCCAGCCAGGAATGTTCAAACCACATTGCTGGCATGTATTGGATGGGCTTGGATATTAGCTAACCCACAAAAAGCAGCCAGGGCCTTCATCAGGACCAGGAGGAACTGCTTCATAGAGGCAAGAATCCACAACTGGATTGTTGCATTAATGGTGACTTGCAGTTTGCAAATACTGTATTAGGAACTTCACTGTAAAATCCATGAATGGGGAATCACAAATCTCTAGCTGGCAAAGTCCAAAAAAGGGCAGTAAGCAAAATGCATAGGAACAGGTTCAGCTGTGTATTTAGTATTTTACACAGTTAACATTATCCCGGTGGCAATTTTTTCAGTTTTTCTGCACTATCTTTCTCAGTTTGGGATTTGAGATTTGCCATTTGAGAATCTCGTTATCCAATATTTGCAAACCGCAAATTCACAATTAATACAGTAAATACAGATTGTAAATGTCTCGTTTTATACCTCTGTGGGTGTCGCTACTTCCAGAGGCATGGAGAATAGAGCATAAGAAAAATCAGCAATCAAAAAAGGTCATTCAACCCCAAAGCTCGTCCCTCTGGTTCATTAAATCTTCCATCCTGCATCTATTTGTATTATGAACACTGAATCTCTCTCAATTCATCACTAAAGATGTACTCCATGCTAAAGAGATAACAGAACCACATTCTTGACCTTGCAGTCCTGTCACAAGAGTTAGAGCTGTAGCCCAAAGCAGCACTACAGATGCTTATGCTAGTCTGGAAGTGCCCCATATTATGAAGCAAGCAAGACTATTATGTAACATTAGCCATTTGGCTTCCGGCAGCATTCAAAGGTTCGGGTGTATATCCTAAATATATCCTTCAAGTGTATATTGTTCCAGAGTGCTCCACTGTCCATGTGGAAGTGTCAACACTTTGCACTGAAAACTCAGTGTTACCTCTGGTTGTTGCGTTTTTTGTGTGTTTCAACTTGGTTTGGGGGTGAATTTGTAATTGGTGATGTGTTGATTATCACAATATTGACATTGTACCTAATGCAGTACATTGATAAATTAAAGTGTTTCTCCTCTGTCCCTATTCTGCACAACTTTAAATGGGATTCAGAAAGTAAATCTAGAACAGTACATTTCGGTAAACTGAAGCAGTAGAACAAGAAGGCACAGGTTCAGGAATGTAAAAAGAAATTTCATGAAGGACACTAGGAAATATTTATCTACACAGGGGGCAATTAACTATTGAAATAGGGTGCCAGGAAGGATGATTATGGCCCTGGCCCCAGACTCATTTAAGAAACAGCTTGATGCTGTAAACGGAAGATAATAGGTTGAACATTCTGGAAAAACCAGACGCAATGAGCTGAAAGATAGAAATAATAATAATCCTTGCATTTGATATAGCGCTTTTCACCTCTTCTAGACATCTCAAAGCACTTCACAGAATAATATACTGTAAACTGAATTCACTATATATTTTGTTGAAAAAATCAGAACCTCTTTTTACTGCGTTAACCACAATTTCAACATTGTGATTCTCTGATGATAAAATTGGTCACTGATATAATGGCTGTTTGTGAGACATTGCTGTGTGCAAAAATGACTGCCACATTCACCCACAAAATAACCACAGTCACATCACTTTACAGTATATCCTGTGAATCATTTTAAGCTGTCTTAACAATGTGATAAGGTGTTATATCAAATTGTGAAGTTTATTAATATGATAATGATGGGTTGGATCCAAAGCCCACCAATGGCACCCATTGGATACACCAGCATTTTTTTGATCGGGGACACCAGATTTATTCTGATATTTTGTTGTTGAATTAAACTGGAATATAGCAAACTGAAAGTCCAATGGCAAGCCCTGCAGATTAATTTTGGGACCTACCATTGTGACTAAGTTGCAGGGAAAAGGGGAACAGTCCGTAGTTATTGACTGATCACATTGGTTGCATTTATCAATAATATATTCTGATTTATTTTGTAATCTTTTTGTTAATTGACCAATGTCAATTCACCTGTGTGAATTAGCTTATCACAAGTCACCCCTTTGTTCTGTAAATCGGTGATTTCAAATGCTAGTTTGAGATTTTAATTTGCATTATATTTTTTGCAAATGTAAAAGAGTCTGGACAACATTTGTCCTTTCTGTCATCTCTTGGCAACAAGCACTTGCAAAAGCACTTGCAATACATTAACGTCACAATGATTTGATCAGAATACTTTGCAAAATTAAAATGGTTCACATTTTGGCCATGTGCTGTTTGATATTTGTAGTTTATTAAAATAATGTTCCTCCTCCAATTTGTCTCCCACATCCACCTGGGTGCTGTGTGTCAGCACCTTTTCTGCACTTTACTTGAGTCATCTTTCTCTGTCCTGTCTTCGGTATATTTATCATTGTTCCTTTCTTGTCACTGACCACCCACCCTTATCTTCCTAAAAAAAATGCAAGTTGTCATTGGTGATTGCTTTTTCCCTCCATACCCCAGGGTTACTGAGACCAATTATACAATCTATATTGGTGCCCCATCTCAGATCAATGTTCTCAGGACAGACCATGAATTGAACCATCCGCAGCCTCTATGCCTCAACTTTGCATTGGGCAGTGACGTTACCTACAATCACATGCAGCTGTTCTTTTGCTCTAGTGAACATAGCATGATTGAATTGGAGTTTATTATTTTTCTTGTGACCAGCATTTCACTAGCACATAGAGACTCTTCCAAAAGCTTCCCCTCACCCCCAATCTCGACTTCTATTTCATGCAACATGCCATCAAAATTGTTTTACTTCTGAGGAAGGAGTACAGCAACTCCTCTGTAGCCACTTCAAGTTTCACTTTAATAGAGTGTTTGTCAGGCCCACTCAACATAGCACACCGCAGCATTGGACTACAGTCCTCACAAAGTGAAAGATGCTAAAGAAATCTAATTTGTTATTATTGGTATGTGAGATGCTGCACTTTAGATAAGATGTTAAACCATCTCCAGTTGCCTTCTCAGATAGGCATTAAAGATCCCAAAGCACTACCTGAAATGAGTGATACAAGCCAGAAAACATAGTTGATTCACTTCAGTATCCGTTCATTCCGCTTACCAGATTGTAATCCACTCCAAGTCCCTCGTGACCCAGCCCACGGCAGTTGAGTCTTCAGCCTTTCTACCCTCACACTTTGAAACTCCGTCCCACATTCCCTTCGCCACCTCCCTTGCCTTCTTCAAGACATGTCTCAAATCCCTCCTCTTCGACTGTCTCTTCGACTGCTCTCCTGCCCTCCACCCTCCCCAATCCCGATCCAAATCCCTGACAGTCTAGGGCCTTGGAATGTCCTCCCAACGTGAAAGGCTAAATACCCATGTAATTTTGTATTTTATTGTGAAACAATAGGCTGCCGCATTCACTACAAATGTAAAGTTACCACACTTCACAGTAAAATCCTGTGAAGTGATTGAGGCATCCTCCTGGCCTGAAACTTGTCATGTTAGATGCAAGAATTTTAAGGATTGTTTCCTTTTGCAATTTACAGGCTTTTAAAATCTAAGCTTGGCACTTAACCTATTCTTGACTTATCTTATCCTTCTCTCCTCTTTCAAATCTTGGTACTGTAGTTTGAAACCAAGTGTCCTCGCTATGAGCTTTGATATTCACTGGAATTTTATAATTTAAAAACAAGAAATAGTGACGAGAAAGCTACTGTGACATAAGGTTATTATTGTCCAATCCTGCAGTGATAACTTCACTCGTATGGTTAGATGGGCAACAGTTCATTTCAAAGCAATGCTAACAACAGCTGTGCAACAGATAGAGGTTATAGTGAAGGGATATAAGAGAGAATTGTAATTCAAGATGATGCCATTATTCAAAAAAGCTGTTTGTTGTGTGGATCATCCTCAGCAGTCAACTAAGTACAACATGCAAAGTATAACACAAGTAATGGAGTGTCCAACAAGACAATAACACACTGAAGTAGGGGAATGGCATTGAGATCTCTTGCGCTTTAACAAATCTCATTAAACTTTAGGATGAGCTAACTCCCTGAAGCACACTTCAATCCATTATTCTTTTTACTATACACAGAGGGAAGTTGTGAAGCTTTTTCTTGGAGAGGGAACAAGTTTCCTTAATTTTGTTCAGACTTTTGATTTTGCTGGCAGTGACTATCATGCAGCAGATGGTAGGCTTCAGGACTGAATGCAATATAACTTGAACCAAAGCTCTGTGCATCACATGCTCTGAACCACAATGACAGTGGGTTTTATTTCACTGATTGCCATAGAGGAATAGTGTGTCCTGCAAGCGCCTTAAATAGCATTAAATAGTGGCTTATAATTTTTGTACCACAGAGTTTGCTATAAGAATGAACGTTATTGAGCAGATGTAAATGTAATTCAAGAGCTCGTGGGGAGGGCTAAGCTGCTTGCAGAGCCCAGGTGACTTGATTTACCTGCACTGAAAGATCACAAGTGCATCTGTTGCCCTGGATATGCTGCGGAAGCTAGTGGTTCCTGTATCAGAGTGTTGCAAGCGAGCAGGGCTGAGTAATACTGCTGGTTCCTCACTTTTCTGTGTTTGAATAAAGTAGAGCACTTTTGGCGCACACTTGAAAACACTCATTATACAGCACTAACTGTGGACCAAATGTCAAAAGGTTTTGAGTCAGTGAAAAGGCCATAGAAATATCCAGCTTGTATTAACAATACAGAAAAGTGTGGGCACCTAGAAACTTGTTCAACTTTGAAAAGAAAATTTAAAGTGTAAACTTGGAATCAGTTGCAGTTATACCACAGCCGGTGTGAAGCCAAAGTGGCACAAAACAACCTCCTTGTGAAAATAACGTCAAATGAAACAGACATCATGGTGCTGGAATAATTTACAAGCAGGAAATGTTTACTTCTAACACTGGCTTCAAGTTAAGCTGGTAGCTGGTGAAGCAGCGCTGAAGCACAGCTTCCATACATGGCAGTAATATCACTGCTACTCTCTACAAACCAAAGAAAAGGCAACAATTTCAATCTCCAGAGGCTCTGGGCAAAACAATTCCCCTGAAGTTGGGTATTGGGGGTTGGTGATAGTTGAGGTAGTGGTGGTGGTGGTGGTGGTAGGGGTGGTAGTGGGAGGGAGCCAGTTGCTGCCAAACCTATCGTTAAATTTAAGGATTTGTTTTCACTAAATTTTCAGACCATTTAATAACTATCACATAACTAATGATAAATATCCCATCACGTTTACCTCAAAAGAAAGTGTGCTTTCCCAACAGGTAATCAGACCCACTGATAACACAATAATAACCCTTGCATTTGGTCTAGTGCCTTTTCAATTGACTAATAATATAATAATAATGATAATCGCATTTTGATATAGCGCTTTTCACATCTTCTAGATGTCTCCAAGCGCTTTACACAGTACATTGTAAAGTGAATTGACTGTGTATTTGTTAGTGAAATGTGGCAGCCAATTGCACACAGTAGTGTCCCAAAAACAGTCGTGGATTGAAATGACCATTTTATTGTTATTGTTTATTGAGGGATTATTATCAAGCATGATGTATCTTGACACGCTTCATGGGATTTTACTGTGAAGATTAGTGACTGTATATTTGTAGGTGCAATCAATTTGCACAGAATTGTGTCCCACAAATAGCCATGAAGTGAATTACCAATTTTCTTCTGGTGGATTGTCGGCTAGGACACCAGGAGGAACTCCATTTTTTTTGAGCAGATATCTGAAGGAGTGCTGTGCGTGCAGAAGAGTAAATTGAATTGTAACAATTTTGTCGTTTCTCCATAGAGCAGAGCAAATTCTGTACAGTGTCTCTAAGCGGCGAGTATTTTACTGGATCGTAAACCTTTTGTTTCTGCCCACCCTCATTATAATACGGTCCTGTGGGAGCCAAGCACTTAGGGTGTTTTAATGAGTTATGCGGCATAATGAATATCCCATAACATAATATAAAATTCCAGAACCAGTAGCCTTCTGATGGAAACGGGGCTGGAACAGAGATTCTTCTAATGAGTGTAGGGCGTTTAGGTCATTGTGTGTGAAATATTACTTATTTTGAGCTGATTTAGTTTTAACCACAATGTTCTACCTCATACAGGCAGAACTCTTTAAATTCTTTCTAGTCTAATGCAGTCTGAAAGCATCACATGTATTGGTGCCATTACTATTTCTGCTTCCCATGGTGTCAGAGTGCTATTAAAGTTCTGTTCCCAAAGCTAATAATTATTGTGTCACATGATGCAGTTGAAATGGTAAGATTTCATACAAGCTGTTCCTGCAGCAGCCCACACTGACTGCTTTCACAGAGCGGTATCCAGTGAAGAATGTCTAAAATAAAGTCTGTGCCCTGCTTTTCTTTCTGTGTTTCAGTACTTGTCTGGAAATGGCACCAATACACAAGCATTTCATTATTGTTACATTGGCCCTCAGCAGATAATTACCTAAATCAGTTCACGTTATTTTAATGCGGCGCCATCCAGATTTCAGAGAAGTTCTGGACATTCACGTCACTGGAAGTGTCCCTGCAGGAGACTGTTCGATGCTAAAAATCCTTATCAGTCCCAACGGTTGAAGATTGTTCCTGGAAAATATCAACAGATTGAAAAGCTACAAAGCTTAATTCACATGCATTTGAACATAGCTTTATTGTTATATGAAAATAATAATAATAATAATCCTTGCATTTGATATGGCACATTTTGTGTCTTTTAGACGTCTCAACTCGCTTCACGGAATATACTGTAAAGTGAATTGACTGTATTTGTGGGTGAAATGTGGCAGCCAATTGCTCACATC